>CM032472.1:7118533-8318533 GCA_019059595.1 Marasmia exigua
GTAAAGTATTATGTCATTTACGCTTACACTGCCATACGGGCTGACAACAAATATTCTACAGATATCACCTAGATACTACCTAAATATCAGTATCATAATAATTGCAGATATTTTAAAGTAATGTAATACTTTGATGTACTTATGCACGTCAAAATTGTATTGTATCTGTACGGTTTTTCAGTAAGTGAATTTGTTATTCTTATGAGTTAATAAATGACTTTAACCATTAAAGGATAGGGTAAGCACATTAGCGCCGTCATTTGTTTTAAAATTCTAGCTATTAACCGGATCAATTTTAACAATTTTCGAACCTCCGGCTCCTCGGAATATCCATTATACCAACTAACAATTATTCAATAAATTAAAAGTAGGTATGTGTTTTTCATCAGGCTGGAGGTTCTGTTTATTAGCTAACAATTTATATAATTTGTAGCACTAGTGGGCCATACCCATCGCCTTAAATTAATAATTATTAGATAAGTACATTGCATTACAGTTAATTTTGATTTAAATGTCTCTCTATAGACGTATCCGTGACAAGATATCCCACGCAAAAAGTCTATTTGAGAAGTTTAATTTTAAGAAAAGTATAGATTGTAGCCTTAAAAAACTAAGGCTATATCCACACAATTTCTTTGAAATTGTGTTCACCACCCCCTCCGTCTGATCCAATATCGGGTCTATAGGATCCGTCACCACATACTGGGCGGAGAGAAGGACGTCCTCGGACTCATCGTCCCAACCATCCTTCTCACAATCCACAATTTCAATCCGGATAATACGTCGGGCTCGAGAGCCCGACGTACTTTTCCTTATAAATGACACCGATGTTGGATCAGGGTGGGGACGGTGCTTGACATAAGATGTCCGCACTGGATTTACACGCTTTGCAGAACGGCGAGCGCGAGCCTTTATTATCTTCCTCTGCAGAGGCGCCTCTCCTAACTCCTCCGACCAAGGTGGGAATATTTGGGACCATCCTTCTAAGGGGTCCTGCGCATCCTGCAGAGGCGAAGGTGGGTACTGCTCGCCATCGCGTGTAGCTTTGGTAGTGTTCTGAAAAAAGAAAACAATAAGTTACCTCGTAATAAATGAATAAATGGACTGCACTCTCCAGACAAATAATGTATTCGTATTAAAATAACTTACCATGTTTTAAGATGATAATGTTATTAGATGGGTTGTTAACTTTTTGCTGCGTGTCTCCAAAGCAAGTATCATTCTCATGCGCTTTAATGAAATATATACCACAAGTGTTTGTACGTGTGAGTTTGTAAGTGAGTGGAATTAAAAGCTGACACAGTGCATTTTTTCTTCTTGTGTACACGTAGGTCTGTGTGTGTTCATCAGAATACACGTGTCCAATAAAATAAACAAGTTCAGACATGATTTTGTGCTAAAACTGTATGTAAAATATGTTGTAGGTACATTCAGCTACACATCAGGTAACCACAATCTGTTAAATTTTCTTGATCGATATTGAACCAAACAGGTTTGACGTAAAGATTGAGAATAGATTGAAGAAATTTAGAGATTTGTGTACATTGATGTGTACCTGTACTTTCTCTCTGTAATCTTGATAAAATCAGATCATATTAGAATGAAACAACGTTTTATATTTACAACATTAGGTATATTCATTTAAATAATAATTAATGTTATTAACATTTCAACATTTTGTCTTAAGTAGTCGAGTGCACAACTCTTTAAATTAGGTTTTCTATGTTATCATTTTAACAAAAACAAATTTTAAAAATGGCCACCTTATGACCTCATAAAAAAGTTAAATGTTTTATTTATCATCTTCAGTAAGAACACAAAATAAACAAAGTTATAGCTATATAAAACAAAGATACGATACGTACCTATTCACATAATATCTATCCCTACCCGTATTTAAACGTAAGCGACACAATAATTAAATAGAGTTGCATAAAAAGGCGCTTACAATAAAAAAGTAGGAAAGGTTCGATATCTACTATCATGGTTGCCACTCAAATCTACAGTTTAACCTTAGTTTATGCCCCTAGATTACAGAAATTAATCTAATTTATTTTTTACATTAAACATACTACGCTATTATCATAGAAAACACTGTGAAAAACATACCAACATTTCTAAAAATAATATAAATCTTAAAAAATGCTATTCCGATGACCCCATGATAAGGTTGAAATTTTATTTTTTAATATGACGCGTTTGTCGTCATTAGACGACAAGCTACTTTTTCCTGTTCTTGGGTAAATATTTCATGTTTAAGAGATTTAAATATAATATTTTTTTTTCGTAAAAAATATTTTTATTTAATACCTTAAAGTAATGTTTAAAATGAACATTTTTCAAGACCGGTTTTTGTACCCCTTTTGCTTTTTTATATTCCTCTTTTTCTGTTTTAATGCTATACAACTTCGACCTTAGACCTACAAACTCAGATATTAAATTCCCGCCTAGTTCGTCCTTAAATAGACCTGGCACTTTTTTATTTAAGCCTGGAATGTTGTAACTGTTATTTAAGGGGTAATTGCTGGTATCGAAATAAGGAAGGAAATGTATCTTTAAATCATTATAAAAATCTTTACTTTCGATTGAATAAAGAAACTGTCAGTATCCGTATAGCAAAGTTTCAACTTTTCATTATAAAAAGGTTTCATAATAGAATAATGAAAATCAAACATATGACTTTTAGATATTTCCAAAACGGAAAAACCAATATATATAGGTTTATCCAAAGTTATTGTTTCAGGTTTCATTTGAACAGCTACAAAGTTTTCTGTAAAAATAGTAACACTGTGAAAATTAGGTCTAGATATCAATCGCTCAGCACAAATACTTTTCTTTGTTTTATTCTTATCATCATTCCATTTATTTACCAATTTCACATCAACCCTTTTCTCCGTATCTTCTAAAGTCTTCCCGAAAATACTATTATTCAAAAGTTTAAAAAATCTTGTTCAAATGCTGATTTTGCTTTTTTTCTTAGTTCAGTATTCATATCTATGTACTGTTTTAAATAAGGACTCTGATTAAATTGAATTACTCTATGAATTTTTTTTAACAATAAACCATGTTTTAAACATGTCTGCAGGTGCGCATAATGGATGACATACAAAAATTTATCGTATAAATTTGGGATTAATTTACATGTTTTTGGACCCGGTGGAATAAACTTTTGCGCACAAAAAGGAAAGTCATTATGATTATCATGCAATTCTTCTGGATATTCTATGTCTACTTCTAGTATGTAACCAGTGTCTCCATTAATTGACACATTTTGAAAATCAATTCTGCTAATTTCATCATCATTTAATAACTTGAAATGTGAGTGAGGTAGATAAGCGCACATAGCAAAGCCGTAGAGATTATTACAGTCAATGTAAACTAAAAAGTTATCTCTTTTTGTCGGGTCATAAGAATTTAAATATTTGTTGTTAGCTTTTGAATACCTTGTTGAACATAAACAAATTCCGCCGCGAATACCTTTTTGAATCATTCGTAATATTTCCAAGTCATTAATTAATTCTAATTTAACGTCTGTTTTTAAAAGCATAGCATCAAAACTCAGACTGGGTGCTGTTATGTAAAAAGCGGGATCTAACTTGTAATTTGTTTTACAAGTTTGACGAAAACTTTCGAAGACGTCTGCTAGTAAAAGAACATCTGTTTTAAGATACAAATCGGTATATTCTCCAAGATTTGATAATTCAAAAGTTTGCCAAACTTTTGTTGCATGTTCGTAATCTTCTGACGAAATGTTACTATTATGCAGTTTACTAAAAAAACATTCCTGGGGAGGGAGCTCTTCCTCCTCATACGTGGTCCAAGTAGTTATGTATTCATAAGGATAAACTCCTTTGCGTCTCAATAAATTAAAATGCTTATTAGATGGATAAAACCGCGATAAATGACTAAAATCATTATTATTTAAATTTGCTGCTAGCTTCTCAAGGCTTGTGCCTAAAAATTTAAAAGAGTCCACAAAACGAACTGGTATGATGTCAGTACCATTTACTTGGAAATATTTTGTGAATGAAATATAATTTTCCTTAGTTTTTGCTATTACTTGAATTCTACCTGGCATTTCTCCTAATTCTCGTATAAAAAGATGACTATCATAACCGGCTAAGTTATGAAAAAAAATAGGTACAAATTTAGGCAGTCGATACTTCATATTACAATAAGAATGTGCTGCACCGCGATACCGTCCGGTAAGATGGCAGTGGTCTTTTACTTTATCATCAAATAATATTTTACCACATAGAAAACAGTTTTTTTGCTTGAGAAAAATTTGTTCTGTCATAATCAGTTAACGTTATTGGCAACGGTGACTGCAAAATATTATAAATATTAGTTATGTCGGATATCAGATATTCAAAGAACTTTTCAATACAGGTAGGTCCGCGATAGGAGACAAATTTGTTGAGCGAACTGTCGTAAGAACAAACAATATAGTAAGCAAATGCAGCTGGTGTGTGTTTGTGCAATGATGCTGTGCAACTTGATTCTGAATTGCATTCAGTTGGCTCTAACAACGATTCAAAATCTGCGTACAAAACGAAGGGCATGTCTTGCATACGCTCGTAGTGGTCAAATTGTATTCGAGTTCCTTCATTGGGTAAAATCGTTGCCACACCACTACAAATGTGGGCATCAAGTTTATCGTTGTTGTCAAAAAAAATCATACAATCTTCACATAAATATACTTTCGAATGATGTTTAGTTAACTGCTTGCGAAGTAATTTAGATAAATCTTTAATAAGACAGTAATGTGTACGTTTTTCTTTTTCAAGGAAAAGCATGTTAACGTGATGTTCTTTTCGGCGTTCGCTTTTGTACAAAGGCCCAACAACGTTACAGTTCTTTTTAAGACCATAAATATTAATACTTATGCGAGGATTGTTTTTTTCAAAGATTTTTATATCCGAAAACCCAACTGGAAAAGAAAGGTTCTTAATATTAAGAACAGTTTTGAAGTGCGGATAAGAAGTCGTTCGATGAGCATTACTTTTAGCAGGAAAAAGTGATGCCATAACACACCATAAAAAGCAATATTTATCAGAATTTTTTATATTTATACACGCTCGTTTATGTTTTATGGTTTCAGGCAAATCTATAAAACTTGACGCTCTCAAAGGGTTGTATTTATTAATGTTTACTTCTAAATACAAACTTCGCAGATAAGCCCACCCACTATCTCTATCTTCAAAATTTTCAATTTTTTTACAAAGTAAATGAATGATATTTAAAAACGTCTCTTCAAAATCATAATTTTGATGCAAGTTTATATTTTCGGTTGCAAAAGATTTAATTGAAACAGAATCATTTTTATGCTGAAAAAATTCAGCAAATAACTCAAAGTTTACTTTGATGCTAGAATGCGCTTGCATTCGTGCCGAAAGCAAAAGACGGACGCGTGCGCGCAATCGCGATAAAAATTCAGCAGGATAGACCGACGAGTGCTCCTCGCCCTCGTCATCCCGACCGTTGTTACATTTAACGCGGTAAGAAGCGATGCGACTACGAAAAGCACTGTGTACTTTTTCTATACCATCGCTTTCAACAACTGAACTGTTATTTTTGTGCAAAATACTTTTCAAGTGAGCGGAAAAAACTTTGTTTCTAACAGATACGTCGCATACAGAACAAAAAGTGGTGTTTGACATTGTGGATATGCTTTCACTGTGCTAACAAAACAAGTTATTGAAATAAGTACGCAAATTTATACAAACTAAATTTGCGGAAGAAGGAGTCACTCTTCAAATATTCCCAGTTTATTTTTTTTTATTATTATTGCTGTAAAAAACTCCTTCTTCCGTAAATTTAGTTTTTGCACATTTAACAAATTTTTTTAGCAAACTAAATTCTGGTGAGTCCGTCTCCCCTTGCAGGCGAACCCAAATAACAGACTTCTCGCACTTTTCTAAGCCGCTTAGGTTGCGTACCTCCTCCACGTTGTAGAGACGCAGCTCAGCCAGCAGGTCCCCGTCCAATTGCGCTGTCCGACGCGTGACTCCACCTGGCACTCTACGGGTGAAGAACGAGCTAGGAGCCTCTTTTTTCTTTGCAGGCGTCGTTACCTCGTCGTCCGACTCCGAGTCAAAGAGCCACTCGGAAACGACGCTAGGCGAAGCTTTAGTGTTCTTTGGCGAGCCCTTTGCGATCTTCTTTTTTTTCAAACTGAAAAATTTTTTGGAGTTATTATCATTATATTCTGGACGTGGTTGTTCTAGATAAAGTATGATAAACAGAGAAAATAAATTGATGATGTGGGTATGAATAGTAGACAAAAACGGATATCTAAATTACCTTAAGCTTTCGTCTTCTGACTCGAAGAAGTGGTTTGATTCGACGATCTTCTTCGACCGTTTGTTTCCTTTGTTTTCAGACCTGAAATCCATAAGTTTTTTATCACACATAGTCAGGAGATTAGGTCTTGAAAATCTGTCGAAAATGGGAAATAATGTTATAAAAAAACATTAGCATTATAAGACATAGAAAGACAGATGATTATGACAACAAATAGAATACGTCAATAAAACCTGGAAAGAGAGATGATTTTGACAATAAATAAGTTTAACTTACGAACATTTTTTCAGAGTTTCTGGGGTCTTCTTGGTTTTCTAGGTCAGAGAGTATCGACGCCGAAGCACTACTACTTGTTCCTTAGATGTCTCCTGGGAGTACTGATACGGTACCCATCCTTTACTGCGTTTTTATTATAGAAAAGTGCAGATTGCGCATTATTTTAGCAGAGGTATTCAACCTTTATTCATAGATATGAAGGGCACGTTTGAAGTTTGAAAAATATACTTCTTGAGAAGTAAACAATAAAAACCTATTTAAGTGTAGTACAATTGTCTGAAAATCGGTAGGAATGTATACTTGTGTTTTATTTTCTAATTTTTTTTTTTTCAGAAACCTTTATTCATTCACATTTGCTTAGAACCAGCGTACCAACTTTCATATAACTAAGTAGCTTTAATAATATAACAACATCGTAGGTAGGTAAATAGATGACTATCATTACACACAAACATTCATGTTTTGTATTTCTCTTTTCAAACTCAAAATATAAGTATATTTTTTTGCATTTACATCAAACATTCAAATCAATATATCTCTAATAGCGAACACAGCGTTTGGTTGTTTCAATACCTGCAAATAAATCATCTACTTATATTCAGTCAATTTCGTCAGTTAATTTGACTACTAAATCAACAGGTTACCTACCTCTGACTTTTATGGTTTTCAGCAAAATAATTTTGTTCACATGGTATTTCTTGAAAACTAGCGGCGAAATTATTTGTGTGCATGTTTTATTAATTGCTGATTAAAGATTTCATTGCAACTAACGTTACGGAATGTACAAAGACTATTTCACATTGACCATAAACTAATTTAAATTTGTAAGTATGTTATTTTTAAATTTTAACGATTACAAAACGTCTATACAGAGAAGGCTTTACCTAAATTACCCGTAGTAATTAACTGACCTTTCATGAAAACATCAAGACTTTGTGTACACATGCTAGTGCGCACCGTGGCGATGTAATAACTATTCTGCAGGCAAGAAACCAGCGGCTAAAACAAAACGATCATAAAAACATAATAATTTTAAGCAAGAAAAATTAGTTCAAACAGATCAGTTTAAACTTGGCGTTGATTTATTTTCGATTTGCTTATTTAAGGGCCGAGTTCATCAACATATTAAACGATAGTTATCACATTTAAACCGTACCTGAAAAATACTAATCCTTGGTTGAACTATATTTAAAGTGAGATTACCGTTGTTAAAGTTGGTGAACTCGGCCCTAAGGACTTGATTCTGTGATGTATCGAGTTATTGTCGAGTGACATTGGTAGCTATATTTATAATACTAGCGATTCATTCATAATTTCTGCTAAACTACCTAGTATATATTAATGCTATAAGTTTATTTATGAGTATTGGGTATTTTTGTCTATAATAGAAAGATCTCTTGCTATATTGTGATATATGTATATAACAGCGGAAGAGCCACGCCTTGGCATGAGTAATACCACGTCCTCACAGAAAACTGACGTAAAGCAGTGCATGCGTTGTGTTTCGCTGCGTGAGTGAGGGTACCAAGGCCCAACCCAAGGTAAAATAGGTTAAAAGGTAAGCAGCGCACCACCACTGGTGTTGCAGGTGTCCATGGGCAGCGGCATTTGCTTACCATCAGGTGATCCGTCTGTTCGTCTGCCACCTATCGCAATAGCTAAGTCAAGAATATGAATTTTGTACATAATCCATACACACGTTGATTAATCTCTATCAATATTATCGCTTAAAGTCCGTGATTACACCCCAGCTCCAATTCATTAACGCATGCATTGTTTTTATTTTATGCAAATTTAGCAGCGCGTCGTATTCGCCGAATGTAACTTGACTATGAGAACCATTATGAAAAATATCTCAGAAATTAGTAGCTGTATTTACATCATGGTTAAAAACAAAACTAATGATTAAGTATCTGTTATGTTCAGGGGTTCTGGGTTCTGTTCCCGGTCGAGCAAAAATATGATTAGATTTTTTAACATAGCTCTGCCGCTCGAGCTTGTGATCAATACCAACTCATGTTAAGCATAATGTTTTTATGATATAGGAGGCAGACGAGCCGATGGATCACCTGATGGTAAACGATTACCGCCGCCCATGGACACCTACAACACCAGTGGTGGTGCGCTGCTTACCTTTTAACCCCTCATCCCCTGTATTGAGCCTCCGGTACCCCCCTCACGCTGCGAAATACAGCGCATGCACTGCTTCAGGCAGGTTTTCTGTGAGAGTGAGGTATTATTACAGTCAAGCCGACTCATTCATGCTGAAGCATTGTTCTCCCACTGATAAAATAGTGATTATACCTTATCACAAAATAATAGCAATGACTCAGTTTCTTCAATGAAGGCATGTATGTGTCTTGCAGTGTAACAATAATTACCTAAGATGAAATGCATCTTGTATGAAAATATGGTGTTTGAAATTTGGTGGTAGACGAGCCGACGGATTACCTGATGGTAAGCGATTACCGCCGCCCATGAACACCTGCAACACCAGTGGTGCCACAAGTGCGCTGCTTACCTTCTAACCTCTTTTACCCTGGATTGGACCTCCGGTACCCTTACTCACTTCAATTTCTTTGATGAAAGCATACGTCTTACAGTGAGACAATAATTAAGCAGAAACGTATCTTGTATGAAAATATAGACAACATCACATACATTATCATGAACCTGCGACCCTTGCGTGTCAATCAGTACTCAAACCACTGTGCTAAATAATACTAAGTACCTATACATTAAAATTTCAATTACATTTTCTGTATGATGCATTGTAGGAGTGATAATAGGTACAAACAATGTACATCGCCACATCAGGTTACCACATTCTGTCAAATTTATACAATTGGTATTGAACCAAACGGGTTTGACATAAAGGTGAAAATGGTGATTACAGATTTGTTTACATTAATGTATAGCTAACTGTACTTACCTCTTTGACTTTCAAGTAAAGTAAAAAACAAATTAAAACTAGTTAGATAATTATTATTTTTAAATACGGTTCGTGATGATTCAGAGGTTCTAGGTTCAAATCCTACTCGGATTTTTTTTTTCTTCGGAATTCTTAGGCGTGAGCGTTGTGATATTATATTAGTTCTTAAATTGTTTAATATATTGTACTTAATTTAAAAAAAGTTTTATTTTCTGTTCAAATGCGTAAGCATTAAAAATCTGTCTGCAAAAACATTACATCTACCAAGTCACAAGCAAGTGTTTGTGCATCACGTTACACGCCACCGTAAAATTAGCTGACATAGATATATTCCTGCATCGCGATGGCAAAGTTTTAGTTTGGAGTTTGTATATATACAAAATTGAAATATGGATTTAGTGGATGTCACCTAAGACCGAAACACTCCAGTAGGAGACGGCCGCTCTAAAAAGGTGTAGTAAGACTAAGGTGATTATCTGAGATGTCTGTAATGATAGATTATAACCCGGAGCGATCGGCTGGGTTTAAATCAGTCAGAACAAGATTACTCTCACCACGTTTGGTAAAAAACGCTAAACGCGGTAAAGCACACAAGACGAAAAATGAAACACGGATCAAAATAAATAATGGTTGTCTCCGGACTGCAAAGTTGCATCGAATCAAACGAAGTCACAACAGTCCGGAGACGTAATCCCATTATGCTCCAGTTTTTGTTGAATAAGAGAATCATCGTTTCTAAGTACTATTAACCCACTAAGCTAACAGTGCAATCGGTCATCTAATAATAAATTCCTCAACTTAGGCACTGAAATGATCGTTCCAGGGTAGACAGACAGTGACAACGATATAGAACGACCTTAAAATCTAACGTTACCGTATTTTAAATCAACACTTATCTATCTGTTTTTTGGGCAATTTCACTTAACTTGATTTTTTGCGACTGAGCGAACGCAGAGAGCGATTTCGAAAAAAATCAAGTGAAGTGAAATGCCCAAAAAACACCTACTCATGTGTTACTTATAATACATGGATAAGATGCTTATTATTCGATGTTAAAAATAATATTAAACAGATCACCATGTTTTACCACGAGCAGGTGTACAAATATTATATTACCTAACAAATAAAATGTCATTGTGAATATTATTAGTAATACAATTATGTACAAAAGGTAATTTCAATTCATAACAGAGAGATCAGTCATTTAAGGTAATGGGTAGGCCACACTAGCGACGCCAATTGATTTAAATTGTTAGCAACTTAGCCGGATAGTCTTTTTAAGAAATTTGAAGCTGCAGCCTCTCGGAAAACATTTATACTATTTATTTAATACTTGTACTTAACTTTTGGGTCTGCTTTTGTACTTGACATTTGAATTAACACCAAAAACGACCATTTATGGCGTTATTCCAAATTTTGCGTGCAAAAACAGATCAAGAAGTAGTGCACAAATAATAAATAAATAGTATAAATGTTAGCTTGCAGGCTCCCGCTCCAAATTGTTAAATATATCCGGATTAGTAGCTAACAATTTGAATCCATTGGTCTCGCTAGTTAGGGCTACCCGTCGTCTTAAGAAATCATTCAAACTACAGTAGGTCATCATCGTCAGCCCATTTAAGTCCCCACTGCTGGGGCACGGGCCTCCCTCAATCACATGAGGGGTAAATGCCATACTCACCACGCTTGGCAGACGGGTTGGCGAGGGTTTTGATATAAATGCAGAGTTTTCCTTCTCTGGGTGCTGATGATCATGCCAGCAGCTTTACCTTAGTCGCCTTTTACGACACCTCGGTAAGAGTGAGGGTGGCCTATTCTACTCTGCCGGGAACCACACGGCGGTAGGTATCTAACATTTATTCTTCCACAATTTTAGTAAAAGAGCCTCTATTTTTTATGAGTACAGAACAGCCAAAATGAAAGGAGCGATGATAGTCCAGTGGATAAGATCGCGCCGTCCATACGGAGTGTCTAGGTTTCAATGCCCTACGAGTTCAGTATAACAACATTTTCAGGATGCTCTTGGGGCTGCCACGCTTTTGTAGTGCGTCCGGCATGTTCGCTGTAGCACGCCTAGACAATTTTTATGCTGTAATGCGTAAAAAAGGCATAATTACTATCTCGCCTCTGTGGCAGTTCCAACAGCGTCCTGGAAGTAATTGCTGGGAGATATGACTCCTTTTGTGCACCACTGGGTTAGACTGTTAAATTAGTTAGTTATTCCAATAATGTACGTACTAACATAATAAGAAAAATTGTTACTAACAAAAATAGTCTGAATAAATGAATTATATTATTATATATTAATCATGTGGGAGAGCCACGCTTTGGCATGAATTGGCCTGCTCGACCAGAGTGATACCACGGCCTCTAAGAAAACCAGCACGAAACAGCACTGTGCTCTGTTTCGCTGTGTGAGTGAGGGTACCGGATGCCCAATCCAAAGGGAAAGGGGGTATAAAGGTTGGCAGCGCACTTGTGACTCCTCTGGTGTCGCAGGTGTCTAAGGATGGCGGCAATTGCTTGCCATCAGGCGATCTGTCTGCTCGTCTGCCACCTATCACATTAAAAAATAATGTGCATCTCTGAATTTCTCTAATCTATATCCTATATTTTGACGACCCGTTTGGAACAGTGGTAGTAAACGCTGCCTTTGGTCCAAGGGTTGCGGGTTCGATCCCCGCACAGTACAAACATTTGTGTGTATGAACATGTCTGTTTGTATTGGTCTGGGTGTTTGTATGTATTATAAGTATGTATTTACAAAAGAAAAGTATTATATGTATATATTTGTAATTCCGCAGTTGATTCTGATATCCGTAACACAGGTGCTTGAGCTACCTATCTCGGAGTCAGATCAATGTATGTGATGTTGTGAAATATTTATTTATTTATTATTATGTTTCACAGCTTCATTCTTAGCGATTTTGGGTTAACATAGTGTAGTAGCGCCCCCAAGCGTCAGCCTTGCACGGATTTTAAAAGGTTTTTTTTTTTTTTTTTTTTTTTTTTTTTTTTTTACCGGTAACTCTAAAATGACAGATTAAGTACATCACTAGCCATCCCTACCTAACCTACCTCAGACCGGCGGTTGCCCGCTGCGAGTCATTCTGCGTTTCCGTGCTCAAGCCTTCGCACGTAACTTCGGAACTCAAAATAAATATCTATTTCATCTAATTCTGCTTTCAACATGGGTAACAAACGGAAGAATGATAGTGAAGAAGAAATCCTGCGAAAAATTCAAAAGTTGGAGAAAAAATTATGCAAGAAAGTACGACGAAGAATTAACGAGTTGTCTGAAGACGATACTGCAAGTAAGTAAAGCGATAAATTTGCTTTAATCGGTTCAATAGTGATACGTGATGCTAATTTTGGGCTCCCACTGTCACAAATATTGTTCCGTGTGGCCATAAAAGGATACGTGCTGCTATTTTTGGGGCTACCACTGTCGTAATATATATTTTATCAATGTGATACGTGCTGCTATCTACTGAGCTACCACTGTCACGAGTATTGAGCATAAATGGCTTTTATCAGGCAAAATATGTCTATAAAGTAACTGTAAACTTTTTAGCCACGTGTGTAATTTGACAAAATGTTTTTGCAGATAAGGGTATTCATGAAGAACCCGAGGCTAATACAGATGATACAGCGTATCAAGAACTGCCAGAATCTATTTTCCTGCCGGAATCGCCTCAACAGGCCTCACCACATCCAAACTCGCCACATCCTGCATCGCCGAGCCCTATCTTACAGGAAGAACCCTGTTTGATCCCAGAATCTCCTCCTAAAACGGCACAGGGCCTTGAGACGTCAACAGACCCCCAGGACCCTACTAATCCGGTAGAATCAGAGGGCCCCGGTGAAATTGAACTCGACGAGGAGATTCTGCAGCTTTTAGGCGATGCTCCTAAAACTGAAAACCCATTGGGGCCACCTATTCATAAAGATGTGGCAAACAGATGGCAAGAGATTCTGACCAAAGGGCTCCTCAAAGAGGTGAAGGATCAAATTATGCAACAATATTCGGTCCCAAGTAATTGCGACCTCTTAACGGCCCCTACTTTAAATCCAGAAGTAAAAGCTGCAATTCGAGATGTAATGCTCAAACGTGATTCGTCACTCATGTACCAGCAAAAACAGCTTGGGGTTGCCTTGTCAGCACTAGGAACTGCTTTAAATTCGATACTTTCTAATGAAGGATCGAAGCAAAAGATTTTGAAGCCAATAAGCGACGCATGTCGTATCTTATGTGACTTACACTTTAACGAGACAAAAACCCGTAGACACTTTGTTTTAACTTCTATAAATACCGAGCTAAAGGACTCTTTAGTAAATACAGTAAGAGATAATCAACTTTTTGGCGACAACGTTACGGAAAAAATTAAAACTGCAAAAACCATTCAGAGATCAGGAGAAGCATTAAAAAATGTACAAAAATCAACATTCCACAAAAATAATTTCGCGAATAAACCCAATAATACCCCCAAGAATCGTTTAAACTTCAAACCGCAGCATCGAAAGACCGACAAGCCGACCACGGATGCTGCGAGAGGACGGTCGACGCAGCGCCCGCCACGCCCAGGCCCCAGCAACGCGCCGTACAAGCCGCCACACCGCCCGCGCTCTCCACCGAAGAGGAATCACCGCTCATAGATCATCAGGTATCGTACGCCGGCAGGCTTCAATTTTTTGTACATAAATGGGCAGAGATTACAAGTGACTCTACCATTTTACAATGGATAAAAGGGTACAAAATACCCTTTGTATCCACTCCCAGCAACATAAACTGTTCTAAAGTTTATCCTCGTTCTGACCAAGAACGAAAGGACTTTGACGAGGCAATCAACACCTTGCTAAATCATAATGCTATATCTCTGTGTAGTCCTACTAAAGGTCAATTTATTTCGAGTGTGTTTTTAGTACAGAAACCAAATGGTAGCAAACGATTTATTCTAAACCTAAAAAACTTAAACAAGTTTATTAAAACTCAGCATTTTAAAATGGAAGATTACCGTACCGCTTTAAACTTATAACCAGAGGTTGTTACATGGGCTCAATAGATTTAAAAGACGCATATTTCTTTATTCCTATTCACAAGTCACACAGAAAGTATCTCCGATTTGTTTATAATGATATTATGTACGAATTTAATTGTCTACCATTCGGGTTATGTACTGCCCCATATGTTTATACAAAACTAATGAAACCAGTCCTCGAATTCCTGAGATCACGTAGTCTTATGTCCGTAAATTACTTGGATGATATCTTATGTATCGGCAAGGACTACCATGAATGTAAAAATAACGTACAAAATACAAAAACTCTTTTGGAGAATTTAGGTTTTATGTTAAATTTAGAAAAAAGCTGCTTACATCCAAAAACATGTTCTAAGTTCTTAGGATTTGTTTTTGATTCTAAAAATATGGTTTTGACTTTACCTGAGGATAAAAGGATAAAAATAAAACAAAACATCCTTGCCTTTATCAAGACGCAAAGATGTAAATTACGTGAATTCGCAAGGTTTATTGGTCTCCTTATATCATCTTGTCCTTCTATTCAGTATTCATGGCTCTACACAAAAAATTTCGAACACCATAAATATATTTGTTTACTCAAAAATCCTAGTTATGAACAATATATAAATATTCCACATTCGTTAAAAGAGTTATTCCCCTCTTACAATTAGTCAATATGCCCTTGAAATTTTTTCTGATGCCTCAACCACCGGTTGGGGCGCCTACTGTAATGAACAAGAGAGTTATGGATATTGGAAAGAAGATGAAAAATTGTTACATATTAATGAACTAGAATTAAAATCAGCTTTTCTCGCACTAAAATGCTTCGCTAAGGGATTATATAACTGCAAGATTTTACTGCGTATAGATAATGTAACTGCTATATCTTGTATTAATCGTATGGGCAGTGTACAATATAGACATCTGAATTGCTTATCAAGAGAAATATGGAAATGGTGTGAAATGCGTAAAATTTTTGTTTTTGCGTCATATATAAACACAAAAGACAACTGTGACGCGGATGCCCTATCAAGAAAAAAGTTTCAAGATACAGAGTGGCAGTTGAGTGATTGTGCATTTGATATAATTGTCAGTAAGTTTGGCGTTCCTGAGATCGATCTGTTTGCTAGCCGATGCAATGCTAAATGTCCAGTATATATTACTTGGAAAACAGATCCAGACGCGTTAACATCGGATGCTTTTACCATTTCTTGGACAGAAAAAGTATTTTACGCCTTTCCACCTTTCTCCCTAATTACAAAAATGATGCAAAAGATTATAAATGATAAGGCAGAAGGCATTGTAGTAGTACCATACTGGCCAACACAGCCATGGTTTCCCATGTTTCAAAAACTAACTGTATCCGAAATAGTTTTGTTTGAACCACACATTAATTTATTGCAATCTCCTTTCAGGACGATTCACAGCTTACACAAAACGCTACGCCTAGCTGCCGCGAAGTTGTCAGGCAAGCTCTACTAAAGAGGTTCATATCTCCAAGATCAGTGGAGATTATGCTGGCGTCCTTATCGGATAATACATATAAGCAATATGATGGGTGTATCAAATCTTGGCTAAATTATTGTGAACGTTATAACTATGATTATATGAATACATCTATTCCTGTTATTATTCATTTCCTGACGGGTATATTTGATAAGGGAGCTAAATATGGCACTTTAAATTGTTATAAATCTGCCTTGTCATTATTATTGGGCAATGTAATTAATGATGATCGTCTAAAACGCTTCATGAAAGGGGTTTTTAGATTAAGACCCACAAAACCAAAATACAATGTTACTTGGGATCCAAACTTAGTGTTAAATTATTTAGCTCAAAAATGGCCTAACGTAGGTCTCGATATAGAAACCCTTTCCAAGAAAACTTCAACTTTGTTGGCTTTGGTTAGTGCTCACCGCGTGCAAACACTATCTCTCATAAAACTGAACAACATCACTCATCAATCGACTGAAATTACTATTAAAATACCAGACTTAATAAAAACTTCAAGACCTAACTCTTATCAACCATTTTTGAGATTACCTTTTTATAATGACAGACCTGAAATTTGCCCTGCCAGGTGTCTACTTGAGTATATAAATAAAACTCAAACACTCCGAAATAATAACGATTTTTTATTTATCAGTTACAAACGCCCTCACTCAAGAATCACTTCACAAACCCTAAGTAATTGGATCAAAAACACACTTCACTGCAGCGGTATTAACACTGAAATATTTAGTGCACATAGCACTCGTCATGCAGCCACATCCACAGCCAACAAATTCGGAGTCGGCATTGACGTAATTCGCAAGACCGCAGGTTGGAGTAATTCTTCTTCGGTCTTTGCAAAGTTTTATAATAAGGATATAATTCCTGAAGCTGATCAGTTTGCCAGATCCATACTGGACACATGTAATCGTTGATTGACTGCACCGTACCTGAAAGAATAAAACAATTGTTAATTATTGTGGGTACTTAAATATTTAAAATATGTGTGTAAACTTGTAAGTATTGTGATTAAACTTACCTGTTGTTGTTTCATATGTTTGTTTTTATTTTCTCTGAACATCCTACACTATGTTAACCCAAAATCGCTAAGAATGAAGCTGTGAAACATAATTGAAGATCAAACGAACTTTCAAGTGAAGTTCGATCATAATTATGTGAACAGCTTCATTCGATGCGATTTATATACACCCACCCAGGAACTATCATTAAAACATGATTTTTTATATGCTTTTACCCGCCCTGAAAAACAAAACACGAAACAACTAGCTATAAACGAAATGACTCGCAGCGGGCAACCGCCGGTCTGAGGTAGGTTAGGTAGGGATGGCTAGTGATGTACTTAATCTGTCATTTTAGAGTTACCGGTAAAAAAAAAAAAAAAAAAAAAAAAAACCTTTTAAAATCCGTGCAAGGCTGACGCTTGGGGGCGCTACTACACTATGTTAACCCAAAATCGCATCGAATGAAGCTGTTCACATAATTATGATCGAACTTCACTTGAAAGTTCGTTTGATCTTCAATTATTATTATTATATCCATAATCTACTATATGCCCGGCGGTGAGATAAAACGTCGTGAGGAAACTTGCACGTCTCGGATAGTGGATACGTACAATATTGAAGCGGGAAGATGCATCTCGCGGGCCAGTATGACAGTCCCAATGAAGGTGATGCCTGACATCACTGTACTGTGTTACTATAAAACAAAATGGAGATAATAATTCTGAATGTGTAACCATGGTCCAGTTTGTTTGGTTCCCCTGAGTACTTAAGGGTTTCGAAGGTCAGATGGCAGTCGCTTCATTGTAATTACCAGACTTCCTGAATCCTGGATCATGGTCAAAGCGCACCTACCCCGAGCTTCGAAGCAGCTGTCATTATATTTTTCGTTTGTAAATATTTTAACCGTGGCTTCCCCAATTTATCCTCGTCTGCATTATGTATGTACGTAAGAACTTGCACACTTTTCCAAAAAAGTCCGATAGTCATAGTCTTAAGACCAGAAATAAACATAGGCTTGCCGTCCCGGTCCTCAGACTTCATAAAATCGGTAATTCGTTTGTTGGATTAAGTATTAAGATATTTAATAAGCTACCACAAAATGTCATTAACCTATCACTGGATAAGTTTAAGTCTCATATTAAAACCTGCCTAATGAAGAAAGGTTACTATAGTGTACAAGACTATTTAAATGATAAGGATTCTTGGTCAAGTTAATTGATTCATATTTTGAGTTGTTATTCATAGTAGTCTATTAACTTTCATAATTGTATTTTTTTTTCCCGATTGAAACTCTGTAACATCATCAATATTTGAAAAGAGTAACTACTGAGTTTCTTGCTGTTGTCTTCTCAGTAGAAATCGACATTCCAAACCAGCGATAGATATTATGTGCCTATTTTGACATTCATAAGTGTTCTGTGTGGACCTAAATTGAATAAAGAATTTTTTATCTTTATCTTTATCGTTTATTATACAATATCTAAATAACACACTTAATTTTCAACACATTTAAAAAAAAAATACAATGGTGAATCCCTTTAGAAAAGAATCAATATTTTTTGGAGATGAAGATTATCTTCGTACAAGTACCAACATTCTTATTATTGCCTAAAGTGGCCACTTTTAACAATTACAAAAATAATGGTTACTTATTGAAAGACATTTTATTATGACACGATGTTGTCTCAAAAAAATCTTATTTTTTTTTATAGATTCATCATTCAGTTGCCCATTTTTTTAAATGTCTCATAATCGCCACAATTAATAACAAGTTTCGTGAATTCCTCACCTTAACTACAATAACTATAAATTCATTTTTGTACTGTTGTTTTTTAAACACATATGAAATCGGCATTACATGACTGGGCATTTTGGTTAAAATTTATTTAAATAAAGAAAAGAATTACCTCCCCTTCACAATATCAACTGCAGACAATTAAATAGATAGGTATTTGTCCGACCTACGAGTCAATATCATCCTCCGAATAAAACCAGGCAATGGATTGTACAAGACCGCCAACTTCCAGACTTCGGGCTGACACTGAGAACACAAAAAACTCAGGTAAATATCCCGAGGATCAAACCCGGGACCCCAAGCCTGTAACGGCGATTGTTTTAACATGTATCATGTACTAAATAAATAAAAGCATGAAACTTGACTGCCCAATTTTTCATCCCCAATAAGTTTGTAGGTATCTCTGTGAAACATAGCCTCAAATCTCACATTTTAACTCCAGTGCGGATTAGGTCGGATTGTAGTGCCTGGCTTTTTGCAGGCAAATGAGAAAACATCTCTTACTGGCCACCATTTTTCAGAGGTTAAATAAAGGTCAAAATATTTGTCAGTCTAAAAACTGTATTCATTCGTTCGTAGTAAGCACACACTATTTCAAAGTCACAGAAAGATTTATGGAAAGCCATCCTTTGAATGTCTGAAAAATAAATTCCAGAATGCGGATATCCGACCGAACCCAATTTATAGAAAGGCCATAATTTTAATAGGGAATAATACACAAAGAAGAGGAATCTAAGACAATGTTCAGGCAAGGTTCGCTTTTACAATTGGAAAACAGTACCTCATAATGTCCTTATCATCATCGTCAGCCTAGTAGCAATCCATTGCTGGACATAGGCCTCTCCTAATGTTCGCCACTTTTTTTAATGAGATAGGTGGCAGACGAGCGAGGGACTTTTGTAGGCGAGATACCTCATAAGGGATAAGGGTTACCTCAGCAACCCGTTGAGAACTACATTCAGCGCAATACAGCATTGGACCTGATTTATGACTATGTATCATGAGTATCCCTTTATCTAATCTAATATTAATAAATATTTCCTACTCAAAATTGACATCAAAACTTACTGATTATAGAAGGCTGCGTATAATTTTAAGATTTCTACATAGTTTGACAGATGGATTCCATGACTGTTTACAAATCTTCTCGGAAACTAGTAAAGCCAGCCACGTTAACATATTGTAAAAGTCTGCTCGTAAAAGATAATAATACTTTTTCCGTTTTTTTTTGGCGAATTATACCCCAGTAATTTCACATTATCGATATTATTAAATGTACAAATGGTAAAAAAAACGCTCCAAGTATTCCTAATTAAATTCTTATAGCTAGTTCAAAGCCGATAATTCAACGATTGCAAGAAAGCCTCTCAATCTCTAATCAAGTATCATTATTCTGTTTCTGTAGCAAATTAAACTAAATTAAGTTGCCATTCTAAATTGAACTCAGGCATTATGAGTTAAGGTAATATTTAGGAGAGCTAAAGCTACCTCTCTCTGTGGTTGGACCCTGCTTAAAGGTATTTGTGCTGGACTAAATATCGATATAATAAAGATAAAGATAAAAATGTTTTTATTCAATTTAGGTCCACACAGAACACTTATGAATGTCAAAATAGGAACATAATATCTACCGCTGGTTCGGAATGTCGATTTCTACCGAGAAGACACCAGCAAGAAACTCAGTAGTTACTCTTTTCAAATACAATTATGAAAGTTAATAGACTACTATGAATAACAACTCAAAAGATTAATGAATTAACATGACCAAGAATCCTTATCATTTAAATAGTCTTGTACACTATAGTAACCTTTCTTCATTAGGCAGGTTTTAATATGAGACTTAAACTAATCCAGTGATAGGTTAATGACATTTTGTGGTAGCTTATTAAATATCTTAATACTTTAGCCAACAAATGAATTACCGATTTTATGAAGTCTGAGGACCAAGACGGCAAGCCTATGTTTATTTCTAGTGTTAAGACTATGCCTATCGGACTTTTTTGAAAAAGTGTGCAAGTTCTCACGTACATACATAATACAGTCGAGGATGAATTGGGAAACCACGGATAAAATATTTATTTCTTTAAATATTTCCCTAAGTGAGTCACGTGATCTAAGGCTGTATATAGCGCGGATGGCCCTTTTCTGTAATACAAAAATAGTTTGTATGTCAGCAGCAGACCCCCACAACAGTAAACCATATGACATCACACTGTGAAAATAGCTAAAATAAACCAGTCTTGCCGTCTCGATATCAGTCAGACGCCTAATTTTTCTTACTGCATATGCAGCGGAACTTAGTCATCCTGCTAAGGCAGCAATATGGGGACTCCACTGCAATTCCTCAGTTTTTCTCGGTATAACTATAAAGTTATACCGAGAAAAACTGTGGAATTAATGATTTGAAAAGGTTCATTGTTCATCTTAATACTAGTATCGACCTGCCTTACATTTGGCATGGTGAATTTTGTAATTGTTTGTGTAATAACTTAAAAAAAAATGTATAAACAACAAAATAATCAAATAACATGCACAGACGAGTAGGTACATATACAGACCATTAGCAACTAGATTTCTTTTTTCTTAATATATTTGAATGATCCAAAGACTGTTAGCCTAGGTATTTCCTACTTTCTTTTAGTTTTATGTTTATTAATCGTATTTTCGTAAGTTTTACGTGACTAAAATCTGAGGATTTTGAGGTGAGCCTCATTTCATCTCGGCGCGTCATTTCTAGTTGCGTCCTAAGGCGTTACTTCAGACCCCAGGGCCCTGTTAGACCATTCAGGATTTGGGAAGTCTGGTAATTACAATGAAGCGATTGCCGTTATACCTTTGCAACCCTTAAATAGTAGAACCACTCACTGGACCTTGATAACACGTTCAGATAATTATCTAAACAATTGTGCAACTATCCTAAACTAACTAATATGATCGTCTGCCATTTATCACATAAAAAAATGTGCGAGTTTCCTCACGATGTATTCCATCACCACCCAGCGAATGTTTTCATAGTTTCTAACAAATAAAATTAACCACGTTTTTTTTTATATGAGAGGTGGCAGACAAGCAGACGGATCACCTGATGGTAAGCAATTCCGCCGCCCATGGACACCTGCAACACCAGTGGAGTCACAAGTGCGCTGCCAACCTTTTCTCCTTCCCCCCATTGGGCAGGCGCTGATTCACGCCGGTCTTCTGTGGTCTTTCGTTACTTCATCGATAAAAATCACCGATGCGTTCCCATCACTATTTCATTCTACATAGGATTAGTTAGCCAGTGTAGTACGCTTTAAAATACTTAGAACGAAGTACAAAGGATTCTGCGAAACTAAATAACAGTGGTCACTAAGTGGGACATATTACCCGGATTTTGTGCCAAATTGGTCTACACGGCGGAAAGTAGATTTTGCTTTACTAAGCCAGTTAGGCACTGGTCTACAATGACCGCTATTATAGTAGATACTAGCTTGATTTCATCAGTTTTAGGTTACCTTGTCAACAAGTTTCGCAGGTCAGGCGGCAGTCGCTTCATATTCATATTCTTTATTGTTCCATGTAGGCAAAGCATAGATCAAATCTAGGTCTTAAATTAAAGTGTTTTCAGTGTTGACATGGGCTCTGTGAGGGCACAATAATATTTGTGGCAATTTATAAATTGCGTTATTTTATTTTGAGTGAATAAATAAACAAATAAAAAAAAACATTCATATTATAAAAGTTGTAATTACCAGATCCAAATCCAGGATCATGGTCCAAGTGTAGCCTTCTGAGTAATAGCTACCACGATCACTATAGTGAGTGATACCACGGCAGAGAGACATATCAAACTTATAACGCCCCGTCGTTTTTCGAAATCTAATAAGAAACTTATCAAGGTACAATATTGATGTGTACCTATAATAAAACCTTTTATTTGGCATAACCGTGGGAGAGCCTCACTTCGGCATGAATGGCCCGGCTCGACAATGTAGTAATGATGACATACATGTATGAGCGATCACAAAGTCCTTAAAAAGCTATCGAACTAAGCATAACTTACTTTTAAAAGAACTTTACTCGTTATCAGCAAATTATGCACGTATTGAAAAATAACTTGCAAAAAAAGGAAATACGACGAATTCATTTTTCCAAAGTGTAATTTCGCTGCGTCGCTTCTTTCAGTTTTATTTTTCCGTATCAAAGTCTCGTTGATATTTCTGCAAGAAATTCAATCCATTAGTCTGGTTATCAGTTTCAGCTACAGCCGCGTTCTAGGAAACTTAAAACTTGTTGGTAGGAAAAAGCTCCAATCGTTAGTAAGTTAATTACCCAGCTAGACTATGCTATAAAGATAGCGCAGTGTCATTAGTGCTAAATGTTTGAAAACGATTATTTGTTAAATAAAAGTTTTTAAATAATTCTGTTTATTTGACTCTAGCGGCGCGTCCTCACTTCATTTCGGGATATTAGTTAACACTTTGCACCTATAGATGGCGCTAGGTGTCGATGACGTTGCGCAAGCGTTTCGTGTTTTCGGATTACCTATAAGCGTTGCCATTGTCTCAATTGCGATTAAGAAGAATTACAAAATATTAAAAAGACGATTTTACTATAAGGGGAATTCGTAGAATTTGTTGCTGATCACCAACAAAAGGTATAAGCTACTGGCAAGAAATATGAGATATAGATGGTTTTGTAAGTTGTGACTGCCAAGATGGCGTAGTGGCTAGTGGGTCGCACTTTAGAACGACGGCTACTCTAGAGGTCCCGGGTCAGTCGGGCCAAAATGTACAGTGTTAGTCCAATGTTTCTCCCGAATCGAATACCACCACCACGTGGAGGGCGGCAGCATCTCAGTAGATAACATCGTGTGGAAGGTTCGTAGATTTGAATCGTGAACTGCAGCTGGGCAAGATTGATTACATAGATACAAACGCACACACACACACACACACACACACACACACACACACACGCACGCACGCGCGCGCGCACACACACACACACACACGCACGCACGTGCGCGCGCACACACACACACGCACGCACGCACACACGCACGCACGCACGCACGTACGCACGCACGCCCGCACATACACACACACACACGCACACAGAAAGAGACACATCCAACTTATCCGCCCCGTCATTTTATCGAAATCTAATAAGAATCTTAACAAGGTTACAATATTAATTTGTACCTACAATAAAACATTTTTTTTTATTATTTGGCATTCGCGTCGTATGATTTGTGAATATCTTTCTTTCTTTATTAATACTGTTCCATAATATGTCTTAACAGAAAAAGTTATTTATACAGACCAATACTACACAATATTATTCTCTGGCATAGGTACAAATGAAAAGATATTTGGTATCAATCTCCTTAGGCTAGAAATAAGAACTACAGGAAATTAATGGAGACTTATATTTGATTAATTATTTAATATTTCATCTCATGAAGGTGTGTCCTTCAAAAAAAATTTTGACGGATTATTCAATTCTAACGTTACGACAACGTGTAGTTCATGCATAAAGCGTTATCTATCAAATTATCAAAATAATCTTCCCAAGAAAACAAGAAAAATCGCAGATGTTTATGCGCAAAGATAATGATTTTTTGTACCCGTGTGGATCAGTGCTAGTGAGCGCTGCAGCTGGTGCAAGAGTTAATATACGGATGAATTTTTAAACACTATCCAAATTTTGATATAATGATCTGCTGCGAAAATCATTATATACGTATTTTTTCTTTTAGCATCATTTAGTACTAAAATATTAAGATATGGAATTACAAAGTTATCCTAAAAATTCAGACGTAAAACGTTTACCGCGCACAAGCGCCCAGGCGCCGCCCACCGCAACCCGCACCGCCCGCCTCACCATTTTCATTCATAACATCCGTAAGTTACTTTCCTTCATAGTTTAACGGGCTTAAGAGAATCAGATTGCAAAAGGTACTTACCTAAATTTCACAGTGATTTGGACCTTTTCCACATACAAGCGTCTTTTTATTTCACCCCACAAAAAAAACACATGGAGTCAGGCCCAGTCAGCGCGCTGGTATGATTTAACAGCCCTTGGTTGGCAGCCAGAATCGTGGCACGGTTCGGTACCCAAGGTTCACTACACCCTGGTTGCGTGGGCGAGGAAGGCTTTAAAATTTAACAAGTAACATCGTACCATTTTATAAACTCGCGGTTTGAGTACATCGCGGTGGCTGCGCAGGGGCTGCGCTATTTATCGCAACTCGCGGGATTGACATGATTTCGCTGGGAGTGTGCGGGTGACTGCGATCTACGTGACCTTTGTCAAAGTATCCTTTATGCCTGAAGTGTCGAATTGTGCTTTTGTCTTTGTTTGATTTGTCACCGCTCGCCGGCACCTCGCCGCTCTCCCCCGCAACTAGCCCTTCCCGCCTCCTCGCCGCACGCGCAGGTGTGAGGTTATTGATATTTGCCGCGTTGCGTACTAGATGTTTACATTATGTCTTACGCTAGCATTGGTTACCACGCTAAATTGATAATTGGATCGGGAAAATGATTTTTTTGAGAAAATATGACCTACACATTTTTTTGCAGAAATGGCTCCTATTACTAACGATACCTAATGCCCAAAAAAATTCAGTCAGAGTCAGATCAATGTGATGTGATCGTTGACAGACGAGCAGACGGGTCGCCTGATGGTAAGCGATTGACACCGCCCATAGACACCAGCGTAAACCTTTAAGCCTCCCTTTCCCCCGGATTAGGCGTTCGGTACCCTCACTCACGCAACGAAACACAGCACAGTGCTGCTTCACGCCGGTTTTCTGTGAGCCTAGGTTAGATACCCAGCTGAGTGATCTCCAGTCGAGCCGGCTCATTCATACCGTGAAATATTTATTTTATTTACCTTACCATAAATTTAACATTAAAAATAAACTTTTAAATTAATAATTTACATATTAATTAATGCTACTTGAGGCGCGTGGAATCAGATCCTAGCGACTTCGGAAATAACTACAACTTCCAGCGGATAATACTAATCCTTCTGCCCATTCCATACAAATTGTGTATGATTATGCCTAAAATATTTCTTGCTATTCATGTCTATGTGCTCTAAGTCACGCAATCTTATTTACACAGCAGCTGGTCATAGCGCAGATTTACATAATCGCTCGTATACAAGACGGATGGGGTTATCCACTATCCCACAACATATTGGGGAACGATGAAGAAAAATTGCTAAGGCATCGCACCCTGAAAGCTAGAAAACCTTTAATTTGCATCCCCACTCGATTTTCAACTCTATGCCAAGTTTGTTAGGTCGAGTTTTGACGGGAGGGAGTGTGACAAGTGTGAATTGAAGGAGGCTTAACAAATACGTTAGGGGTGTTCGGAATTTATGATGGGACTAAAATTTTTCAACGTCGCTATTCTGGTATGGTGGAAATATGGGTCTAATACTCAAGTACGCTCATTTATTACTTAAAGTTGCCATATTAGTTTCGGGAAAGGGGTTTTCCTTTTAACATTTTTTATGTATTTTTTTATTTCTTCTGGGTCCATCATCATCATCTCGGCGTGTCATTTCTAATGCGTCGCGTTTCGAAACAGACAGACATAAAAAAGGTCAGACAAAAATTCAACAATTAAATATCCAATTTTTGGCTGAACTTTTTTTTATGTAATAGGCGGCAGACGAGCAGAGGGATCGCCTGATGGTAAGCGATTGCCGCTGCCCATAGACACCCGCGACACCAGTGGAATCACAAGTTCGCTGTCAACCGTTTAAACCCCCTTTCCCCCGAATTGGGCCTCCGGTACCCTCACTCACGCAGCGAAACATAGTATAGTGCTGCTTTAAGCCGGTTTTCTGTGAGGCAGTGGTATCACTCCGGTCCAACCATGATTTTTATGTCTTTTTTATGCTAGCGACGACAAACGAGCAAACACCTGATAACGAGTAAGTAATCACCGCATATGAACATACCCGAGATCAGACGAGTGAATGAAGCGTAGCCGTCCTTTCCTTTTAATTTCGTTGTTGATATTAAAAAATATTTTCAAATTTTTTTTTTTGCTTATAGTAGGTAGACGAGCTTGCGGCCCATCTGATGGTAAACGGTAACCGCCGCTAATAGACATCAAACATGCCGGAGCATAGTCATGCCGCTGCCTACCGTGAGAGAAGAACTCTTTTCAAACCTCGTTTAAAAAAGGACATGTCATAGCGATCAGGGAACACCGCGGCTGGAAGCTCATTCCAGAGTTTGCACGAGCGCGGGAATTTTTGAGTTCTATTCTGTAAAGAAGAAAACGAAAACCTTTTAAGACCTATTTATAGTCTGCATGCTGTTGTCTCATCATGACCTAATCGAAACAAAGAACGAGTGAAGGAAACGAGTTAAAACTTAAACTGTATTCATCTGACATAGAACAGAGTTTCGTAAAAATAATTTATACGTAAATACTCGCTCGCACATTAGAAAGACCACAACCCTCTTACAACCCTCAATATCTGAATACAAATTAAATAAACTAGATTACAAACTAAAACTTATTTTCTGTGTCTGTTTAATGCTTCTATTTTAAGGTCTGCAGCACTCTCAAAATTGGGCGTTATCGACTACTTTGAGTAACTAAAAAAAAATTTGGCAAGTAACAGTATTTTAGACTTCAATATCATACTTACAGAGAAAATATCAAAATCTCACATTTTTCATTAAAAATCTAAGAATAATTTGATGGCGGATTTGAAATTAAATTTTTTATGTGTGTACCTATGTGTGAACTGATCCTAACATTAATAATAATAATAATAATTCTCACAACATCTCATACGTTGACCTGATTCCGCACTAAGTAGCTTAAGCACTTGTGTTACAGATATCAGACAACAGAGGAACACAAATATATACTTAAATACTTATATTACACCCAGACACCGAACAAACACAAGTATTCATCGAACACACGACCTTTGCCGTAAGAGGCAGGATCACTACCAATTGTGCCATCCGGTCAGTCAAATTTATTTCTTTAACTTACAAGCAAAATAACTCTGTTCGAACATTTTCGAATTTGCCTATAAACGAGAAAGAAAAATTTAACGATCCCCTGAAAGATGCGCTCTTAAACGACGATGTTGCTAATATTATTGCGATGACATTTCCCTTGAGGAGGTAAAATGGCGTTTTTATGGCCATTTTACGGTTACGTCCGATGTTTAAACCTTATCTAATATGGTCGTAAGGAAATTGACTGAATTTACCGTTCAGGTTTGGCAGTAAACATTTTCGTTTCAATTATTTTGACGTCGTTATTAAAGTTATCAACGAGATTTCTACCATGTGTCTGGTTTTTGAGTTTCCGATGTTTTAGCGCTCCACGCATCTGTACCACGCATCCATAGCATGCATCTATAGCAGTGCCTGGCGCTGCTGGTACTACGGCGAACAATACGCGAGCGTATGGTCCACCGTCTTGCGTCCTTAATCCGGAGCCCAGAGTTCAACAAGATCCTTATGGGCTCTTTCCCTTTCTGCGGCGCAAACGGGCTCGCTCCGTGCTTTCCATTCGGCCATCTACTTATTGACGACCATCTGGACATCCGCCTCCAGCTCCCAGGGAGCGGTGCCTGCCAACCCACCCAACTAAACTTTATAAGCGGTTCAACCTATTATTCAACTAGTGGAACTACCTATTTGGTCTACCTGTACACCAAGCGCTGAATTTTTCGAAAATATTTTTTTTCTTCCGTGGGAGAGCCATGCATCTGCATGAATGACGACCGGAGTGATACCACTGCCTCAGAGAAAACAGGTGTGAAGCAGCACTTTGCTGTGCTCGCTGCGTGAGTGAGGGTACTGGGGGCCCCATCCGGGGGAAAGGGGGGTTTTAAGGTCAACCGGTGTCGCAGGTGTCTATGGGTGGCGGCAATCGCCGTTGCAGACAAGCAGACGGATTACCATCAGGTGATCCGTCTGCTCGTCTGCAACCTATCACGTAAAAAAAACTTATTTAAACCCATTTCCACAACCGCTCTGCTAACCAATGTGGACCAATGAAAATGATTGGTGGATATAAGACGCAACTATCGCAACGTAGCACATATTTGGTTTTGACGACCCGTTTGGAACAGTGGTAGTGAACGCTGCCTTTGGTCCCAGGGTTGCGGGTTCGATCCCCGCACAGTGCAAACATTTGTGTGTATGAACATGTCTGTTTGTATTGGGCTGGGTGTTTGTATGTATTATAAGTATGTTTTACAAAGGAAAAGTATTATATGTATATATTTGTAATTCCGCTCTTGATTCTGATATCCGTAACACAGGTGCTTGAGCTACCTATCTCGGAGTCAGATCAATGTATGTGATGTTGTGAAATATATATTTATTTTGGTGGATCCTTTTTTTATGAAATCTTTTTACCAGTGTCGTGAACAGCTGTTAGGTCCTCAGTATTACATATCTGACTGCCTCGGCGGCGCATTGGTTAGTGGGTCGCACTTTAAAGCGACGGTTGCGCTTGAGGTCCTATGTTCGATCCCCGGGTCGGGATATTTTGTACGTGAGTGTTTCTGTAAAGAGATTCTCAGTGTCAGCCCGGAGTCTGGAAGTTGGCGGTCTTGTACCCCCGTGCCTCGGACAGCACGTCAAGCCGTTGGTCCTGCGCCTGATCCCTCTTCGGTCGTGTCACAGTTGTGTCCCATCGAAATATGAGGGTAAGGGAATAGAGAGTGCACTTGTGTCTGCGCAAATATTTGTGCACTGTAATATGTCCTGCGTCGATGGCCGGTCTCTCAGATTGGTCGCCATGACCGAAATATCGGTTTAGAGGACATTATTATTATTACGTTCTTTATACGCTGAGTATCACAGCTATTTGCTGGCTTTTTAGAAATGTACGGGCCTAGGCCAAGTACAATTCCTACAGTACGAATCTGATTGTGATGTGGTGGGGGTAATGAGTCTTGATTGTGATGATCTGTGTGGTTGTGTGATTGGGCGTGTTTGTGGGATGTAAGGCTGTGAATGAGAGAATATGTGTGCCTGGTTAACACCTTTATTATTATTATTATTACATGTCTTCTCCAAAATTCGACCATCCGACCAATAAATCAATCAATCAATCAATTTAATCACCTAACCGTCGTTACAGTTGAGTGCAGGCGTTGCCCCCTCCTTCTGGACCGCTAATCTTGTCAGAGTCCTGAGTGGCCTGCATTCATTGTCATCCCCTTTTCAAACTGTCCATCTTACCCCGTACTTAATGATAAGAATTTAATTCTTAGCACAGTAATCTATAAAGATATAGTGAACCAAACTGGATCAATACTAAAATTATAGAAAAGATTTGAGTTTTTAATTTGAAACGTCGGGATTTGAATCAAAGATTTACGAAATTAAATACAAGTATAGAGACAAAAACACCCTGTTGGTCTAGCAACGCCCTGTTGGTCTAGTGGCTTAAGTACCGGGCTGTGATCTTGGGGTCCTGGGTTCGATTCCCGGGTGGAGCAAAAAGTGTGTTTCGAATTTTTCGAACAAAGTTCGGGTTTGTGATCACCAATCCGCGTTTGGCAAGCGTGGTGATTAAGCCATCATAGTAGCGATAACTTGATTTCTATAATGCCTTTGCCCTGCAGTGGGACAGTTTATAGGCTGATACTTCACTTTACTTTTTATAGAGACAAACTTATAAAGTTCGTGTTGTTAATTTCTTTTTTGTTTTACTATATTAACGTTGATAGAAAAATAACTTAAATTCTATAAACACAGTTACCCATCTCCTTTTAGAATCCAAAATATGATGGTAGAATCATGATGATTACACTATGGGCTGTTTTGACCAATTCTACCAACCTCATTCCGATACTAAAGCTAAGGTAGAGCGCTGTATTCCATACAAATCTGACGTTATACTATATATAAATCGACTGATAAAGAGTGATTGGTCAAATCGGTGCTTACTCAATAAAAATAGGTCAACATAATATCCCCCAGTAACCTTAACATCACCAGACAACTATATATATATATTTTTAAGTGCTTATTTTCCACTCGAAAGCCTTTGATAGACGGCCGTTGCGAAAACGGCTATTTATAGAAAAAAGTCAGCCGTAAAACAAGGCTACGGTGGTTTTTCACATAAACCAGACAGTTGGAGGATTTACGAGGAGCTGGACAGTCTCCTATCTTCAGCGGGTGATGGGTGAACGTGATTAGGGATGGTACGGATAATTTCGAAAATAGTATATAGATATTTTTGTAATTTGTTCGGTAAAGGATATAAACTATTCCGAGTTTTCCGTTTGCTTTAGATTTTTTTGCAACGGATCTTATATTTCTAAGGAATCTTACCGTAGGAGAGCCACACTTCTGCATGAATGGGCCGGCTCGACCGGAGTTATACCACGGCCTCATAAAAACCGGCGTGAAGCAGCACTGTGCTGTGTTTCGCGGCGTGAGTGAGGGAACTGGAGGCCCCATCCGGGGGAAGAGGGCGTTTAATCGTTGGCAGCCCACTTGTGACTCCACTGGTGTCACGGGTGTCCATAGGCGGCGGCAATTGCTTATCATCAGGTGATCCGTCTGCTCGTCAGCCACCTATGACATGAAAAAAATATAAAAAATTAATACAAAAAGAATCATAATCCTACAATACAAAAATCTCGCACCGTTTTAGTGCTAATATGTTAGATCAGCCAATGACCTGTTTTTAAAAAAGTAATGGCCAATTCGACCATTCTTAATTTGATACAAAATTCTATGGTATAGCGGTGTCATTCTATACAAATCTACCGTACGTTATACCTTACATTTATCCGCAGTTAATGATTGGTCAAATCGGATCTTAGTCGACTAACAAAAAGGTTTCGTTAACACTATCTATTCAACAACAAAGTTGAAGCACGCTGTATACAACTTGTTACGAATTCTCTTTAAACAAATCAACTCTTCTCAAAGCCTTAAATACATTTCTAAACAAAAGTAGTTTTAAGATGATCCACTTCCAAAGCAAACTAAATCTGAATTTTCAACCCGCATCAGAAACTGTCTAATCTAGATTTTAATACGAACCCATTTTAGGCAGGCCTCGTCTCGAAACTCATCCAAAATGCGAAAGGTTACCGAAGTTTCGCAAACTTAACCGAAGTTAACGCATTATAAGCCTTATGACAACTAGTTTAGGAGTTGACGACCTAGAAAATAGGGTTCAAAGAGTAGTTCCCGCGATGCAGCGGAGGCAATACAAGGGAGCAATTTGTCTTAAACTGTCTTAAACTTTGCTAATTAGAGTAAATTACCGTCAATCTTTGGTGGGAGCGGAGCCGTGATGTTGTTTATAGGTTTTGGAGGATGCTCTATGATTTTACAAGCTTTGGTGTGTTGAGATTGTTAATTCATAGATGATAGATGAGAATGTTAAGATGGATGTGTGGCGTGACGAGAATGGATAAGATAAGAAATGAGCATATTAGAGGAAGTATGAAAGTCTCACCAGTGATAAATTGCAGGCAAATCGCCTTTCCTGGTATGGCCATGTAATGAGAAGAGAGGAAGAACATGTAACGAAAAGAGTGATTAGTGTAAATGTTCGTGGGTGGAGGAACGTGGGTGGAGGACGGCTGAAAAAGAGATGGATGGATTGTGTGAAGAATAGCATAATGGGAAAAGGGGTGGATGATTCGATGACGAATAACAGGTACGTATGGAAAAGGAAGAGATACTGCGCCGTGCGCTACATAAAAGAGATACTGCGCTGTGCGCTACATAAAAGAGATACTGCGCCGTGCGTTACATAAAAGAGATACTGCGCCGTGCGCTACATAAAAGAGATACTGCGCCGTGCGCTACATAAAAGAGATACTGCGCCGTGCGCTACATAAAAGAGATACTGCGCCGTGCGCTACATAAAAGAGATACTGCGCCGTGCGCTACATAAAAGAGATACTGCGCCGTGCGCTACTTAAAACAGATACTGCGCCGTGCGCTACATAAAAGAGATACTGCGCCGTGCGCTACATAAAAGAGATACTGCGCCGTGCGCTACATAAAAGAGATACTGCGCCGTGCGCTACTTAAAAGAGATACTGCGCCGTGCGCTACATAAAAGAGATACTGCGCCGTGCGCTACTTAAAAGAGATACTGCGCCGTGCACTACATAAAAGGCCGGAGGATGATAATGACAGTTGAAGTCTGAAAACGCTTAATAAGCGAAAAAGGAGTGTTGTCATAAAATGTCGGAACGTTTGCGGGAGTGGCACGTTAACCTCTATTATCTATCGCAAACGCAAAATGTCGTGGCAGACTGATTTCATACATTTATTATAATTAAAATAAGACACCGACTGTTATGAGTCTTTGACTCGAGTATACCTAACAGTTACTTACCTTAAAACCTACTGACCATTATAAATAACGTATGTAACTGTTATATTATATCATTTATCGATAAATAAAATACTGTACAGTAAATTTGGGTAAATTGGAATTACCTTGTAACTTTGAATAAAATTGGTTTAAAGATTTTTTATTTTATTCCTTGGAATTCCTATACGATTTAAAACGGTATCTAAAGGTCGATCTATTCAACGTAGATACCGTTTTATATTGTATAAGAATTCCAAGGAATAAAATAAAAAATCTTTAAACCAGTTTTATTCAAAGTTACAAGGTAATTCAAAGTTACCTAAATTGACTGTACCGTCTGCCGCGAGTCTTTGAATTTTTAATGAAGTGATAGGTAGCAAACAACAGATGGATCGCCTGATGGTAAGCGATTGCCTGTATAGTAAGGGTAAGCTTACAAGCTTATCCGTGCTCCAGAGAGATTGTTTGTTCCAACAAGATTCAGGATTTGGTGAGTCTAGTAATTATAGTGAAGCGACTGCAGTTTGGGTTGAGCAGAAATAGACTACCCGCCCACGTCCGAAAATCGGTGGCAAATTTGTTGATCTATTTTTCGAACGTACTGATTGCATGGATCTACTCGTATAAAGTCAGCGAAATGTGCCATTTTTGGAAAAAATCGTCACAGTGTGAAAGAGATCCAACTGGCCCTGACGCAGATTCTATAATTTATTTCGGTAGAAAAAAAACGTCACCCCAGCACTAACGGCTTCGCGCAGTTTTTCAAATATGGCTTTCTATGAAAGGGCACAGTCTGTTTAGGGTGCATGTCTATGACTGATTGCAATAGAGTAACGCAAATGTTATAAAAAAGTAGATTAAAAATAAAATGAAATATTATCTAGGAAAAATCGTCAAAAAAACTAACGTAGGTGGGCAGCCTTATTCACATAGATTTGAAATTTTTTAAAGTTTTTATAAAGATATTAGATTTTTTATGTTGGCCACGCTTCGGCATGAATGGGCCGGCTCGACAGGAGTGATACCACGGCCTCACAGAAATCCGCCGTGAAGCAGCACTGTGCTGTGTTTCGCTGCGTGAGTGAGGGTACCGGAGGCCCAATTCGTGGGTTTAAAGGTTGGCAGCGCACTTGTGACTCCACTGGTGTCACGAGTGTTCATGGGCGGCGGCAATCTTACCATCAGGTTATCCGTCTGCTCGTCTACCACCTATAACAATAAAAAAAGTGCACGCTCGGGTTCGAAACTACGACCTCCTATTAAAAATGCACACATTTTCTACTGGGCTAGCATTGCACTTTTTTTTTAAGAGAAAGGGAGGCAAACGAGCAAGCAAGTCACCTGATGATAAGTGATCACCGCCGCCCATGGACATCAGCAACACCAGTAGGAGTGAAGTAGTCATGTGTGTTAGTTCAAGCCACTGACTATGCATATTAAGGTGACGGGTAGGGCACACTAGCGACGCCTATCGATTTTAATTTTTAGCTACTTAACCGGATCTATTTTAAATAATTTCGGGGTCAAGTCATCATCATCATCGTCATCAGCCCATTTAAGTCTCCACTGCTGGGGCACGGGCCTCCCTCAATCACATGAAGGGTTATTGCCATACTCACCACGCTTGGCAGACGGGTTGGCGAGGGTTTTGATATAAATGCAGAGTTTTCCTTCTCTGGGTGCTGATGATCATGCCAACAGCTTTATTTTGTCGCCTTTTACGACACCTCGGTAAGAGTGAGGGTGGCCTATTCTACTCTGCCGGGGACCACACGGCTCGGATCCGGTTTAGTAGCTAAATATTTAAAATCGCTAGTGTGCCCTACCCGTCACCTTAACACTTTTTTTTTTTTTGATGACCCAGTGAAAATGCACCTTATGCACGCTGAGAGGGGCTCTCCTCCGGGTTAGGTCTCTGCTAATCGGAGACCGACCGGAGGCATACCCAATAAAAACACTGGGGCGTTTCCATGCCTCGCCCAGGAAACACTCAGACCGGGGTGAGGACTGCCACGGGGGCTTCATCCGTCGCCCGGTCGGGGCGAAGAGGCTCGCCAGCTCGGCCTCTCTCCCACTCAACCTCCCGGGTAGCACCCACGCTGCTGGCTGCAGTGCAAATACCACCGAGAGGAGGACTGCGGGCACCCCTCCCCGCACATACACTGCTGGTTGCAGTGCAGTGCGAGTTAGGGACAAACCCGCAGGCTTTCAACATAATAACGCGTCGCAGAAACCGACTCCGCTGGCTGCGGAGCCGGGGAAATCCGCGACGCAAACAACTCCGACCTACCACCGCAATCCGCTGGCTGCGACCTTGCGGCGCAGGTCCCCAAACGTGGGTCTTGCGGCCACTGCGCTCGGAGGCGCTCCACTCTAGGGGGATGCCGACGTCAAAGCATCCCCAGGTCCGAAGACAAAAATGGCGCCTGCAACCCCGCTGTGCAATGGTTTAACCCTCTTTTACGGGCCCTAGTGCACCGTCAGGGAACGACGCGAAGACGCCGGTCCTCAGACCCTCGGCGCGACAATATAGGCCCTGTAGCGAAGTGCACTTCAGCGCGGTCGCACGACAGGGCCGGTCCGTCGGGTGTGCATCCTTCGGCTAACAGGTAGCAATCCACGAATGAATTACTACCCGTCATTGCCCAGGAAAAACCGTGCTCTGCGGTAACCGTTTCTGCCTAATACCAACCGAAGTTGGAATTAGGACAGAACTGATTACCAGCAGGGCCACTCGAGGAGGTAGATGCACCTGACTCCCCTTCACCTTAACACTGTAATAACCCTCACAGCCTAATTAGAGGCTGGACCCATCCCCGAGTAGCATCACGAAGTTTTTGTTGCGCCCCCATCTGAGAGGGGGTAATTACAGTCTCAAATGAGAGCACTTAGCGCTAAATTAAATAACAATTTTTGGCATGCATTTTGCATTGAAAATTCTCGGTTTAAATGAGAGGTTTCTGTTACATGAGCAAGCATGTACTTATGTTTGTACTTAGAATTTATTTGGGCGATAGAAGTTAGAACAACGTACTCGTACAAAGTTTCTTTCAAATGAAGGCTTCGAAGGATTTTTATTTGAAGCTCCATTTATATACATTGCTTACACAGTTTACCACAGGTTTTATGTCAATACATTGTATTTTAATACTTGTAACTTGTGACGCCGTATGGTCCCCGGCATAGTAGAATAGGCCACCCTCACTCTTACCGAGGTGTCGTAAAAGGCGACTAAGGTAAAGCTGCTGGCATGATCATAAGCACCCAGAGAAGGAAAACTCTACATTCATATCAAAACCCTCGCCAACCCGTCTGCCAAGCGTGGTGAGTATGGCAATCATCCTTCATGTGATTGAGGGAGGCCCGTGCCCCAGCAGTGGGGACTTAAATGGGCTGATGATGATGATTATGATGACTTGTGACTTAAAAAAATATACAACATTTTCGAAAAAAGAAAGTAATCTGCTCTATAACTCCGTTTTAAATCACAGAGGCTTATTAACGTTCATGTAAGAATAATTTCCAATAGTTTAGATTTCCAGATGAAATATAAGCTTTGAATATAATATACACCGTTATTTTGCATGTTGGATCAACAAAATAAGCCAAAACAAATCGGCTATTGCCATACGAAATAGAATATCCAAGCGGCAATGGAAGCGCTGATTTTTTATCGCTTTTTTTGTTAATCTAACATGCTTAATGGACTTTATTCACGATACCTATTATGAGGTATTCGGGATGTAAACGATAAAAAAAGAACGTTGTAGAAGCCTTAGGAGTGAGACGTCAGATTTGTATTTATCCAACTTTCATCTTGTTTAGGCGCCTTAACTTTTGCAAGGAGGTACCGCGTCAAAACTTTCATCTACGAACCATGAAGCATATAAGTAAAATTTTATCAAGGATATTACGAAAAACACATTTTTTATTTATTCGATTTCATAATTAAATATTGTACTTGTTACATATTGATTGTTTTAGATTAATCAAATTCGAATTTGCGATGTTTTTTGAGCGGTCTTTAAAAAAATATACTGGCACTTAAGAGTGACATTTTACTATTTTTTATAACATAAGAAAACATTTTTTTTTGTTTAGAAAAAAAAGAATTGAGTTTCAGTGCTAAGTATGGGACTCATTAAACCCATACGTGTGTGGTATCTAAAGTCTTTAAAAATGGGTACTAATTAAACAAGCTTCTTTTTAATAGCATTATTCGGCTCAGAAAATATATGTTACCTTCTAAATTACTAAGTCGGCCACAACCAATGCGCGTCTTAATTATAGTATCTCAGACACTAGTTATCTTATATGTAAGCCACTGTAAATATAACTCAGCATAGTGGTTATTTTTTAGCATCTACATTTTTGGTATGCATTCAAATAGGAAGTTTCTAAAGTATTAATATATGACACCAAAATAATAAGAATATTAGCCTCTAATTGCATAATTTAGCATGAATAAAATGTAACTCATCCTACATTAATCGATTGTTAAATATACCTAAAATTGTCATCAAATAGTATAATTAAAGCCGCTACATTTTATTATTATGTATTACAAATGAACTATTAAGGACAGTCAGCCAGAGCGATGGTAGCCTAGTGGCTTAGAACGCGCCCACCATGCGGAGGGTCGATTTCTCTAGATTTTTCAAATCTATGTGCATATTTCTATATTTACCTCGGCGGTGAAGGAAAACATCGTGAGGAAACCTGCTCGTTTGGGATAGTTTCAGAAGCGTGTAACCATGATTCAGTTGGTCTTGTTCCTCTGTCAAAGGGTTGCGAAGGTCAGACGGCAGTCGCTTCATTGTAATTACCAGGCTCCCCAAATCCTAAATCATGATCAAAGCGTACCCTGGGCTCCAAAGCCCAGCTTTGGACTCAACCGGGAATTATACGCAAATATGAAGAAGAAGAAGAAGAACTATTAAGGACAGTCATAGTAAAACCATTTATTTATGCAAATCAATTTGTGTATTAATATGTGTAACAAGTACAATCATTTATTATAGAACAGTAATTAATAAACATTAACACGTATAATTACGTGATTAAAAGAAAAAGAAAATAAGGGCATTCGGCAAAAAATCGAATAGCGCTCTCTGATTGGTGCAAATGGCCGGTTGCTGTCATGTCGCGCACTCGCGCCAAATCGTACAGTGGCTATTTTCACGATAAAATAATATGAAGTATTATTTTACATGTTAACTTATAATATATGATGTTGAGTATTGAAGCTTGAATACATAATTTTTGAGGAGCTTGTATTGAAGCTGTAAAACGTAATATGGTGATGAGTTACAAATTTCGTAAATTAGTTTGCAATGTATAAATCAGAAGGACAAGGAAAATTAATTGTTGATATTGACTTGACGCTTTCTTTAACATTTTTAGTTGGCGTTGTAAAGAAGATGAATCAGTTAATTAAAGGCTATGTCAATTTCCCGGTGCTTAATTAGTAAATTAGAAGTTTGCGCGCGTGGCCAAATAAAAATTCTGTGGCCTGGTTTATTATTTCTCTTTAAAAATTATGTTAAGGTTTCTGATAAAAAAAAATCTAAACTTAATACTTTGCGCAAGATACGAAACCCCACTCTAACTTCTATACCCCCCACTCTAACTTCTATAATAAAAAAATTATAAAACTAAAAAAAATATATGATATACATTACAATGAAAACTAACAACGAAAATTGGTTTGAACTGAATCTAGTAAGCAGTTTTTTTTAATACTTTATTTATAACGTAAAACGTATAAAGATGAAAGTGACAAAGATATATATTTTTGCGCGTAATAAGAACCGTATTAAAGAAAACCGGGCAAGTGGTATGTAAATTCAATTGCGGTTTACGGTAAACCGTAACCTACCAATTTACCTTCCACATATCTTTCTTGCTGCTACGGAACCCTTTATGGGCGAGTCCGACTCGCACTTGGACGGTTTTCTCTAATGCGGTTTTATTACGCGCAAAATTATGTATCTTTCTCACTTAACTGCACTGTATTTTTTAATAACCTATACTGCATACAAAGACTCACGAGTATTCGTGTCGAGTGGAACTGTTACTTCCCTTCAAACCTACTGACTATTTTAAATCACTCGTCAATTCTATATCATTCTTGATTAATAGATCAAATATTCTACCGTTTGCCGCAACGTCTGTGACTCGCCTCGTCTTTGAGTGTAGTAAAGAGTGCTCTATTTATATCATAACGGACAAACAAGCAGACATAACATCACCGATCCTACCGATCACCGGTAATCAGCTTGATTTATAAAATTAAATATCATTTATTTCAACCAAAGTACTGGTCATATACAAAAAAGAATAGATGATAAAGAAAAGTACAGTCAAGTTACTTTTGAAATGAAAACACTACGTTAATGATTTATTGCAAGTACATATTTTTAATTTTCATTTCAAAAACTAAAACTACCAATATTTTTATAAGATTATCCACTCATTGTTTCGTAGATCAATGTTTCTGTATCTACAAATGAAAAGTTCCCAACAGGTAAAACGGAAGTTTGATTGAATATTTTGAGAGCTCAACTTTTTCGTTTACGAAAATCGTATGTGTTGACCCGAATGAATTCACCCTGATTTGGGCGCTTGTAATCCTAAGAACCTAACAAGAACTTTTTTAGGTTCCGTAGCCAAATGGCAAAAATCGGAACCCTTATAGATTCTTCAATTCCGTCTGTCTGTCCGCCTGTCCGACCGTCCCTACGTCACATTTACTTTTTTCCGAAACTATAAGAATCATACTATTGAAAAAAATTATTTTGTTAATTATCCTATCGTCTGTTGATTTCAAAATGTCGGTGTCGTCAATAGTTAAGCGATATCTGTCAAAGGCATCTGAGCGGACGTCAACAGACGAAATGTTATAATATACATTACCATAACAACTAACAACGAAAATTGGTTTGAACTAGATCTAGTGAGTAGTTTTTTTTTTAATACGTTATAAACCGTAAACCGCAATTTATCTTCCATATATCTTACTTGCTGCTACAGAACCCTTCATGGGCGAGTTTGACTGGCACTTGTCGGGTTTTTATATTCATAAATTGGTTTTTGGAGTTATATTTGACAACCCCGTCTTCTTCTTCTTATTTTATCACTTTTCGACTGAAAATTACTGTTGCCATAGTTATGTTTCAGATTTTAGGCGTTATTAAGCAGGACAACACAGGTCAGGAAAAATGTCAAGTACTTATATTTGAATTTTGATAAGTGTTGATCATGTTACGATTCGCCTAATAAGGCATTCGATTTTCACCCCAAAGATCCAATTTTTGTATCTTGTTGATTGGCTGGGTGCTATTATATCTACACTACAGAAGTAAATATTAGTGGTGTTGTCGTAATTTTTGTTAACAATAAGGTACTTTCTTAAGGATAAGGCTGCAACATCGATATGTAAATGTGATTGAATTTTATAGATTTTTTATTAAAAAAATTGTTTTTATTAGAACACATATTGTATTATGAAACATTTAGCGTGGGAAGGTGATTTTTTTCTGAGATTAAATCTTATGTTCCTTGGGAAAAAATGTTTATTTTTCATCAGTTTAATATGTAGTAATAATAATATACTATACCGCCTATACTATGGAGAATGCTCTGAGTAATTGTTCGGACTGATCCCTGCCGCTTCATTTCGCCATCGTTCCACTCGACAACAGTTCCATCGACATCATCTGGATGGTTGGCAGTCTTCAACTGTGCGTTTCTCAAGAAACTTTCTGCCTCGTGCGACAAAACTTAACGTTTGTGCCAAATTGTGTTCTGTTTACAAAACAGAACACAATTTGGCACAAACAGAAAACAAAACATAAAACAATTAAAAATACATAAAAATAAAACAAAACGAAAAAAAAAAAAAAAACTATATTCAATCATGTCCCGATAGTGCCAAATAAATATTATGGTGTGTTATGACGTCTAGTATAAATGGCCCTCACTCAGCTTATGTCACGACGAGATACGACCTGCATACCTTCAAGAAAAGAGCGTATTCTTTTTTAAAAGGTCGGCAGCGCACTTGTGACTCCTCTGGTGTTCATGGGCGGCGGTAATCGCTTACCATCAGGTGTTCCGTCTGCTCGTCTGCCCCCTATCCCATAAAAATAATAATTCATTAATTTCAAGCAACAACATACATTCAAAAATATTTCATTGGCCCATATAATAAATACCTTACAGTCTAACATACATACATAATACCCTCGAGAAGTTTTTAAGACGGCTAAAAAAGCGGGGTTTAAGTACCAAATAAGTATAAAACAGGATTAAATCACCATCAAAAGCCACATTCTCATACAGTTCTTTCAGTGACTTGCATTCATCGTATTTTTCGTTTTCTTAGAATATTTGCTTTGACGGTTTGGTCCAAGTATTTATCAACTTATCATCTCTAAAGAAGTAACTTCACGAATTTTATAACACCTCCGAGCCATCTTCGCGACCTTTTGTGTGAATTTTGACTCGGATAACTTTCTTTTCTTCAGATGAGAAACAAGTTTAAAGGACTTGTTCTGAAAGTGCTGGAAGTTTGTCACATGAAAATGAAGAAGAGCTGGTGTACAACGAAATTCTAGTACCTTATAAGTAGTGTTGTTAGGATTCAAAAACTGTTTTGGTTATAAAAGTGTAGAAAATCTTGTTCATTAAATTGCAAAATAAAAACGTTGAAGGTGTCCATAAAAATATCAGCCTATAAACTGTCCCACTGCAGGGCAAAGGCCTCCATCATAGAAATCAAGTTATCGCTACTATGATGGGATAAGGCTTAATCACCACGCTTGCCAAATGCGGATTGGTGATCACAAACCCGAGTTATGTTCGAAAAAATCGAAACATACTTTTCGCTCGACCCGGGAATTGAACCCAGGACCCCGAGATCACGGCCCGGTACTTAAACCACTAGACCAACAGGGCGTCTGATGGTAAACGGTAACCGCCGCTCATAGACATCAACAATGCCGGAGCACAGTCATGCCGCTGCCTACCGTGAGAGAAGAACTCTTTTCAAACCTCGTTTAAAAAAGGACATGTCATAGCGATCAGAGAACACCGCGGCTGGAAGGTCATTCCAGAGTTTGCACGAGCGCGGGAAAAGGGAGCGCTGGAAACGAAGAATATTGTTCTAAGGTATTAATTTTCTCCAACTTATTCGGCTAAGAGAGACACTGAAGCCCTAGGTAAGCTTGGACCATGATTCAGGATTTGAAGAGTTTGGTAATAATAATAAAGCGACTGCCGTCTGACCTTCGCAACCCATTAACAGGGGAACTAGACCAACTGAATCATGGTTACACGTTCTGGAACGTGCAGGTTTCCTTACGATATTTTCCTCACCGCAAAGCTAGTGGTAGAAATACACACATAGATTTTAAAAATAAAGAAGTGCGTGCTTGGATTTGAAGTGCGACCCCTATATGGAAAGCGCGTTCTGCACAACTGAGCTACCATTGCTCATCATAATTAGGTATTGTAACAATGCCAGCGGGAGAGCCACGCTTCGGCATAAATAGGCCGGCTCGTCAGGAGTGCTCGGGTTTGTGATTACCGATAAGACAAGCGTGGTGATTACGCCTAATCCCATCATAGTAGCGATAACTTGATTTCTATGATGAAGGCCTTTGCCCTGCAGTGGCACAGTATATAGGCTGATACTTTACTTACTTTATATAGAAAAACTGTCTTTAGTCTGTCTACGTAACAGCTATGGGGAATGATGGTAGAAAAGTCGTAAACAGTCTACTACCGGGCAAACAGCTCCTGGGAACCACTTTGGCCGATTAGCGCGCTTCCAAGTCGCGAACGAAATATTTCTGTGCGTCCTGTGAAAAGTGGTACAAGTCGACTTGTATATATGTACGCGAAAAATTGATTTACGCCAAAAGTGGCCGCTTTTGGCGTAAATAGTATAAATTTTTGCCGAGAGGTTTTAACCCCGAAACTGTTTAAAATAGATCCGGTTTAGTAGTTAAAAATTGAAATCGATTGGCGTCGCTAGTGTGCCCTAACCGTCACCTAAAACATTATTATAATAGGTAAATAGAATACTCTTGATGCTTTGAAAACTTGTTTGCTACATTAGAGCGCAGACTTCCCTAACACACGCCTTAAGCAACATAAAGGATTATCCAAGTTTGATGAATCCAGTCTCAGTGCGTTCATTTTCGTAAGCTTAGTCTGCATATACAGGGCGTTTTGTAGATAAGAAGCTCTATCTACATAGCTGTTTTTCGCTATTTATATTTATCTAAAGATATTTTTTAAAAACGACAACGGACAGTAAAATAAGGCGGTCTTTTCTTTTTTCTTATTTTTTTTTATGAGAAAGAGAGGCAAACGAGCAAGCGAGTTACCTGATGGTAAGTGATCGCCGCAGTCACACCAGAGTAGGCTATATTCTTGAAGATCTCAATATCGTACCGGTTCAGAAATACCGCTGTGCGGGAAGTTGATTTCACAATGAGGAGGTGCGTGGCAAAAAATGACGTGTAAAGCGCTCGGTGGTGGACGGGTGGAATCGTTGTTTAGGATCCATTCTCAGATATTAGTTTAGGATTCATTCAGAGTTCAATCTAGAGTAGATATTATCTTTTTAATTCATATTCACATGATATTTTTTAATCGACTTAAAAAATATTAATCTTCTTGATTTTGACCTATTATGAGATATAAGAGCAATGGCTCAGCGAATAAGAACGCGCCTTTCATACAGGGGGCCGTGGTTCTAAACCGAGCATGCATCTACTGATTTTCCTAACGTATGTGCTTATTTCTACCATTAGCTCGACGGCGATGAAGAACATCGTGATAACGATCTAGTATCGGGTAATTTTTCAAAAATAGTGGATAGGTATTATATTTGTGACTAGCTGACCCGACAGACTTCGTCCTGTCAAAAAAATTGTAATGTGGCAACAAATATGAACTTTATATAATAACAATAAAACTCAAACTGATTCTGCGGTTTAGTTAGAAAATGTTTGTATGTGAAAAAGAAAAGAGCTGTTTTTAGGGTTTTCCCGACAATCATTCGATTTATTCTCGCCGTAAGAACCATCCTTGGACTTCAACGAACATTTTAAAAAAAGAATTGGCCAAATTGGTCCAGGCGTTGTTGAGTTATGCGCTTACCAACACATTTTGCGAATCATTTTTATATTATAGATAGTGATTCGTTTTTTTTGTGATAGGTGACAGGTGATCGAAACTTGTAATTATGATCCACCTGTTCTGGTTACCCTGTCTAAGGTCAGCCGGTAGTCGTTTTATAGAAATTACCAGACTTCTCAAAGCCTGGATCTGAAGAACTTTAAAAACAGACAATTTTGTCAAGTAATTTCTATCTCAGGTAGGTATATTAATAAAAGATTGATATAGATAAACAATTAAATAGTAATATTAAATAACTCACAACATCACATACATTGATCTGACTTCAAGATAGGTATCTCTATTACCTGTCTGAATCAACAGTGGTATTACAAATGTATACATATAATATTTTTCTTTTGTAAATACATAGTACTATAATACATAGAAAACACCCAGACCAATACAAACAAACATGTTCATGCACACAAATGTTTGTACTGTGCGGTGATCGAACCCGCAACCCTTGGGCCAGAGGCAGTGTTTACTGCCACTGATCCAAACAGTCGTTTTGGTTGTGGGTTTTATTAAACATCTGGAAAGAATATTACACTTTTTCTACACACTTTCGTTCACACTACTTTTTCTACTTTGTGAGTTAAATGTTCGACTTGGAAGCAACGTTCACTACCACTGTTCCAAACGGGTTTTCAAAATAATATAAAAATATAAATATAATTTATACAAAATGATATAAATTCTCGTTAGTCTTGTTTAGAATGAAACCATAATCTAATGTTTGAAACCATAATCTAATCTTGCATCACCCTATATTTTAGTAAGCTGGGTTTGCATTTATTTTCTATGTATTTAGTTTGCAAGCATTTTAGGTAGGATTTATTTAGTTACAGAACTTAGGCGTAGCGAAAATACGAGTAAGCTACGTATATTAAAGTTTGAAATACAACCTACGAAATAGCACACTGAAGTGGCAGCATGCTGGCCACGTTTGCCGTACATACAAAAAATGTTGAGATTTTTTTTATATGATAGGTAGCATACGAGCAGACGGATCACCTGATGGTAAGCGATTGTCGCCAAGGGCGACGGCACCTAAGACACCAGTGGATTCACAAGTGTGCTGCCAACCTTTGAACCCCTCATCCCCCAGATAAGGTCTCCGGTACCCTCACTCAACATACACAGAACACAGCACAGTGCTGCTTCACGCCGGTTTTCTGTGAGACCGCAGATTTACTCCGGTCGAACGGCCCATTCAAGCCGAAGCGTGGCTCTCCCATGGTCAAGGTTTTGGTCTCTTTCGGTTAAGTCTACAGTTCACTCTATTTCTCACTTCAGCTTGATTTGACCCTTTGAGTGTAGGCCAAGTAGGTATAGGTGTGTCTTCCATTTCGCGCCACGTGTCATGATTTTCTACACTCTGGATCCACTTTTACCTGGTATTTTGGAGTAGCCGATTGCCCCATAGATCGCTATTATAAAAAAATAAAAATAAATATACCTAGCCTTTATTCTACCACAAAACATGTTTACAATCATCAAATTATACTATATATAAAGCGATCTCCCTGATTTCGCGAATGTTCATGGGCGGCGTTGATTACCTTCCATCAGCATCCGCTAGCATAAATAAATTGAAAATTTAAAAAACCCCCGACACAACTAAAGCTCTTTCATTTGATACCTTTATTGAGGCAGTTGGAACAACAAATAGGTTATTCGTCATTTTCCGACGGCGGCCATCTTGGATTTGAAATTTTTCACAATTAATATATTTAGCTACCCAAGCCCTTTTATATGATACCCATATTGTGGGAGTTGTGTTAAAACATAAAATCCAAATCTTTGTGACGGCGGCCATCTTGGATCGATTTTTATTCAACATAGCTAAGAACTAATCATCTTTCAAACTAAAAAAACAAAATCAAATCGGTTCATTTGTTCGGGAGCTACGATGCCATAGACAGACACATACACACACACACATGCACGCACGCACGTACGCACGCACGCACGCACGCACGCACACACACAGACACGTCAAACTTAAAACACCCCGCCGTTTTTGCGTCGGGGGTTAAAAAATAACTCATGATCATGAATGAACAAATATTCCGATTTAACCTACTCATATAATAGGTATGTTATGAAGCAAGTTTTTAATCGAGCATTTTGAAAAACTCCCAATGAAGGATGTTCAAATATTTTTCTCAATCATCGCAGGGATTCATTATGCTTATAAGGATACGTCCAGATCTGACGAATCCGCTGCGAATGAGCAACTCGCGACGCCGCTGGCATAAGTAGCTGTAGTGCCACACACACGTGAACACGTTCGTGAGACGTGGACTCACCCTTAGGCGATTTATTGTGACGATAATGAGACTTTCAAACCAAAAGTATGCATGTAAATGTTTGAAAGAAATTACTAACCTTAATAATAAACGTCGCATTGATCCCCGTTTTAATTACCTAATTATAGTTATAATGCAACGCGATAATCTTACAACAAAATATTATTAAATAATCAAGCAGCCCTTTGTATACTAATGGTAAAAATCGCCGTATCATTGAGACTAATCCCTTTCTTGCGATATTAGATGTCTCCACAACATTTCATTTCGTATTTATAAAAAATTCACAAAGGAATTCCACAAATGAGTCCCCAGAAAAGGAAGGACGTGAAATTTCGTATTCATTCCTTACGTTAGCGTATGGGAGGCAGAATTGTGAGGAGTTTACAGCCTCCCCTAACTGTGTTAGCCGTATGTGTACGTCTGTATACGAGTAAAGGTACGCGCACAATAAGGTCAGGCATCACCACAGAATACTGTCATACTCTTCATGTGTGTGTAATATCTGTCTTACTCTTCTTGCGAGAGCAGGACACAGTAACTGTCGAAACGCCCGAGCATCTAGAATTGCACTCCTTTATCGATCTAGTAAACCGTTCTTCTCCGCTTCATCGAGATGCATTTCCTTAAGACAGGTCGCAGCGTACCAGGGCGGAGCGCATCGCAGCTTCCAATGCTTTGTATCCGCTTTGCTTCGCATTGCAATGCTTTGTATCGCTTTGGCCCAACCAGCCCGACCCGTCACAGTATGCTCACTGTCACGGGGCGGGCTTATTGGGCCAAAGCGCATTGACAAATTTTGCCATAGCACAATTTGCCGGGGCGAAGTAGGGCGGGGCGGATTGCATCGAAACTCTTCAATCCGCCGCGAAAAAATCCGACAAGCGGTGCCCTGACATAGTGTGTGATAGTGCATATATAATACATTTTCTCTCCGCACCAGCACACTGTAGCCCGTCCTAATGTGCGCGTACCTTAAGTGGTCGATTCTACGTACAGTATCAACTTGGTAATGTCCTTTGACATCATTGAGGAACTTAACCACAATTTGAGATACTAAGCTTTGTAGCGTTTTTTGTAAATGCATTCTAATTGTCCCCTGTGTTCAAGGGTTTTGCGAAGGTCAGACGGCAGTCGCTTCATTGTGATTACTTCCCAAATCCTAAATCATGGTCTTTGGACACAACGGGGAATTACACGCTTAGATGAGGAGGAATCATTCTAATAGTCACCAAGCTAAATATTTGTATTTTTATACAAGCATAGCATTTCTTGAAGACGAATTGAGAAATTTTAAACTTCATGTTATTTAGCTAATCTGCCTCGGTGGCGTAGTGGTTAGTAGGTCGCATTATATGAAGCAACGGCTGTGCAAGACGTTCCGGTATCGATCCCCGGGGCGGGCCAAAAATTTCGGTAAGAAATTCTTAGTGTCAGCCCGGAGTCTGGAAGTGGGCGGTCTTGTAGCCCCGTTACTCGGAATGCACGCTAAGCCGTTAGTCCTGCGCCCAATCCCTATCCGGTCATGTCGCCCTGGTATCCCATTGGAACATGAGGGTAAGATAATAGAGAGTGCACTTGTGTTTAAGCACACTTCAGCACTATAATATATCTTGCGTACAAAGCTGATCGTTGAGATTGGCCGCCATAGCCGTAATCGGTAAGAGGATATTATAATATTTAGCCAACTAACCTATGGTTATACAAAGGTTAACAAACTGTGTTTGTGTGTGTATTTTTTTCTCTATTATCTTTTCATGCGTACACACAACAAATGTGGTAACCGTAAAAATAATCCTATTTTTGCTTTTTGCGAAAGCCCGATCTCAACGGTAATACGTCAATGTAGACGTGTCGTTTTTCATTGGTATCGCTGGTCCAACGGTTCATTGGCAAGTTTAATTTATCATGTAACAACTGGGCAGTGGGCGACAGTGTTTGCCGTCTATTTAGGTTGCGACTGATGGGGACCGATTTGGGAAAAGTATTGAGTAATGGTCACGTATTCAGAATCATGTACCAACCTCTCCCATGCCTCAGCGTGTTATTCACGGTTGCGTTTAAATCTACTGTTATACATACTCCTTTATAGGATGATAGCTATCAATAAGCATACTATAAGCATGTTGTACCTCTTACCGAGGTGTCGTAAAAGGCGACTAAGGTAAAGTTGCTGGCATGATCATCAGCACCCAGAGAAGGAAAACTCTGCATTTATACCAAAACCCTCGCCAACCCGTCTGCCAAGCGTGGTGAGTATGGCAATTACCCCTCATGTGAGGGAGGCCCGTGCCCCAGCAGTGGGGACTAAAATGGGCTGACGATGGACGATGATGAAGCAAGTTGTAAAATGAGTAGCGATGGTAGATCAATGGATACGAACGCGCCTTCCACGCAGGTGGTCGAGGTTCGAATCCGCTCGGATTCGAACCTCGATGTATGCTCATGCCTGGTGCATGCTCATGCACCAATGGTTTTTTCAAATCTATGTGCTTATTTCTACTATTACCATCTGCTCGGCGGTGAGGGGAAACATCGTGAGGAAACTTGCACGTTTCGGAAAAAGTTTCTGAAACGTGTAACCATGATCCAGGTGGTCTGGTTCCCCTGTCTAACGGTTGCGAAGGTCAGACGGCAGTCGCTTCATTGTAATTACCAGAACTCCCGCCAATCCTGAATCATGGTCTAAACGTACCCTGGGCTCCAAAGCGACAGATTTGGACGCAACCGGGAATTACACGCTAAGATGAAGAAGATGAAGAAGCATGTTGTAAAATAAGATGAACCTGTTTACGCGTGCTAAAGCACTCGCCACACTCCCACTTCCACCCTCACGTAGAATGCCCAAAAATCGTCATGACGTACTCAATCAATACTCAATACTCAATCATTTATTGCAAAACAATAATGTACAATAAGACGCTACAATAATTGTGCAGAGCAATGTTATGGACCCTGTCGAGCACGCAAACTTAGGTTTAGGAGAGAGGAAGCGCTTTTAAAATAAACTTTAATTTGAATGTTAACCTGTTCAAAACCACTTCACACATACTGCTAAGTAGCAAGTATGTAAAAAAAGCATGATAATAAGCATATGTTATTCGGAGCCCGCCCGAAACTTTGGACTATTCATAATTTGGAGTGTTTAGTAATTACAAAGTCTGCCCGAGGTATACGTATTTTGAACAACCTCGAGGACGGCACCGTGAATTGCAATCGGTTCCGGTAGAACATGTTCATTGAACATGACCTTGGTTTTGTCCAAGTTCATCCGTAGGCCGATGCATTTAGAAAAGACACACAGGTCATTCAGCATCTGTTGTAGGTCCTGCAGCGTTTCTGCCATTATCGGCAGAAATTAGTTCGGGCAGACTTTGCAATTGGGTAAAAACAACCTCGAGGATGAGGTGAATAGGAGAATCCAGTTGGGTTGGGCAGCATTTGGAAAACTACGTCGTGTCTTCGTATCGTCGATACCACAGTGCCTAAAGACAAAAGTCTTCAATCAGTGCATCCTACCCGTCATGACATACGGAGCCGAAACGTGGACACTTACGGTACGGCTGGTCCACAAGTTAAAGGTCGCTCAGCGGGCTATGGAACGAGCAATGCTCGGCGTGTCTCTCCGAGATCGAATCCGAAGTGAGGTGAGCAATGTCGATAACCAAAGTTATCAACATTGCTCACCGGATTAGCAAGCTTAAGTGGCAGTGGGCTGGCCATATTAGCCGCAGAACCGACAACCGATGGGGTAAACGAGTTCTGGGGTGGAGACCGCGTCTTGGCAAACGTAATGTAGGGCCCCCTCTGGCTAGGTGGGGGGACGATCTGCGCAGGATGGCTGGCAAGAGCTGGATGCGAGAAGCCATGGATAGATCACAGTGGCGAACAATTGGAGAGGCCTACGTCCAGCAGTGGACTGCGATAGGCTGATGATGATGATGATGATGAGTAATTACAATGAAGTTACTGCCTCCTGATCTTTGCAACCCTTAGAAAGGGGAACCAGATCAATTAAATCATGGTTACACGTTTCAGAAAATTATCCGAAACTTGCAGGTTTCCTTACGATGTTTTTCCTCAACACCGAACTAATGGTAGAAATACGCACATATATTTGAAAAATCGATAAAAAGATATGGATATTTCAGGTAGCTTTTTGCACGACCCCGAATCGAGCCCAGGACTCCGAGAGCACGGCCCGGTACTTAAACCATTAGATTAACAGGGAGTGATATAAGTAATATTTGATCAATATTAAGAAAAGTAATTGGACAACCTTAAAGAACTGCCAAAAATATTTGAGTGAGTAGGTAACAAATGATGTGTGGATCTACTAATATTTCGCCGTTCATAAAGTAACTCGTCCGTATACTATGCTATGACTTGGCACATTCTTAATAGAGCACCGACGATTTGGTACCTTCCAGGTAAGTAACACCTGTATATGACTGATGATCTCAACTTTGTATGTTAAGGTAGGTGAGCGTTATAATTCATGTGAAGTATACAATTCAACGTCTACTTAGGACCCATCTATTCTCATATAACTTAAGGCGGACTTGTTCAACGCATGAAAATATTTCCCAAAATTGGCTCAGAAGTTTTTGAGTTTATTCGTTTTACAGATCCAGAAATACAAATTTTTCCACTATATAATACAAAGGTACTATATTGTACAATATTTTCGGAGAAGCTCAACCAATACAGAGTATTCCACAAATCCAATAACGCAAAAAATATTTCAATTTCATCTAACCAGATTGAAAAACAATTACGATGTAAAAACGCAATGCAGCGGCATTGTTATATTTATTGTGCAACGCATTTAATAGTCGATGGCACTATTTCACTTGGACATATTATTTTACATACACTATGCCCACTTCCTGCCTACCTTTGAATACTCGCCCGCCCACCATCGGTTACTTTACAGCTACCTACAACCATTTGTGTGGCCCGGTGAGTAAACAAAAAAAAAACCGGCCAAGTGCGAGTCGGACTCGCCCATAAAGGAAAAAACAATTGATTAGACTAAATGGAAGATAAATTGCGGTTTACGGTTTTTTATGTATTAAAAAAACTAGTTACTCGATCTAGTTCAAACCAATTTTCGTTGTTAGTTTTCATGGTACTTAATGTATATCGTATATTTATTTTAGTTTCATAATTATTTTATTAAAGAAGTTAGAGCGGGAGGAGGAGACGGCATACAGTTTAAAACATTTGAGACTATCGACAGCTCATGTCGAATCAAGCACTTACAAATTTCGTCGGCTTAGAAACGCGTTCAGTGGTCTTATTGGTAGAACATTCACCCGGATTGTTTTTCAACTTCTCATACGAAATTACCAAGTCACGTGACCGACTCTGTATGAAAGGTCTTTCTTTCTATCTTTTATGTGATAGGTGACAGACGAGCAGACGGATCACTTGATGGTAAGCGATTGCTACCGCCTATGGACACATGGACATGGTTGTTTTTTTATGCGATATTTCAAAAGTCATTGAATTAATGTTGTTCTTAATGGTTGGTAGTACACGTGGTTACAGGGATGTAAATGTTTACAAATACACAATATATAAATGTTGTTCTTCTTTGTATTGTTTATATTCAATTTTGGTGTTTCGAAACGGGCGGCCATGATTTATGGAGGACACTGGGAGCAGTCGACGTGTGTCCAGACTAAGCCTTAAGCTGGGGCTTCACTACCAGCGTTACGTACTTATTCGTGCATTATTTTTTATCACTGTTAGCGTTTAGTTTTAGTCCGGAGGCCCAATCCAGGGAAAGGGAGGTTTAAAGGTTGGCAGCACACTTGTGACTCCACTGGTGTCGCGAGTGTCCATGGCCGGCGGCAATTGCTTACCATCAGGTGATCCGTCTGCTCATCTGCCACTGATCACATAAAAAAAGCCCACATTGTACTCGTGTTGATATAATCGTACCTATTTATAATTACCTTCAATAATATTTCCCAATCCACATAGATGATATCATAGTGAAAACTTGTTTCTGTCGTTTTATCTTACTGAGGTGTCTAAGGCCCAATTCAAACAATCTTTAGCTGTGAAGTTATACCATAGATTTATATCTATGGTATAACATCAATAATAGAATGGTATGGTGTATTGTACGGAATGACAGCGCTATATCATAGACTTGATCTTGGATTAAGATTAGTCGAATCGGATCGATAAAACGACTTAACAAAAACACGGTGCAAAAATTATCAGTATAGAAAAACTTTCGAAAGAAATTCGTCTTCGAATATTTTTGGATTTCAGCAGCTTATGTGGCCTGCCCTTTACACTGTGATTTTTCGATTACCCGAGAAACTCCTCAATGGCATTATACTAAAGAAAACACGACGAATTGGTAATCTCCTTATTTTTTTAAGTCAGTTAAAAACTTATTACTTCCCTACTATATGATCAGCTGATTGATGCATTTGTAAAATAAGGCGATTTTTCAAAGATTGGACCTTATCTTCCTTCGGGAAAAAGGTTTATTTTCATTAGTATGATGTCCTCGAGAAGTTTCTTAGATATTCTAAAAGTCTCGATGTATATACCTATTGAAGGCATGGTTATGAATAGAGTGAAGGTAGTTTTATTTATGTCTGGTTGGAATACACAGAAAAGGAAACGTAGCACATTAGTACCATATGAAAAAAGACAGATGACATGAGTTTGTTAAGTTTGCCGCTAAGGTAACGGCAGCAGCCTTACACTAATACCTTCCATTCGAAAAGTACCAGAGACTTAAACACATTCTTCTGCCCCTACATATAGAGATCGAAATCCAACGGAAAGACAGTGACAAGTACAGTCCGAGGTTAATGCGTGTTCGTGGTTTATTTATTTTTCTGTCTGTACACACGGCTAGTTTGTCAAGAGCGGTACTCTATGGAGGTAGACATAAGGGCGCTTTTCCAATTCGACCGCAAAGTAGGGTTGTCAAAGTCACGTATTGTAACTTTTCCTTTTCTACCTATGCCCCTTGGGGCATGGTTCGGTTACGAGTATCGTAGGTGTACCGGCGAGTTTCACCCTCCTACCCGTTTTTCGTACTTAATCGTATTTTGTGACGTATATAGGATAAATAAAAACGTGGATATGAAAAATATATAATAAAATTTAGTCGGCAGTTGATATTGAGTAAATCTATTTAAGGGGTTTAACGTCATTGTGTAACTATCTTTAAAACTACGGCGTGGGAAGGATTTTACATATCTCTCAGGGTATCCGAATGGACAATATTTCATATTTTTAACATGTTCATATTGTTTTTTTATATGAAAATAGACATAAAATGAACAGACCCATATTTTTTCTTTTTTCAAAATGCATAAAATAATTATTGAAATTCTTTATATTCTAAATAGACGTAAGCGCCAAATGACGTCATCGGGCGGCTGAATACAGCGATATTCCTTTTCTTATCATTGTTTTAATAAAAAAAGGTACTACTGTCAAAGGTAAATAATACTAGTGTCAACATTGTCAACGTCATTCCTACATTCAACGTTGACAAGTTGTCTTTTTTTTTGGGTTTGGCATTTCGTAAATTTAAAACTATAATGTGCTAAGCAAAGAAATATTTTACATTCTGCCGTCCGATGACGTCATCTTACGTTTTTTAGTTTTTATTTTTTTTCCAGTAAATAAGCAATATAAAAAATGAATAAATATATATTCGAGCAGCGGTAAAGTAAACAAAGAATTGGTATTTTTTGTTTCAGAGCTTAGCAATTTTGAAATGTTGTCCATTGTAAGTTAAAATTTTACTGTAATACTAAAATTATCGGTTTTTGTTTGGTGCTTTTAAACTATTATTATAATTGGTTTGATTCTATGAGAAAAGTCATTTTAGGAAATGGGTTAGGTTATTTAAGGTTACACATAGGACTGCGTCGATGGTGGTTCAGTTTAGTCTAAGTTGGCCTGGTTTTCCTGTTTAAGGGGTGCGAAGGTCAGATGGCAGTAGCTTCATTATTACCAGACTACCCAAATCCTGGATCATGGTCTAAGCTCCAAAGCGACAGCTTTGGAAGCAACTGGGAATTAAACGGTAAGACGAGAAGGAGGTTTATGCGAAAATATGAGTATTTTTTTATTCCTTTATCTTCATATTCCGAATAGGACATACGTGGCACACCCAGTGAAGGATCACGCGCTATATTAACGAGTTCATATGCTTCCCAGACTGTAATTGATAATTTCTTACCATATATATTTTGACCTTACCTCAGAACTGAACCGGGGCCTGGCCACTGCGCCACCGAGACAGCCAATTAGCCCAAAGAACCGAACTATGGAATGGATAAAGGCTACCTGTATACCGAAGCGGAGCTAAGTTGCGGAGCGATGAGCGAAGCTAAAATTCACCTAAAGTATTGCATAAAAACTCAGGGACCAAGGTTCTTCTAATGGTGAATTTTAGCCTTACTCACCGCTCAGCAGTTTCGCTCCAGCTTCAGTGGACAGACAGCCTTAACGTAGTGTAGGACCCCCTTTGACCAGTTGAAATGTTTTTTGCACAATAATATGGCTGGCATGAGCTGAATGAGAGTAACCGAGGATCGATTAAAATGGTGAACATTTTTAATAGCCTCTTTACGAATACAATAGGGGTATAATTATTTCAGTCGAAGTAAACCATGGTTATTTAACTGTAAGTATCTGTTTAATTTCACATGAATAATACATACTTTCAACAAAAGTTCAAAGAGGGCACAAATGTAAAATTCAAAGCGTGTTTTAGAATGAAGTTCACTTCCCGCAAAGGGTTGAAAGTTCTCTAGTTAAATTATAAAATAGCCGATAATTTAAGTTTGTTACGCCTTATTAAACCAAGAATATACAATCATGTCTACAAAGTTAACAAACGTATTAAAACGTGGACCTTATTACATTGCAATAAGAATGTAGGTATGGATTATAGGTCCATTTTGTAAGTCTAGTCATTTTGTGGTTTGGGCACAGCGGCGATATAGACAGTATAAGTACCTACCTCTTAACATGTCATTTTGTACAGCTAGTAAGTACAGTAAATAAAAAATAAATGGTTAGTGCTTAGGTCAAATCCACAATAGCAAGATGAAGTCTGAACATCATTATCATCAGCGAATAGACGTCCACTGCTGGACATAGGCCTCCCACAATGTTCTCTACACAGATCGGTCCTATACCGCCCGCATCCAATGGATTCCCGCGATCTTCACCAGATCGTCGGTCCACCTTGTAGGAGGCCTGCCACGGCTGCGACTTCCTATACATGGCCTCCACTCGAGGACCTTTCCGCCCCAACGGCCGTCTGTTCTCCTCGCTATGTTCCCTGCCCATTGCCACTTGAGGCATGCAACGCTTGGTTTAGTCTGAACATAGCATAAAGAGTTCTAATAAGTTATATAAATACCACCTTATTGTACCTTACGGAAATCACTTAACTATTGAGTCTTCAATAGGTTCGCCAGTAAAATCCCTCATGATCATCATCATCATTGCAGCTAATATACGTCCACTACTGGGCATAGAGCCTCTCTCAATGATCTGCACACAGATTGGTCTTGCGCCGCCTGCATCCAAGGAATTCCCGCGGCCTTCACCAGATCGGGAGCCGGCCGCGACTTCGACATCCACTCGAAGACCTTTCAGCCCAAACATCCATCTGATCTCTTCGAAATGTGCCCTGCCCATGGCCAATTGAGGTATGCAATTCTATGGGATAGGTCTTTGAACTTAATTCTCCAACGGATCTCCTTATTCCTGGTACGATCACGCGAAAATCTCCAACTCACTCTTTTCTTATCGATCTTGTAGTAATAAAAAGCACACAGGTTTTTAATCACGGCTGGACTAGTCCACCGGTTCAAAGTCGCTCAAAGAGCTATGGAAAGGAGCTATGCTTCGGAGTATCTCTGACGGACTGCATCAGAAATGATGTAATCCGACAGAGAATCTGAGTCACCGACATAGCCCACCGAATTAGCAAACTGAAGTGGCAGTGGGCTGGTCATATTAGCTGCAGAACTGACAGCCGTTGGGGCCGTAAAGTCCTTGAGTGGAGACTCGGTAAGCGTAGTGTAGGACGCTCTGCGACAAGATGGGATGATGACATTGGAAGGCTGGCTGGTGTGGGCTGGATGAGAGTGGCCGAAAATCGGGAGCAGTGGCGTGTATTAGGGGAGACCTATTTCCAGCAGTGGACGAGTGTGGGTTGCTGGTGATGAGGTTTTTAGTAATCCATGGGTGTGTGCTTGGATTAAAACCAAGTATTTACATACGTTCTTATGCTCTAAGATATCTTCGTTCTCCCCCACTACTCCGCATCTTAGCGTTTAATTCCCAGTTGCGTCCAAACTCTCGCTCTGGAGCCCGGGGTACGCTTGAACCATGATTCTTGATTTGGGGAGTCTGTTAATATATCTGTTACTATCTGGTACAATGAAGTGACTTTCGTCTGACATTCGCAACCCTTTAAACCCACATCAACTGAAACATGGTTACACGTTTCAGAAGCTATCCAAAACGTTTACCCTCATTGCCGAGCGAATTCTTTTTTATGATCTATACCTAGGCCAAAGCTTGACCACAATCTCACCTGAAGGAACGTGACGATGAGATCTTGGATGGAACATGTTCGCTTAGAAGATGCCTGTTCACTCTTTCCTTACAGATGTTCAGATGGTAGTAGTCCGGAAAAACAGACCTGGGCATTGGCAAGGAGTTTCATTCCTTAGCTGTCCGCATTATGAATGTGGAAGCGAATCGCTTCGTGCGGATAAGGGATACGCCAACAACGAATGGAAAAAACCCCTCGCCGCGCCTTGTTGTCCGGTGATTGAATGGGCTAGGGGAGATCGTTAACAACGCACATAGATTTGAGATAGAAAATCCAGAGGTACATGGTCGGATTTGAACCCGGTACGCAAGGAAGGCGCGTTCTGAACCACTGAGCAAACAACGATCTTGTTATATGACTACTAACTATCCTTGTTCTGGGGTTTAGGCAAAGGCGATAATCTTTACGCCACAAGGCAAGTTAAATGGGAAAGTTCCACGGACCTGCTTTATGCATGCCCTTTGGGTTAGTGCCGCCCTACTAAGTGATACCTTTTAAAAGTTGGGGTCGTAAAAACTTTGAACGTGAGCGTAGGGGCCTCTCAAGTTGCCCAAAATTTGGGGCAGTTTGGAAAATATGATTGTTTTTTTGTAGGAGAAAGGAACGATCACCATTCACATATCCGTGAAGTTTCTTTCCATTCTCTATATTGAATTGTCAACATTATCTCTGCACCTTATTCTCGGTTGAGTCCAAAGCCATCGCTTCGGGGCATGGGGTACGCTTGGACCATGATCCAGGATTTGGGGAATCTGGTAATTACAATGAAGCAGCTGCCACCTGGCCTTCGCAACCCTATCAAAGGGGCAAACAGAGCTACTGGATCATTGTCACACGTTTCAGAAAATATTCTTAACGTGCTTACCGAGGCACGTATACGAATGTGTTTGCGTACACACTTGAGCACTATAAGTATATCCTGCGTACGTGGCTAATCGTTGAGATTGGCCGCCATAATTCGGTTCATAATTGGTTGGAGGATAATATTAATACAAATGTATGTAAAATATAAAAAGGATGAAAGTATTATACATCAAAATAAAATGAAATTGCTGAGAACTAAATCGAACAAGTGATTTATCTGTGTCTTGCTGCGAACTTACTGAATTGTTGTAGGTTAGACTACGAATAGTACAAACTTACTGCAAGAATCCGACCTACCGATTCATGTACTTACCTAAAGTTACAGACGAAAGAGAACAACTACGAAATATATTTTGAAGAATTCGCACTCAGATCTATACATTGAGCGGAGCTCTGTACTAAGTTTAATATGGTAGAGGCGAAAAACGAGCAAGTCACTTACTTACCATCCGGTGACGCTGCCCATGAACATCTGTGAAAGCAGAGAGATCGCTGTGTTGCCGCTCTTTTAAAAATAATTCAAAAAAATTAAAAACCCCTGACAAAAAAATTTAAAAGTCCAAAAGTCCTCTACATTTACATTATTAGCATAACGTTTTGTTAAAGCACACATTTTATAGGAAGGTAAAGAGCGGTCCCCCCACGCGACAATATTTAACCAAAAATGGTCATACATAGGACAGTCAGCAGTAGTTTTAATTTATTTTTAGGCAGTAAAAATTTTGGTCAGGGTTTTTAAATTTTTAATATTTTACTTAAGTACAAACCAGCTCCCGCTTTCAATAGGCACCCCACTCAAGTATAATATTCTTATTTATTATTTCGCAATTTTGTGGGGGCCGCCATCTTGGAATTGAAATTTTTTATAGTGTATTGTATTTAACTACTCAAACCATTTTATTTGATACCTATGTTCTATATCGAGGGGGATTGTCATCGCATCTTGGATCAATTTCCATCTAACAGTTTAGAGCACTCTCGATCAATTAACCTTTCAAACAAAAAAAAAACTAAATCGAAATCGCTTTATCCGTTCGGGAGGTACGATACCATGGATAGACACACACACACACACACATACACGGGCCTGTCAAACTTATAACACCCTATCGATTTTTCGTCCGGGGTTAAAAAAGAATACGCTCTTCTCTTGAAAGTAAAGTAGCTTAAGTATTTGTATTAAAAAAAATCGGTAAAAAAACTTTTAAGTTAAACGGTTTTATCTTATGTGCACTGAAAACTAGAAAATAATAATAACAATTAGGTATTTTGATCTTTTAGTTCAGAAATATTTTAATACCAAGCAGAATAGCTTTTAGGCATATTAGACTAAAATAAAAACGTGGGGCCCATTAACTATTGCTGTAATACTTTTTTCTTTACTAAGTGTGGATTGCATCGACTTACTATAATCGTAACTGGAGTTTTTGACAATCAACAACCAGCCGTGGCGGCTTCACCAGCGAACGCCCAGCTCATGATCTACCAAAGTATAAAGATATGCTTTGGCATAGGTAGGATTTCAGAGGGGCCCCACGTTTTTATTTTAGTCTAATATGCCTAAAAGCTATTCTGCTTGGTATTAAAATATTTCTGAACTAGAAGATCAAAATACCTAATTGTTATTATTATTTTCTAGTTTTCAGTGCACATAAGATAAAACCGTTTAACTTAAAAGTTTTTTTACCGATTTTTTATTTTATAGTTTTTAGTATTTAACGGAAATGCCTACGTTGAGTGCATCATTATGACATGGTTTTTTACCTGATAATTTATTACAATCTAATTCCTCAAACATAGGCCTTCCAGAGACTTGATCTGTCCTTTTAACGTCACACAATCTTGGACATAACTGTTCTGGACACGACTACTCATGCCCTCACCTAATATGCCATTTTGTAACCACGCCCATCTTGGATTTTAAATTTTGTCGTAATCACAGTATTCTACTAGTAGTAGTAGTGTAGCCCTTTCATTTGATGCCCATATTGAGCGGGTTGTGGAAGAATATGAAATCCGCCATTTTGCACCGGCGGCCATCTTAGATTTACAACGTTATTGATACTACTATATTGTATTGTCATCGGAACTAAAGGTTTGTACCAAATTTAAGATAAATCTGACAACAGGAAGGTACTCAAATTTCAATTTCTTATTTTGACCCAAATAAATAAATACCGTACGGGTCGAGCTAAATAAAACCGTTTAAAAACTGAAGGGAAGGAAAAAAGTCCTTACTCTATTGAAGAATTTTTAAATGTGACATAAGTCAATATGTAGTCTCTATAGTATTAATTATTATTGTTCTCTAAATCTCTCTTAATCAGCCAGGGGTACGGATCAGACGAAGGATCGCGCACTCTGACAATCCACGAAGCCCAGGGACAAACGTTCGAGAACGTTGCGATAGTCAGAACAACTGCCAAACAGTCCCATCTCCTGCAAAGTGTCCCACAAGCGGTGGTAGCCATCTCCAGACACACAAGAACTTGTGTATATTATACAGATAACGCCACTAACGACGCCACAGAGCGCCTAATATCCATGGCATCGAAGGCTACCATCGAAATAACCGAGTACAACCTCAAAATGGCGATCCGCCGGGGCGATGACGCGGTTAGGGACAAGCTTGCAAATAAAACATAAAGTATCAACATATCCCAAAACTCCCCCACTGAGGTCCTTAACTGTTGTTGATACCCATATTGGTGGGATTGATAAAAAAATGTTATCAGCCATTTTGTAGCGGCCGCCATCTTGGATTTCAATTTTTTATAGTATATTGTATTCTGCTTGTTGAGCCCTTTCATTTGATACCCATATTGATGGTATTTTTTTTTTAATTAGTCTGTAGAGTCCCACTGCTGGGCAAAGACCTCCCCCAAGTCTCTCCATTCCTCTGGGATGGGATTTATAAAACATAAATTATCCGCCATTTTGTAGCGGCGGCCATCTTGAATTTATAATGATAATGAATAAACATAATTGTATTGTCACCAAAATCCAAAGTGTATACAAAATTTCAGATTAATCGGTTGACAGGAAGAAGGTGAAATTTGAATTACTAAATTTGACCCAAGAATAAATAGTAAAATAAACGGGGTGAGCTAAATAAAACCGCTTAAAAAGTTTATTTTCTTATTATGTATGGGGAATTCATTATATTTTTTATATCATTTTTTATATATGGTATAAATCATCGGTCCTGCACTATAGACGGAGAGCTGACCAAGGATAATATAAAGAAAACTGCTGAAACAACTCAAGTATGTAGAGTACCTAAGCCATACATTTCTATTTTGTATCAAGTTCATTGTATAATCCATATTATGAAATATATAATTAGTATTTGATTAATAACGTAATGTGTATATATATATACTTACCAATAGTATGTTATGTAATTGGCATACTTAATGTTTTTTTTTAACAAATATTAACAACATCACAATATTGATCTAACTCCGAGATAGACAGAATCAACAGTGAGATTACAAATATATACATATAATATTTTTATTTTGTAACTAAATACTTAAAATACATAGAAAACACCCAGACCAATATAAACAGACATGTTCATGCACACAAATGTTTATACTGTGCGGGGATCGAACCCGCAACCCTTGGACCAAAGGCAGCGTTCACTACCACTGTTCCAAAAGCTATTCAAATTAATTTTTGTATGATGTGCTCTTAGTGAAATTAAGTAAATTAATCGTCAAGCGCAATTATCTTTTCATTAAATCAACTCAAAAACAAAAATGAAAAAAGCCATATTGTTGCTACGGAACACTCCATGGATGAGTCGGACTCGCACTTGGCTCCTTTTTGTGTAAGCGATTGCCGCCGCCCATGGACACCCGCGACACTAGCGGAGTCACAAGTGCGCTGCCAACCTTTTACCTAAACTCAAACTCAAACAGTTTATCGCATTCAATAATGTAAAATAAGATCTTATACAAAGTTTCCTGTACATCATGTTAGCCTTTTGGCCATAACATAATTTATATGAACCTAATCTTTTAGGCAATAGTAAGTCTCAAATCACGTTGAAGGCTTTTGATTTGAAGAACACTTTGAAATAGATCTAAAGACGGCTTCATTCCCCGGTGAAATACGTTCTGACAGTATAATATGATTAATTACCCGTATGTGCGCCGGTCTGAGTAGTAACTATTACATAGCCGAGAACAAGGAATATAGTAAGATAATTGTCTCATAACATCGCGATTGTGGAGGGAACATTGTTTCATACTACCTGAGATTCAGTATTCAATCTATATATTCAGTTTAATTGTAAGAAATTGTAATTACTTGCTATCTACATTATTTAAGATAATGATTCTGAAAGTTTATCATTGATCCACCAGTTGGTCTAACAGTAGCGAAGGTCAGACGGCAGTCGTTTCATTGTACCAGACGTCTAAAGTACCGGGACGTGACCTCGGGGTCCTGGGTTCGAACGCCCTGTTGGTCTAGTGGTTTAAGTACCGTGCCTTGACCTTGGGGTCCTGATTCCTGGGTCGAGCCAAAAGTATGTTTCGAATTTTTCGAACACACCTTGAGTTTGTGATCACCAATCCGCATTTTGCCTAATGCGTGGTGATTAAATCTAATCCCGTCATAGTAGCGACGACTTGAATTCTATGATAGAGGCCTTTTCCCTGCAGAGGGACAGTATATAGGCTGATACTACTACTACCAGACTTCCCGAATCCTGGATCATGGTCCAAGCATACCCCAGGTTTCGAAGCGATAGCTGATAGATGGATTCAACTGTGGATTACGCGCTAAGATGAGGCGGAAATAACAAAGCTTGCGTAGGCAAACCAGTGTTTTGATAGTGAATATCCTTGAGTGAAATGTCCATAAAATCCGTTTCTATGAATCTCTAATAGACAATCTTCTTATATTGAACGCCAGGACTCGTGGCAGACGGAGAGTAGTTGATTCATTAAGAATCATTAATACCGAACGATTTATGACAGGTAACATGTGCATAATTATTGTCAGTAAGTGAAAAGGGAAGTAACTGCTATACACGTGGCAGTAAGTCATAATTTATTCATAATTAATTAATGAATAGTAAATTCGTGTTCTTGATTATACCACAAGTTGTGTCCGTTCTGAAATGCTTTGGTAGAGGAGTTGACGAATGTTACCACGCCTTTCCATCGTCAGCTTATCTGAGCGCTTCGACTATAGAGAGTCCTAGTATTACCGTACACGGAATCAGACCAGCGGGCTAGTGATTGCTCCCTGTTTCTCTTTCTATACACCCTTCCACGGTATTATGACAGTTGATATTCAGTATGAAAACCTCCACATAGGCATTTATAAAAAGGTAAGTTCGAATTAGGTTTAATGCTAAAATAGCAGTCTGACCCTGACTCGTCAGCAACCCACATTTATCCACTGCTGGACATAGGTCTCCCCTAATGCATGCTACTGCTCCCGATTTTTGGCCACTCTCATCCAACCCACACCAGCCAGCCTTCGAATGTCATCATCCCATCTTGTCGCATGGCGTCCAACACTAGGCTTACCAAGTCGCGGTCTCCACTCAAGGACTTTACGGCTCCAACGGCTGTCAGTTCTGCAGCTAATGTGACCAGCCCACTGCCACTTCAGTTTACTAATTCGGTGGGCTATGTCGGTGACTCTGGTTCTCTGTCGGATTACATCATTTCTGATGCGGTCCTTCAGAGATACTCCGTGTGATCCCCGGCAGAGTAGAATAGGCCACCCTAGCTCTTACCGAGGTATCGTAAAAGGCGGCTAAGGTAAAGCTGCTGGCATGATCACCAGCACCCAGAGAAGGAAAACTCTGCATTTATATCAAAACCCTCGCCAACCCGTCTACCAAGCGTGGTGAGTATGGCAATTACACATCATGTGATTGAGGGAGGCCCGTGCCCAAGCAGTAGGGACTTAAATGGGCTGACGATGAAGAGATACTCCGAGCATAGCCCTTTCCATAGCTCTTTGAGCGATTTTGAACCGGTGTGGACTAGTCCAGCCGTGTGTCCACGTCTCGGCACCGTAAGTCATGACTGGGAGGACGCACTGGTCGAAGACTTTCGACTTGAGACTATGAGGGATGGGTGACGAGAAGACTTGACGAAGTCTGACCCATGCCTGTAAAAATACCGATCCAAAAAACTCGAGCAGAATTAGATTATATTTAACTGGGGTGTACCAATGCAATGATGTTACGAAAACGCATGTACTTACCCAATGATCTTTACCTCAGTCAGGTGGCGACATTGATCACCACCAAGGTCGCCACCTGATCAACCTGAAGGTCACTGACCTTCGAAAGGTAGGTATGTTAAATACTATTAGGTATCGTTGGGAGGAACAAGATTTGCAGCGCGCATGTGACTCCATCGGTATTGCGGGGGTATATAGGTGGCAGCAATAGCTTACCATCAAGTAATCCATCTGCTCTTCATCCACATAAAAATTTGTGAAAAAAGTCCAAGTCCAAAACCAACGTAGTCACCCAAGAAGTCTAAGCAAGGCAAGGAATACGTGATTTCGCTCACGTTCCAATCTGGGACTGACCAAAATGGCTCAATGACAGTGAAAAATATTGTAGCCTAACCTTTAGTACATTTCACGAATCATTCGTAGCCCTTTTCCATTATTCTTTCTCGACCGTAATCGACGCCCACCCGAATCCCTTTGAAAGAACATCCGACGAATTGCATTAGAAAATTCGTACAAGCCCAATACTTGAAAGGTTTGTAGGTGTTAACTTTGGGGAATAGAAATATGAAATTCCTAGGAATAAAACGGAGGTGAAAAATTTTTATTACTCAGGTTCTTCGAGTTGTGGAAGTTTTAAATTAAATTTGGGACTAAAATTGATTTCTGGTTATTTTGCTTTATGTATTTAACCCCCGACGCAAAAACGACGGGGTGTTATAAGTTTGACGTGTCTGTGTGTGTGTGTGTGTGTGTCTGTCTATGGCATCACAGCTCCCGAACAAATCGACCGATTTTGATTTTCTTTGAAAGATGAATAAGGGGGGAGTGTTCTTAAATATGTTGAATGAAAATCGATCCAAGATGGCCGCCGTCACAAAGATATGGATTGTATGTTTTAACACAACTCCCACAATATGGGTATCATATCAAAAGGGCTTGAGTAGCAGAATACATTTATTGTGACAAATTTTCAAATCCAAGATGGCCGCCGTCGGGGGTTTTGTAAATTTTCAATTTAATTTTATACACTATCTTATTACTTATAGTAAAATCTGAGGTGGTGAGGTGTGCAATGGATCGTAAAGGAGTTGCCACACTGGCAGATTGCGAGCGTTTTCAAAGCGGAGCGACGACGAAATGAACACGTTGGGGCTGCGCAGCATTCACGCCGCCTATGCGCAACGGATTCGCTGGCGTTTTTCTACGTGACCGCGAACCGCGGCGAATCCGTCGCGTCTTCGCTGCGTCGTTCGCTCCGTCGTCGCTCCGATTTAAAACGCTCGCAATTCGCCAGTGTGGATGCTCCCTAATAGATGGCGCAAATGTGTTCATGCTTCAAAGACGTCCACCAACCACGACCGCCATGATGGATATGATCAAGAAGAAGGAGAAAACCCTTCGGCCGCGTACGCAACCAGCTTCACAACCAGATGCGATCGGAAACTATTTCTGCATTGTTCAAAACCGATTGCCTTATAAAATTAATTTCTTTTTACTCGTAACCAGTTACGATCGAAAAGGAGTGCGAATACAAACCACCTTGCAACATCTTTATAGCATCGTTTTTGTGAAACAGTTTTCGAGCCGGCCCTCTGTTACACATGTGGCCTGCATCCATTGTTGGACATACAACGAGTGGTAGGGTGAATTACCACTACCTATCTACTATGCTTGATACCTGATGCTGTATCCCCTCTAAGACACGTCCTCTCCAACGATTCTAGATTCTAGGGCAAATGTGGCTGTCACCTACTGCTATTGCTTCTACTCCGCTGGCTCAGCGACTGAGTCTCACGACTTCTTGCCAGTTATTGACCAGAAGTTTTCTGAAATCGCTCTCATCTCTCTAGTCAAATCGATCCTTTAGCACTGCGGCGAGATGTAGCTTCCCTCAGAATTCGATACCGCATCTATCATGGGAAGTGCTCTGAAGACCGTGCGATGAATGCGAGCACTCTGCTGTGTTTCGCTGCGTTAGTGAGGGTACTGGAGACCCAATCCGAGGGAAAGGGGGGTTTAAAAGTTGCGCGCAGCCGTGTGGTCCCTGGCAGAGTAGAATAGGCCACCCTCACTCTTACCGAGGTATCGTAAAAGGCGACTAAGGTAAAGTTGCTGGCATGATCATCAGCACCCAGAGAAGGAAAACTGCATTTATACCAAAACTCTCGCCAACCCGTCTGCCAAGCGTGGTGAGTATGGCAATTACCCCTCATGTGATTGAGGGAGGCCCGTGCCCCAGCAGTGGGGACTTAAATGGGCTGACGATGATGATGAGCGCACTTTCGACTCCACTGGCGTCGCGGGGTTCTATGGACGGTGGCAATCGCTTACCATCAGGCGATCCGTCTGGTTGTCTGCCACCTATTAAGAAAAAGAACTGTTTGATCTACTCCCTGAAGCTAAATTCTTACATCGAACCACACGCAAGCGATTGTCATTCCATCCCCATTATCTCTTTCTACCACGTACCTCAGTTCTGTGGAATGGTTTGGCTGCGGAAATATTTACCGACGGCTACGACTTAGGGACCCTCAAGAGAAGAGCCAATTCTTTTTTAAAAAGACCGGCAACATATTAGCGATCTCAATCAACGCCGCCTATGAAAATCCGCGAAATCAGTCGCGGATTTTCATGGGCGGCGTTGATTACTTTCCATAGGTGACTCGCTTGCTCGTTTGTCCCTCATTAGCATAAAAAAATCGTAGAGTGTGATTCTCGGCTGCGATAAAATCTGTCGCTTTGGAGTCTGGCAATGATTCAGGATTTGGAGAGACTGGTAATTATGAAGCGAATGCCGTCTGACATTCGCAACCCTTTAATAGAAGAACTTGTGTCCAAAGATCATGTTTACACAGTTACATATCAGAAACTAGCACTAACTAAATCCAGGCATAACTATATATATATATATATATATATATATATATATATATATATATATATATATATATATATATATATATATATATATATATATATATATATATATATATATATATATATTAAATGGGTTTACACTTGACCTCATCTCACCTGATGAAAAGTGACAATAAGGTGTAAGATGTAGCGTGCTTACCCAGAAGAAACCTATTCACTCTCGACTTAACGACACCCAAATTATAGCTCTCTGGGAATACAGAAGCCGGCAAGTTGTTCCATTCCTTAGCCGTTCGTACCAAGAAAGAAGAAGCAAAACGCTTAGTACGATATATTTAACTATTCGTAATGCCAAAATGTTTTCCTATTCTATTTGGGAAATAGTGAATAATTTTACTTTATGACATTAATGAACTGAAATAGAGATTTGATCCATTCGGTCAATGAAATTTGAAGCATTCAGCAGTTAATTGTATGTGAAGGATTTGATGGCTCATGCTAGTGTTGGGACAGAAGCCACAATCAACAAATTATTATGTTACCTGTAATATTTAATGAGTAGATTTTAAAATAATGGAAATAAATAATATATTCATGGTTCATAGGGCTGTTGTTAATTTAAAAATGTCAACTTTAAGTAAGTTTATTATTATTATTGTTAGCCTGTACTGTCCCACTGCAGGGCAAAGGCCTCCCTACCCTCTTTCCAACGTTTTCGGTCACGAGCCGCAGTCGTCCAATCCTTTAGGTGGGCATCGAGATCCTCCCTCCATCGTTTTCTCGGCCTGCCGCGTGGTCTCTTCTTATTTTCGGGCATCCATTCTGTGGTGACTTTCGCCCAAAAATTATCCGGCTTGCGGCAGACGTGACCAGCCCAATCCCATTTTATTTTATTTTAAGTAAGTTTATAAAACATTTTATTTAAAATAATAGGACACGGGTTGCTATCGGCCTCTCCTCATCTTAGCATACAGCTCTCGGTTACATCATTACAGTGAAGTAACTGCATCTGACCTTCGCAACCCTTTACAGGGGAACCAGACCAATTTAGTCATGGATATACGTTTCAGAAACTATCAGAAACTTGCTGGTTCCCCACGATGTTTTCCCTTACCGCTGACTTAATGGTAGAAATACGCACATAGATTTGAAAAATCCACAGGTGCATGCTTGGATTCGAACCCGGTCTCCCGTATGGAATTCGCGTTCTGTTTCACTGAGCTACCATGGCTCTCAACGGGTTGCTATCGGCATCATGGCGTAATATCACCACATCATTATATTTCTGCCCACCGCTGGATATAGGCCTTCCCTAATGTTTCCCACAATGATTGATCGTGTGCCGCATCAAAGAAATTCTTGCGACCAAGTGTGGTGAAACAACACATTTACTGTCGGCCCATCTTGTAGGGGGCCTTTTTTTTTGTTGGCGCAGGGGAAATGCTGCCAGTCCTATGTGTGCAATGGGCTGACCTCCTTATGCATACTCATCCACCGGGGGGCAGACGGGTTATGTGGGGCTTTCCACCTGGCAAGAGCTTCTCCAGATGAAAAGCCGGCCAGAGGCATACCCACTAAAACCACCTACGACGCTCCTTCATCGTCTGAGTGGAGAGGAGACAAGCACACTGGCTTAGCAGCCGATGTTTCACGCCGGCTTTTTTTGCTTTCCTAGCTTGTCGCTAGCTTTAAAAAAAATTAAATGCTATTTTAAGAAGTGTCACATGAGTTTACAACCAGCGATGCATAGATTTAGTTTAAATGAAATTTTAGCGATTTAGTTGGGGCGAAATTACAATATCTGTAATTATGATAAAGACTAAAGATTATATAATTTTCTTAGTGTTTGGATAAAAAATACTTTATACAGCTATTTCTGTTCGAACTACAGACAGTCAATTGAAATAGATTACATTATTTGAACATTGATATAAGTAGCAGTATGGTGTTCCGTTTATTTATTCAAATTACCGATATTCGAACATCATTAGGTACGACTATTTAGGCGCACTGCGGTCAAATATTCGCTAGCTGTAATAAGCTTGGTAACATTGCGGTTGACGTCGATTATTCAAACTATCGATATTTGAACATCACTAAATAGGCGCAGTGTGGTCAAATGGTTGTTCGCTGTAATCAGCTTGGTAACATCGCGGATTACGCCGTCCACACGTGTTTCGGTGCATTTGTTTTATTGCTTATGTCATGTGAATTACGTTGTTTGGATCATTAGTTTGAGGTTATGTATTAAAAAGGATGGTGCTATGCAATAATGTGCCAGTGCTACTCCATACATTCATCAATTAAGGATCTTGATAGGCAATACCAAGCGAGCCTATGTAAAGAGGTTTATTAGTAAAAAAACAAAAGTTTTAAATCGCTTATGACAATATGCTTCTAATTTCCATACACTGAAAGAACATTGAATTACTACCTAATAGCCTATTTTTTTATTTTCATGTAAATAATTTTACATACTTATCTATTATCAGATATCAGACAACATGGCACACCTACATCGATTCTATTACCTCGAAGAAAGTAGCTGTGTTTTTTTTATGTGATAGGTGGCAGACGAGCTGATAGATCACGTGATGGCAAGCGATTGCCGCCACCTATGGACACCCGCAACACCAGTGGAGTCACAAGCGCGCTGCCAACCTTTAAACCCCCTTTCCCCGGGATAAGGCCTCCGGTACCCTCACTCATGCAGCGAAACACAGCACAGTGCTGCTTCACGCCGGTTTTCTGTGAAGCCCACGCCCACATATTGAACAAACACATTTTTTTGATACAACACATATTTAGCATAATCAAAGTCATATATGTCCAGAATTATTATCAAACATACTACTGTTGGACCAAGAACTCGCTCGAGCTACTTAGTACGGAATCAGGTCAACGTATGAGATGTTGGCAGTATGAATTTAATAAGTTATTTTTCCTTTTGAGGTGACGGGTAGGGCACACTAGCGACGCCAATCGATTCGAATTTTTAGCTACTAAACCGGATCTATTTTAAACAATTCCGGGGTTACAACCTCTCGGCAAACACTTATACTATTTATTAAATAACAATGCACAAATGTTAGGTCCGTTTTTGTACGCGAAAAATTGATTTACGCCAAAAGCGGCTGCTTTTAGCGGTAATCCAAAATTTGAGTGCTAAAACTCGAATTTTGAATTACCGCTAAAAGTGGCCGCTTTTGTCGTGACCAAACAGTTAACAGGTAACAGTTGGCCGTGTGATCCCGGCAGAGTAGAATAGGCCACCCTCACTCTTACCGAGGTGTCGTAAAAGGCGACTAAGGTAAAGCTGCTGGCATGATCATCTGCACCCAGAGAAGGAAAACTCTGCATTTATATCAAAATCCTCGCCAACCCGTCTGCCAAGCGTGGTGAGTATGGCAATTACCTCTCATGTGATTGAGGGAGGCTCGTGCCTCAGCAGTGGGGACTTAAATGGGCTGACAATGATGATGATGATGAAACAGTTAACTATAAGTATTAAATAAATATATAGGTGTTTGACGAGAGGTTGTAACCCCGAAATTGTTTCAAATAGATCCGGTTTAGTAGCTAACCCGTCACCTTAAGTAAAGTACCGACTGAACCAAAGAATCTCTGCAACTTCGTGAATTCCACGGACAAAGCTCAGCAAAAGCTCTTAAGCATTCTCGCTAGTCCGCTAAATGACACTTGTCCCTTAAAAGTAAGATACTAATGTGTTTCCGAGAAATTAAAACCACTAGTTACTTTTAAATGGATACTTTGTTACCGCGAAACATTAATTACGATGTCCTAAGGACGGAGACCTAATGATGGATGCGGTTCTGTTGTTTACTACATATATCCGGTCACAGACCACTGCTGGATTTAATCTCAAAGTGTGTCACTTTTATCGATTCTCGCGATGCGAGCAGCCACTCGTATCTAGTTCTCACCGATGTTCGTGACGTGTGTTTCGTAATTCCACATGGATTTGTTCGAGGTTTGCAATTCTTCGGGTTACGTTTCTAACCAGGGTCACTTCACTTAATACTTTGTTCCTTTGTATGCGAAAAATAGTATAGCGGTTTTCGTTAAATGGAGCTTGTATAAAGCAGATGCAACTTTAAAAAGCAATCGAGCAGAAGGTTTGGCGTTGTTATAGTGATGTCATAATGCATTTACTAAAACATAGTTTTTTGTATAGATTTCATGTGAAATCCGCCTTGTTTTTTCATATCGAGAATCCCGAGAATTTGGCTCCAGTTGAGCAGAGATCTAAAAAATATTGGGAATTTCGATTTATCACAAATAAAATTATTTATGATATTTTATTTAATCGTCTCCCTCCCTGACTGATTCTCGAAAATGGCCGTACTATTTGTAGCACGGCCATTCTCGTTGAGTATTGGTCGTTTTCCTCTAGATTTCGCTAGCACTGGCTAGCTGACTGATGTCTCTATCTCTCTCTATCTATATAACTTACTCTATGTTTCTTATCCTACTTCTTCTCCAGATCTTAACATTTCTATATAATACGATCATGTAAGTATATCATACTCGTATGTGTATGCTGGTCCACATATTTCTGAAAATCCATTGAAAACACAAAAAAAGGAAAATAAAATCAGTCTTTTTCCTTGTTAGGGAAATCAGCTTTGGAAAAGGATATCACGTTAGATAAGAAGAGGTTGGAGCCCAAAAAATCCTTTTGATAAAAGCGTTAAGCTAATCTTTGTGTAAAAAAACTATTAGGTAGGTAAGTGATTCAATCACCTCTGTATGTAAATAAAATAATAGTTAATAGTTTACCAAAACGCCCTGTTGGCATATATCTATTGTGCTGTTGGTCTAGTGGTTTAAGTACCGGACCGTGATCTCGGGGTCCTGAGTTCGATTCCCGGGTCGAACGAAATGTATGTTTTTTTTCTTTTTTTTCTATTATAGATAGATAAGCGTTTGACCATATTTCACCTGATGGTAAGTGATAATATGATCTAAGATGTAGCACGATTACCAAGAAGATACCCATTCACTCGCGCTTTGAAAACCCCCAAATTGTAGCTTCTAAGGAACACCTCCTCAGGCAGCTGATTCCATTGTTTCGCAGTACGAATAAGGAAACAGGATTCAAACCTCTTTGTGCGGACTTTTGGTATTTCTACCATGTACCGGTGTCGATTGAGGGTCTGCCTGGTGGAGTAGTAGAAGAACGGAAATGCTCCAATGGCATTGTACAGTTCCGCGGCACTCTCTCCAAAATGTATCCGATAGAAGATCGATAAGCTTGCTACCTTGCGTCAGTGTTCATGGCTTTGTTTGGAATGTTTGGAATTTTTCGGACGTTGCTCGGGTTTGTGACCACCAATTCACATTTGGCAAGCGTGGTGATTAAGCCTAATTCCATCATAGTAGCGATAACTTGTTTTCTATGGAATTAATTAATTTATTATTGGTATGGAGGCCTTTGCCCTGCAGTGGGACAATGATAGGCTGATTCTTAACTTTTTAACTTACCAAACAAATTTAATGTAATTAAAATCTACTCCTCATCTCAAAACCATCGCTTTGAAGCGACAGGTACCGCTTCAGGTGACGTGTGGTACTTGTAGGACACACTATCGACGCCAATCGATTCGAATTTTTAGCTACTAAACCGGATCTATTTTAAACAATTCCGGTTACAACCTCTCGGCAAACACTTATACTATTTATTAAATAACAATGCACAAATGTTAGGTCCGTTTTTGTACGCGAAAAATTGATTTACGACGCCAAAAGCGGCTGCTGTTAGCGGTAATCCCAATTTTAGTGCTAAAACTCGAATTTTGAATTACCGCTAAAAGTGGCCGCTTTTGTCGTGACCAACAGTTAACAGGTAACAGTTGGCCGTGTGATCCCGGCAGAGTAGAATAGGCCACCCTCACTCTTACCGAGGTGTCGTAAAAGGCGACTAAACGTAAAGGCTGATTGTACAGCTCACTGCACCAAGAAGGAAAACTCTGCATTTATATCAAAATCCTCGCCAACCCGTCTGCCAAGCGTGGTGAGTATGGCAATTACCTCTCATGTGATTGAGGGAGGCTCGTGCCTCAGCAGTGGGGACTTAAATGGGCTGACAATGATGATGATGATGAAACAGTTAACTATAAGTATTAAATAAATATATAGGTGTTTGACGAGAGGTTGTAACCCCGAAATTGTTTCAAATAGATCCGGTTTAGTAGCTAACCCGTCACCTTAAGTAAAGTACCGACTGAACCAAAGAATCTCTGCAACTTCGTGAATTCCACGGACAAAGCTCAGCAAAAGCTCTTAAGCATTCTCGCTAGTCCGCTAAATGACACTTGTCCCTTAAAAGTAAGATACTAATGTGTTTCCGAGAAATTAAAACCACTAGTTACTTTTAAATGGATACTTTGTTACCGCGAAACATTAATTACGATGTCCTAAGGACGGAGACCTAATGATGGATGCGGTTCTGTTGTTTACTACATATATCCGGTCACAGACCACTGCTGGATTTAATCTCAAAGTGTGTCACTTTTATCGATTCTCGCGATGCGAGCAGCCACTCGTATCTAGTTCTCACCGATGTTCGTGACGTGTGTTTCGTAATTCCACATGGATTTGTTCGAGGTTTGCAATTCTTCGGGTTACGTTTCTAACCAGGGTCACTTCACTTAATACTTTGTTCCTTTGTATGCGAAAAATAGTATAGCGGTTTTCGTTAAATGGAGCTTGTATAAAGCAGATGCAACTTTAAAAAGCAATCGAGCAGAAGGTTTGGCGTTGTTATAGTGATGTCATAATGCATTTACTAAAACATAGTTTTTTTGTATGGATTTCATGTGAAATCCGCCTTGTTTTTTCATATCGAAAATCCCGAGAATTTGGCTCCAGTTGAGCAGAGATCTAGAAAATATTGGGAATTTCGATTTATCGCAAATAAAATTATTTATAATATTTTATTTAATCGTCTCCCTGACTGATTCTCGAAAATTTTCGTTGAGTATTGGTCGTTTTTCTCTAGATTTCGCTTGCACTGGCTAGCCAACTATATAAGTTACTCCATGTTTCTTACTCTTGTTCTTCTCCAGATCTAAACATTCCTATATAATACGATCATGTAAGTATATCATACTCGTATGTGTATGCTGGTCCACATATTTCTGAAAATCCATTGAAAACACAAAAAAAGGAAAATAAAATCAGTCTTTTTCCTTGTTAGGGAAATCAGCTTTGGAAAAGGATATCCCGTTAGATAAGAAGAGGTTGGAGCCCAAAATATCCTTTTGATAAAAGCGTTAAACCAATCTTTGTGTAAAATAACTATTAGGTGATTCAATCACCTCTGTATGTAAATAAAATAATAGCTAATAGTTTACCAAAACGTCCTGTTGGCATATATCTACTGTGCTGTTGGTCTAGTGGTTTAAGTACCGGACAGTGATCTCGGGGTCCTGGGTTCGATTCCCGGGTCGAACGAAAAGTATGTTTTTTTCTTTTTTTTTTCTATTGTAGATAGGTAAGCGTTTGACCATATTTCACCTGATGGTAAGTGATAATATGTTCTAAGAAGTAGCACGATTACCAAGATGATACCCATTCACTCGCCCTTTAAAACCTCCCAAATTGTAGCTTCTAGGGAACACCTCCTCAGGCAGCTGATTCCATTGTTTCGCAGTACGAATAAGGAAACAGGATTCAAACCTCTTTGTGCGGACTTTTGGTATTTCTACCATGTACCGGTGTCGATTGAGGGTCTGCCTGGTGGAGTAGTGGAAGAACGGAGATGCTCCAATGGCATTGTACAGTTCCGTGGTGCACTCTCCAAAATGTATCCGATAGAAGATCGATAAGCTTGCTACTCGTACCTTGCGTCGGTGTTCATGGCTTTGTTTGGAATGTTTGGAATTTTTCGGACGTAGCTCGGGTTTGTGATCACCAATTCACATTTGGCAAGCGTGGTGATTAAGCCTAATTCCATCATAGTAGCGATAACTTGTTTTCTATGGAATTAATTAATTTATTATTGGTATGGAGGCCTTTGCCCTGCAGTGGGACAATGATAGGCTGATTCTTAACTTTTTAACTTACCAAAAAATTTAAATGTAATTAAAATCTACTCCTCATCTCAAAACCATCGCTTTGAAGCGACAGGTACGCTTAAGGTGACGTGTAGGACACACTAGCGACGCCAATCGATTTTAATTTTTAGCTACTAAACCGGATATATTTTAAACAAGTTCGGGGTTACAACCTCTCGGCAAACACTTATACTTTTTATTAAATAAGCTACCTTCCCAGATTTTAAATATACTCTACAACAGAGTCATATTTTAGTAACTGTTATAATTTAAATTAGTAGGTAAGTGAATCAGCCTATCACCGTCCACTGCTGAACGTAGGCCTCCCCCAAAGAGCGCCAACCAACTCGGTCCTGAGTAGTCTGTATCCAGCTCACACCAGCCATCCTTCTCAAATCGTCAGTCCATCACGCCGCAGGGCGTCCAACACTGCGCTTCCCCACGTGGCGACCACTCCACTCAATCGATTTTATGAGGGCACACTTGTCGCCTATAACAAACTCTACGAGACTAACTTTGAGGCGGATGTTAATAATGTCTTTAAAATCAAAATATACTTTTTTAATTTAGTGTTCAACAGACTTTTCTTGGAAATTTTAGTCATCATGCGACCCGTTAAAACTTTTAATTACATCCCGTCCAAAAAGTCTTATCTAAAATTCACTGCTAAAATTTATTGCTTAAGCGTATCCATTTTTGTTAGCTCGACGATGTCCAACGCGAAGAGAAATTATTTTTAATTAAAGTTAAAATTAACAACGGTTGGACCACAGTAATGGATAAAGCTCTCCACATGCCTATTTAACTTACAATTATACTGAATAATGTGTGTAGTTTAGACTACAACCGTTCTCTGTGGGGACACGATAATTTTTATTTATGGGCGATGACAGGATTTTACGAGTGTAATAAAATTTAGGGTGTCGATGTATGAAAAAATATGGCGATAATTTTACGAACAATTCAGCATAGACAAACAAACATGGCCGTGTGGTCCCCGGCAGAGTAAAATAGGCCACCCTCACTCTTACAGAGGTTTCGTAAAAGCGACTAAGGTAAGGCTGCTGGCATGATTATCAGCACCCAGAGAAGAAAAACTTTGCATTTATATCAAAACCCTCGCCAACCCGTCTGCCAAGCGTGGTGAGTATGGCAATTACCCCTCATGTGATTGAGGGAGGCCCGTGCCCCAGCAGTGGGGACTTAAATGGGCTGACGATGAAACAAACATGGGGATGTCTATATTTGTGAATATCTGTGATCTTTAACCGATTTCAACTTAACATCAAACCTAAAGAGATCGTTTATTATCAATTAAGTTGATTTTAATTTACAAGACATACCATACTCTAAGTTGAAGTGAAAAACTGCTGAATTTCACCTTTGCACTACACGCCGTACACTAAGATTCCACCCGTACCATCTAGATGTGTGGAGGTCCACCACCGTGCGCTTTACACGTCATTTTTTGCCACGCATCTCCTCATTGTGGAATCAACTCAAACGACTGACCGGATGGCGCAATAGGTAGAGACCCTGCCTCTGACGCCAAAGGTCATAGGGTTCGATCCACACCCTGGACAAACATTCGTGCGATGAACACTTTTGTTTTTAGTGTCTGGGTGTAATATATGTATTTAAGTATATATTTGTGTTCCTCTGTTGTCTGATATCTGTAACACAAGTGCTTAAGCTACTAAGTACGCAATCAGGTCAACGTATGAGATGTTGTGATAATTATTATTGTTTATTATTAACTTCCCGCAGAGATATTTCCGAACCGGTACTACATTGCGAGCTTCAAGAATATGCCTATACCTTTCTAAAAGGCCGGCAACGCATCTGCCACTCCCTCTGGTGTGGCTGATGTCCATGGGCGGCGGTGATCACTTACCATCAGGTCGATTGCCTCCATTTCATCATAAAAAAATAGAAACCTATTTTAAGTTAGTTTCTAACCAGCTTTTGAGGAGCAATTTTATGTTTTAATTAACATTTGAAATTCAGCCGCAAAGTAGACTTTAAAATTAATATAATGACTTTACAGTTCGAACAAAATATGTTTAGTTCGTAGTGAAATAAGCTGTAACATTAAAATAGATTTACTCTTAAATTTCTTCGTGTAGGTAAAGCAAATTATCTGTAGAAACATAGTTAATATTTGTAATTATTATTTTTTAATTCGATATTTTTTATTTAAATATAAAAAGTCAGCGGGGTGAACGGGTTATGTCAGACTTCCCCCACATGGACTACTGCTTTATGACAGGAACCACAGACTATCTACAAAAGCTAAAATAGGTAATCTTGGTTTCCGAAGATACATAAGTACAAACTGTACAATTCAATTTTCGAAAACACACAACATGTTACCAAACTCATAAAATGAGCCGCACGCCGTGCATCATTTGCGTCAAAATTGAAATTCTTTATTGTGCCTACCTCTTTTCATTTCTACGTGTAAAGTCAGGGTCACTTAAGATTCCGTGCCGCGCGTGCCGTTACCCTATCACCCGACAGACAGACTGTAGATAGCACACATGAAAAATATATTATCTGTAGACGCCCCACGCGTGTGTTATTTAAGGTGACGGGTATGGCACATCCTTTTAAAAGCTCGAATATATTTTTTCTTCAATTCTTACTAATCACTTCTTCACTTACAAAATCCTATTTAAGGTGATGGGTAGGGCACACTAGCGACGCCAATCGATTTTAATTTTTAGCTACTTAAGCCGGATCTATTTTGACCATTTCGGGGCCACAATCTCTCGACCAACACTTATACTTTTTACCAAAAAACGCGTACGTGAAAAATTGATTCACGCCAATAGCGGCCACTTTTGGCGTGAAACAATTTTTCGCGTACAAAAACGGACCCAACATTTGTTCATAGTTATTTAATAAATAGTATAAGTGTTTGCCGACAGGTTGTAACCCCGAGATTGTTTAAAATAGATCCGGTTTAGTAGCTAAAAAATTAAAATAAATTGGCGTCGCAAGTGTGCCCTACCCATCACCTTAAAAAGGATTTTGTAAGTGAAGAAGTGATTAGTAAGAATTGAAGAAAAAATGTATTCGAGCTTTTAAAAGGACTAACGGGTAACATACCATAGCTTTACTACCGCTGTTGAAAGTCTTTTTATTTTATTAATGGTAATCCAGTTCTCGATTGAGAATTACTGCTGCCATTGTCATGCTTTAGATTGTAGGCGTTATTAAGCGGGACAACTCGTCAGAAAAAAATCAAGTGATATTTTGAAAAAGTGCGTAGTCAACAGTTGAAGTCAGTCAAAACGAAGGTGTTTAGCGTTTTATCGACCTACGGATTCTGCCGAGACTAGTCTTAACGACATTGCAGGCTTTAAGTCCCTATTAAGTCCGAGTGAGTTGTTCACGAGACATCTCACTCGACAAACAATAGCAGTGTTAAAAATGATACAATTCAACGATTCTTATATTATATGAATTCGCGGCACTTCACTGCCCAAAACAACAGCAAATTTATATACTAAAAACCACTAAATAGTTATTTAAAGTATTATGTCACAATATTTTACTTTTTACCCGACTACGCCAAAGCAAAATTGAAGTTAATTTTGACTGTATGTATGTTTGTTTGAAATTGTCCTTTGTATTTGTACCTACATGCAAAGTCAAATAAATAATGTGCCTACCACAACACACAATATCTATATCTACAGTTGCTAATTTAAATAGGAAAAAGTACCCTTAAACATAGGTACTTACAGCCACACGTCAATGTATACAAAATTTCTTCATTCGATTCTCACCGTAATCTGAAACAGTTTCGGTTTAATATCAATTTTGGAATTTTAACATTTTTAGTAACCTAATGTTTGACTCTCCGTACATAGATTTGCATGAACCTTTTGTGGCTACAGCGTCTTACAATAAATAAAATGTTACCTTTATATACCTACACATATTTGATATTTCTAATAGCTTTAACATGATTTAACCTGTTAAATAAAAATGAATTCTTATCTTCGATTTACTAATAGTTTAAATAAATAAATAAATATTTCACATGATCATATACATTGATCTAACTCCGAGTGAGGTAGCTCAATCACCTGCTTTACGGATATCAGAATCAATAGTGGGATAAAAATATAGACCTTGATATCTTTATTTTCTAAATACATACTTATAATAAGTACATAGAAAACACACAGACCAATACAGATATGTTCATGCACACAAATGTTAGTACTATACTGGGATCGAATCCTGTTCCAAATGGGTCGTCAAAGGTTAAAACAACAGAAGTGTTTTTAAAACAACAGAAGAGGTCTCTACTTTAAGAAAATCATGGATGCCACATTTTTTCGGACACCTCAATTATAGAAAACACACTCCTTTCTATTTTATAAACGTGCGTCTCTATAAAGAACTGAATACGTTATTAGTGTAAAGCAGTGGTAACTGAGTGAATTAGGTTCGAATCCGAACATGCATCTTTGGATTTGGACAAATTCATTTGCATATTTCTGTAATAAGCTCGGAGGTCTAAGGGAAAAAATCGTAATGAAGCATGTGCGTTTCGGATAGTATCTTCAACGAGTAATCATGATTCAGTTGGTCCATAGAGTAAAATGTATATCTGAAATAGAGTGCCAACTTCGCATTTTTTCTACTTCCCCAGAGACCGTCGCGTCACCCTGGTGGACACAAATGACAATCGCTTCTTTTGCTTACATGCGCATAGGTATAGAGCATGCTGCTATCTCTTAACTTAGTACATACAAAAGTTCAACACATGGAAACTAACGCCACCTAGTGGTCTTAGTGACACAATAAACTATCTTATTCAAAAACGTGGTTTAAAATAAGAAGTGTGATTATTACTAGAAATAATTGAAGAACTAGAATAAACATTATAACAAAACTAAGTTTAACGTTAGTTAATATATAAACTATAATACTAATGTTAAATCACCGGACACCTAGTACAAAATGAGTTCCTAAAATAATAACCTCAAAATGTAGATTCATTGACAATGACAGTTTATCCATGTGACAGTTCATTCCGTTATATGGTAAGTTATTTGTAAGAAAGTAGTCAACTTATTTTTTTTTTGGATTCACTCCTAAAAATAGAAGCAATTCCTAATCATATTACTTGGACACCTTACTTACGTTACTTGATACAATATTATTATTAATTGTGGCCTAAAAGCATTTCAAAAATATTTTTACTTCAAAAAAAACAAGGTTGTGTAAAACGTGATGTTTGATTGATTTTGACACAATGATTCGATTCATTTTGACACTATCCTGCGGTAAGTGGTCTATGGTTAGTCGAGTATTTGTTATAAATAATTAAGAACTAACGTTATTCCGTAATAATAATGAACTTGCTAGTTTAGCATTAAAACAGGTATCAGAGTAGTTTTTTGTAATAAGAGGGAAAGTGTCTGCATTACAAATCTGTTGAATAACGAAAAATATTAACGATAGTCTTGGCGGCATAGGGTCATTGTTTCGGAAATACGCTTGGTTGCGCGACGCTAAAATGCATAGTGACATCTATCGGATCACTTAGTACTTGTCCACAAACTAGCAACTACGAAAAGCAGACGCTTTGTTGTGACATTTAGGTGGCGATAGTTTCCATACAGTAACAGTTAGAACAAAAGTCTAAGTCAACATAGCAGGAGGTGGTCTGGATCCCCTATTTAAGCTGATCTAGGATTATGAAAGTGTGGTAATTGAATGATGCGAGTGCCTTATGAGAACAAGACCAAACTGAATCATGGTCACACACTTAGAATCAATATCAACAATTGTAAGTATCTACAGTTTTGGAAAACATGCAGGGTTCCTCGCGTTATTTACGGGTGCATGTTCAGATTCGAATTAATGACCTCCCGTTTAGGAGGCGTACGTGCTTATTCGCTAAGCTACCATCGCTCTCACAAGAACACAATGAAAAATAAATTAAAGTAAACAAACGCACAAAATTATTAATTATATTTTATTTACATAGGTGGCGAACGAGCAGACGGATCACCTGATGGTAAGTGATTGCCGCACCCATGAAAACACACAGTGGAGTCACAAGTGGGCTAATTAAAAAGAGCAATAAAACTTTTATTTAATTAACGTCAGTGATCCGTCTACTCGTCTGCAACCTATCACATTTTCAAAATACATTTTGTCTAAAAATAAATTCACTTTGATAAAAGGCACTCCGTCTGAAATCCTTTGAAATATTAATAATAATAAAATCAATTATCAATAATAGTACATAAAATTTCCAAGAGAGATGCTTCGAAATAAAATTAAAGCTTTTATTAAATGGGAACGAGAATTATATAATAAAATGTTTTATTTTTACATCATCGTAAATGTTTATGGGTGGATAGTAAAAATTTCGTTATTTTTATGTATTTACCTGTCCTTTGAGACATATTGCTGGGTTTTGTATACCATAAACTTCAATTACTTGAAAACCTATCGAAATTGGACAGAAAAGAGGATGCCTGCATAGATTACTGTAATAGATTCTGGGGCTGCCACTATAGATCAACTACTGGTCGCAGTGAGAATGAGATGCTGAGCCTTGCGTCTCATTGCCACTGCGACCCCAATTCTTTGAAATAAGAAAAAAATAGTATATATACACTCGGAAATGTCAAGCAGAATGACATAGTTTAGTATACGGATGGTTCCAGGAGTCAAATTCGCCAACCTAGCTAGCTAGTCGTGCTAGCAAAGGCAGGGGCAGAGAGCTCACTATTCGAACCGGAACCAATAAGTGTCGTTCCAGCCTGCATGGTCAGGTTCCAGTTAAAAGAATGGGAGCATAGGCAAAGCACTGAATTTTAGAAAAGACTACCTCGTCTAGAACAGTCCTAGGCGTTGATACAGGCGTTCGATCAGAAACGAGCTGTAGAAATATTAAAACTGAGTAGAGGACATGTTAAGGCACCCACTCGGACCCTCACGGACAACATGGGCCGTTCAGATACCAAAATCTGCAGGCTCTGTCGCGAGGACGAGGAAACGATTTTCCACGTCCTCGGCGAGTGCACAGCGCTGCACCGCTGCAGAAGCCGGCACCTGGAAGCACACGTGATCTCGGCAGACGAGATCAAATGCTCCCCCATCAGCTCCATTCTCGGGTTTATCCTGGAACTGGAGCTACATGAGGTGCTGTTATTGGTTCTGGGGCTGCCACAAAAGATCATCTACTGGTCGCAGTGGCTATGAGACGCAAGACTCACCCCATTTCTTTCAAAAAATAAAAAGTATAGATACTTAAATTTTTCAGTAATACCAAAACCCCATCAAAATACGAAACGTATATAACGCAAGTTCAACGGAAGTTCTAGACTAAGTTACAAGTCCTGTGACGTAACGTCAGTTTCAAGGGGGTGTTTAGATATCTTATCTGTGGAGTGTTTGTTGTTTATGCTCTCAACAACCGTTTGCCGCACACTACCCAATATAGAAGACTATATCTACGATATAAACATCGTCTGTCGGCTGTCGGTAATGGTGTAGGAAACAATAAAGTTTCAGGTTAGCAGTACAGAAATTGTCAAAAATACCAACAGACTTTGGCTAGCCAGATATTTATTTTCTCAGCTTAAAGTTACAATAAATTTGTGTTTGTCAAAATAAATAAGAATGAATACTTACCTAAAGTATTATAAACTTAAGTTAAAATTATAACTAAGTATGAGTTGCAATTATACCTATGAAATGTATCAAAAACTCTGGTTTTACTATTTTCCTTTGATCGCCGTTTGATATTTAAAGATACACAATGGAAAACATTCTGATCTAAAAATATCCAGGCTTTAAGTAAAACAGCCTTTGGGCTCAAATCTTGAAATCCACGAAAAAATATATATCTTGGTATTGTGGTAGTGAACGCTGCCTGACAACCCGATTGGAACAGTGGTAGTGAACGCCGCCTCTGATACAAGGGTTGCGGGTTCGATCCCCGCACAGTACAAACATTTGTGTGCATGAACATGTTTGTTTGTATTGGTCTGGGTGTTTTTTACAAAATAATTTACAAAAGAAAAGTATTATATGTCAGATCAATGTATGTGATGTTGTGAAATATTATATATGTATATATTTGTAATCCCACTGCTGATTCTGATATCCGTAACACAGGTGCTTGAGCTACCTATCTCGGAGTCAGATCAATGTTTGTGATCTTGTGAAATATTTATTATTAATTATCATTTATTTCATACTTATAACTTAATTAATTTAAGTTAATTTAAGTATCAGCTAGGGTGCGGCCGAACTTAAAGATTAGCCAACTGTTTAATTGTACAACCTACCTTGATCTTAGGTATCGTACATTATGCGCCTAGGTACCTACGCTGGATATGTTATTATTAACAAGTGTGCTCAATTTCTGAATGCCGAATGGGCACTAGTGTAATGTCTGGAAAAGGATTAAAACTGTTCTTTGGAACTGAAAAACACGATTACATAAAGATTCTTTACTGATATTTTTTGAGTTGCGGTTGTAGACAATATGGCGAATATTGGTTTTCATAATATACCCTCTTAATGCGTATTTTTTTTTAAAGGAGTAAGGTTATTTTACTGAACATTTTCTTTGTTGTTGCTTGAACTCAGTACATAATTATTTTTTTTTGCCTTTTGCACAGTAAAAAACTCCATGTTAAATAAATGTTTGATCAACAATTGGTAATGTTACAGCAGTTTTCTTATACCATATGAAGTTTTTTTTTCAGGGGAAACCATCATGGCGGTCACTTTGCTACATGTAGGGAACATGGTGGTAGGTGGGACTCAAACCCTAACTAAAACCCCTGGGGTGTCCATCTCCGCGCAGTGGGCGGTCGGAAACCCCACAGCCGGGATTAGACCGTACCGCTAATAGCGCTCGCCGCTTCACCCCTATCTGGCGCAATACAGCACTTCAACGCTGTACGACCTACCAGGACACCCGGTAATGTCGTCCCCCGCGGAGTCGTATGCTGAGCAAACCACTCCCCAGCAGTGGGTACGCTCACGTACTCCGAAAAGCCCGTTTAGTCGCCTTTTACGACAGGCCGGGAAAACCTTGGCAGTATTCTTAAACGCCCCTAGCCACATAGCGCAGAGCAGTGCCTCTAAGACGCACCATTCGAGACGGCCCATGGGACGTCTTCTCCGACGCGAGGGATTTAAAGACTAAGTCGGATTTAAATGCTCGCGTTCGCGCTCAGCTTCCTCTTTCTGGAGCATGACATGCTTGCAGAAAGAAGAAACCGCCTCCCAGGCGACCCTGTTCTCGACCATACTGCTTATAACAGTCGGCAGGGACAGGTCCAATCCGATGGCCCCTATGTGGTGTCGTTAAAGTTGATAAAAATACTTTATTTATTTAAATGGCAATCTCTTGCCTTGATCATTATTTTGATAATATAATGAGTAGGTATTTGTATGGACTAGGAAAACGAAAGGTTAACCTATGTGCTTTAGCTATCTATCTATCTATGTATCAGATCAATGTATGTGATGTTGTGAAATATTTATTTTATATTTATCTATACTTTTTATATGTTAGTGAAAAAGCCGTTTACTCAGGTATATTTACTTTCTATCACGTATCCTACCTCAGTTTTGTGGAAAGATTTGGCTGCAGCCATAATTGTATGGCTGCACCAGTACCTACCTATTCACCATCAAAAGAAGAGCGCACGTAATCTAGTTTCTAAAATTCCGTAAAGGCGACCTCTCTGATTTGGCAGATGTTCATGGGCGGTGGTGATTACTTACCATTTTTTTATGACATAGGTGGCAGACGAAAAGACGGGTCACCTGATTGTAAGTGATTACCGCCGCCCATGGACACCCGCGACACCGGTGGAGTTACAAGTGCGTTGCAAATCTTTAAGCCCCCCTTCCCTCGGATTGGGTCTCCAGTACCCTCACTGACGCAGCGAAACACAGTACAGTGCTGCTTCACGACGGTTATCTGTGAGGTCGTGGTATCATTGCTACATTGTATCTATGAAACACCTAAGTAAGTACTATAATATATTATAAGGATCTGTACTCCAATATGGTCACTCTGGTCGAGCCGGCCCATTCAGGCCGAAGCGTGGCTGTCCCACGGTCATGAGATGCCAAAAAATGTAATAAAGGTAAGTCGTGATAAGTAAGGTTAGGTAAGGTTTTAAATGATTTGGGGGCCTTTAACATTATTTTTTTACAAGGTCACCGGAATGGCCCTCGCTGATACAATCTGTATCTCGATACTTTATTCACAGGTTTTGTTTTTTTCCAAAAAAAATCTCACTTAAAAAAGGACAAAAGCTCCCTAGGCGTATATCGAAGCTTTAAATAAACTGGCATAACCGTGCAATTGTGGAGTTTAATGGGTCTCGACAGGTGCATTGTGCGACGGAACCAGGCAAGATAATGGTTATGACTACGGAACTCCATTCAGTGCGCGTCGAACACAGATATGTATATTTTGGAAATGACCTGTATGATGTGAGAAAGTAATTTACCGAAAAGAAATATTTTCCGAGTTATCATCATCAGCAGCCAATAGACGTCCACTGCTGGACATAAGTCTCCCCCAATGTTCTCCACACAGATCGGTCCTGTGCCGCCCGCATCCAATGGATTCCCGCGCTCTTCACCAGATCGTCGGTCCACCTTGTAGGAGGCCTGCCACGGCTGTGACTTCCTGTACGTGGCCTCCACTCGAGGACCTTTCCGCCCCAACGGCCGTCTGTTCTTCTCGCTACGTGCCCTGCCCATTGCAACTTGAGGCATGCAATCCTTTGGGCTACGTCTGTGACCTTAGTTCTCCTGCTGATCTCATCATTTCTGATACGATCACGCGGGGAGACTCCAAGCATAGCCCTCTCCATTGCTCTCGAGTTATATCAATACGGTATTGCAATGGTAAGAATGTATAGATTTTTAAGTTTGTATCCATACATGATGGCTAGGTTAATGCCTATATTTTTTAACTGTTCACACCTACACAAAAACATATTTCGGAAATTTATCTACACTGGTATTAGCCGAACACTGGAGGCTGTTACAATTAAAAGTAAGAAATGAAAAAATACGACTTGTTTCCAAATAATATGTATAGAGATAGATACACAATTAATATTTGCTATATTCATCTAAAATTCAAAAGGTTTTTAACTTGACCTTATTAAAAAAAACGGGTTTTTATTGAGAAGGGAAAAGTACCTACTAAGCCTTTATATTTTGATATCCTTTTTGTGTGTAATACTTAGGGAAAATTATTTGCATAAATAATAGAAATCAATAAAAATTTAATAGTGTGACGTTTCTAGTAATTTTGTAGCAAGGAAATACAAGTTTCCGGAAGACCCAAGAGTGGCTTGTTAGAGTAATTTCGTGAAAAATTGTGGAAACTCGAAATGTATAACTCGGTTTGAATAAGCTGTTATTCGCCTAATTTGATAAATCTTTTGAGTCTTTATTGCTACTTAAGAATACATAGTTGTGCCCACAGTATGACAAGAGCTAAATCGGTAGATTTTAAAATTTACAGTAAGCTTTTATTAATAAATAATAAATAAATAATATAAATAAATAATATTTCACAACATCACATACATTGATCTGACTCCGAGGTAGGTAGCTCAAGCACCTGTGTTACGGATATCAGAATCAACAGTGGGATTACACATATATACATATAATACTTTTCTTTTGTAAATACATACTTATAATACATAGCAAACACCCAGACCAATACAAACAAACATGTTCATGCACACAAAAGTTTATACTGTGCGGGGATTGAACCCGCAACCCTTGTATCAGAGGTAGCGTTCACTACCACTGTTCCAATCGGGTCGTCAACATAACATCCCCCAATAGTTAATAAGGACACTAACAGTATTCCTTCCTCAAGAGCCGGCAACGGGTTGCCTCGAATGTTGCGATCTGTGATCTCCCCTATTTGGTTGATCAAAAAACCCTGGAGTGGTAGGCATAATCACTATCAAAATGATGCCATTAGGTAAAGGATCAAGTACTTCAAACCAAGTAAAAATTGTCATCGTAGTGAATGCTAATCATAATTATAATTCTTTATTGTTATAAACTGTGGATAACATAAGAGAAGGTCTTACATTAAAAAAGGTTTTCACAACTTACCTTTATAGGCATACAATAAGGTATTTATATAATTAAATTTAATGATTTTGAATAATTAATCAAGAAATAAAATTAATTTTTGAATGTCAATAGTCCTATAACAATCTATCTATACATAATCTTCTCCTATAACAGCTTTTTGTCTCAAAATTCAGCTAAAATATACACCGTACCGAATTAGGAGTAAATTGCTTCACATTTCAGCAGAGAAACACCAAATTCAACTGCAGCTTCTGAAATTCCTGGTCTCAAAACAATCCAGGTCTCGGAATTATACCCTGGATGAGCGCAGCCCACCAGGGACATCTATTGTTCAAGTGTACGGGTGCATATATGTTGCAGTCAAATTAGGAAATTTGAAAAGTAAAAAAATGAGAAGTAATAATAATATCCTCTAACCGATTATGGCTATGGCGGCCAATCTCAACAATCACGTACGTGACGTACGCAGGATATATTAAAGTGCTCAAGTATGTGCGAAAATACAAGTGCACTTTCTAATCATCGAAATATAAGGGTATATTTCGATGGGACACCAGCGTGACACGACTGGAGAGGGGCAGGACCTGCGGCTTAACGTGCACGTTTCCGATGCACGGGGATACAAGACCACCAACTTCCAAACTCCGGGTCGACACTAAGAATTTCTTACCGAAAACTTAGGTACAATTTTTTGGGCCGACCCGGGGACCGAACCCGGGACCTCTTGCGCAGCCGTCACTTTATAGTGCGACCTACTAACCAGTACGCCACCGAGGCAGTCATAAAAGAGAAGTAGGAAGTATATTTTGACATCTAACTGATGTTAGTCAAATTATCAATTGGAAGTCATAGTTTGATTCGGCGGGTAGGGCTAAAACAAGCCGCGTGGGCTGATGAAATTCAAAGGTTTTAAATTAGTGTCTAGTCGTTGTTAGTGTACAAATTTGGTGTTTATTTGTGCAGTGAAGTGCCTAAAAGTGATCCTAATAATAAAAATCGTTGAATTGTGTCGCGTTGACACAGCTATTGTGTGTCGCGTGAGTTCTCTAGTGACAATTTGCTTGGACCTAATAGGGTCTTAAAATCCGCAATTGGTTTTACAGTGATTAGTTTCCTCTGAATTCGTAGGTCGATAAAACGTAAAAACATCATCATCGTCTGCCCATTTAAGTCCCCACTGCTGGGGCACGGGCCTCCCTCAATCACATGAGGGGTAATTGCCATACTCACCACGCTTGGCAGACGGGTTGGCGAGGGCTTTGGTATAAATGCAGAGTTTTCCTTCTCAGGGTGCTGATGATCATACCAGCAGCTTTACCTTAGTCGCCTTTTACGACACCTCAGTAAGAGTGAGGGTGGCCTATTCTACTCTGCCGGGGACCACACGGCTAGACGTAAAAACATCGGCGTTTTATTGAGTGACTGTGACTTTGACTGACTTCGACTGTTGACTAACTACTTATTCTCAATAAGTTACTTGACATTGGCAAATTATCTTCGGGTAGAGCCATATTAAAAAAGTCATTGTTTTATTAGATGTAATATATAGTCATCGGTAAAGTCAGAGACTGGTCTTACACCTAGATTATGGAATTTAAATTATGTATATAGTAGAAATGCCAATCTTATTTATTTTGGACCTCATTGTCTGACAGACAAGTCTATTGATGTGCAGCTCCATAATGCCTATATAATATAAGATCTGTAAACGTAAATTCTACTTAAGATGTAGTTCAGAGATCAATATTTATTTAGTTACTCTCTGATGTCGCGGGTGTTCGTGGGCGGCGAAGATTACTTTCCATCAGGTGACCGTTTGTCGCCTTTAGCATAAAAAAAGTTCAGTTAAGTATCAGTAAATCGTAACAACCCTTTAACCACGTCTATTAAACAACGCCGTGTGGTCCCTGGCAGAGTAGAATAGGCCACCCTCACTCTTACCGAGGTGTCGTAAAAGGCGACTAAGGTAAAGCTGCTGGCATGATCATCAGCACCCAGAGAAGGAAAACTCTGCATTTATATCAAAACCCTCGCCAACCCGTCTGCCAAGCGTGGTGAGTATGGCAATTACCCCTCATGTGATTGAGGGAGGCCCGTGCCCCAGCAGTGGGGACTTAAATGGGCTGATGATGATGATGAATATGTGGTATGTCCAGTCCAGCAAGGCACTAAAGACACCAGATTAAGTATCCATCCTCAATGTAGCCTCAGTTTTGTCTGCCCCAAGTCGTTGCACGCAGACTACGCACGCATAAATATATGCGTACATTGAGCTTAGCGTAGTTCGGTATGAGACAAAGACAGACTGTCAGCACATGTGCGGGACAGACACTATATTATACCCTTTTATATTATGCCTACTGCTTAGTTCAATGTCAATATCAGCGAGGACCGACCTTCTTTTTCTATATTTTTTTGTTTAAGTTTACGAATTTTTTTCTTACCAAGGGAAAGCCACTCTTTGGCATGAATGAGCCAGCTCGAATGCAGTGATTCCAAGGCTTCACAGAAAAACGGCGCGAAGAAGTGTCTCTGAAGTGTTTTGCTGCGTGAGTGAGGATATCGGAGGCCCAATCCGGGGGTAAGGGGGGAGTTGAAAGGTTGGCAATGCACTTATTACAAAACTGGTGTTGCATGTGGACGCCGGCAATTGCTTACCATCTGGTGATTTGTCTGCTCGTCTGCCTATCACTTAAATAAAATACTCCCATCACTCCCCTAAGTACATACAGGTATTTAGCCCCTCTTACTTTTCACTGCAGAATTGTCACCATAACTTCGACTTCCTTATCTACCAGCAACACCATATTAAGAACACAAGTAGGAACGTGTTGTTTGCAAGCGCATTCATTACACTCGCGCCTCGCGCGGTGATATACTGACTGAGGAAGTGATGTGACTACGGTTTTCTACTACTTAATTTCATTCGAGTCATTTTACAAACTCATTCGAATACTCCTCGAAAAGTGAAATCCAACTAAAAAGGTGTGGCTTGTCATCGTAAAGGATGCCATGTGTGCTAATAAATTGACTACTAGGGATGCACAAGACCGTGCGAAGTGGAGAAGTCGATGTTGAAAAGTGAACCCCGGGCTCCAATGCGACCGCTTGGGACGCAACCGGAACCAAACGATAAGATGATGATGATAAATCCTCAAATGGTGTTCAAGGAGTCATTAAAACCCATCCGATAAATAACCGTCCACTCAAGTTAGATAGATTGTAATCATGTGAGATATCTTTTACAATCATTGAAATCAAAATCAAAATTATCTTTATTCAATTTAAGTCCATACTGAACATTTATGAATGTCAAATGATTTTATGCTTGCTTTTATGATGTGTTGCCATGTTTGATAAAGTCGGGAGTAAAACCAATCTTTAGTGTTTTACGTGCTTTGTTTTTTTTCTAGGTGTATCTTCTATTAGTGTGACATAAAAATCGAAATCGAACTTCGAAGTCAAGGAGATTTTTATTCAAAGTTTGAAAAGATGGACTGAGTTACTCGAGTTTTATTATTTTTATTCGAATTAGAATTTCAACACTAGCCTAAGGAAATATGACTTTAAGCGCACCGTCGGCGCCTTCGCAACTTATGGAGGCGTTATCTCTGTGTAATGCAGTCAGAATTCATACGGTTAATATAAGTATTACGTATCTTGAACTCAAGCATTGGAACCGAGGAATTGGGATGTGGCACATTTTTTATTTAAACTGTAACATCTGTGTAATTAGTACTCGTAGTTAAAGAAGATTCATTCTTTTTTTTTACAGTTGATCTTCCAGGTGTAAATCTAGGGCAAGAGAAGTGTGGGAGGAAGAAGAATATCATGGCTAAAAAATCAACGCCAATGGTTCAAGATCGGTCACTCTTCAGATCTGCTGTATCGAAAGTGCAAATCGCCATTATGATTTTTAAACTGTGACAGCGTAAAGCACCCTAAGAAGAAGAAGATTCATTTAAAAATAGATGCTGTCAGCTTCAAAATCCTGGCCTTCAAATATATCAAAAATGTCTGAGCAAGCACAAAAGACACTCTATGTCTGTATATTAACAGTAATTTTGTCTAATTCTCAGATATGTAAATAACGCTCTTAAAAATTGCGTGTTCAGACTTTAAGGCGGGATTTTTGATAGGTTTGAAAGCTAAGAACATTTTTATGCTCTATGTTAGCTGTGATTAAATGATGTTACTAGTACAAACAATACCATTCATAATGATATCATTTATGTAGTTATGTTGGAGTGGCTTCACTTATGTAGTTAGTACACGGCCTGCTTACTCGCTGAGACGCCCCCATGGGAGTCAGATGCCGTGGTGGTGTCCGCCGTGTACGACTACACGGTGGCACAAAGGGCAAATGGGGTGTCCATTTGCCCCGCCGAGCGGGAGGTCGTATGGAGGGAGGCTCGGAAGAGCCTCCAGAGGCGATGGTCTGAGCACCTCGTCCTCACTCCGTACGGCCGTAGAACGCTCGACGCGCTCGCCCCGGTCTTGGACCGGTGGCTTGAGCGTCACCACGGCGTAGTCTCCTTCCGGATGGTGCAGGTAATGACCGGGCATGGCTGCTTCGGTTATTACCTGCACAGAATCGGCAGGGAGGAGACGCCTTCGTGCCACACATGCGGCGACCCTGTGGACACGGCGCAGCACACCTTGGCGGTGTGTGCGCCGTGGGCACAGGCTCGCCACGCATTGGTGGCAAAGGTCGGCCAGGACCTCTCACTCTCTAATATAGTGAGAGCTATATTGGCGAGTGAGGATGCCTGGAAGGCCTTTGCCGCATATTGCGAGCATGTGATGGAGGCGAAGGAGGCGGCGGAGCGCGAGCGAGAGGCTGACCCTCTCGCCCCCGCGATCCGCAAGGCACGTAGAGGGAGGAGACGACGCCAATACTTGCGTCTCCTTCCCCTGCAAGGAGCAGGTCCGCTGGTGCGTGGGGCTGTAACCCCACCACCGGCATTGCACGGACCTCCTCCTACGCCTGGTGGGGACGGCACGACCCTCTCGGCTGTCCCCATCCCTCCCCCGACCCCGGGGGGAGAAGCGCCGTGCCCGCCGTGTAGGCAGGCGTCCCTGTCCGGGAGGTGACATGGTGAAAGGCTCCGAGCTTTGGCCCCATGTCACTCGCCCACCCATGGACAGATGAGGGAGAGTCCCAGGAGTTTTAGTCGGTATGCCTCTGACCGGCTTCTCGTAAGGAGAAGCCGTCGCCAGAGGAGAGTCCGACATAACCCATCCGTTTACAGACGGATGGGTATGCGCAACGAATTTCTCCTGGGTCAACAAAAAAAAAAAAAAATGTAGTTAGTACACCCGAGTACAAAAAGATCTGTTTATGATATGCATAATATGATCAGGTAAACTGCCTCGGTGGCGTAGTGGTAAATGGGTCGCGTTATAAAGCGTCGGCTACGCAAGAGACAAATTTTTGGCCTGACCTGAGGATCGAACCCGGGACGTTCGATCCTCAGGTCGGGCCAAAAATTTGTACCTAAGTTTTCGGTAAGATAGATAGATATACTTTATTGCACAAAATACTTTATTCACCTTGTTGGTGAACGACCGCGCGATCTTCTGCCTTCGGTGTTCCCAACCACAATCATTTTTCAAGATTACTCGTATTTTGTGACCGAAATATGCAAGTATGCGTTTTTGGCATATTGTGGACATTCTAGCCTTAATGTGGAGCTGGGTCAGGATTGATACATCTCCAGCACCACATTTAAAATGCATCAATTCTTTGACTTTCCCAGGCCAGGATTGTCCACGTTTCTACTCCATACAGGAAGATAGGAAAAACCAGGGCCCGTACTAATCAGATCTTTGTTTTGATACCAATGTCTCTTTTTTTCCAGATATTGTTTAATCGAGTCATTGTATCATTTGCTATTCCTATCCGCCTTTTTATCTCGGGGACACAGCTGCCGTCATTACAGATTTGGGAGCCAAGGTATACGTACCTATACTAGAAGAGCCGAGCGCGACTGAGTCCCAGCCGAGCCCTCAAAAAGCAACTAGTAGGCGGAACACAGTCGAGCATGAGCAAAACGCTCGGCTCGGCTAGTGCTAGGATCGTACTATGCTCGTGCTAGGCTCGTGCTCCGCTCAAGCTCCGCTCGTGCTCCGCTTGTGCTCCACTCGTGCTCCTCTCCTGATCTACTCGTGCTCCGCTCATCTAGCGTAGACCCACTTCAAATTTTACGTTTGTAAGGCTACCGGAGTGGCTCTAGCCTAACCATCTTAAGTCTTGCTACTTTTTTTATAATGGTTGTACTTATATCATCATAATGACACAGTCCAATATACATAACGATAAAATTATAGTTACTATCGATTTTCCAAAGAAAAAGGCAGCAAAAACCGACAACCCTAAGCAATTAAGCGTGAAATGGGGTCACGTCACCCACCGAGATACTGAAGTACCCAAATCTTGAAAAATCGACTGATTCGATTATGTAATAAATTATTTTTGGAGAAAATTCCTGACGTTACTAAATGATGGGTTTGTATAAATCGAGGTTACGTCGGATAACCAGTGATGAGGTGATTCAACAAAAATGTTGAGACTTAATCACCTCTGAGTAATACTTGGATAGGCTTAGGAACTTATTTTTTTTTATTGCTTAAAATTGGCAGACGAGAATGCGGTCCATTTGATGGGAAAAGGTAACCGCCACTATCAACAATGCCGGAGCACAGTCATGCCGCTGCATCAAGTGAAAAAGGAACTATTTTCAAACCTCGTTTAAAAAAGGACATGACATAGCGATCAGGGAACACCGCGGCTGGAAGCTCATTTTAGAGTTTGCACGAGCGCGGGAAAAAAGAGCGCTGGAAACGAAGCGTTCTGGAAGGGATTGGTTCCAGGTAGTATTGGTGAAGTTTACCGCGGCGTCTAGTCGTGCGATTGTAGAATGGTGACCCTGGTATGATATTGAACAGCTCCACAGAACACTCTCCATGGAAGAGCCTATAGAAGAGGCAAAGAGAGCCAAAATCTCTTCGCGACTCCAACGACTCCAATTTGTCCGTGAGATCGGGATCCCGACAATCCGGACAGATCGTCTCTGCAACGCGTCAAATGGGTCTAGCTGATATCTAACTGATATTTATTTTTGGTATTTAAGTTTAATAAAATCATAAATGGTTGTAAATTATTCTTTCTTATATTAATTTTAATTGAGCAGTCTACTCCTATCATCATCCTAGCTTGTCAGTTCTAATTGCGTCCAAAACTGTCACTACGGAGCCCCGGGGGATATTTGAACCGTGACCCAAGATTTGGGAAGTTTAGTAATTACATTGAAGTGATTGTGGTATGACCTTGGTTTCCTCACGGTGTTTTTCCTTATCACCAATAAATGCAAATGGTAGAAATACTTGATATATGATAGATTTGAAAGATCCAGAGCTACGGTCTGGAATTTGATCCTAAAGAGGTCTCGGGTTTAAATTCGAGAAAGTACAAACGCTGCAAAGGAATGTAAACATTTTAATACCTTGTCATAATAACTATCTCTGCCTTCTACTTTCTGTCTGACTGTACCTCTGGAATTCGTACGGTGCACGTTATGATCCATTGAGCTACCCAACGCTCTCAAAACCTCTTTATAAACGACAACGTGCTTGGAAATGCTATCCCAGAACAATCAAGTATATGTATATTTATGTCAATTGATATCCATGACAAAACATGTGTGTTTATGACATGCCATCATTTCAGCCAATAGACCCACTGCAGGACTATAGGCCCCTATGAACTCCACACACCGATGAGTGTGGAGTTCATAGGGGCCTATGTCCGTATGGCGGTACAGGACCGATGTCCTGTACCGCACGCATCCAAGAGTTTCCCGACATATACACCACATCGTCGATCCACCCTGTGGAGGACCAGCCACAGGTGATAGGTATGTATTGCGCTACAAGATTTTTAATTCAGCTTTTGTCTAATATTTGTAACACGTATTTATGCTACTTACTGCCACACTCAGAGTCGTTGATTAACTTAGTTGGCTACTTAAAAAAAAATAGTGACCCTTATTTTGATACGTATAAAGACTACCGATACTAAAGTTAATGAACGTTAGCTTAAATGACGTCTCTGAGTGCGGCCGTTAGTACGGAATCAGGTCAATGAATAAAATGTTGTATGGAAGTAGTGCCCTAATGCTCTATTCATAAGTGCCAAGTAGATTTTTTCCTGAAACTTAATGCATTATCATGTAAATTAAACATACTTATTATTTCATTAATTCAGATAAACATTTGTATGTACCTCTTGAGAATAAACAGTCATTTTATATAACGCTTTTATTCGATTAAGGTCCGATCCGTTCAATGTTTATATATCGATAAATCTATTATATGCGCTATAGCGCAGTTATATGCAGTGTAAAATAAAAATCCCTTCTACCTTCTACTTATCCAACAGTCAATGCCTATTCCAATATTAAAACCGTAGACCGCCAATTTTAAAGAATTAGTAATATCCGAGGTAATTCAAAATGGCGTTCTCATTCTCCCAGCTGTTTTTGACTTTTGACATTACCTGTATAATCCTATATAACAAAAATATCCCGGTGTCATATCATAAATCACAACTCGGTACATATTGTGTTTTGCCGGTTTATGATGTCATTCGGTCATTCACTCGTGAAACAAAGTATAGCAATACCAGCTTTGGAAGAATACAATTGAGTTTATTACGAAAATAATGTAACTAAGTAAATTATCCTGAAAATAGGTATTCTCTTATGCTCGAATCTACCCTTAAAAGATAAAGCAAAACCTTTCAAGACATCACAAGAAATACAGTTAAAAGTAATCCCGGCAAAAAATTAAACAAGACAAAAGTTGCCGTTAGCAAATACCCTTTCTGTATAGGATTACAACAATAAGCCTCCAAACAGTGTCGTTGAGGATCCGAAGAATAAAGGAAAAGAATATTTAATAAATACGGGCCTCGTTTACAAAGTAAACAACTCATCAGTCCATACAAACAAGAGTTTTCCTCTGGATATTTTTTCATGCAGTGAGCTTGCATTTGGGATAGAGATTGCCATCTATTTCCATTTCTTTGTTGGTTTGCCAGTTACATATTGAATGTCGATATGGTATGGTTTTACAGAATCTAGATAGCAGGTATCAACATACCTATGGTATATGCTAGATATCAATATAAGTATCGGATAAAATATAGAAACAGTCAGAAATATAGAACCAGAGTCACCGACATAGCCCACCGAATTAGCAAACTGAAGTGGCAGTGGGCTGGTCATATTAGCCGAAGAACTGACAGCCGTTGGAGCCGTAAAGTCCTTGAGTGGAGACCGCGACTCGGTAAGCGTAGTGTAGGACGCCCTGCGACAAGATGGGATGATGACATTCGAAGGCTGGCTGGTGTGGGCTGGATGAGAGTGGCCGAAAATCGGGAGCAGTGGCGTGCATTAGGGGAGACCTATGTCCAGCAGTGGACGAGTGTGGGTTGCTGATGATGATGATGATGATAGAAACAGTCTAAAAGGAATGGAATTTTATGACTAACAATCATGTTGAAGCTTGTAGCTCTACCACTACAAAGTTGACCTTTCAATGGATGGACAGGGGGGGGGGGGGGGGGGGGAGGGGGTAGAGTGCGCTTGACCAGCCGAAAAAGTTTCAAGTTTATTTTCTCTTTGGGCCAATCAACAGGCGGCGGAGTATGTTTGACCAATCTAAACAGTCGTACGGTCATAGCTTTCAAACGATCAAGCACACCCCGCCCCTCGCTGATTGGTCTAAGAGAAAATAATATTTTTTACCAACTTTTGACATGTGTATTCTATTTATGAATTACTGTCTAGCCTTATTATTGATTGTTTTTATTGTAGCCTACGTTACGACTGTGATCTGTCACAATAAATATATAAATTACATTCCTTGTCACGAAAGTTGTGGCTATGGTAGTCGGATGTGCCTTATGAAATATCTTGCACTAATACATACTAGAATACCAATCTTGTATATCAAAATAACTGATTTCGTCATCATCATCATCATCATTTCAGCAAACAGACGTCCTCTGCTAGGACATAGGCCTCCCCCAATGTTCTCCACACAGATCGGTCCTGTGCTGATTTCGTACCAATTCATAAATGTAGAAAATTCAGAAAAACACGACCAATTAGTGCAGTGGTGGTTCCCGCCCCAACACAAAATATATTGTTTGTTGACTGTGTCGTCAATCTGATCTTTGTGTTGGGTCTAACACCCAGACTCTGGGTGTTTGTGGTACCTTCGTTGTTCCTGGTTTTCACAGTACAAGGGAAAACCTTCGTATGCGACAAAGACCACTTATTTTCGTTTCAAGGCGAAGGGTACCCTGCACTAGCAACGCCAATTGATTTATCCTGATTTATTTTTAACGATTGCGGCCCATCGAAGACTTGAGATCGCAAGCCTGTATCCTATTTATTTAATGTTTTTGCACTACATTTTTGTCTGATTTTGTACTCAAAACAACAAAAAAAAGCGTATGAAAGGTCACTTTTGGCGTGTGTCAAAGTTTCGAGTATAAGAACAAACAAAATATTTGTGCATGATTATTAGGTAAATAAGAAGTATACATATTTTTTTATGATGTAGGTGGCAGACGAGCCGACGGATCAATTGATGGTAAGCTGATTACCGCCGCCCATAGGACACCTGCAACACCAGTGGTGTCACAAGTGCGCTGCTTACCTTTTAACCCCTATTGCTCCTAGATTGGGCCTCCGGTATCCACACGCAGCGAAACACAGCGCATGCACTGCTTCACGCCGGTTTTCTGTGCGGGCTCTCCCACTGTTAAAATTGGCGACGGTTTGTAATTTTTAAAAATATGTAGATCTGGTTAAGTAGCTAAAAATTCAATCAGTTGGCATCGCTAGTGTGGTGTACCCTTCACCTTGACTGTGTCTTATGTTCGTTTGCTATTGATAAATAAGAAACGAACTATTATCACCCCCACTTTACTAAAACATGTTCGACACAACTATTCCTAGTCGACACCTGGACATATAGGTTAATCCGGGGTCACTGGAGACGAATGCCTTTTCGTTCCACTATTGGTCGCCTCAAGATGGATTGGCGGTCAATCTGAGATTAATTACCCTGAGGCCCGAATACAGGCTTGGACTGTTTTGGATTCGATTCCTAAAGGTGTGATTTCGTGTATAATACGAGTTACGAGAGCTGACGGTTTAGGAGCTAATTACATTTAATGATAGCGGAGTTGGTCCCTCACATTTATTGCTAACATATTATGCTTTTTTATGATAAGGATAGGTGATGAAGATGAGCGACGTAAGTAGCTCAGTGGATAGGAACGCGCCTTTCCACTCAAGTAGTGCGCGAGCGAGCACCTCTGGATTCTTGAAATCTCTGCTTTCTACCATTATTTTGGAGGTGACCGTGGGACCGATCGTAAGAGAGACATGAATAGGCCGGCTCGACCGGAGTGATACCACGGCCACATAGAAAACCGTGAAGCAGCAGTGAGCTGTGTTTCACTGCGTGAGTGAGGGTACCGGAGGCCTAATCCGAGGGAAAGGGACGTTTAAAGATTGGCAGTGCACTTGTGACTCCACGCGGTCGCGGATGTCTATGGGCGGCGGTAATTGCTTACCATCAAGCCGTCTGTTCATCTGCCACCTGTCACATAAAAAAAAGAAGAAAAACACTGAGAGAAGACCTGCACGTTTCGGATAGTCTCAAAATTGTGGATCATCATCATCAGCCCATTTAAGTCCCCACTGCTGGGGCAGGGGCCTCTCTCAATCACATGAGGGGTAATTGCCCCCCTAAATTGTGGATACTTATAGTATTTGAGATAATTATTTTCAAAGTGTAACCATGATCTAGTTAGTGTGGTTCCCCTGTTTAAAGATTGCGAAGGTCAAACAGCAGTCGCTTCATTGTAATTACCAGACTTCCTAAATCCTGTATCATGGTCCAAACGTATCCCAGGCTCCAAAGCGATAGCTTGGAATCACATGCTAAAATGAGGGGAGAGAGGGGGGCCAAGATAGGAGATAAGAAAGCAGAACGATAACGTAATGGTAAGTAATTGCCACCGCCCATTGACACTTTTTTATGTGATATGTAGCCGATGGCGACAGCTGGTCGACAAAATCGGAAGGAGTCACGATCCTCAGCAGTGAGGGAATGGACAGGAGAGAGAGAGAGAGAGTCATCATCATCATCAGCCTATCGCAGTCCACTGCTGGACGTAGGCCTCTCCAATTGTTCGCCACTGTGATCTATCCATGGCTTCTCGCATCCAGCTCTTGCCAGCCATCCTGCGCAGATCGTCCCCCCACCTAGCCAGAGGGCGCCCTACATTACGTTTGCCAAGACGCGGTCTCCACTCTAGAACTCGTTTACCCCATCGGTTATCGGTTCTGCGGCTAATATGGCCAGCCCGTCCAGAGAGAGAGTGGCAGACGAGAAATTGGATAACCTGATGGTCAGCTATTACAGCCGCCCATGGACACCTGCAACACCTGCAGAGTTGTAACTCTGCTGCCAACATTTAAATCCCCCCATTCCAATTGGGCCTCCGATACTGTCACTCAGTCAGGGGAAACAGCACCGACGTTGCTTCGAGCCGGTTATCTGTAGCACTCTTCCGATCCAGCCGGCCCATTCATGCCAAAGCGTGGTTTACACTTTCCGTCTTCTTTCTCAGCCTTAACCGGTGAAAGTTCAAATTTAAGTCATTGGGTATAATAATATGTATAAATCAAACGCTATACAATGTAACCGACCTGTCACGAGCAAGAGTATACCTGTCGCATCCAAACAAAATTGCTGTGTGTGTGAGGCTACCGGAGGCTCAATCCGGGGGAAAGGGGAAATTAAAGTTTGGCAGCGCACTTGTGACTCCACTGTAGGTATTGCGAGTGTCCATGGGCGGCGGCAATCGCTTACCATCAGGTGATCCGTCTGCTCGTTTACCACCTATCACATAAAAAAAAATATCAGCCTATATACTGTCCCACTGCAGGGCAAAGGCCTCCATCATAGAAATCAAGTTATCGCTAATAGTAGCGATAACTTGATTTCTATTTCCCATCATAGGATGGGATTAGGCTAATCACCACGCTTGCCAAATGTGGATTGGTGATCACAAACCCGAGCTCTGTCGAAAAATTCGAAACATACTTTTTGCTCGACCTGGGAATCAAACCCAAGACCCCTAGATCACGGCCCGGTACTTAAACCAGTAGACCAATAGGAGGTCATCACTGTATGAATTTTTGATCACAAAAAAAAGGATGAAATATTGTGTCGTGAATGGCTTTCCATTGTAGATCTTCAAGTTGTACCAGTACTATAATTAGATGGGCAATTAAAATCCAACTTAGGATATTTGTTACTAGGTGCTGAACTCTTGGAGTAAATAACTTGTATGCTGTTACGAGTAAACGATAAAGTTCGGCTTAAGGTGACGGGTAGGGCACACTAGCGTCGCCAATCGATTTAAACTTTTAGCTACTAAACCGGATCTATTTAAAACAATTTCGGGGTTACAACCTCTCGGTTAAAACTTATACTATTTACTAAATAACCATGCACAAATGTTAGGACCATTTTTGCACGCGAAAAATTGATATCCGCCAAAAGCGGCCACTTTCAACGTGAACCAATTTTTCGCGTACAAAAACGGACCTAACATTCGGACGGACAGACGGATTCGGTTTAGTAGCTAAAAATTAAAATCAATTGGCGTCGCTAGTGTGCCCTATCCGTTACCTTAAACTAGTACACCAACTAATAGACATTGATGACGTTCAGGTGTAACTAATTTATTTTCAAGGAACTATCTAAACTAGTTATAATAATATAATAATAATTCTCACAACATCTCATACGTTGACCAGATTCCGTACTAAGTAGCTTAAGCACTTGTGTTACAGATATCAGACAACTGAGGAACACAAATATATACTTAAATATATATATTACACCCAGACACCGAACAAACACAAGTGTTCATCGCACGAATGTTTGTCCAGGGTGGGGATCGAACCAACCACGACCTTTGGCGTAAGAGGCAGGGTCACTACCAATTGCGCCATCCGGTCAGTTAAACTGGAAATAGGCGCAACTAGTCACTAACCCACCTTAACGGAGGGTTTAAAGCTGAACAACAAAACTTTGAAATTTAATTTGCATGAATTTTATGCCTAGCTCGATGGCCAACTGGTGAAAAAAAATTGTAAGGCATTCCGCTAATGGTTGTAAAAAACCGGCTAAGCATGAGGACCATTGATCCAGTTGTACTACATAGTTTACTTTTTACCCGACTACGGCGAAGCAAAAAGAAGGGTTATGATTTTGACCTGTATGTATGTATGTATGGTTGTTCATCTGTTTTCTCATAACTTCTAAACTAGTAATCATATTTGAATGAACGAGGTGTCGTTAGAAGCGTCTTGATTGTCTTCTGGTTATAGACTACATGACGTCACGTTAAATTGACTACAGCACTCTTTAGGGGACTTAGAGTAAGGAACTAAAATAAAACCGTGTGGGGTATCAATTGAAAGAGCTTTTTTAGAACATTTCAAATATGTAATTTTACTAACGTAACTAAAAATACGTTAAATAAAAATAAAGTTATAAAACTAAAACCCGACTACCAAAAAACACGCTCAAATAAGTACGAAACAAGAAAACTGTCTCTAAAATTAATTATTTTAGTGAGTTTAGTCTATTGTCACTATGCTATGGAAGAGCGGTGTTGCCTATCACAAGCAAATGAGCTTAAAAGGGAGCATCATACACAAAATATTGTATTAGACTAAGTTACTGCAATAAAAACATTTGTATTTTTTTTTGTATTTGTATTGTCTCTGCTGAAATTATTATGACTTGTCGCCGTGGTCGTATGCCACATTGATTTTTATTTTATTTAGGAGTTGTGAAGATCAGACGACAGTCGCAATCCTTGATCAATGTCCAAGCGTACCCCAGGAGCGACAGCTTTGAGCTTAGAACGACGCTGAGATCAGAAACATACTACTAGTTAGTTTGCACTTGTAATTGAGTCTGTGTCTCTGAATCAACCGAAAATCTGATGCCAGTTTCAACCGGAAATTCTCGTTTACTTATACAAAGTATTTTTCATCACAGGTGAAGACCATGCGTCCCAGCTGCCCACACATAATTGAGCCTATGTCTTCAAAATCTGATCTACCAGTCTTAACCAAAAAAAATCGTTCATGCAAAACGTTCGTTATCTCAGCACAAGTGACTGTGAGAGAGCCAAGCTTTGGCATGAATGGGCCGGCTCGACCGGAGTGATACCACGGCCCCACAGAAAATCGGCGTGAAGCAGCACTGCGCTGTGTTTCGCTGCGTGGGTGAGGATACCGGAGGCCCAATCCGGGGGAAAGGGGTTTTAAAGGTTGGCAGCGCACTTGTGACTCCACTGGTGTCACGAGTGTCCATGGGCGGCGGCAATTGCTTACCATAAGGTGATCCGTCTGTTCGTCTGCCACCTATCACATAAAACAAAAAAAAAACAAGTAACTGCAATTCACCTCACTTCACACACAATATACATCTCCTTAATATTATGTTCACAGACATAATGGAGTCTATGCCCCCTAATATCTTTAGTGCCATTTTGAACCAAACATTTTCGTTTACTAACTCGTATACAAATTCTCTGCCGCACACCTCCTAAATCTAATATGCCAGTTTCAATCAAAATTTCTCAGCTGCACTCTCTAATTAAATCTGCATCTCTTAAATCTGATGAGTCATTTTTAATCAAAAAATTTCACTTCACCCTGCGTGTCAGCAACACATACAATATGTCTTCAACATCTGATGTCCCTGATTCAACAAAATTTCTCATTTATGCAAAGCGTTCGTCATCTCAGCACAAGTAAATGCGTCTCAGCTTCACACATGCATCAACGTCCGCTCCGCCCCTGCGCTCCATTACACTACTAATCGTATGAGATTCCGCTCCGAAGCCTTTAATTTATGGCTTATATGTCGCTCCGAGCCAAGACGTAGGGAGATGGACGAAGACAGTATGTTAGGCGGGGTTGGTGTTCGATTTTGGTAATTTTAGAGTATATTAGAATTCTGAAGACATTTTTTCACTGAAATATATCAGAAAGTCGTGATAATAGTTAATTGATGAACTTGGACTTTAAGGTGACTGGTAGGGCACACTAGCGACGCCAATTGATTTAAATTGTTAACCAGATATATTTTAAAAAAACTTAAGGGCTTCAGTCTCGATAAACACCTATACTATTTATTTAATAGTTACAGTTAGCTATTTGATCTGGTTTTGCACTCGAATTTTGAATTACCACCAAAAGCGGCCACTTTGGCGTGAATATTTTTTTTTAGTACAAAAACAGACCCAAAACAATTTATTACCGCCAAAATCATCAAGTTTTCGCGTACAAAAACGGACCCAACATTTGTGCATGGTTTTTTTAATAAATAGTATAAGTGTTTGCCGAGAGGTTGTAACCCCAAAATTGTTTAAAATAGATCCGGCTTAGTAGCTAAAAATTTAAATCGATTGGTGTTGCTAGTGTGCCCTACCCGTTACCTTAATGTAAGCGGCAGTGACGCCATATTTAAAAGACTTTATTTATCTTGATTTTTATTTTAATTTTTAGGTCCTGACAGCCACCATCTACTTACATTCATTATTTCCACTAGAATATAAACTAAATCGATAGGCAGCGTATTTTTTGTGTCAAATTTAAAAATGGTTATTTATTAGTTTCCAAAAAATTCAAGTACACATTATAGCCTGGTTTATGACTTATTGATAAAAAATTAAGCACATTACATTAAATGTAAGTGCATTACATTTATTTCAAACTTATTGACTTCAAAATAATAAAGTGAAATGACTGATCACTTTTAGGAATAGCGCCATCTAGTTCCGCGCACCGGCTAATTCTACCACCAACCAAAACACCCCACGTTTATAAAGCAGTACGATAACGGAAAAATTCACCATGTAAATGGCATAAAATCTCTACGAATAAGCATCTGAAGGCTTTGGATAGATGTCTCTTCTTACGCCTTTTAACACTTATTATTTTTTGTTGATGACTTAAAGCTATTTTTATTCAGACTAGTTCATAATGTCTGTTATTACAGATTTGGTTTACTGTTTTGCTAACTTAAACAATATCAATTGAATAATTTGTTTTGTCCTTATTTTACAAAAAAACTGATATTTCACAAACTTTCATTTGAACAACGTAATACTTTTTATCTAACAATGCCAGACTTTGCTAAAATAATGCATGTTACAAAGGTAGTAATAGTTTCAATAAAAAACAAGCTATAATTTTTTTAACAACAGAGTGTCTTTAGTTTGAAATTGAGTTTTAAATGCTAGACGCGGTAAACTAGCAATCAGGTCACCTGATGGTAAATAAACATCGTCGCCTATGAATATCTGCAAAACCAGAGAGATCGCTGATTCGTTGTCGGCTTTTTAGAAAGGTATCTTCTTGAAGCTTATTCCACTTTTTTCTTTTTAATAAATTAACATAGATATTATTTCAGAATTCTAAAAAAAGCCTAATAGAAAACATAACAAATGTTGTATGTACCGGTATTTCATAATTTTATTTTCTGCCAATTCATGTCTACATTCAGTTGTAAAGGCTCTCAATTCCAATTGCTGCTTTCGATTAACTTGCTTCATTCATGAAATTTCACCTTCATCCATTGAACACTGACCTTCTGTCGAGTCGGTGTCATATTGATGTCAAATCTGAGCATGCGCCCTGGACCTCACGCATGCGTACCACCAAGTGCGAATGTTGTGTACGTTGTGTTGATTCGTGTAACGAAACCTGTCAAGCTTTAATAATAAGCTAAAAATTACTTTGCTATGGTGTTGTAGCTACCTTGTTCTTATTTAAAAGTAGTGTATTTTTTGTTCTAGCTGTTACTTTTTCGTATTTATATTTAGATGATATAGCGGTTTTCAGTGGCACTAGGTAATCATAGATTTTCTTTCCACATAGTGCTCCTTTACAATCTATAAGGTTTCGAGTGATCGTTATATTGTGGTGTTCGAAGGAGATACCATCAACAGGTAGGTTTGTTTTACCATGGTGATTTGTACCTAGACTATAAATGTAAATGTATACATACAAATGGCGTGGGCGTTACTCCAGACAAATTGCGTGGGTGGAACATCTGCTTCGCGTAGACTCAGCGTCGGTAAAGAATTCTTCTCGAAAATATTTTACTTTTCTTTCGAGTATCACACAATTACAGTTAATAGGATAATGGCAGATTTTCGACCATTAAGGAGCTTACGCCTGTTTGTACATTAAATAATTCTTATCTTATTTCTTAAATTGTATTTTTATAATCAAACCATCAATGTGGTCCTTTATTTATTTATTTCTTTTTCTTATTATGAGTTACCCAACGCATTTATTACAAATGTACGCTCTTCTTAGTACCTTCAAGTAATCGATTTGTCAAGGTCTTATCTTAGAGGAAGGTCGTTTCCCCAGAATATTGTATTCGCCCTTGAGGAAGCGTGATTGTACTCGAGTTTATTTGAAGCAATCAACGACGTCGTAAGCTCATAAAATCAATATTGCTAAATGGGTACGTTGCACGTGCTTTCGGGTCGGTGGTTGTGCCCTACATTCTGACTAACAGAGAATCACTTAACAAACTAGGTGAGGAAATAACAAAGAAGGGAATATTGTGCATCCTTTATGCACATTTATGAAAAAAAACCGTTTTAATTGGCCAGGAAGCAATTAAGTTAAACTGTACTGTAAACTTTAAAAAATATGTAGCAGTAAAAACAAAAACAATATTCTTTTCTAAATAGATTTTTCTTGGTTTATTGCATAAATCGTGTCGTAAGACAGAACTGACTTTGCTAAAGTGGAAAACTCAATCTTAATCTAGATGTATAAGTGAAAGCTGACTGACTAACTGAACTAAACTACCCGGGTAAAAACTTGAAATTTTGCACAGGGGTTCCATCAAATACTTTATTTTTTAGTATACACTTTTTCTAAATCTTGCTAGACATGCTTGTGACATGAATGACTATGTGCAATATAAGCGTGAAAACTACAACTTACTCACTTGAACTGACGCCGACTGTACGTACTGACGCCACAATGTAAGGTTGAACTTTACCTATGAAATTGTCGTTTTGCACGGCGATTTTCTTAGAAGTTGTATTTTCCATGATTTTTTTTATTTGTAAAGAAAATATTATAATGCTCCAGAACTTAATGTGATTTAATGGACAACGTTTAGGAACGTGTAAGATACTTTTTCAGAAAAAAAGTCAGAAAGTTATTGAGAATAAAAAAACATTTATTCAGTGTTACAAAACATAAATAACAAGGTACAATCAGGTAACAAAAATGGTACAATAATGACAGAACGTAAATTCTGTCATTACTTGGCAAAAGTGTAATTTTCAAGTTTTTTTTGCATCACAAAAACAATATTTAATATAAACCTTATTATCTACATGCATCTTTTTGTGTCTATAAAAAATCGAAGCCGATGTTCTTTACCGTGAATTTGATATAGGATTCGGAATAAAAAGACGCTAATTTGAAGAAATAACGTTTGCCTGCACTAATCTATTTATAACAATGTTTTTTTAACTATCTCAGAAACATTTCCATGTCAATATCACGAATTTTCCTCTTGAGAACATAGAGGGAAATATGAAAATTATACTGACGAAGTCCTGGCAAAATATGTATATAAATCCATTAGTTTGTGGCAGCAGCCATCAAACATTGCTAAAACACTCCCGACTAATTCACTTTGCATAAAAATCAAAATCGGTTCATTCATCCGAGAGCTATGAAGTCACACACAGATACGTTAAACTAATAACACCCCATCGTTTTTGCGTCGGAGGTTAAAGTGTGGCCCCTTTAAGCAAAATTTTGGTTTAATAAATAATATACTTAAAGTAAATCTCTTAATGAAATTATAAATATCTGTAGTGGACTACAGAGAGTTTTCTTGTACCTATTAAGAGTGTGGCGGAGCGTGTTTCAAATTCTATTCGCGGCGAGCTTCCTCGTTCTCGGACATCTCGCCATCTCTGTCACGTCATCCGCGACCCGTGCGAGTAAAAACAGCAAGGAAGGTGTTTGAAATTAGTAAGAAAATTAAGTGCATTTGCGAATACCAATAATGTGAATGAAGCTTAATACATGCTGTGTCTCTATTAAATGTCCATAGTGAATAATTGAGTTTTTAACAATAATACAAATAGTCAGAAAATGGGTCATTAACATCGAAAAATTTACGAAAGTCACGAAAATAATCGCATAAGTATATTTGTAACTGTGTATATAGTTTTAAGAGAAGGTGTTAACCGAGACATAGATAAATGCTTGCTTCCTTCCTTCCGAGTATCAGCAATGAAACGACGAGATATCCTCAAATTGCAAATTATTTTGGTATTACGTTTGTATGAGAAGTACGAGCACGTAGATCACCGGCCCTTTATATGATAAGATCTTAAATTCATTACAATTACTGCATGCATGCATTGGCTTATGCATAATAGCGAAGCTCGCGACTCACTGCCTTAATACTTTGTTATTATAAAATATCGGATGTAAAACATTGTCTACACTATTTATAAAGTGGTAAATCCAACGGGCAGTGACAACGCTTAAATGTAATTCGAAAACACGAAATGCTTGCGCGATGTAATCGATACTTAGCGCCATCTATTAGTATAAAGTGGAACGAATGTCCCAAAACGAAGTAGGGGTATACCACTATACAAATAGGTGAATGCAAACATATTTTCTTCATAGCAGAAGTGTTTTCCTCAAGGTCGCCGTTCCACAAGGTCACTTTAAAACACTTTGCAAGCTTTTCGGATAGTAAATATTTTTAATCTTATCGTGCGTTCGCATAAATGATTCAACGTGTTTATTTACATCTGTTAGAAACAGTGTAGCAGTGCTTACTATACTATGCTTACTATGTTACTTCAATGTAGATCTTTTACTAATCGTTAACTTTTTATTGTTTTTCTTTTTTCTTTTTGGTGGTCTTACATCCTTATGTGTGCGAAATACCTCATCATCATTATCATCTTAGCATTTTGTCCCTGTTGCATCCCAAGCCGTCGGTTCGAAGCCCGGGGTCCGCTTTCCTACTTCGATTCCTCCACTTTGCGCGATCTTGTGCATCCCTAACGGTCAGTTTATTAGCACGGATGTCATCCTTTATGATGTCAAGCCACACCTCTTTAGGTCTACCCTTCTGCAGGGACCTGGCAGTCGTGGCATGGAACGTAGCTGTCCAGTTTTCGCAGTTTGTTCGCAGTTTTGCAGCTGTGACTTTCTCACGCGGTCTTTCCGCGCAGCTCCACACATCCCCCGCAGCATAAGCGAAATACTTGTTTATATGTTATTAAAATATCCACCTATAGATACGCGTGTGTGCGATCGAAATATTTGCCTCGCTATTTTAGCAGCGTTATTGTTTTTCACGGCGGTATTTATAAGTTATTTTTTACATGAGACAATTTTATTGGCTATATTCGCTAGAGTTTGACACAGCGGAAGTAAAAAAATACAGCTTTTGAGAATAAAAAAGTACATGCCCTATTATTATACTTCTGCTTTCAAAATGCACTATTTCATTGATTAAAATCTTAAAAAAATTAGGGCTTTATTTATAAACTTTCATTTAACATTTGTTAGCTAAAACGGTGTTAAAATTTAGTATTAACGTTTGAAATTAAAAAAATACAACAATTTCGAAAAAAGTACGAAAATTGCTTTATAACACCGTTTTAGAACAAAGATTTAATGAAAATTATTGAATATGACTAAGTAATTTAAGAGGTGCATCTTTTAATTTCCTTTCGAATGACAAGCTAAAGTCAAAATGACAGCTTTAAAACAGCCGCCACAGACCATTAAGACATCCGCATTCTTAGATGTTCATTATCTCTAACGAGGGAAGTTTTTTTCTTCATCCATCTAGAGGTGTTAGAACTTAAGTGATGATAAAGTATATATCTATGAAATAATAAATTATTTATTAAAGTACTTATAAAAAAAATACATCTGACCTAAAACATGTTGGCACTTAAAAGGTGACAAAGTGATGATGAGATTGACTATTATACTAAAAAACCAATGATATTAATTTACTCTATGTAGAAAGCTTTATCTAGCGATAAGTTTCCCACCAACAAGCAACACTAGTTCATCTATAAAACTATTAACGAATGTACTACAGTTTCCATAGCTTCATAAAAAAATTCACGTTCTACTGTCAACCATCGAGCTGAAATACAGTGCATCCTCGCTGCAACTAAATGACAGGTGTCAAGTGTAAAGATGTAGCAGTCCGCTACATTTACAGCATTGAAATTCAAAATTAAAAAAACCTCACGATCCCCGTTATCTTACGACTATCTACGACTTAGGTATCTTCAAGAGAAGAGCTTACTCTTTTTAAAAAATCGGTAAAAAAACTTTTAAGTTATACGGTTTCATCTCATGTGCACTGAAAACTAGAAAATAATAATAACAATTAGGTATTTAGAACTTATAGTTCAGAAATATTTTAGTACCAAGCAGAATAGCTTTTAGGCATATTACACTAAAATAAAAACGTGGGGCCCATTAAATATTGCTGTAATACTTTCTTCTATACTAAGTGTAGATTGCATCGACTTACTATAATCGTAACTGAAGATTTTAACAATCAATAACCAGCCGTGGCGGTTTCACCAGCGAACGCCGAGCTCATGATCTACAAAGTATAAAGATATGCTTTGCCATAGGTAGGATTTCAGAGGGGCCCCACGTTTTTATTTTAGTCTAATATGCCTAAAAGCTATACTGCTTGGTACTAAAATATTTCTGAACTATAAGTTCTAAATACCTAATTGTTATTATTATTTTCTAGTTTTCAGTGCACATGAGATGAAACCGTTTAACTTTAAAAGTTTTTTTACCGATTTTTTATTTTATACTTTTTAGTATTTAACGGAAATGCCTACCGAATATTCCTCCTTCTAATTAATTCCTTTAGTGCATCATTATTACATGGTTTTTTACCTGATAATTTATTACAATCTGATTCCTCAATACACAGCCCTTCCAGAGACTTGATCTGTCCTTTTAACGTCACACAATCTTGGACATAACTGTTCTGGACACGACTACTCATGCCCTCACCTAATACGCCATTTTGTAACCACATTGAAATCCAAGATGGACGTGGCCACGTCCATCTTGGATTTAAATTTTTTATAGTATATTGTATTCTGCTTGTTGAGCCCTTTCATTTGATACCCATATTGATGGGATTAATAAAACATAAATTATCCGCCATTTTGTAGCGGCGGCCATCTTGAATTTATAATGATAATGAATAAACATAATTGTATTGTCACCAAAATCCAAAGTCTATACAAAATTTCAGATTAATCGGTTGACAGGAACATGGTGAAATTTGAATTACAAAATTTGATCCAAGAATAAATAATAAAACAAACAGGGTGAGCTAAATAAAACCGTTTAAAAACCGTTTAAAAAGGCCTGCAACGTATTAGCTATTTGTCTGATTTTGCGGATGTTCATGAGCTGGGTTGATTACTTTCCATCAGGTGACTCGCCGCCTCTAGCATAAAAAATCCTGTCTGATATAATAAATAATAATAATAAATTCAGACGGTGGCATATACATTGTCCTGCTCCCAAAGTAAAGTTAAAGGAGTAAAGAAACAATGAAGGTAGCACAAACACCCAGACCCAACATAAATCTGTTTCCGAACATTTGGGTTGGTGTAGGAATCGAACCTGTCACGCCCTGTGGCTAGAGGCGTTTAAGAGTATTGCCAAGGTTTTCCCGGCCTGTCGTAAGAGGCGACTAAACGGGCTTTCGGAGTACGTGGGCGTATCCACTGCTGGGGAGTGGCTTGCTCAGCATACGACTCCGCGGGGGACGACATTACTGGGTGTCCTGGTAAGTCGTACAGCGTTGAAGGGCTGTATTGCGCCAGATAGGGTTGAAGCGGCGATTAGCGGTACAGTCTAGTCCCGACTGTGAGGATTCCGACCGTGATTGCGCTGAGATGGGCACCCCAGGGGTTTTAGTTAGGGTTTGAGTCCCACACACCACCTTTTTCCCTACATGTAGCAAGATGACGGGCATGATGGTTTCCCCTGGGGGAAACCACTTGCCCGTCGTCGTTGCACTAAACGTCAAAATATCTACAGACAAGACATGAAAACCAAAATACATGTTATGTAAAGTCATATTTAAAATACCTACTACGTAAATATGTAAAAAATAGTTTGTGACCTGGCTCTCACAGACAGACAGACACTCGTTAAATCCTATGGTTGAAGATTCTGACATTTACAATAGCTTCATTGCAATGTAGACATTTCGTTCAATCGTACCGCAGCACGCATGTCCAGCCACTGTTATAGTTAAGTAAGCATTTTAGTGAATAAAGATTTATTTTATTTATTATTACTATATTAGCTATCCCGGGTTGCATAACTTTACGGTTCAGGCAAGGAATAGTATATTTTTTATGGCATAGGACATAACCGGAGCCCGTTAAAATGAAGATGGAATCAGAGAGGAAATTCTCGGCTACTCAGCATTGTAATGAAATACAGAGATCATTATATATGATGACATTATATGTTATGACATTCGTTATAACGAATGTACTATTATTAAATGTCAAATTCAACCTCATTGTTGAGACACTAGAATAGGCCCCCCCGGTGTTTCGAGCCTGCAATGTTCGATACACAATCCATGGTCCATGCTCATCAGATTTTTAAAGGATTTTTTTTATCTGCTAGGTGGCAGACGGGCAGACGGATCGTGTGATGGTAAGCGATTGCCGCCGCCCATATACACCCGCGACAACAGTGGGGTTACAAGTTCGCTGGCAACCTTTGAACCCAAGGGGGGTTTAATGGATTGGCCGGTACCCTCACTCACGCAGCAAAACACAGCACAATGCTGGCTGACGTTCACGTTTTCTGTGAGTCCGGTTGAGCCGGCCCATTAATGTCAAAGCATGGCTCGCCCACGGCCTCGGCTATCATATTCCGTGTCGGTAAAAAGATTCATAAAAAACACTCTCATACTCAGTACATACTGAATAGAAGCGAGATCGCTTCCTATCACTTGGACCATGTCCCTTTTATTTTGCGTTAAGTCTCGCGTCAGTTCAATTTCCCTTATTCATCAGTCGCCCAACAGACAGCGCTGGGACAAGACGTGCCTCAGTTGTGAGTTTGTATGCTATCGTGAAAAAATACTTTGTAATGTCAAACATGGATATCACTATCACAAGACATTTTAGTTTGGACGAAGTGAGTATAATTTTTATTTTTGTAACAGAGTCTATTTTTAGTTTTACTATTTTTCTTATTATTTCTCTTGCGTATTTCTTCTTTAAGTTTTAAGATGGCTATTTGTTGTAAGTATTATGCTACAAAAAATCCTGAATGAATAATCCCGAATAAAACCGGATTTCTCTTCGGGATTAGATAGTGTCCTAATAATACCAATTCAAATATTGTTAAACAAAGAAGTTGGTTTCAGTTTACTTTTTCTACTGAAGTTAAGAAAAGACAATTGGCTAGTATCTATTATAACAAGGTGTGTCACTTTAATTAATAATTTTAGACCTTTCCGGAATTGTACTAACAAATACTCCGCATTTTTGTTCCGCATTTTTATTCTATTCTTTTTTATTTACTATTAGGTGACCTGGCAAATGCATCGCTTTAGCTAATCAAAGCAATAGTGTTTCCTGCTTATACTGTATAAAATTTGTGCCAGCCCTTTTTAACATTACGTGTTGGAACGGGATGACATGAGCTTTAGTACGGTAATAACTTTAGATCGCGATTTATCATACGGTGGTAAATGTTTTTATGATCTTAAAACTAATATTAGTCACGTTAGTCCGTCTAGGCGAATATCCATATTCCAGTTATAATACTGAGAACAGCAAGGCAAAGGCAAAGCAATCATTAATTTCCATATCCAACAAAATATTTTTTTGGTCTGTGAAACAATAAAAAATTGTATGTTAATTTCGTGAAACACAAGGGTAGATCGTAAAATCAAGTCAATTTTACATTTATCAAACATGAATATGCAAATGTAATTGTGTCAATAAAATCTCGGTTCTAAAGTAATGAGCTCTCCCCGCATGGTTTTGTTTGATAAATGATCCTCTATAATTCACGCTCAAAGAGGTTTCTTCGCATTTGAGTTGGGTAGAGACCATTTAAGAATCGGCTTTGAAATCATAGAGCTTATCAGTGAGGTTTTACTTTTTTATACTAAGAATTACTATATCCTCCAACCGCTTTAGGCTAAGGCGGCCAATCTCAACAATCAGCCACTTACGCAGGATATATTATAGTGCTCAAGTGTGTGCACAAATCCATGCAGCAGTGCATGGGACAGCAGTGTGACACGACTGGAGAGGGATACCGGGCGCGGGACCAACGGCTTTACGTGCTTTCCGAGGCACGGGGGTACAAGACCGCCAACTTCCAGACTCCGGGCTGACACTGACAATTTCTCAACAGAAAAACTCAGTTACAGGACTCGGGGATTGAACCCTTGGTCTCCAAGCGCAGCCGTCGCTTTAAAGTGCGACCCACTAACCACTGCGACACATAAGCAGCCATCTATGAGCGGGATAACATCATCAAAAAATGTTTGCGGGATCCTCGTAATACGTAATTTATAAAATTTACTCAAAAGAGCGGTGGTAGCTCGGTAGTTCAGAATGCGCCTTCCATACGGGGGTCGTGGTTCGGATCCAAGCATGCACCTCTAAATTTTTCCAAAAAATATTTGCTTATTTCTACCAATCGAAAATATCGTGAGGAAACCTGCACGTTTCGAACAGTTTCTGAAACGTGTAACCATGATTCAATCGGTCTGGTTCCACTGTAAAGGATTGCAAAGGTCAGTCAGACGGCAGTCGCTTCATTGTTCCAAAATCTCGAATCATGGACTAAGCGTACCCCGGGCTTCAGACCGACCAGCTTAGGACGCAACCGAGGATTACACCCTAAGATGAAGAGAAGAAGTTTTTAGGTAATTGTACTAACCCATGGACCCTCTTGATTGATGGCACTTACCTAAAAACGTATACATTATCAGGCCTCATGGCGCATACACCAAATACTCAAAAGATCGTAGGTTCAATCTGCCATTTAGAAGTTCATTTTAGAAGTTTGGTACCTATATGTATTTAAATATCATTATTATTTTATAATTCTTCTATTGTCTGATATCCGTAAAACAAGTGCTACTTAGTATACAATAACTTCAATTTATGAGATTTTGTATTAATTTACTTCTACTATTGGAACCCAGAGTGGGCCAAATTTAATATAGGCACTCAATACAATATTGTTGGTGCCAAAACCTTCATTTCTGCGCAAAAAAAAAATTCAACACTTTATCGTGATTCGAGCTGAAATATAATATCACACAAGGACTTATCCTTAGAAATAAAACCTACTTAGTTTGCGAACTCGTTTATTTATACTCCAACAGTAATTTAAAAAATGTGTGGGCTGTGAATTGGTTTTGGGGTTTTTTCGTCGATATAATAATATGATCGAAGTTTTCTCCATAGCTCTCGTATTTTACCGTCATGATGGTAGCGCGTCATACTTTTGAACAGTAAATTAAAATTGCAAAAGTTAAATTACACAGGCCAGATGGCCCCAAATTTACCAAATTTCAAATGAAGCGCAATTTACAGGTAAAAAAGCAACATCTTTCTTTTTTTCCGCAATAGGTACCTAATTAGTTGACGTTTCCGGCTAAGTCCATAAGCCTTAGATCAAAGTCGATTAGCTTTTTGTATTTGTCTGGATAAATGTCTGTTTCGAGAGAAACGGCAAGAAGTGGAATAATTAATCCTTTGGCCTAAGTCATAGTCATTTTAAATTGTCTCGTCTCGTCTTTTTCGTCGTAGTGTATAAACAGTTTGTGCCTTACATCCGGTTATAACATATGCTACCTTATTATATATCGCGGGCTTAAGTTATTACTTTACTAAAGCTCAGGCCGTCTCGTTCTAATACGCAATGTTAAAAGAGGCAGGCACGAGTTTAGTTCCGGAACTTTTCTTAGACCGCGTTTTGATATAAGGGGGACAATGTTCACGTAGACGCATTGATGCAACATAAATTAAACTAATGCTAGTTAACAATTTTTTACAAAAAAAAAAAATTTAATACATTTATAACCAGTGATCTGATTGTTTTGATCACAAGTTTCCGATGATCAATCAAGAATATGCCGAAAAAAAATTAATGTGGGTTTCATTCACGTTTTTACTCCAAATATTTGATAAGTGCTATTACGCATCTCCTTGAAACTTAACGCAAACAAGATTCACAAGAAAATTACTTACACAAAACACTCAGTAAGTTTAGATTAGTGACCCAAATAATTATTAGTGTCCTCTATCCCAAATAATTACTCCTGTAATTAATTGTAGATTTTACGGCGGGAACAGTTAGGAATTCTTGGAAGAATTAACAACGTTTAAATGAAATTCTTGAAGATAATTTCTTTGAATAATGTTTTCATTTCGCTTAGCAAAAGCATTGAACGCTTGTATGAGTACGTATTACTTACCTTAAAAGTATTTAAATTCATCTTTGAGTCTGATAATTATCCTAGAGTATAATTAAATTTTCATCAACGGGTGTTTCTTTAATAAGGTTATTTTGATTTATTAAGTGTTTTGTAATAATGATAATAATTACCCGCGTGAAAATGTAAGAAAAATTAGAGACAAATAAACATAAAAATAAATAATAATTAAAATACTAAATTACAGTTTACAACCAACCAAAGCATACTCGCTGCTACTTGCTCTGCTAGACAAAGGAGGATATAAATGTTAAAAAAAATTGAAGCCATTTTGCGCAAACCGTCTCTTGAGAGATGTGGGGACCATAATCCCATTAGCAAGTTGCCACTTCAACTTGTCAAACCTATGTGGGCTGGCCATATCAGCCGCAAAACTGAAATCCGCTGGGTTAAATGAGTTCAGAGTGGAGTCCACGTTTAATAAGTGTAGTGAAGGTGGCCCTCAGGTAAAATGGAGTAATGACTTACGCAGGATGTCTGGGTGAAGCTGGATGCGAGTAGCCAAAGTTTGATTGAAGTGGCGAACATTAGCAGAGGCCTATGTCCAGCAGTGGACTATACAACAGACTGATAATAATGATGATAATCTTTAGACCTGGCATGAGGGTGAACTACACTATTTACACCGAGGCTCTGCCTGCTTTCAAGAACTTGTCAACTCCAACGGTTGTTAGTTCTACGACTGATATGGCCAGTTAACTGACATTTTAGTTTTTTACTTAACATACGCTTATATTAATTCTTTTTATTTTTTCCAACAGTCGTCAATGCGAAGCGGGGCGTTAGCGGCAATGGAGGCAGAGCCTGACCTCAGCACCTTCGAGAATAAGTCGGGCCTGGCCGAGGATATGAAGTTCCTCGCGTCCATGCCCGAGCTGTGTGACGTCACCTTCCTGGTAGGGGACACCAGGGAGCCAGTTTGCGCTGTGAAAGCCGTGCTTGCTGCCCGAAGCAGGTAATAACATACATAAATGGGGTCAAAGGTAATTTATTGGCACATTAGAGAACAAGTTAGGACCAACCGAGGGCATGAAGTTCGACGCGTTTATGCCTGAGTTGTGTGACGTCATTTTCTTGGTTGATGACATTAAAGACAAGTGTGTAAGTTTTATGTGTTATTTGTAAATAAATATTAAAAAACTAGTCACGCCATTCCACGATTTCACTTTATCCAGACTAACAAAATTTTAAATATTTTGAAAGTTGAAAGTATCAATATCGCCGATATTGACACTTTCAACTTTCAAAAGTTGCATCCTTAAAACTTATTCTCGTGTTTTCGTATCTAATATTTCTTAACAAGTTGCTTTCTTTTCCTACAAACAAGACAAATAACAATTTCATCCAATTACCTTGAAGTTCTCTTGTTATTATCAAACAAGATTACTTTGTTTTGTAACAACATACACGCACCTATTCATACAAGTTGTTTTATTATAGATATACGAAAGAAAAGTTTGTATCATTAAAATGTTAAGTATAATTTATAACATCGGGTGAAAGTGAATTGTATGTAGGATCTAATAAGATCTAATAATTTTCTTTTAATTGCGAAAATGTTATGAGTTGAACCATTTTAATAGATATAGAACCGAAAGGTCGCAAGGTTTTAATTATATTTTAAAAAATCTGGACAATACAACCATAGCTATGAGTCAATAAAATTGGCGTAGAAGACATGAAATTCAGAATAAACCTTGTGAAGGTACTAGTATCGCTTGACAGTTAACAAAATAAATAATTAATTTATAATGCGGACGGATAAGGAATGGAAACCCTGCCGAGGTCTGTTTTCCCTGCACACTATAATCTGGACATCTTTAAGACAATCTTTAAGGCTTCTTTTAGATAAACGCGTATCATCCTGGACCTCATCGTCGCTTTTCATCAGGTGCGATTGTGGCCAAGCGTTAGCGTATTGACAAAAAAAAACTACTAAACAGTAAATAAATATTTTTTATTTTTATAAATATTTCACAACATCACATAGGTACATTGATCTAACTCCTAGGTAGCTCAAGCATCTGTGTTACGGAAATCAGAATCAACAGTGGGATTACTAATATATATACATATAATACTTTTCTTTTGTAAATACATACTTATAATACATAGGAAACACCTAGACCAACACAAACAGACATGTTCATGCACACAAAATGTTTGTACTGTGCGGGGATCGAACCCGCAACCCTTGAACCAAAGGCAGCGTTCACTTCAAAACTGTTCCAAACGGGACGTCCAAGTGAACGTAAAAAACATATATATTGTTCAGTGACTTTTGGCAAATTGCATAAATATTTTTAACATTTTATACAGATCACGTCTTGGTCATTTTGTATTGGAAGTAAAAAAAAGTTTATAAATTTCGTAAAACAAAATTTTCTTAAGAATGGTTGCTAGAAGTAACGATTAAAGGGATGTAATTGTTAACCAACACATCCTGTAGATATAAATCTTCTTACCCACTAAAACCTCCAATGTAGAACATAAATATATTAAAGGAGGTATAAATAGAAAAGCAATATAATATATAAAAGCTTTGATCGCAGTGAAATCTGAGATCCCTTTGAGATAAGATTTGGACCCTTCAAAAAAGATCCCAATTTGATTCATCAAGTCTTCCGTAATACCTGGCATAGTAAAGGCGATAACAACTGAATGTGGTCTTAACTGTCTTAACTGTCCAGTGAAAAATTTACCATTGGAGAGCCACGATTCAGCATGAATAGATCGGTTCTAAAGGAATGATATCTTAGTAGATGTTTGTGGAGCTAGTTAGTTCTAACCTTTGGAATTTTCAAATCTATGTGCATATTTCTGGCATTAAGGTGACAGGTAGGGCGAGCGACGCCAATTGATTTTAATTTTCAGCTACTAAACGGGATCTATTTTAAACATTTTCGAGGTCACAACCTTTCGTCCGAGTGGTCCCCGGCAGAGTAGAATAGGCCACCCTCACTCTTATAGAGGTGTCGTAAAAGGCGACTAAGGTAAAGCTGCTGGCATGAACATCAGCAACCAGAGAAGGAAAACTCTGCATTTATATTAAAACCCTCGCCAACCCGTCTGCCAAGCGTAGTGAGTATGGCAATTACCCCTCATGTGATTGAGGGAGGCCCGTGCCCCAGCAGTGGGGACTTAAATGGGCTGACGATGAAACTCCCGGCAAACACTTATACTATTTATTAAATAACCATGCACAAATGTTGGGTCCGTTATTGTACGCGAAAAATTGATTCGCGCTAAAAGTGGTCCTTTTTGACGTGAATCAATTTTCCGGTTTAGTAGCTGAAAATTAAAATCGATATGCGTCGCTAGTGTGCCCTACCCGTCACTTTAAGCTCGGCGATTAGGGTTGAAATCATGCTGAATTTTTTGAGATAGTTTCTGGAACATGTTACCATGATTAAGTTGGTCCGGTTCCCCTAATAAAAGTTTGCGGAGACTTTGTAATTACCAGACTCCTGGAATCCTGAATCCTAGTCTAAGCGTGCCGTGGACTCCAAAGTGAAAGTTTTGACGTTGTGACTATGTCTCTCAGCCCAGTTTTAAGGTGTAACTACTCGTTTAAGAAAAGTTGTTTCGCAGTAATTAAAATTGTAATAAATTTTCATCCCCCCCATCAAGATTTTCTTCTTTCCTTAATGTGAATTAAGACCTCTTATTATTTTTAATCTTTTTCCTCTTTTAATGTTTTGTAAGATATTTTTCTGAAGTTCACCACTAAATATATTTTCTAGCCACGTGTATCAGTAAATATAAAAAATGCGCTAGTTAAATTTTTAACAAAATTGTTTACTGTACATTGCTCGTTTTGTACACTGTAGCAAATTAAACTATAGCTGTCACCATCTTACTTAAATATTTTATTGAATTTCAATCTATCTTGGCTCAGATATTAGTATTTTTTTTTTGTATTAAGATTGTCTTATCAATGATTTGTAATAATTAAATGAGAATGTAAAGCCATTTTTTAAATAGTAAAAAAAAACACGATCGCATATCAGACTCAGGAATTTCATAAAGGGATGGACAAGATATTTCAACCGTCTGACAACATGATGAGTCCCCTTTGTAAGCGGCCACAATTAAAGCTCGGACATTTTATATGCCTTCCGGGGAGGTGGTATTTCTCATAATGCTCTTACTTTGGAGCGTTATCACTTAGTAGCGCTCCAAGTAAGTGCGCCTCAAACCTTTTTCTAAAGTACTTCGACTTTGATTCATCATTATCATCATTTCAGCCATTAAGCGTCCACTGCTGGACATAGGCCTCCCCCAATGATTTCCACACAGATCAGTCCTGAGCTGCCTGTGATCCAAGGGATTCCCGCGACCTTCACCAGATTGTCGGGGCCTGTCACGGCTTCGACCTCCTATACGCGGCCACCACTTGAGGACCTTTCTGCCCCATCGGCCGTCTAATCTCCACGCAATGCATTGGGCATGCGATTCAATGGGCTATGTCTTTGACCTTGATTCTCCTGCGGATCATTCCTGATACGCAAGAAGACTCCAAGCATAGCCCTTTCCATTTGTCTTTGATAGAAGTAAACATTTTTGAAGCGTATCAACTTTGAAGCACTTCTAATCTTCTCAATACACACCAAAACTACTAAAGTGTTCCAGTTAGAAGCGCGCTGTATGTAATCACAATCACATTCCCAAACTAGGAGAAAGGGGGGTTTAAAGACAGCAGGTGTTCATGGGCGGGGTCACTTACCATCAGGTGATGCGTCTGCCTTCTATCACATTAAAAAAAGTTTTTTTTACATCACCTTACTTTCTGACCACAAGACGGTTACTACATACGACTATATAAATGTATTAATCCTATACATACGTTTTACATTCCTGAATTTTTATTAACTGGTGCGCTTCTAACCGCTCCTTCTTTTCAAAGGCTTTTTATTAACTATCCAAGCGACTCGATAACATTGTCTGGAATTTTCCGCAGCGCAGTTTTATATAGCCTGTACAAGACCTAGCTTGGCAATATTTAATTATGAACCGATGGGGAAGACAATTAGACGCCGTCCGTTGTAATAATCAGGTTACTATTATTCGTTTTCTGATTTAATATTCCTGCGCAGAAAATTTGCATAATAGCATTTATATAGTGAAACAAATAACTTTTAGAACTCTTTATAAGCATCGTAATTTTTGTGTTAATATAAACGCCCTCTTAATAGTTAACATTAGTAAAGTGCTATAAGCAAAATAAGACAGATAGATAAACTTCATTACCCAAAGTTTACAGATCTTACTCGATAGTATCATACCAAACAACCAAAGAAAGCAAATCAACAAATACATATAACTGTAATTGGGGTTTGATTTTGATTTACTTGTTAAAGAATATCCTTTAACAAATAATAAAATAAAAAAGCTGCCGCGTTCAAATTATTAAAATTCAACAGTGTTTCACAAAGACAATGTAATTTGGTTTTTAGTGTTAACCTCATATTTGGACAATAATGACGTTACAAAAGAAAAGATAGATATTCTTTATTGCATAGAAACAAAATACAAGTATGATACAACAAAAACTGACAGGACAAAAAAAATCTTAAGACAAAAAAAAAGTACAAACATTTATTACTATAATTAATCAAGACGGGAATTAACATGTAACAACATTGTATACTCACATATTTTGCTCGACGTTTCGGCTACGTTAGAGTCCGCTCATGACCACGGCTGCTGGAACGTAGCCGAAACGTCGAGCAAAATATGCGAGTGCACAATGTTGTTACGTATTAATGCCCGTCTTGATTAATTATAGTTATAATCCACGGTCTCCAATGAGGCAGAAACAACTTCGAGAGAGAAGCCAATAGAAGAATTCATAGTTATAATCCACGGTCTCCAATGAGGCAGAAACAACTTCGAGAGAGAAGCCAATAGAAGAATTCAGCTAGGCTGGGCAGCATTTGGAAAACTCGTCAAGTCTTCTCGTCACCCATCCCTCAAAGTCTTAAGTCGAAAGTCTTCGACCAGTGCGTCCCTCCGGTCATGACTTACGGTGCCGAGAAGTAGACACTCACGGCTGGACTAGTCCAACGGTTCAAAGTCGCTCAAAGAGCTATGGAAAGGGCTGTGCTCGGAGTATCTCTGAAGGACCGCATCAGAAATGATGTAATCCGACAGAGAACCAGAGTCACCGACATAGCCCACCGAATTAGCAAACTGAAGTGGCAGTGGGCTGGTCATATTAGCCGCTGAACTGACAGCCGTTGGAGCCGTAAAGTCCTTGAGTGGAGACCGCGACTCGGTAAGCGTAGTGTAGGACGCCCTGCGACAAGATGGGATGATGACATTCGAATTCTGGCTAGTGTGGGCTGGATGAGAGTGGCCGAAAATTGGGAGCAGTGGCGTGCATTAGGGGAGACCTATGTCCAGCAGTGGACGAGTGTGGGTTGCTGATGATGATAATCCAACGCGAAAATCTAAAAAACTACAAAAACAATTGTTTCTTTTTTTTAATTGCCAACAGGGTGTTCCAAAAGATGCTGTACCAAGCCCCAAGCCCCCAAAGGAAGAAGGAACCAGCCCCCCGTGAGAACAAGCTGAGGTTATTCCTCAAACGGTCTTCTGAACCCCTTCTCAACCTCCAAAATGCTGCTCAGCAGGTAAGTTAAAAGATACATAAAACAATTAATCGAACAGTTTGTGGGGAATGCTTTATGTAACCCTTTGTTTGTGAGGTTGAGACCGCAAAAGTAATGTTCCCATGCCTATCGTTTAATGTACCTACGTGGATGTTGATACTTGCTAAAGAGTAGATAAATTACGTAGGGATTCTAACAGGTTATCTTCATACAGTAAACAATGATTTCAACTTGAAAAAAAATGTAGTTACATCTATTTTACTTCCTCTCAGATCAGAGAACGATAAAACAAAAGAAGGTAAAGAAAAATATGCAACGAAAGAGCTAGTGAAAGCGTTTTCCCCTTTTATTAAGTCAAGGATTCGTGCGACGTCACGGCTGCAGCATAATAAGTATTTCCAATATCCACCAGTACTTCAACGAAGTTCATTTCCTTATTCTACCTTTTGAGAGCTATTGGCTGCCTACTTTGAAATACACCCAACGTTTATTTCTTTTGTAGAAATATTACCATTATTGGGTAGATACTCGTAGTAACAAGTTTCTTAAATGATTATGAAAATGGCGGCTTTTTAAGAATCTTTGGTAAATGGCGTGACGCTGATACCAGTGGCTTATACGCCTATGATAACACATGTATCTAGTACGAGAGCATAGTCAGAAACTTCGTTGGTTTTTGCTTTAGTAAGGCATTGAATTGCATTGAGTTTCACTATTACGGACATTGACGATAAGAAATTCTTACGACCGGATTAGTCAAACGTTTCCTTTCAAAGAGAATAAGTAAAAAGGATTGGTGTGGCCGTCGCCAAGACTCACATCAAGGGAATGATCAAATTTTGTTCTTGTCAAAAATAAAATAAAGTTTTCCGATACAAGCGAAAATATTGGCTGTTAAATATGAAAATCAAATTAGTAAATCAATCAAAATGCTTTTTCTGAACGTTTGAATAATATTTTTTCCCTATGAAGCTATTCTCAACCATTCACTGAGAAGTTAAATGTTGTATATATTTTTTAAGAAAGCAACAATTTATTTGGTAAATTCTACTACCTAAAAGAGACAAAAAGCTTTACGATGTTAACGTACATTTTTTACTATTTCCAATACAGAGATCGACTTTCGCGCAGCAATTGGCACCAATACAAGAGGTAAAAACAAAATTGGCGATGTTAGGACCGCTCTTTTATCGGATTTCAATATTCGGTGTTCATATTGTATATTTTTAACTTTCAACACTTTTTTCGTAGGTATTGGGTTCATATATTAATATTTTAAGTGACCAAATATTATTATGACAACTTAGGATCATGCTGAATTTGTTGTTGCATGTTTGATTTGGTCAAAGTTTTACTCTAAGATCTCACGATCTTTGAGATTTTTTAGATTTTATCCTCGGATGAAGTCGAGACTTAAAAATATCACTGTACTCTTTGAAGCAGCTTTTTTTTTGTTTGGTAGAGTGAAAATTTGACCATAATGAGATGAGATCTTTTTTTTTAATTGTCACATAAAAAAGGTAAGTATAAGAATTGATGTTGTGTGTATCATTTGAAATGGACGAGTATTATTCAGAAACACGATTTTAAAATAATTAACAGTTCTTTTTACACTGATGAAATCGCACTACTCGTAGTCCGCATGTCATTATAAAATTATAATTATTTGTAATGAATATCACTATTACTTATTTTTACATTAATCGTTTCACGAACTCACTACAAGTAGCTGATGGTTTTGTAAATACATCATGTTTCACTACAAAGTAACCATTTTTAGTGATTGACTTTGATTTAAAGTAAAGTTTCAATTTGATTTTAAATAAATCATTCATCATTGACGTACTTAGTCGTTAGTGTCAAATAATTATTTTTAATAACTTCGATACATTTGTATTACATTTATTTGCCATGATTCTAAGATTTTTGATTTCTCTCTCTCTCTCTTATTGCTTGTCATCTGTGAGTAAATTGTTTGACATACGTGGATTACCGCACCCTGCACCCTAAACAGACTGTACCTTTTCATAGAAAGCCATACTTGAAAAACGTTAGTACTAGAGTGACGTGCTGGGCGACAATCTTTTTCTACCGCACCCGTATAGAATCTGCGTCAGGGACGTCAGTTTTCTAAAATATTTCAATCTAATTTGACTATAGAGATTTATTGAATTAAGCATATAGTATACCTATTATTTACTGAACAGTTGACATCACATCTCTCTTCGTGGTCGAGTGGATACTATTTCAGTTATTTAGACGCATCCCCGGGCACGACCATAGTATAGAAAGGAAAACAGTAAATATTGGCAACTCCATGATTGAGAATAGTCAATCTTGGAGCGTGCATTTCTTTGCACCTCCTGTATGCGCTAATAGTAGGCATTTCAAGGGTTTTTTTTTATAATATGAAGATAAATGTTTTATCTATATCTACTTTTTTTTCTAACTAATAACGTAATCAAGATAGTTTTTCTGGCCAAAAATTTTATTGACATCATCATCATCAAATGCAAGACTCATAGTGGGATTGAACAGAGAAGTCACTGATTAGGGTTAGACCTATAGTCTTGAGGTATAGGAGGGAGAGGGATAGACTCTGACAGGAAGACACATACCTAGGCTCGTAATTAAACAAGTGCACCTTTTACATCTTCAAAGTGTGGAATATCTACATAAATATTTCCGAATCTGACATTTTTATTAAAGGGCTTATGTGGCAACTCGCGACCGTAAAACTCGTCCGTCGACGAGTTTACACCTTAAAATATATTTGGTGGTTAACTGTAAAAGACTATGGCCTACAATCGTAAAAAGCTGACAGTACATTAGCATTTCCTCTGATATATGGATATCCTGGAGGCCATTGAATACTTATCATCAGGTGAACCGCTTGATAAATTACCTCTTTTTCCTGAACTTTAACCGCATGATTGGAGTTATGTCACTGTCAATGATTAAAGTATGAGTCAGCGCCACTCGCGCGTCGTTCAGTAATTTCCTCTGCGGATTGCCTGACTCCAACACCATTTCCATGCAAAAACGGAGCCTGCCTATTACAGCCTAGCGATGTCATCGACATACTCTATTTTTGAAGTGACATAATTTCCTGCAGTGTTGCAAATAATAGTTATTACGCGACTTTGTACGGGTGGAGTTAGGCAACCTGTGTATTACGATACTAGTCCATTTTTTATCGGATATCTACACTTTATAGCTATACAATAATAAGCGTAGCTGCCATATCACATCTCGTAGAGCTACTTAAATCAATTGTAATCAATTGTTATTGTTTTGTAGCTTCAACTCCTCCACTTCGCACAGTTATGCATCCCTCAATTCGCACAGTCTTATGGTCAATTTATTGGCACGCATGTCATCCTTTACGATGACAAGCAACACTTTTTTGGGTTTACGCCTTCTGCTGCCTTCTGCCCGGCGGTGGCGGCATGGCCATACATTTGTTTCCCACGTTTACGCAGAACATGACCGTATCAACATAGACAACTCTCCAGTAGTTTGTCTGCTATATCACGGACATGAAGGCTGCCACGCACGCGCCAGTTTCTCAGGCGGTCTGTGTCATAGAATGTAATGGCCTTTGTATGTACACTTTATGGGAAACTACCTGCCTTTAAGGTTTGCAAGTGTTAAAGTTTCTGAAATTTCTAGTTGATAACATTGTTAGCCACGAATGTTCTCAGTAATATCTATCCACACATATAGATCTGCAGATCTTTTTGATATGATTATCCGAATAAAAGATGTAATATTTATTAATCGTACATGTAGGCATGTAGTCAAGTAAGTTTTAACTGTATTAGGTATCGTTAGAAAAACTTAATTTTTCCAAGTATCACACTATTATTTTCGCCCTTTTTAATTCGTAATTTCGTATTTTTTTTTATTCATGACACATGATTTAAAATTCTTTGGCATTGTAACGACAAAATACCTTCACTTTTTTGTATAATGAGAACTGATTGATATTGTTTTCACCATGACAGCCATCATCACAGCAGCATCAGACCCTGATCATTGAGGAGTTCGAGCCTGACGTCTTTCGGCAGCTCATCGAGTACATACATACAGGATGCGTCACACTTCAACCCCGGACGTTATTAGGCAAGTTTTTTTTTCTAGGTGTAATGATCATCATCATCATTATCATATTACCCGGCACTTCCCGCGTAACTGACCGTTATGGCGTTGTTGCACTCAAGGCGAGTCCATTTTTTTACCGTTGCAAAAAAATTGTTGAACAGTATAAATGACTTTGTGGCACCATACGTATTGACTATTTTGGAACATTTTGGTATCATTATAGCATTTTTGCAATTTTTGACAATTCCGTCTTTGTAGTACTAAACGAACGATATAGTGGCTAAAAAGTTGATGATGGTGAATTATTTATAAAATAGTTTTTTAGATTTTCGCGTTGCATTATAACTACAATGTATCAATACGGGGTTTAACGCGATATTTATTATGTGCACTCACATATTTGGCTCGACGTTTCGGCTACGTTACAGCAGCCGTGGTCACGAGCGGACTCACGAGTGGTCGAGAGTTGAGTCCGCTCGTGACCACGGCTGCTGTAACGTAGCCGAAACGTCGAGCCAAATATGTGAGTGCACATAATAAATATCGCGTTAAACCCCGTATTGATACATTGTATTTATAAAATGTTACGTATGCAGCAGCGTCTGCGTTGTGTTACGCTGAGTGGGTCAGGGCACCGGAGCTGAGGCCCAATTTGAGGGAAGAGGAAGGATTGGCAGCGCAATTTTGACTCCATATCGGTGTTACGGGTGTTTAAGGGTGGCTGCAATCGTTAACAGGTGATCCGTGTGCTGTACCACCTATCACATTAAAATATAATTATATCTTCTTAAGAGTCGTTTTACGCTTCAGTGATTTGATTGTAACGAAATTAAGACAATAAATGTAAGATTGATCAAGACCTTTAAAATCTTGCTCTCTTACTTTTAAATCTTGCTAGAGAAGATTTTTCGAAGCTTGAAAAATTGCAAATCCTTATTTAATTTAATGTTTTGAAAAAAAAATCACTTGATATTTTAATTAAAAGACCCTTACACAGATATTCAAACGACGAACACACTATAGAGCTTTTTCAATTAACTAAAACTTATGCTTAATATTCTACATATTATCATCTAAATATAGAATTTAATTCATCCACCACTAAACTAGTTAACGCACATACTATCCTGTTGCACTTGGTATAAATAAACTCCGTAATATAGTTAACACTATTTACTCCCCGCCTCAAGCAAATGCATCTTTAATGGAATACCAATACTCCGTAATGTAGTTAGACGGGTCGATACTTCCAAGGGGATAAGACGGCACTTTTACGGGATTTTTATTGAAATGAAAGCGAGAAAATGGTATTTGGATTGGTTTGATTGGGTAGATCAAATGAAATGTTTGATTCTAAATCAAATGCAATTTACTTTTTAAGAGTGTGTTCTATTTTTTGTGACTAGACGCCGCAGCAAACTTCACTACTACCTGGAACCAATCCCTTCCAAAACGCTTCGTTTCCAGAGGTCCTTTTTCCCACGCTCGGGCAAACTCTGGAATGAGCTTCCAGCCGCGGTGTTCCGTGATCGCTATGAAATGTCCTTTTTTAAACGAGGTTTGAAAAGAGTTCTTCTTTCACGGTATGCAGCGGCATGACCACAGTAGATAAATACGCTAAAGCAGTATCGATACTCCGCCATTTTGGACAGAAAGTTACCTACCGTATGGGGTTGTCCTCTTATTTTTGTAAAATATTATTCTTACCTTGAGACTACTGGTTTAAGTATCGAGCCGTAATCGCGGGGTCCTAGGTGCAACATGGATCATCTGGTGCGTGTTTAATTAGAACTAATGATATTCCTTAAGAAATTCCTCCAACCGATTACGGCTACAGCGGCCAATCTCAACGATCAGCCACGTACGCAGGATATATTATAGTGCTCAAGTGTGTGCGCAAACACAAGTGCACTCTCTATTCCCTTACCCTCATATTCCGATGGGACTCTACTGTGACACGACCAGAGAGGGATTGGGCGCAGGACCAACGGCTTAACGTGCTTTCCGAGGCACGGGGGTACAAGACCGCCAACTTCCTGACTCCGGGCTGCCACTAAGAATTTCTAACCGAAAACTTAGGTACAAATTTTTGGCCCGACCCGGGGATCGAACCCGGGACCTCTTGCACAGCCGTCGCTTTAAAGTGCGACCCACTAACCACTGCGCCACCGAGACAGTCTTAAGAAGTAAGCATAATACTAGCATACAATATTCGTACACAAAAGCACACAAAATGATTCCTAAAGTTGCAAAAAGCTACGCAAAGATACATAAAATTATACATACTTTTCATAACGTTTTGTTTCGTTACTTGAAAACCACTTTAAGGTATTGGTCATGCACCCGATCGCTCGGGCCAAGCCACAGTGTGTAAAATAAAACACCGCCGTCGGGTCTTGGAAGATACATGAATGCAATAAATGGCTTGTATTTGATAAAGAAAACTCAAAAAGATGTAGTTTCTTTTATTTGATAGGCGGCAGACGAGCAGACGGATCGCCTGATGGTAAGCGATTGCCACCGCCCATAGAAACTCGTAACACCAATGAAGTAACAAGTACGCTGCCAACCTTTAAACCCCCTTTCCTCTGGATTTGAATTCCCCCGGATTGAATCTTCCGTTTGTGTGAATTGTGAAGCCGTGGCATATCACTCCGGTAGAGTCAACCTATTCGTGTCGAAGCATGGTTCTCCTACGGTCTAACTAAGTTATGTGGTAGTAGTGTTAAGTGGCTTGACATCGTAAAGGATGGCATGCGTGCCAACAAACTGACCACTATGGATGCCTAAGACTGTGCGAAAGTGGACTCCGGGTTCCAAAACGACAGCTTACCACGCGCAACCGGGAGAAAACGCTAATATGATGATGAAGAAGAAGATATCTTTTTTTAGCGATATTCCACAATACAAAATATACACCGCGCTTTTTAAACCATCTGTTGAGGATCGACGGCTGGACCAGCCTCTTTTATATTGTTTATATTTATTACTGGTTTTGATATTTATTGTTTTGTTTATTATGTTTTCTTACGTCTATATCTGCCCACAAACTAGAGAATACATTATTTTGCTAATATCAGAAGTTTTTGTTAGCGTCTCACCAGCAGATTGATATACAGTTCAATCGCCGACACCATTTTACTCCGTTATCCAGGGCATTATAATAATAATAATAATAAATATTTCACAACGTCACAAACATTGATCTAACTCCGAGATAGGTAGCTCAAGCACCTGTGTTACGGATATCAGAATCAACAGTGGGATTACAAATATATACAAATATAGTTTTCTTTTGTAAATACATACTTATAATACATAGAAAACACCCAGACCAATACAAACAGACATGTTCATGCACACAAGTATTGGTACTTTGCGGGGATCGAACCCGCAAACCTTGGACCAAAGGCAGCGTTCACTACCACTGTTCCAAACGGGCCGTCAAAATAATAAAACTACACAAAAGTCTAGACACACTAAACATACCAGCACTCACATATAAACTCTTACAGAAAGCAGTCATATTAAATACATGCCGAATAGTGCGAAAATTTCTTAATATAGAATAAGGTTTAAGATGCGCTTGGCTACGGCCCGTGCTCTTAAAAAACACCTCCTCGATCGAGAGAAACAAATGAGTTTCTGTTAACTTATATCCTTTGATAATAATAATAATAATAATAATTCTCACAACATCTCATACGTTGACCTGATTCCGTACTAAGTAGCTTAAGCACTTGTGTTACAGATATCAGACAATCGATAATAGAATTATATGTACTGATAAAAACATACATTTTTCCACAAAGAAAAATAGGGTTTTATCCCACAAAAAAAAAAACTCATTCCCATACAAAAATAATCAGCTGATTGGTGCAAATTCTATGAAAAGGCATTTTTTTTTTATAAGACCGTATGTTCTTTGGGGGAAAATGTTTGTTTTCATCAGTATATTGGCTTAGATAAGGAAGTAACATGCTTAAAAAAGGTCGAATTCATAACAAAAGGACAAAAATACACACAAAAATCACACAAAACTCAGTACCTAAACTAAATTTAAAACATCGTGGTGTCTCGGTAAATTGAAAAGGGATAGTCCTATTTTTATTAAGGACAAACAACGATAGCTATTAATGGACTGATGACAACATCAGGAGTCCTATGTGACCTTGGTCTATAAACGAGGGTATTATTTATAAAAGTGTTAAGTAGAAAAATATGAGAATATTCACAGAAAAGTTACCTTCGTTAGCTGGCTGTTAGCTACAGAAATAGAAGCTGCAAAAATACAGAGTGTAAAAAGACTCTTAACGAAGTCGGCGTCTACGCACTCAGACCATTAAAACAACCCTTAGAACAAAAAAATATTGAACAAGTTTCTTTCGACAAAAATTAGGTAATAATGTTTAAAATGTATTTACAATTAAATCTTGAGATTTTTATTTTGATTTTGACCTTCAATAACTTGGAAAGTATTGAGTTCCCAGGTATGGTCTAGAAGGAAAAAATGGTCATGATGATGTGCTGAATACGTAGGTTTCGGCTTCGTTAAGGGTCTTTTTACAACCTGTATATATATTTTATTACAGTTTTATTTGGGAAACATATCTACAATTTCCTAGATATTGTAGTGCTCAAAGATAACAGCTGTTTGTATGAAGGCAATATTATAATATCAAAAAACATACATCTATTATGGTCATTGAATAGTTTTGGTATGTTTGTTATGAGAACTGTACACAGAAAACTGGCGTGAAGCAGCACTGTGCTGTGTTTCGCTGCGTGTGTGAAGGTACCGGAGGCCTAATCGGGCGAAAGGGGGGTTTAAAGGTTTCAAGCACACTTGTGACTCCACTGGTGTCGCGGGTGTCCATGGGCGGCGACAATCACTTACCATCAGGTGATCTGTCTGCTCGTCTGTGACCTATCACATAGAAAAAATGTTGTGTGAAAGTACGACGTTAGGATGTTTCTTTTGTTCTTTCTTACCGTTTTCATAAAAAAACCTCCAAAACTCAGTCAGTCATCGTATCGTGGACATTGGTCAGTGCAAGGTCAGTTTCCATAAGGCAACATTGATCAAGATAACACTTTATTATATACCAGTAAATTTACTAGGTAAATGTCAAAGCCCAACCTTGGCTCGACGATTTATGAGAGCACTTTGCGTCAAAGATCACCACTTCAAATCGCCGAACGTAAGACTTTTTAAGAGCTGGAATTATAAAGGTTAAAAGCTTAAAAGAAGGACTAAAAGATACTTTACTTCATTAATCAAAATCCGCTGGGTAGTTTAGGCAGAATATTGGAACACAAAAACATACTAGCATACATAGACTGCTAAAATCATTACCCTTCCTTTTTGGATTTGCCGTAGTTGGGTATAAAAGATGGATACGATTTAAAAAAAAACATTTATTTTTTCATAATATAAAGTCCTGCTTGCTGGTGAAATGCACTTTGATGAAGTTATGATGGATTTGATGAAGTGATTACACAATTTTTTCCATTTCCTTCATCAAAAAGGCACAATAATTATATTGTTCTATAGATGTACACATTAATAATATCCTCCAACCGATTTCGGCTAAGGCTGCCAATCTCAACGATTAGCCATTTACGCAAGATATATTACAGTAGATAATAGCTAATTTATTTTATAGTTTTTTCGTTTAAAAAGCAAAAAATAAGCATATAAAGAGAGTTTTGTCTTTGAATGTCAATGAAGTGGTAAATAAATATTGTATAATAACGTAGAAATTTGAGATTCAGAGATATCTAAAATTTGCAATTTACTAAAAGTTTTTAATTAATATCCCTGTAGATTCTGATTCCTAAATTAATCAAAAGTAGTTCATTGTAATATAATAATAACTAAATAAATATTTCACAACATCACATACTTTGATCTGACTCCGAGATAGGTAGCTCAAGCACCTTACGGATATCAACCAACAGTGGAATTACAAAAATACTTACAATACTTTTCTTTTGTAAACAAATACTTATAATACATAAAAAACACCCAGACCAATACAAACAGGCATGTTCATACACATTAATATTTGTACTGTGCGGGTATCGAACCCGTAACCCTTGCACCAGACGCAGCATTCACTGCCACTGATCCAAATGGGTCGTCATATATGAATTCATTCATCATGTTTAATATACATGTCATGTTAATGTGAGATAAAAGCGCTCATATCTTTTCAATAACTCCGATATGTCAATATAATAAGTCAGAACGAATACTTGACATATTAATAATTAACAGTCTTGTTGATAAAGGACCATATTAAATGAAAGCCAATGAGAAATACATCGCTTTCGTCATTATTAAATTAAATTGTAATTTTGAAAACGTGGACATTGAACAATGAATTTATAAATATATGGAAATAAATATTGCACAACATTTACATTGATCTGACTCAGAAATAGGTATCTCAAGCTGTGTTACGGATATCAGAGACAACAGCGGAATGGACAACATTTCAAAATTGCTAAGCTCTGAAACAAAAAATACCAATTCTTTGTTTACTTTTCCGCTGCTCGAATATATATTTATTAATTTTTTATATTGCTTATTTACTGAGAAAAAAATTAAAATCTAAAAAACGTAAGATGACGTCATCGGACGGCAGAATGTAAAATATTTCTTTGCTTAGCACATTATAGTTTTAAATTTACGTAATGCCAAACTCATGACATGTAACTGTCAAAAAAAAAGACAACTTTTTAACGTTGAATGTATGAATGACGTTGACAATGTTGACACTAGTATTATTTACCTTTGACAGTAGTACCTTTTTTTTATTAAAACAATGATAAGCAAAGGAATATCGCTGATTCAGCCGTCCGATGACGTCATTTGGCGCTTACGTCTATTTAGAATAAAAAGAATTTCAATAATTATTTTATGCATGAAAATGGACAAATTTTGAAAAAAGAAAAAATATGGGTCTGTTCATTTTATGTCTACTTTCATATAAAAAAACAATATGGACATGTTAAAAATTTGAAATGTTGTCCATTACAAATATATACATTTATCACTTTTCTTATTACTTCACTTTTATTATTTAATTATCACTTAGTATAACTGCCTCGGTGGCGTAGTGGTTAGTGGGTCCCGGGTTCGATCCCCGGGTCGGGCCAAAAATTTGTGTTAAGTTTTCGGTAAGAAATTCTTAGTGTCAGCCTTGAATCTGGAAGTTGGCGGTCTTGTACCCGTGCCTCGGAAAGCAAGTTAAGCCGTTGGTCCTGCACCCAATCCCTCTACGGTCGTGTCACGCTGGTTTTCCATCGGAAATTATAATTAAATTTATTTATAAACTATTGAACGTTACGATCTTACAATCATATGGTGTGTCATTTAATTTGCGGTCAATCCTTTACGATATCGCATCAGATCGATTGTATTGAAAAGTCAAAGCGTTCAATTTATGATGGGCCCTGATTTATCGTCAGCCCATTTAAGTCCCCACTGCTGGGGCACGGGCCTCCCTCAATCACATGAGGGGTAATTGCCATACTCACCACGCTTGGCAGACGGGTTGGCGAGGGTTTTGATAAAAATGCAGAGTTTTCCTTCTCTGGGTGCTGATGATCATGCCGGCAGCTTTACCTTAATCGCCTTTTACGACACCTTGGTAAGAGTGAGGGTGGCCTATTCTCCTCTGCCGGGGACCACACGGCTTATAGTTGCTGTTTAGTCATACTTCTGGTTATCTTTATTCTGTGCCTCAAATAATATATTAATATATTTTTATACCAACTGTGAATCCTCAAAATACTTTACTAGAATATTTTCTCGCAAATAATTTTGATGAAGAACAATCTAGGCATAATTAAAAAAACTTTATCGATTCTTAAAATAACTTCGGATGTTATTAATAAGTTACTTATTAAATTAAATTTTTCGCTTAACTAGTGAACAAGGCTGCTTGTTAATTATGAAAGTTTTCATTAAGCAGATCCGAGAATTTTGTTTTTATCAGATGTTTTGGATCATTCATGTAGGTAGACACGTAGTTCTTTTGTATTGTGCTTTTAAAAAAGCACATTCTCAGTCACAATATTTTTTATGGGATAGGGGGCAGACGAGCAGACGGATCACCCGATACTAAGCTATTAACTCCGCCCATGGACACCTGCAACACCAGAGGAGTCACAAGTGCGCTGCCGACCTTTTAAAAAGGGATGTGCTCTTTTCTTGAAGGTTTGCAGGTCGTATCTGTCCGGAAATACCGCAGGCGATAGTTCATTCCATAGTTTTGTCGCACGAGGCAGAAAGTTTCTTGAGAAACGCACAGTTGAAGAACTGTTATTGAGTGGAACGATGGCGAAATGAAGCGGCAGGGGTCAGTCCGAACAATTCCTCCAATTTAAGAACAACACGTCATACTATAATCCAATAGTTCGTATGTGTCGCTCCTATAACGAGTTGTTACTCGACCACGATGAGCTGGATATTTTTATAAATAAATATGTTACTATTATGTACACTGTGAAAAATATTCTCCGCTGAACTAACCTGCTTATGTATTTAGTCGGCTGTATCAAATCGCAGTCGAATACGCATCTCTCAATTGTCCAATAAATACTTGATAAAAGTACGACCCGTTTGGAACAGTGGTAGTGAACGCTGCCTCTGGTGCAAGGGTTGCGGGTTCGATCCCCGCACAGTACAAACATTTGTGTGCATGAACATATCTGTTTGTATTGGTCTGGGCGTTATCTATGTATTATAAGTATGTTTTTACAAAAGAAAAGTATTAAATGTATATATTTGTGATTCCGCTGTTGGTTCTGATATCCGTAACACAGGTGCTTGAGCTACCTATCTCGGAGTCAGATCAATGTATGTGATGTTGTGAAATATTTATTTATAAAAAAAAAACTTATGTATATTTCACAATAATAATCAGTATCGAGATTTTTGTGTACGTGCTATTATAATTCATAGTGTGTGTACACGCTTTTGGGTTTTTATGTTACCATTTAATTCTATGAGTTAAGATTGTAACCTGTAGTGTATGCCATAATAAATACACAATAAATAGGCTATAGACGGATAAGTTAAAAAAATCCAAGGTGTTATAAGCCCATTGGCTCATAACACCTTGGTTTAAATTCATTAATTTGTCCCATGTATTGGTCATCATAATCATGAATTATTAATTTGCCAAGCTTTTTGTCATAATTATTGACAGTTTTCAAGAAATGTCAGTTCAAAGTTTTTTTACTATTCTAAATATTTTCAAAAACGTTTTTTCTGTAATTACAGTATTTTGTTAAATTTTTGAAGAGCATAATTTTGTCAAAGACTATAAGTTTCCAGCCCAACATTAACTTGGTCATTTTCGATGTCATATATTTCAAATTATTTTTTGACGATTGTGAGACAGCGGCACCCTAAATTTATTACACTATTGTCGCCCCACGGTTATTCGGTGTCGTGGCAAATGTCAGAACGAATGCTGTTTTCACATTTTCCATAGAAAAAATGTTTTATAACGCTCTAATCGTGGTATCATTACATTCTTTTCTATAATATTATGTTGGTTTTGGTACTCTGTTACAATACAGACCGACCATGATCAGAAGGTATTTCAGTGACATTGACAAGAGAGCGTTGTACAACGTTTTGTCTATTTTAACATGTCAAAACAGCATTAGTTCCAACTTTCCCCAGGTGCCAAACAATTGTTATCGGAGTGTACCTTGTTACCGATTCGATCAAGCCTTGATCATGCTCATAAACGCTGAGCATGGTTCTTTCCATAGACTACTGAGCTCTCTTATAGACACGAGGTGTTACTTGAAAGACTGCCTTGGTGGCGCAGTGGTGAGTGGGTAGCATTTTAAAGCGACGGCTGCTCAAGAGCTGCGGGTTCGATCCCCTGTTTTATAGATCCCCGAAAAATTTGTACCTAGATTCTTAGTGTCAGCCTGGTGTCTGGAAGTCGGCGGTCATGAACCCCCGTGCCTCGGAAAGCACGTTAAGCCGTTGGTCGTGCGCCCAATCTCTCTCCGATCGTCTCACGCTGGAGTCCTGTCAGAATATGAGGGTAAGGGAATAGAAAGGGCACTTGTGTTTGTGCACACACTTGAGCAATATAATCGGTTGTAGGATTATTTATTATTACTTGAAGGCGTGCGTCCTACGCATTTAAATTGTACTCGCTCTGGAATGTTGGGATGGAATGGATTTCCTTACAATAAGGTCAAATGTAGGAGGTTTAGGATGAATATAAGTTTAGCTTGTTCTTTATATAAATGTGGAAATATGTAGGCAGCAAAATTGTAAGACGAAGATGTTTCGAAATAATGTGCAAACACTTTCCGCATAGATTTTTCTCACAAGTGTGGGCGTGAGGTATTGGGTAAGAACCCTATCTTTAAACCCGGAGCTTGTGGGCTTAATTTAAGCCCATTTTGCTTTACTGTTTGAATAAAAGACTGTAATTAGGAGATTGTAAGTTGAGCCACTTAGTTATTTTAAGGTTGGTCTTTTTTATGTAATAGGTGGCAAAAAGCAGACGGATAACCTGGCAGGAGGCAATCGCCGCCGCTCATAGATAAATAATAAATAAATAAATTTTTCACAACATCACATACATTGATCTGACTCCGAGATAGGTAGCTCAATCACCTGTGTTACGGATATCAGAATCAACAGCAGAATCACAAATATAATACTTTTCTTTTGTAAATACATACTTAGAATACATACTAACACCCAGACCAATTCAAACAGACATGTTCATACACACAAATATTTGTACTGTGCGGGGATCGAACCCGCAACCCTTGGACCAAAGGCAGCGTTCACTACTATTGTTCCAAACGGGTCGTCAAATAGATGCCTGCAATACAAATGTAGTCGCAAGCATATGAATAGATAAATGATTCATATGTGCGCAGTTAACCTTTTCCGTTACCTTTCAAATGGAACCCCGCTAACCAGCGCAAGAGCTGCTACACGCCAGTTTTCTGTATAGGCCATGGTATAACGATGATCAAGGAGGCCCATTAATGTCGAAGCGTGGCTGTGTAACGATCATTCACAGGTACACGTCAATCTTTCGTCACTTAGGTTCGAGTTCACCATCTGTTTGATGGTCCTTAAGCATGAAAAATATCGAATCGTTTTTGATTACATTGCGTCAAATAATTGCAAATATTACACATTTTTATTAATATCTTCTTTATTCTTGACTGTGGGAGAGCCACGCTTTGACATGAATGGGCCGGCTCGACCGAAGTGATACCACGGCCTCACAGAAAACCGGCGTGAAGCAGCACTGTGCTGTGTTTCGCTGCGTGAGTGAGGGTACAGAAGGTTTAATCCTATTGACTCCACTGGGGTCACGAGTGTCATTGGGCGGCGGCAACCGCTTACCATCAGGTGATCCGTCTGCTTGTCTGCCATCTATGACATAAACAAAAAAATATATATCTGAATTTTTAAAGTAAGCTACAATTTTTTTGTCACATAGCTTATTCAACTTACTTCTTCAGAGAAGACATTCTTGTTGGTTACTCAAAATCTATTGTCAACATGTCTTTAACTTTCCAGGAGTAATGAACGCAGCAGACTACTACGGGTTGGACGAACTGAGGCGCGCCTGCGCCGGTTTCGTGCAGTGCTGCATCACCGTGGATACCGTTTGCGCTCTGCTAGCCTCCGCCGAGCGGTACATACAGTACAAGTGTACCAAGTCTCTGGTCCAAAAGGTAGATTTTCCTATTGTTGATAAGGTTGTATGAGCCGACTTCTTATTAACAAGGGCTACATTACAAAACCTCTCATATGTGAGGGTAAAGCAGCAAACGTGATAAGCGGTACAGCCCAGTCTCAACCACTATTGGACTGAGATGGATTGGACATCCTTGGCGGCTTTACCGTGTTGGAGTCCCACACACCCCCTATTGCCCACATTATGACAAGGGGACGGCCATAATGACTGACCAGATGGCGCAATTGGGTGACCCTGCCTCTTGCGCCAAAGGTCGTGGTTTCGATCCCCACCCTGGACAAACATTCGTGCGATGAACATTTGTGTTTTTGTTCAGTGTCTGGGTGTAATATTTGCATTTAAGTATATATTTGTGTTTCTCTGTTGTCTGATATCTGTAACAAAAGTACTTAAGCTACTTAGTACGGAATCAGGTCAGCGTATGAGATGTTGTGAGAATTATTTATTAATGAGAATGGAGATGCTTTTATAATGGTATTCCTTGGGAAAAAATAATTAAGTCGCATTGACAGGACAACCCTTAGCTGCGCGAAAACCAATAGGTTTGTCTCTGTCTTCCAATATCGTACAGTCAACTCCAAAAATATGTATACACTTTAGGACGTTGTCACAATATATAATATCAGAAAGTAAACCTCTACTTTCTCATAGGTAAGTATTGTGACAAGGTCCTAAAATGTATACATATTTTTGGAGTTGACTGTACAAAGTTAAACAAATTTGTCATAGAACTGTCTGTGCAGTATGTGTGCATGTTGTTGTGCATTAAGCCCTTTTTAGTTGTCTAATTTAAAGGACGTGCTTTATCTTCCGCTAATTTGATTTTATCGAAGCCTAGATATGTAAAATACTAATCTAAATACTAGTGTTCATCACATGACTGTCTGCCCTCAGTGAGAATCGAATCCTAGACCTTACGCGTATGAAGCTGGGTCACTATCCATAACACTATAAATCCCTTCCGTTTTCACATTTCTTCTATTATTTAAGAATTGGTTTTATCTCATTCCAGGTACTGGAATTCGTCGATGAGCATGGAAATGAAGTACTGAACCTCGGATCGTTCACGCTGCTACCCCAACACGTAGTGAGGCTAATACTTGCTAGGGATGAGCTAAGAGCTGATGAGTTCACTAAATTTCAAGTAAGTTGATAAAAATATAATTAAATGCTTACTTTAACGTGTGCGAGTCCTATTCTTCTTCATCATCGTTTTCTTCATTGCTAAAGATCGTGCCTTTACCGAGGCGGTGACAAGGTCTTTTCACTGTTTCCTCTCCTCGGCTTGTTTAAGAGCAATCGGCAAAGCGAGTTCAGTTACAGCCCTTATTTGGTCTGACCAACAAAGAGGTGAACGGTCTCTTCGTCTTTTACCATAGATCTTCCCTACAACAACCAACTTGTCTAAGTTGTCGGACTGTCTACGGACATATGGCCAAAGTAACGTAGTACTCTTTGATAACAGATAGTCGACATTCTGGCTTTGTTCTTCATTTGGTAAAGATTTGATCTGTTGGTTCTTTTTGTGTCGTTCGTGCGAGTCTATGCTAGACCAACATAAGCAAAGTATGAGTCGAGCCATCATTTCAGCTTTCACATATAAAATCATTATCATTATTATTACAAGGCTTCCTAAATCCTAGATTTCGCCTAAATTGTAGGTAGCCTGTAAGTACTCCGACGCGACGGGTTTAATGCAACTGGGAATAACATTCATGAATAACACAATCAAGTTCATAATCAGGGACTAACCAGGGATTATATTATCAGCCTTTATATTGCTTCACTGTAGGGCAACGGCCTCCATCATAGATATCAAGTCATCGCTACTATGATGGGTTTGTATTGATCATTCTTAAAATTGCAGGCAGCCCTAATGTGGAGCAAGAAGTACTGTGACACAAACCAGAACATGTGTCTGAAGGACGTGATCGGGAACTTCTTGGAGTACATCCAGTTCCACAAGATCCCAGCCAATGTGCTGATGAGGGAAGTTCACCCTCTGGGCCTGGTACCGTACTCCATCATTATGAACGCGCTAGCTTACCAGGTGCGTAAATGTTTTCGTAAAGTACGTAAAAAAATGCATGTTTCACCAAAATTATTTTAACCACGGGCCTTTGCGCGAGCCGGACGTTATGACCGAATCGGAGTTCCCCTCCCTTTTGTGCACGCGCTGTGTTTTTCTTTTGTTTGGATGCGACAGGTATGTTCTTAATAGTTACGGGATGTCTTCCAACTAAGATCCTTGGTATCTAAAATCGAATCGTATGTGTGCAGAAAATAAGTCCTAACACAGATTTCAATAACATTATTATATTAAATTGCATTTATATAGCCGCTTATAGATATTAGAAGTAGATACTGAGTGGAGTGCTGAAAACCCTGTTGTTGCAGGCAGACCCGGCCAGCGTAGATCCTGGGAAGCTGTCTCCAGCCCGGGTGCGTCGCGCAGGCCGATCAATGTCAGTGCAATCGTCCCTGGACCCCTACGGCTCCAACACCACCCTCTCCTCCACCGGCTCGAGCGATGTTCCGTCTTCAGACTCTCGGCACAACTAACGCGAGGGGAACCTCCCCCGTCCCGCGCCCGAACCCGTCCCTGGCCCCTCCTCTGCTCCTGTCGCCCCCGCACCCTCCTCAGACAAACCTCCTGACAAACCACCCGAGAAACCACCTGAAAAACTAGGACTCTTCTCCTCCATCAAACGTGCTGCCAGCAAAAAGTTCGGCGACAGGCGATCTCCGACGCCAAAAACGCGAGAACCGCGATCCAAGTCGGACTCGATAAAGCACGCAGCTCTTACTAGACAGGTCTCAGAAACAGTGGCAGCTTCTGGAGATCCGACTTTTGAGCGGTGCAGACCGAGAAAGCGTGACAGCGATACGGAGTTTCCAGTTCGTAAATCTGCTTCAGAAATCTCGGAGAGCTTCCCATTTGTGAAACGCGCGCTGGCAGAGATAGAAAATGGTTTGAATTACTTCAGAAGGTCGGTTGCTTCCGATTTTATGTCTGGCGATCAGAAACTATCGTTAGCACAAGTTACACCATTAGTAAGAACTGAGCCAGTAGTAGTAGTTGCAGCTGCAGAAGATGATACGCCTGCGTCACCACCACCTCCTATGGGGTTGAAAGAGCGGCGTGGATCTCGCGGCTCACCATGTGCCAATTTACCGCCCTTGATGCTTCCGCCTTGTACTCCGGAGCCGTCTCCCAGTCGGCTTTCGCCTAATCGTCTTTCGCCACAGCCCAAGGAACCACTATCCGCGCCGATCATACGAGGAAATCCTCCAAGGCGTTCGAGGACCAGATCAGAAATGCCCCCTGAGCCTCCACCGCGGTCTCCGCAGACCCCTCGTCCAGCGTCTGTCTCTCCTAAACATACCTTTGCCTTCAAGATCGTTTTGAAAAAGGTTGAAAGCACGCCAAATACCTCATTTGATCGCCCTGACCAATGAGAGTACCTCCTCTAAGCGCGGCCGTGGTCCACGGTGGGGTACTCGAGGTAAAACGCGCTTTTCTCCGTTTTCTAGGAAACGCTAGCATAGTTTAGTTAGCGACTAACAAAATGATGGTCTATCGACGAGGATTGGAAATAATGACGCTTTGAATTCTTCGTATTCTATGAAACCAGGGGCTGGTCCTCTGCTTGATGTGTCAAGACGAGAATATATTAAATCAACTTAAAATGTAAGTCAAAAGAAATATTGTGTATAAACTGTTCATGAATTTGTTACAATGTACTTTGAATATAAAAATACAAATGTTCTTTCAATATGGATATGATGTGATTTATATTTTTGTGATGTTGTTACGATATGGTGATGACCAAAATGGTGGAGGTGAGATTGCATTTTGCAATTTACATAACTGTATATTAGTATTCTCTCTAAGATAGGATCCCACTATAACGTGCCTGTATAAAATGAGTGTTTATCCTAACTGTTGTTGTTGCATCTTCCATACATAATCAAACTGTACATACACTTCTGTGTCCTTTTTTATGGTCACTATCCAACTAAACGGTTAAACTTAACGTATTTTCGATGTTATACAAAATTGTCTAATGTAAGAATATTTTTGTAATGGTGTATAATATTGGCAAAAATGTCAAAGAATTACGACTTTTATAGCAGCTGTAAACATTTTTATGACATTGTTTCGATTTGGCATCTTTTGACATAATTGCATTCATATTATAAATTAACGGGTACCTATATAAAACGTTCTATGAAAGTCTTAAGTTGTATTTTTTTTTTCCAACTAAATGCTCGTATTTATTTTTCAGAATAAATAAAATAAAATAATTACCTACTTTATAAATTGTATTTTCAAAGATATTTCTCTCACTTTTGTGGTCGTATTTTGTATAATGTGCCAGTATGTGCCAGTTTTAGTGTTATAACAAAATATTTGTAATCCTGTATGATTGCTATCAAAGTCGTAAACTTAGAGTGAAGCAACCCTACCACAATAGCTGTTGTTTCGTGGAGTGACAAATAAGTGTGATTCTATGTTATGTACTATACGAATATATAATGTATATATGTTAATTTTATTTTGAATTACACAATCATTAACATTTATTATTATTTAATAAAAACTATATCAAAGTTTTTTTAGTCATACTTAACAATACGATGTGGATCTCGATATAAAAATAAATGTATTTAAACATTTGCCTTTTTTGTTACTCTAATAATAATATTTCTATATAGGGTGTATCTTTGAACATTTACATCCATTTAATCAAATGGTCTATCAATCATTCTCAACAACATTTGTTCTATGACTTTTGGAAATACGCATAAAAAAATTTAACTTCTCATACAAAGTCAGTCACGTAAATTGGTCATTTTGTATGGGGAGTCCAAAAATGTTCGACTAATTTCGAAAAGTCGTAGAACAAATAATATTCAGAATGGTTGGTAGAAGACGTGGGTAGCTATCGGTGTAACGGAAAACAGTTGCAACCCTTTGATTTGGTTTACAAAACAAACTTCTATTCAAGATAAATCTTAAAATCAATGTTGATAGAAAAGAACAATATATGTCTATTTTTTGGTCGTTTCCTTAAACGAATAATGACTAATGTAACATAATTTATGATCTATTTCAAGTAAAGGAATAATGTCGTATTTATGTTTTTTATTTTCATTTATTCACTTACAACTTAACGAAAGTTGTAGGTACTAACTTTCATGTTCATTTTTTCAATACAAGATAAATCCACACGATATTTATTATTTAATACAACGTTGTGTGTGCGAGCGGACTACTCCGTTCGTGACCACGGCTGCTGTAACGTAGCCGAAACGTCGAGCAAAATATGTGAGTACGCAATGTTGTATCACATAATATATATCGTGTTAATTCCCGTCTTGATAAATTATAATTATAATGCAACGCGAAAATTAGAAAACTAAAAGATAAATCGATTTGTTTACCGACACATTGTTAAAATATTTTTCAATTATTTCTTGTATATTTTAAGAGCAAAAATATGTTATATGATAGATTAGATTAAATTGTGATCTCAATGTATTTTTATAAATTGAAATAAAAATCAATTTTCTTAATAATAAGAATATTATTTATTTAATGATTATCAAACATTTCTATCTTTTTTAAAATAAAAAGTGTACAACTCTTTTTATATATAACAGGATCTGTTTGGGCCTGTTCAAACTTCTCATCTTATTTAAATCGAACCACGGAAAGCGCGAAGTTCTGAATTTTTTAAAATATTTTTTTCTTTTTCTCATTAAAATGTTCTCTAATTTTCAAATCGAGCATAAAAAAAATTCTTGAGAAGATTTTGTATATTTTTGTCAAGTTTTTTATGAAAAATTTAGCAAATTTTGGAAGAAAACTGGTTAACGATATTTAAAACTATTTTACAATGTGTACTTCTATGATTATCTTGCAATAATGAGTTAATATTAAATTTTAGGAATATAATCTTATGTTTTAAATATTATGTATGACGTCATGACATCATTTTCTATTATGATTTTAAATAAATAACAGCACTATTATTTTGAAGTTTATATGAAATGTTTTTGATGCTTATTATAAAATATAATAAATTAATTTTAATAATATATTCTATCGATGTTTTGACTGGTCTGTATTAATGTGTTTGTTGTATGAGATATTGTGTTTTCTATATTATTGTGTAAATAAAGAAGTGTGGTCGAAATGAGTTCTTTGCTTTTGTTTGTGGAAAAAAACCCAATATTATCAAAGCTAGAGTGAATAAGCTACTTATGGGTAAGCTCGCTCCATTACCTCTTTTTTATTAACGGTGTATATTAAGAAAGAGGTGATGCTTCGCAAACCAAAAAGGCAAAACACTTGAGCGTTGAAATCGACACCTAAAACCATATATTGAAAATTCCGGTCATGGATATGTCCTCTGACTCCATGATCCGTGAACACCGCTTCGATAAGCGGTTTACAGTCTTGTTAACTTGTAGACAAGACTGGGAGGCTGGAACTCCCGGAAATGTTAAGCAGAATGACATCGTTTGGTATACGAATGGTTCCAAGAAGCAGGGCATATCCGAGGCGGGATTTTGTAATGATCGCTTCGGAATACGCAAATTCGCCAACCTGGGTCGCTATATCACAGTGTACTAAACAGAAGTCTTCGCAATAATTGGCTGTGTCCAAGAGAGTCTACAAATGAATCTCCAGAATAAGAAGATATTCATCTTCTCAGATAGTCAAGCTGCCTTCAAGGCGTTAACATCCTGTGAACTTGACTCCAAAATCCTGCTCCTAAACCAGCTTGGTAATGCCAACATCGTAAATCTGATTTGGATACTGGGACCCTGCAATATCAGAGGCAACGAAGTCGCTGACGTGCTAGCAAAGGCCGGGGCAGAGAGCCCACTACTCGGACCGGAACCAATAAATGGCGTTACAGCCTGCATGGTCAGGTTCGAGTTAAAACAGAGGGAGTATAAGCAAAGCACTGAATTCTGGAAAAGACTACCTCGACTAGATCAGTCTAAGGCGTTGATACAGGCGTTCGATCAGAGATGAGCTGTAGAAATAATAAAACTGAGTAGAGGACATGTAAGGGCACTCACTCGGACCCTCACAGGGCACTGCAAATTAAACAAGCATCTGCAGAACATGGGCCTTTCAGATACCAAAATCTGCAGGTTCTGTCGCGAGGACGAGGAAACGATTATCCACGTCCTCGGCCAGTGCATAGCGCTGCACCGCTGCAGAAGCCGGCACCTGGGAGCACACATGATCTCATGAGGTCAAGAACTCCCCCATCAGCTCCATTCTCGGGCTTATCCTGGAACTGGAGCTAAATGAGGTGCTAAATAGGTTACGGGGCTGCCACAATAGATCATCTACTGGTCGCAGTGGCTATGAGACACGGGGCTCACCCCATTTCTATCAAATAATAAAAAAGTCGTTTATAAATATCAAGATCAGAATTGGCCCAAGCGTACTACCTTGACTTACTTACCCCTGATCTTGTGTAATAATCGCAAGATTTGTAGCCCCCCATTTTTACGAATTGACGTCTATTAGCCAAGTAGCTAGCGAAAAACTGTAGTAATTTCGGAGCAAAGCCTATTAAAGATAACTTTTCCAGTAAGATGTCATTGTCGACCTTATCAAATACTTTTGAAAGTAAAAATATGCTGTATCTACTTGTCTACTAGCATCAATTTTAGCACATATATAATCTACATGCGCGACAAAATTTGTAACAGTTGAGTGACCCTTACGAAACCCATGTTGGTTACTATGTGCTACCTACATAGTTAGCTAATTCGGTGATTCAGCATTGTTTCGAAGAGCTTCGCTACAACTGACAGCACCGCAATAGGTCTAAAACCTGAAACGTCCCGCTCTGTAACCTTTTGGAACTGGAGTCACCCTAGACCGTTTTAAACTCTCAGGATATTTACCTTGGCTAAGAGCAAGATTATAAAGGTACAAAAGCAGTGACTCCAGCACACATGCACAGTCTTTGATTAAAAACACCAGTACAAAGTCAAGACCACCAGCTGACCGGGGTTTCAGGCGCTTAACTGCAACTTTTAGGTCAGAGACACCTAGTTCACCAATCTATACTAAGTTGGAGTCAACACATTTACTAGCGAAATGCTCCGCATCCTTGGGGTTTAAGGATGGCTTCTTATCCCGGAACACCGAGCCAAAATATTCAGCAAAGGCATCCGCTGCCGCTTGCCTTATCACTTTCAGCCCCTTATAACTATATGAATTTATCTGGCGTCTATCTTTCTTCCTATCCTTTACATACTCCCCAAATTTGTGAAACTAGTTTTTAGTTAAACTAGTGCGACATTAAAATCTTTAAGAAACAAGTTTACACTCTACGACTTAAGGACCTTCAAGAGAAAAGCGTACTCTTTTTTGAAAAAGCCGGCAACACATTAACGATCTCTCTCACTTTCCATCAGGTGACTCGCGTGCTCGTTTGTCCACCTCTAGTATAAAAAAACCACGTACGCAGTTTGGTGTAAGTATTACTACTTTGCTAGATAAAAATAAACATAAAACATCCTAAAGGTTAGCCCCATTTGCATACCTTTGGGCCGTATGCAAAAGAGACCTTTTGCATATAAAAATACCTAAAGCTTTTTACTAAGTACAACTGAATTAAAGGAATAGTAGTGATAACTTTATAACAACATACACCTTATTCATGTAATTATAACAAGACTAGAAACCTAGTCTGCGCCTACAATTTGAAGCAACTCAAATGGTGCCGTTCGGCTCCAAGCACTCGGACCGCTCCGTAGTTGTCAATGTCAATGCCTGTCGAACGCATTTCGTGAAAATTAATTTAATATGACGATTTGTGCGGCAAAATTTTGTCAGAATGCTTCGGAAAAGCATGAGAAGTGTAATAACATCACTTTTCACAGGTAAGCTTTCAATATTTCATTGTATGTTCTGTTTTATAAGCTAAAAATACAAACGGTTTAATAAAATGCTCAGTGTTACCCGATAATGAAAAAAATATTTTCCCCATTTCAACTTTATTGTATGATTTGATTGCTCCTGCTGATTAATTTAATCAGTTGCTACTGATGTTTACCGCGTGAAGCAGTGTCCCTACTGTGTTTCTCTGCGTGAGTGCGGGTACCGTAAGTTTTTATATGTGAAAAATAAATAAGCAAGAATTTATTTTTTTAAAAATAATTTTAAGATTTATGTAGGTTGATGTGTTTCTGACAATGCAATGCATGGATCCACATTTTACACGAATTGAAATTCACCCTGATAACCATTAAAATAAGTAGGTAGCTCTTTATTTATTATTCATTATTGTATGGTCCAGGCATTATAAATATCAAAACATAACTTGCCAACTAATTTTATAATCACAGTTAGGCAGATACTTGTAAGCGTTGTTTTAGGCACTTTTAAAACAGTACAGTTACTACCATAACAATTTCCCATGTTTTAGGGAAATATGTTGTGACTGGTAACATTAATTAGGATCTTTAGTACCAACTTGAAAAACCAAGTTTGTGCTTCAAATTTGAGGACAGGACTAAGGAAATTATCTAACATAATAATAACACCACCTAAACGTATGTAAACTTGTTCTATGTTCTATCATGTTGCTCTCTGTGCTGTGATTTTTTTTATATGAGAGGTGGCAGACGAGCAGACGGATCACCTGACGGTGAGCACACAAGCTTATCATCATCATGATTTCGTGGTCATAGAATAGTCACCGCAGATGTCTACTTTCACATAGCTTTCCTAATAGTACGAGAATAACAAGAGCTTTACCATTAGCAGTTAATATTATCAGTGTTCATAAAATAGGTTTTAAAACTTTAATAAAGTTTTACACACCTACGCAATCATAAAATGTTAATAACCATCCCGTGAGTCGTTATCGCGTCGTCTGGGAGGGTAATCAAATAAACCGATATTGATGGTCAGGGGACATCACGAGTGTCCAGTTAATGCAACATGTACATGTGAGTGACGACCGGACAAGTCACTTTGATCGCACACCTACACCAATGCAACGCGCAACCGGGAATTATTGCTGTGCGCCCTCGCAATAGAATTTTGTTGTACGAGTAATATCTGTTAATACCTATATATAAGATTAAGTATTATATGAATGCTCTAATTCAGTTTGCCTAGAGAACTATATTAGTGGTAGAAAGGAAAGCAGCGTACTTGTGACACCACTGGTGTTGCAGGTGTCCATGGGCGGCGGTAATCGCTTGCCATCAGGTGATCCGTCGGCTCGTCTGCCACCTATATAATAAAAAAAGTATCTTTTTTTTCCTTTGGGGGAATGCCACCGGCCCGATATTCAATTGGCCCACGTCGCCACCTTTCGGCGACGCCTTATGCATACCCGTCTGCCAGGGGGCGGACGGGTTAAGTCGGGCTCTCCTCCAGTAAAACTGGACAGTAATGTGTACTGACTAAACCCCCAACGACGCACCCTCTTCGCCAGAGTGGGAAGGAGACATGTGTACTAGTTAATGAATTCTGACTACACGTTCCTTCCCAGGCGTTGGCCCGCTTACAGCGCGGACCCTCCTATTCCTCTTCCAGATAGTGACCCTGTGTCATACGCCAAATGTGGATTCGAATCTGGACAAACAATCGTGTGATGAACACTTGTGTTTATTCAATATCTGGGTGTATTATACATTATTTATTTAAGGAGGAGGAGAACTAAGGTCACAGACATAGCCCAACGGATTGCATGCCTCAAATGGCAATGGGCAGGCCACATAGCGCGGAGAACCGACGGCCGTAGGGGCGGAAAGGTCCTCGAGTGGAGGCCACGTACAGGAAGTCACAGCCGTGGCAGGCCACCCACAAGGTGGACCGACGATCTGGTGAAGATCGCGGGAATCCATTTCATGCGGGCGGCACAGGACATTTGGGGAGGCCTATGTCAAGCAGTGGACGTCTTATGGCTGAAATGATGACGATGATGATGATGATGATTTTTTATTCTGTTGTCTGATATCCGTAACACAATAGTACGGAATCAGATCAATGTATGAGATTTTGTATGAATTTGTTGATAAAACAAATCTTCCTAATGTTCTAGTTGCTGAACTGAACATACCATGTTTTACAAGTATTATAAATTTTAGTAGTATTTTAAAACGATAACATGGAATTTTTCTAAATCTTAAGCTACTATCTACCAAAAAACAGTAACAGAAAACGGTTCAGTGGTGTTTTTTTTTGTTTATTTGTTTGCGCTAATCTAAAAAAAAGTGCCTGTGCCTGGTTCTGTCACGATATTCCTCCTCGCTCGCATGTTACACCTATTTTAAATGATGCGAACGTCATGAACATGGAGGCAAGGAGGAGATTGCACCTGGCTCCACTCATGGTGTTATAAAAGTGGAAAACCTCAGTACCTATTCGAAAAGCTAGCGTGGGCGCGTGATCACAGCATGTTAAGTGCGCCACATAGCGTTATTTAGTGTAACCATTGCCTTATTTCAGATTGTCTGTACTTAGCCTTATCGATATTTCGCAATATTTTAATACGAATCACATTGATCACGTACAGTAGTGTCAGCAATAGAATGTTCGATTTTTCATTTTGCTAACGCTGCAAAATATGTTATTTGTCAATTAAAACCTATTTTTATATTCAATATACATTATACCGAGATCCATCGCGGATCTCTCCGTTGTACTAGCTTAAGATTTTAGTAAATGAATATTTTTTTTTACATCCTCCGCTGTGGTCAAAACTTATTTAGCAAATATCCGTGGCGGACGTGCACCAATGTTTTTAAAACTGAAAACACACTTCACACACGCCTATTTATTTAGAATATTTTCATTATATAACTATGAATTTACCTACCTATCGTCTGTTCACGTACTCACCTTTGTCTGTAGTTTTAATGTGTCAATGTTACCTGTGTTTTCTAATGAGTGTTCATTGTTAAATTATTTATTGTGATGGTCAATAAATGTTTCTTTCTTTCTAATCTCGAAAACTTCTGAACGGATCTGAATGAAACTTTTTTTTTATAATGTTATTACAGGTATAATTTATTAAAATATTTCAGTGGCAAACCGATTTCACGAGTGCGGAGTTTCGGACGTCAATTACTCATAATTATACATAATCCGTAATCAAAAAGTAGGAAGTTTCGTTGATGAAACAAAAATAAACAAAATATTGCTGATAGCAAGGGGACAAAAAGAGAAACGGGTGAACGCCTACAGGCTCACATACATCTTATGACGTTCAAAAGATAAATCACACAGAAGTGGCTTCCCACAGTCTAATCTTTACGGGAGATTTTACGCAGTAAAGGCCTAACAATATGTGTTATCATAATTCGCGGGCTTAATTTAAGCCACCTACATTTAGGTACCAGATTTAACATAATAGCTACAAAGCAAAGTTTCAAAGCTCAAATGTGTCGAAAGGTCAGTAAAATGATAACATTTATATAACTATAATGAAAATGTAGCAAATGATTTTGTAGTATTTCTTTTCTCGTTTTAATTTAAATATGTTTTGACGACCCGTTTGGAACAGTGGTAGTGAACACTGCCTTTGGTCCAAGGGTTGCGGTTTCGATCCCCGCACAGTACAAACGTTTGTGTGCATGAACATGTCTGTTTGTATTTGTCTCGGTGTTTCCTATGTATTATAAGTATGTATTTACAAAAGCAAGGTATTGTATGTATATATTCGTAATCCCACTGTTGGTTCTGATATCCGTAACACAGGTGTTTGAGCTACCTATCTCGGAATCAGATCAATGTATGTGATGTTGTGAAATATTAAAAAAAAATGTTTAAATACTTTTAGATGCGATCATGTCTTGTAAGGTAAAAGTAACTTTGTTTGGTTGTCTGATTCAAAGCAGTCCATGCAGTCAATGAAGGAAGCATCTTACTACGTTCAACAGTTAACATATAAAAGATAAAGAAGAATATAATTTTTATATTTATACACCATGCTTTTTAACCGTCTTACTCCCTTATCTGGGGGACTATACTAATGAAAACAATATTTTTTCCCCAAGGAACATTGCATCTAACCTCAGAAAAAAAATCACCTTTCCATACAAAAGTGATCAGATGATTATTACAATTTGTATCAGAAAGTGATTTTTTTTTGAGATTATACCCTATGTTCCTTGCTTTTCTATCCTATCCTTGGGGAAAAATATTTATTTTCATTAGTATAGTGCCCCAGGTAAGACGGTTAGAAAGCATGATGTATATTTAAGCGAGTTAACACTATAAGCACTAATACGCAGCCTATAAAACAGCATCTACGGTTTTTGCATGACTACGAACTACGAATTTCTCGTAGACGCACATAGTGTGTTACGAGAAACTCGTAGTACGAGTTCGTAGTTCATGCGCAAATGGTGCTATTTATCATGTTACGATTAAACTTTAACTGCGCTCACTAACGTAAGGTAAGTTATAGTTTTCATTACGACTACCATTATTAGAATTTAGTAGTTAGCTAATAATAATGTTCTCGCCATAAACGTCAGTATTGAAAAAATATGTATTCAGAGAGGAAAGAAATAAAAAAGTTAAAACTATTGTTATCACTTAAAAATGATCTACTTCATTTAACCGTGTAAGAAATCTGTCGCCTATAAGCTCTAGAGACCTATTTTGGTTTTATTCGTTAGCTTCGTCGCATGCGACGTATGTCACATTCACCTTCTAAGTCACATGAAGCCGATTTTCCTTATTTTGAATCATTCGATTTTAATGTTGCCAATATAAAACTGTAATTGGACATTCTAATCTTTCCATGCCAAGTTTGACAAAAACCGGTAATTTCCGCATTGCAAACGGAACGCAAAAACCTTTTGAATGTTGAAAAAGTCACAAAACGGAAGTCAACAATTGAATACTAAAGGAAATACGTAAGTCTCGGATCAGTGTTTTGGCTTTCCTGAAAAGTTGCTTAAAATGATTTACGTGGTGTTAGAACTTCAACGATGAAATATCGGGTAGGAGGACATTATGCTAAGCCATGCTTAGAAAGTTCTTATATGATTTGGTCAAAGCTCAATTGGTCCCGTCTCGGTAAACGTAGTGTAGGACGCCCTTAAGTCAAATGGAGTGACCATTTGCGCAAGATGGCTGGTAGAAGCGGAATTAAAGTAGCCAAAGATCGATTGGAGTGGCAAAGATCTGAAGAGGCCTATGTCCAGCAAGGGGCTGATGAATCTTCATCTTAAGATGTAATTTTTGGTTGCCCGGAAGCCTGAACCCCGAGGTACGCTTAGACCATGATTAAGGATTCGGGAAGTCTGAGAAGCGACTGCCGTCTGACCTTCGCAACCCTTTTGACAGGGGAACTAGACCAACTGAATCATGATTATACGTTTCAGAAACTATCCGAAACGTGCAGGTTTCTTCATAGTATTTTCTCTTACCGTCGAGCTAATGATAGATATATGCACATAGATTCGAAAAATCTTAAGGTCATCATCATTTCAGACATTAAACGTCCGCTGCTGGAAATAGGCTTGCCCCAATCATCTCCACACAGATTGGTCCCTCGCCGCCTACATCCATGGGATTCCCGTAACCACACCGGCTTCGACCTCCTATACGCGGCCTCCACTGGAGCCTTTTTACCCCATCGGCAAGAGGTTTTTTTTTATATTAAATGGGTTTGCACTTGACCTCTTTTCACCTGATGGAAAGTGACAATAAGGTCTAAGATGTAGCGTACTTACCCAGAAGAAGCCTATTCACTCTCGACTTAAAGACACCCAAATTGTAGCTCTCTGGGAATACAGAAGCCGGCAAGTTGTTCCATTCCTTACCAGTTCGTACCAAGAAAGAAGAAGCGAAACGCTTAGTACGAGCTGGTGGAACTTCCACAGTGTAAGGGTGGATTCCTGTCGTCTTCCGTAATGTCCGGTGGTAGAAAGGAGAAGTGGTATCAGATCGTGAAGCTCATTCGAAGACTCTCCAAAATGCATCCTATAATAAACCGATAGACAGGACACTCTACGTCGGTGAGCGAGGCTTTGGGATTTACCCTCCACTAATTCTGCGTCACCAACTAACTGCATGCTTGCTCCTTTCTATTACAATTGATCCAGATTAACGTACCAACTAAGTCACTGCGGAATATACGTGCCTTTCTTTTTTAAGGGTAGCAGAAACAATGTGAGTCACCACGCCACCAGGCACAGACTATAGCGTCGATATAATAAGCTCTACAAAGCGTGTGAAATAGATATTTTCGCAAACAAGCCTCAAACATTCAGGCGTCAGGTGCTGCAGCGCTTGACGCCTAAACCACCTACTCGTTAGCGAACACGTCACAAGTCTTGAACATAATTAAATTTTATAAAGTTTAGTTTAATCTTAACGCACTAATACACATTGCATGCCGTGGCAACCTATAAGTAAGGTGACACTTAGCTTTAAGATTATGTTTGTCTATGTTCTTTTTTGCTTGTAACAGTGCTTATCTTGTTGGTTGTCATAATAAAATAAAATAAAATAAAAATGCTTGGATTCAAACCACACCTCCCGCATGGAAGGTGCGTTTCTATCCACTAAGCTTTCATCGTTCTTCGCTAGCAACATGCTGATGATTGTGAAAGCTTAGGTCAAGTGTAAGAAGATTGTGTAAAAAACATTCGAATATTTAACTTCTTTTTCCACGATTAAAGGTATTGAATTTCGTACCAAAAAAGACCAAGTTTCTTGACTAAAAGGGTCGGATATTTTTAAAACGTCACTTAAATATGGTTGACTTCTTAGAGCTTCTCTCAATACGCAGTTTAACAGTCGTAAGGGTCGAGGGCAGATCTTGTTGACGAGTCCATTTTCATTTTGCGTGTATTTGAGGATATTTTTAGGGGTTTTCTATTCACTATTCATAGTCAAGGTAACGGAAAACTTAGTGGTATCTGGGATTTATAGGATAGATAGATACTCTTTATTCAATATGGCATAACACAAGAAAAACTTAAAAGCTGGATTTACAGGGATTCATGAAAGGCAAAAAACAAAGATTTCATTCGAATAGGTAGGACTACTATAATTTTTACTTGATTTAAACAAAGGTAAAATAACTACGTTTTTGTAGACTCTATATTCGTACACAATTTGTAGATACTTCTTTAACTCGCAACTCTCGCAAGTCGAAGAAAGGAAAGATAAAAAATAAATGTTTAACAAAAAAGAGTCAAATATTAGTTTGTTCTTTATTTATTTTATCGAGTTACATACCTATGTCACTTTATACCTATAAATTAAGTAAAGTATCAGCCTATATACTGATATAGGCTGATACTTCCCACCATTCCCACACACACACACACACACACACAGATGGGACAGTTCTCACTGCAGGGCAAAGGCCTCCATCATAGAAATCAGTTCATCGCTACTATAATGGGATTAGGCTTAATCACCACGCTTACCTAATGCGGATTGGTGATCACAATTCCGAGCTATGTTCGAAAAATTCGAAACATACCTTTGCTCGACCCGGCTATTGAATCCAGGACCCCAAAATCACGTCCTGGTACTTAAACCATTTGACCAACGGGGCGATACTAGACTAATGGCGCGATATAGGGCACATAGGTATATTTACAATGAAATATACATTAAGCTGATGTTTTGCAATGCGCCTTGTGTTATATAGGGCTTTTTCTTAAACGTTCAATAAACCTTTGTTAACTAAAACAGTGTCACAGAGCATTAAAACTGCTTTCAAGAAAAGGACATCGTACAAAATTTTAGAAAAAATATTGAAAACTGCTTTATAATACAGTTTTAATTATCAAAGGTAAACAAACACTTATGAATAAGACCTTATCTTTACCAAAACTTAAGACATGAAAATTTAATAAGGTCGATACCGACGTTGCCTGTACCTACTAAATAAAATATTACCCACACCTAAACTAATGCAAAAGTTACGGAGCAGTTGTGAACCGACTACGCAGTTAATTCAGAAGTTTAATATTTTATTTACGAAACGTTGACAAAACCAGTTTATGATCTTCTAGTGGCCTGCCTTCTCTACATTTTATATAAAAGTGCCCCCTAACCGGAAATATTCACATGTGATGTAACATTATAGATTGGACTTCGAGCATTACATTGCCACGTCCTTGATGGCCAAGTTAATGGTGATATTTTGTAAAACATTTTTTTTAAAAGAGTAACTGCTGAGTTTCTTGCTGGTGTCTTCTTGGCAGGAAACTACATTCCGAACCAGTGGTAAACATGTTGACATTTATAAGTGTTCTGTATGGACCTAAATTGAATAAACAATTTTCATTTCATTTCATTTCATTTCATTTTGCGTGTAATGTAACATTGTTAATTCCGATGTCCGTAACACAGTTACTACCTATCTTGGAGTCAAATCAATGTATGCGATGTTGTGAAATATTTATTGATTTATATGATGTGCAGTATCAATCAGGTCGTCAGTCACCAATCACATAAAAATATCTTGATATTACACTTCGTAACATTACAATGTGCGGATTGTAATGCTCGGTTCTTCACTACTGGAATGCGCAAATCTGTAACGCTACATTACACGCGAATGTTCCCGGTAAGGGAGCACCTTTAGTTCATCACTGTATCAATAGATAGCGTTGGGCATCGATTCAACCGCGCAAGTGTTTCGCCTTTTCGAATTTCGTCAGTGAAGTTCTAACAACGTAAGTCATTTTAAGCAACTTTCCAGGAAAGCCAAAAAACTGATCGGAGACTTACGTGCTATTTCCATTAGAATTCAATTGTTGACTTTCGTTCTGTTACTTTAACAACATTTAAAAGGTTTTTGATGGCCGCAACTGAATTCTGATTTATAAAAACGATCTGTCATCCAAGTCTCTGACGAATGGCATCAAAATGTCATAACCGCCACCAACAAATTAGTAAAAATATAAAAACTAAATTGTGACTTACGTGGTCATCTCAAAGCGTAGGTCAATTTATGACTTCCGTGCTGTTACTTTTTATATTTTTAAAATAATTATGGTTGGAGACTCCTTTTAAGCATATAGATGCCTGTGCCAGGAGCCTCCGCTCTTCGGTTTTTTAACATCATACTTTGTTTATGTTGTTAAAAAACTATGGAGTTGAGTCAGAAATATAATATTTTATTCACGAAACGTTGGCAAAATAAGTTTTTTTTATAAGTGGCAGACGAGCAGACGGATCACCTGATGGTAAGCGATCGCCGCCGCCCATTATCGATAAAAATAATTATAAGACCACCTTATTGCACATACTGTCTGTTGTTGTAGTTGTATTTTGTTTTTGTGCAATAGAGAATATCTATCCATCTATAAATTAAGACAGAGTTATTTCTTTGGACGGCGTAAATCGCTTACCTTCAAGTGAACAATATACTCGACTGCCACTTATTACATAAAAAAAACACTATGTGGTCTGTTTGCGTAAAATCGGTCCAATCCAGGGGAAAGGGGGGTTTCAAGGTCAGCAGCGCACTTATGATTCCGCTGGTGTCGCGGGTGTCCATGGGCGGCGGCAATCCCTTACCATCAGGTGATCCGTGTCCTTGTCTTCCACCTATGACATAATAAAGTTTTCTTTTTCAGTTTCCCTTTCCCATTATTTGTAATTAAACTTTTGAAAGGCCATTCGCGCTGTATGCTTGAATTTTCAGTCGATTAAACTGCAAGTTAATAACAGTAATTGAGTCTGAAAAGTCTGAAATTCGCGATTTTCTCTCCACGTCCGCTGGCAATAACGCAATGTTATTTTAGCTCTTGATATTGAAACGATGAGTTAACAGTAATTATTGAAGTGAGTTTAAGAGGACAGCCTAGTAATTAAATTTATATGAAATTCGCTCTTGATTTTAACATTATTATGAGTCATTGTTGCGAACTCGAGGCAAGCAATTTAAATTTTTATTATTTTTACTTTGTCAATGTCTTTTGGTAAAATTGGTGTGTCATAGTCGATTTGGTAAAAAAATTGCTTTTAAAACATTTGTTTTTAGAAAGCAACTAATATCAGCTAAATATATCGACGCCCCCAAGCAAGAATATGCTATTATGGGGTGTGATGTTATGTCAAATTCGGTATCTAGGGACTGGAATACACCTAAACCATTTTTTTTTTCAGATTTTTCCTATTGATATCTACAAAGTTATCACTGTACACAATATTATTGTTGGGAAATTAGAAACAAAAAATGACGGCAGCAGGTTGTACATGTAATAGGTTGATACAAAAAATATATTGACTTGCAGTTTTGGTAAAATGCACTCACAAAGTTATTGGCGTTAAAATTGTTTATGAAGGTTTTAGTAAACGATAGTGCAGGGTTTTTGTTGAACTAATTAAAATAAACATCATATTCCGTATTAATATCTAACTTTTAAACTTAAGTTTAAAATATGGTATTTTATCATTACACTACGCAATGTATAGATGCGTCATTTTTATTGTAAATTTTAATACACCTCTTAGCTCTTTAGCTCTGTTGTGGACTTTGCGAGATAGTTCTAGCCCGGCGATCTTTTGCAATGCACATATATTTATATCGATATCTTAGTTGCGACTAAATTCGCCAACGGTATGATTACCACTCTGGACAAAATATTCGTGTGATGTACTCTTGTGCTTAAAAATATCAATTTACGTAGAGATTTGTGGTTATTTAGTTGATCTTGATAATAACTATTTTCTTTTTGAGGTCATGTCAGCCAATGTGTTTTTGTCTGATTGTATCGAAAATTTTTAGGAAATTTTTAGGTTAGGAAATTTTTTAGGCCGTGTGGTCCCCGGCAGAGTAGAATAGGCCACCCTCACTCTTGCCGAGGTGTCGTAAAAGGCGACTAAGGTAAAGCTGCTGGCATGATCATTAGCACCCAGAGAAGGAAAACTCTGCATTTATATCAAAACCCTCGCCAACCTGTCTGCCAAGCGTGGTGAGTATGGCAATTACCCCTCATGTGACTTAAATGGGCGGACGATGACGATGATCGAAAATTTTATATCGCTAACAAAGACAAAATTCCACTATTCAAATACAGTTGTACTAAAGATGACTACAATAATTCTTTTTAGGTCAGTAACTTTATGCAGGCCTAGCGGAGCACTCTTGAGCGTGCTAACGAGCAGGGGTTCTGTATAGTAATATAGAACCACTTTTTAAGAGAAACAACGACTTCTATTTAGGGATGTAACATGTTAAATGAAAGAAACGATTAATTTTTAATCGATTTACAAATTAAAAATGGAAACAACATTTTTTTATTAGACCTTATACGGACACGGAATTAATATTCTGTGAGAACCAGTTGGTATAATGAGAACTGTTGGTATAATTCTCACAAAATTATTTAAATTGTGAAACTAGCTTATTATTTTATATACAATTTTTAAAACACTTCTATTTACAGTAGGAAAGTCTTGAAATAAGAACAGCCTGTTTTGAGATTTCTTTAGTCAATTTGACAATACACTCAATTTTGAAATGTAAATGAAAACAGAGTATCATTAAGAATCCAGGATTTAATAAGTCTTAAGTAAATTGTTATTTATTACTTAAAAATTTCATCTCGTGTTCAGGCGGGACTCGAACCCACATCTTCCACAATCCGGCGTATTTTTTTAAAGTATGATATTGAATTAAGAAAAAATTGCAAAAGATTGCTAGAAAAAATACCAACTATTTAATAAGACGTTTAAGAATCGAGCAGTCGCTGCATTGTAATGTACAGTCTCTTTTATATTCTATTCTTTGCAATTTGCGAAGTATGGAGTTTGCAGAGTGGGTAACTAATTATAGTAATAATTAGTTACCCACTCTGTGAGAAATATGAATGAAAATAGACGATATGGTTGGTGGTTAAATCTAAAACAGGCCTATACGCAGCAGTTTCAGTAAGCTGAGATGATAATAATTATGTAGCTTGTCAATCGAACATTAGATAACGATTTTCATTTTAAAACGATCGATATTCAATTAATTCACATCCCTACTTGTTTCCATTTTAAATCTGTTATTCGGCGACAAAGGAGATAGGCTCACTTTGCATAGGATTAATTTGCTGAATAACTTTTTAAAACACTCTAGAGGAGAGCTTAAAGCGGATTGTATTTATTATTTCATTCAGAATTTTTATTCAAAATTTTGGCAAGTTAAAAAAAATGTGCTTCTTTGAAGCCATTCAAAGGGAATGATCGGCGTCATTCTTACTTTTTTTTCTTATACAACAATAATATCAAACGAGCATGCGGCTCATTTAATGGTAAGAGTAGGTTTCCAAATTCATTCAGTTTCAGCTAACGGCATCGTATACGTACGTACATATTATTATTTACAGACTCAATTTAACAAAAAAATGTCCTTACTCTTTATTTGCAACTAGAGAACCTCCCTCACTTTTTATATAGGGATGATTGTGATATGAATGGCGTGGCAAAATTAGCTTCGAAAATTGCAAATCCTTATATATTTAAAATGTCTTTAATTTTTTCTATTGATTGTCTTAATCTGGTGACAATAAATAAGGAACTGGTGGCAGCGCCACTGATCAGATAAAGGTCTCTTAATATTTTTTTTACAAAACCGGGTGCTTAGCTAAATTAATTAGTTCCAGACTGTACATGTAAAAGATAGATGGCGCTTTTTGTTTTTTCGGTTTAGTATAGTCCAATCACGATTATTTGGCATTCAGTATCTGTATAGGACAGTTCAAACGTTTCGTATCATGCATCCATCTTTCTACAAATAAAATATTAAGTTGTAAAAATCATTAACTTTTTTTGTTCTTATTCTTTCAAAATAACAAGTATTAATACTTCTCAAGTAATCTAAACAAGAACTTAAAATATTCATAACCAATAAAATTTATAAAAATATCTTATAAATTGCATAATGATGTTATCGGAATTTTTGCTAATATTGATTGACACAAACAATCGCAATAAATCAGCAATAGGCGACCATCTTACAATCGAATAACAATTATTGTCTCGTGCATAATATAGACATATTTTGCACGAGACATTGTTATTCGATAGATTGCATTAGGGACCAAGAACTAGTAATTACTTTTGGTGAAGAAGGTGGTTCCGACACGTCAAAAGAGTTTTGTTATTTTTCAGATGAATAAGATGCATATTAATGAATTTTCTGATTTACTGCGTATGTACCATTAAGAATATTTACATATTGTATTCCATATCCAGATACTTAAGAATAAATTATTTTATTTATGTTTATTTATAAAATTATGTCAATAAAAAACTTCATTACAATAAAATATACTATACAATTAAAAAAGTCTAATACAACTAAAATAAATTAAAATTATGACAAATTAAACATGAAATTTAATTTTTTTTATCTTGTTCCCTGCATATGTCCTCGGGAAACTGTCACCAAAGTAGTTATTTACTTTAGGTACCTCGATGGGTTTGCTCTTGGCTGCACACTGAACTCTAGAGCTGAGAAGAAACCTACGATGGAGCGACCTTACCCAAAAGTAGGCTCTTCCCTCTGGCATTATTCTCAAAGCCACTTTTTTTAAGTTTTACAGACAAAGGCTTAGACAAAGACAAAGACTTAGTGCGCACAGGCAAGGCGTTCCACTCCTTGCCTGTGCGCATCACTAAGGATAAGTAAAAGCGCAATCGAGGAAAGTACACCAAGAAGGGATGATATTCCCCAGTTTGCCTGCTCGCCATAGAGTAATATGTATATCTGAAATAGAGTGCTGACTTCGCGATAGATAGCGATAAATCAGCAATAGGCGACCATCTTACAATCGAATAACAATTATTGTCTCGTGCATAATATAGACATATTTTGCACGAGACAATAATTGTTATTCGATAGATTGCATTAGGGACCAAGAACTAGTAATTACTTTTGGTGGAGAAGGTGGTTCCGACACGTCAAAAGAGTTTTCAGTTATTTTTCAGATGAATAAGATGCATATTAATGAATTTTGTGATTTACTGCGTATGTACCATTAAGAATATTTACATATTGTATTCCATATCCAGATACTTAAGAATAAATTATTTTATTTATGTTTATTTATAAAATTATGTCAATAAAAAACTTCATTACAATAAAATATACTATACAATTATAAAAGTCTAATACAACTAAAATAAATTAAAATTATGACAAATTAAACATGAAATTCAAAATGAATTCCAGATAGTACAAATTTATAGATAAAATGTTGATGAAAATTAAAAATCAAACAAATAAAAAGTCGATTAAACTTCTAAAGGAAATATTCTCGATTCTAAAAAATATTGGTTAGGTTTAAAAGAAGCTCACTTTTAATGTCAAAATACAACTGTCCTATTCACCTTCACATTTTGGCAAAGAAAAAACGTAAAACACTCTCTTCTCAATGTCACTGAAGTGCCTTCTGGTCTTGGTCAGTCTGTAATAATCCTTGACGTTGTCTGTAGGACGTTCTTACAGTGAAATAATATAATTTATTTAATATTTGTAATAGAAACCTTTTTATAAACTTTATAATATTTCTGCATCAGAAAAAGAAGATAATTAAAATTAAAGGAGTTTACGAGTCAACAGCAATAAATGGCACATAATAAGTCTCAATATTAGCAGTTATTTCTAGATTTTATTAGCCATCATGACGAGTGCTGCGTAAGCCATACAATGTGTTATATGACACTTTTATTTCTTTGCAAATATTTAGCGGTATGATTGCTTGGGGGTGGTTTAGGGAGAGCGTGAGTTTGTACGTAGATTAAAATGTTTATCTGAAATAGAGTGTCGACTTCGTGTTTTTTTGCTATCCGGCGATCGTCGCGCCGCTCTGGTGAACACGAATGACAACAGCCCCTTACACTAACATACACTTAGATAAAATTATCGTTGTGTTTGCTGCAGACCGTGTAAGAAAATTATGAATATAACTGTAAATCCTTTCATGGCTGTAAGAAAAATTATAACACTGTTATTTTATTTCAAAAGCGATGATTTTGTGAAATAAATAAATAAATAGGTACGCGTGTGGCGCGTACACGCAATAGAACATAATGTCAGAGAAGTCAATATGTCACCCGCAATCAATGCCCGCAATAAAACATCTTGGTGCAATTGTCTGCTTGAGTGGTAACGTAATTTGAAATCCGCATCACAGGAAAACTGCACAAACGTATTTTTATACAAATTGGCTTGTTTTGTTTTATTGATGATTATTTTATTTATTTATTAAATAAACAACATTTACATGAAAGTACAGTAGTCCCACAAAGCTATTTGCATAGCTTGTCTGCGGGATCACGCGTCTCTAACTTAAAAAAATAAAAATACTTAAGTAATTTTGTTACTTTTAAGCAGCTAAAAAATATGTTTGAAGTCTTCTTTTAATTTTTTTATCTTGTTCCCTGCATATGTCCTCGGGAAACTGTCACCAAAGTAGTTATTTACTTTAGGTACCTCGATGGGTTTGCTCTTGGCTGCACACTGAACTCTAGAGCTGAGAAGAAACCTACGATGGAGCGACCTTACCCAAAAGTAGGCTCTTCCCTCTGGCATTATTCTCAAAGCCACTTTTTTTAAGTTTTACAGACAAAGGCTTAGACAAAGACAAAGACTTAGTGCGCACAGGCAAGGCGTTCCACTCCTTGCCTGTGCGCATCACTAAGGATAAGTAAAAGCGCAATCGAGGAAAGTACACCAAGAAGGGATGATATTCCCCAGTTTGCCTGCTCGCCATAGAGTAATATGTATATCTGAAATAGAGTGCTGACTTCGCGATAGATAGCGATAAATCAGCAATAGGCGACCATCTTACAATCGAATAACAATTATTGTCTCGTGCATAATATAGACATATTTTGCACGAGACAATAATTGTTATTCGATAGATTGCATTAGGGACCAAGAACTAGTAATTACTTTTGGTGGAGAAGGTGGTTCCGACACGTCAAAAGAGTTTTCAGTTATTTTTCAGATGAATAAGATGCATATTAATGAATTTTGTGATTTACTGCGTATGTACCATTAAGAATATTTACATATTGTATTCCATATCCAGATACTTAAGAATAAATTATTTTATTTATGTTTATTTATAAAATTATGTCAATAAAAAACTTCATTACAATAAAATATACTATACAATTATAAAAGTCTAATACAACTAAAATAAATTAAAATTATGACAAATTAAACATGAAATTCAAAATGAATTCCAGATAGTACAAATTTATAGATAAAATGTTGATGAAAATTAAAAATCAAACAAATAAAAAGTCGATTAAACTTCTAAAGGAAATATTCTCGATTCTAAAAAATATTGGTTAGGTTTAAAAGAAGCTCACTTTTAATGTCAAAATACAACTGTCCTATTCACCTTCACATTTTGGCAAAGAAAAAACGTAAAACACTCTCTTCTCAATGTCACTGAAGTGCCTTCTGGTCTTGGTCAGTCTGTAATAATCCTTGACGTTGTCTGTAGGACGTTCTTACAGTGAAATAATATAATTTATTTAATATTTGTAATAGAAACCTTTTTATAAACTTTATAATATTTCTGCATCAGAAAAAGAAGATAATTAAAATTAAAGGAGTTTACGAGTCAACAGCAATAAATGGCACATAATAAGTCTCAATATTAGCAGTTATTTCTAGATTTTATTAGCCATCATGACGAGTGCTGCGTAAGCCATACAATGTGTTATATGACACTTTTATTTCTTTGCAAATATTTAGCGGTATGATTGCTTGGGGGTGGTTTAGGGAGAGCGTGAGTTTGTACGTAGATTAAAATGTTTATCTGAAATAGAGTGTCGACTTCGTGTTTTTTTTGCTATCCGGCGATCGTCGCGCCGCTCTGGTGAACACGAATGACAACAGCCCCTTACACTAACATACACTTAGATAAAATTATCGTTGTGTTTGCTGCAGACCGTGTAAGAAAATTATGAATATAACTGTAAATCCTTTCATGGCTGTAAGAAAAATTGTAACACTGTTATTTTATTTCAAAAGCGATGATTTTGTGAAATAAATAAATAAATAGGTACGCGTGTGGCGCGTACACGCAATAGAACATAATGTCAGAGAAGTCAATATGTCACCCGCAATCAATGCCCGCAATAAAACATCTTGGTGCAATTGTCTGCTTGAGTGGTAACGTAATTTGAAATCCGCATCACAGGAAAACTGCACAAACGTATTTTTATACAAATTGGCTTGTTTTGTTTTATTGATGATTATTTTATTTATTTATTAAATAAACAACATTTACATGAAAGTACAGTAGTCCCACAAAGCTATTTGCATAGCTTGTCTGCGGGATCACGCGTCTCTAACTTAAAAAAATAAAAATACTTAAGTAATTTTGTTACTTTTAAGCAGCTAAAAAATATGTTTGAAGTCTTCTTTTAATTTTTTTATCTTGTTCCCTGCATATGTCCTCGGGAAACTGTCACCAAAGTAGTTATTTACTTTAGGTACCTCGATGGGTTTGCTCTTGGCTGCACACTGAACTCTAGAGCTGAGAAGAAACCTACGATGGAGCGACCTTACCCAAAAGTAGGCTCTTCCCTCTGGCATTATTCTCAAAGCCACTTTTTTTAAGTTTTACAGACAAAGGCTTAGACAAAGACAAAGACTTAGTGCGCACAGGCAAGGCGTTCCACTCCTTGCCTGTGCGCATCACTAAGGATAAGTAAAAGCGCAATCGAGGAAAGTACACCAAGAAGGGATGATATTCCCCAGTTTGCCTGCTCGCCATAGAGTAATATGTATATCTGAAATAGAGTGCTAACTTCGCGTTTTTCTGCTTTCCGGCGACGGTCGCGCCGACCTAGTAGCCACGAATGAACACAGCCTCTTATGCTTACCTATGCATAGGTATAGACCATGCTACTATTTTTGAAACTTGGTACAAGCGTTCAAAATATATGGAAACAGACGCCACCTAGTGGTCTTGGTGTCACATCAAAGCGTCTGCATTTCTAAACTGTTGAAAAAAATTAACGATTGACTAGGCGGCTTGGGGTCATTGTTTTAGAAACACGCTTTGCTTGCGCAATGTAAAAATGCATAGTGGCATCTACCAGAAAACTTAGTAATTAGTACTTGCTCACAAACTAGCAGATACGAAAAGCAGACGCTTTGTTGTGACACTAAGACTACTAGGTGGCGTTAGTTTCCATTCAGTCTCGATGGGTGAAAGGGGATGGCGGAATGAGTTCATGCAGCTTAGCAGCACACTCGCCGAAATACAGCCTGTAAAAAGCAGACAGGCAAGTTATTTTGCGTCGATGGACTAGACTGTGAACCAAACTTAGATTAATTGGCGTTGAGCTACTCACATAAGTGTTGTATTTCTAGTACGATTTGAACTAAATATACAACCGCAGTAATTTAGACAAAGCTCTTTAGAAACCTAACAAAGGCATCCAGTTGTTGATATGCACTTAAAATAAGTCACCATATTAGTCTTACCCAAGCGCCACAGCTAATTCCCACTTAGTGCATATGAATAAGAGTGTAATTACACTAGTGATTAGTCCCGGCCTGGCAGTGAGTCGGGGCCTAATTAGCGCTCTTGTGTACCCATCTTGACGTAAGCACAGCTCTAACTAATATAGTTGCTTATGTTTAGTTAGTTAGTGGTGTAAGATTGTTAGGAGTGACTTTTTTATGCGGGGTGACAGTCCCCAGAGAGTCAAACAGGCGGATCACCTGATGGTAAGTGATTGCCGCTGCCTACGGACACCTGCAACAACAGTGGAGTTACAAGCGCACTGCCCCTTACAAAGAGGAAACCAACTGAATCACGGATACACGGTTCAGAATCATTACCTCAAATATTTTAGGTATCCACAATTTTGTGAAACTATCTGAAACGTGCAGGTTTCTTCACGATGTTTTCCCTCACCGCCGAGCTGATTGTAGAAGGTCCAAAAATAACACTTATAAATGTTGAAATGGGTACATATATTAGCATCTACCATTGGTTCAGAAAGTCGATTTCTACTGAGAAGACACCAGCAAGAAACTCAGTAGTTACTCTTTTCCAATATTCATGATGATGTTACAGAGTTTCATTGAGAAGAGAAAAAAATACAATTATCAAACTTAACAGATTACTATGAATCACAACTCAAAAGACTAACCAATTAACATGACCAAGAATCCTTATCATTTAAATAGTCTTGTACTTTATAGTATCCTTGCTGCTAACTCAATGCTGTATCTATCCCACTCCACGCGTGTCGAAATTCACATTACAAGGAAACCAGACTAACTTAGACTAAATCTTCACAAAGTAAATTTAATTAAATGCTACATGGCCACTCGGCAAATAACATCAAGTAAAATAAAAATAATCTCCTCATCTGTCTCAAGTAACCTTCACTATAAGGCTGCGTTTCCGCTGAAGCGGAGCGTCGCATGAATTGACCAATCACTACGCTCGAAATATCCGTTCCGCTTCAATGAAAACAGGACGAGCGGAGCGGAGCAGTGCTGAACGGATTTCCATAGAAAACAGGGAGCCGACTGAGGCCCGTGGAGAGCAGCGGAGCGGAGAACAGCGGAGAACAGCGGGGTGGTGCGGGCGGAAAAGGAGATTGAGTGTAACTGCTCTGCTCCGCTCCTCTCCGCTCCACTCCAGTGGCCACACTCGCCGTTTTTCGCCGCTCTTCTCCGCCCCGCTCTGCTCCGCCCCACTCCGCTTACTGAAGCGTTTCTACTGGGAAACGCAGCCTTACACGACCTCTTTCTAAGTGTATTCTATTTTCTCTGGCTGCTAGTGCAAAAGCTTTTGAAAATTACGTCTTCTTTGTCCTTCCCTTGCAGGTTTAATTTAGTTTAGCTAAACCCTGTTTTTACTCCTTGCAATTCTAGATGTTTGTACGCGAGATGAGGTTTTTATACCCTCTCCAACACCTCTTAAGGAAATTTTGTTTGTGTGCAATAGTTGGACTCAATATTTATTGCCATTTTTAGAGGGCCAGAACAGAGCCCTCATAGGAGGAAGAAAAATCTTTCAAATATTGAAAAAACGGAACCCTTATAGATTCGTCATGTCTATCTGTCCGTCCGTATATCACAGCCATTTTTTTCCAAAACTATAAGAACTATTGAAACTTAATAAAAAGATGTATTTCGTTCACCACATTACAATTTTTACAACAAATAAAAAAAATTGCGAAAAAAAACCGCCTTTAAAAACCACGAACTATTATTATTTTACTATATTTTACACTTTTAAAATAATATTTTCAACACTTTATACACTTCAAATAACATTTTATAACAGTACACTCGAGAAAAGGTGTTACCTAAGTCGGCGCCCAATACTGTCTTGTAATTTAATACAACATTCAATTATTCAACAGAGCGACTCCGACTCGCATTTGGTCGGTTTTTTACTGTCTTAATTTCCTTACAATCAGTAAAAATCTGTTGGTGGTATCATCGATCGAAGACAATGATTGATAATAGATTGGAAAAGACTACGTCTATCGAGGCTGTACAGCTTCAAGTCTCCAGATCACATCGTAGCTCACAACACGATTGCTAAATTTTAGTGATTCAAGCGTTTTATGCTAAAAGTATATGTGTGAAGTATCATCTTGTATGGCAATGCCAGTGTAATAGTTTTTTAGATTTTCGCGTTGCATTATAACTATAATGTACCAATACGGGGATTAACACGATATTTATTATGTGAAACAACATTGTGTACTCACATATTTGGCTCGACGTTTCGGCTACGTTACAGCAGCCGTGGTCACGAGCGGACTAAGAGTCCGCTCGTGACCACGGCTGCTGCTGTTATAATGCCAGTGTAATTAAAAATTACCGAAAATTTCTATTACAGGAACGTGAGGCAGGTACCGCAAATAATTTTGTAATTCACGAACTTCATATGTCGTGAACAGGGACTTTAGCCGAGAAATAAGATAACACAGTGGGATGTAAGATACACACTGCAACAATACCTATAACGATGGTAACTTAGTGGATAAAAACGCGCCATCCATATGGTCGCGATTCGAATCCAAGTATAGGTACACCTCTGCAAATATATGTTGTATGTATTTCTATCATTAACGCAGCGGTGACGGAAAACATCGTGAGGAAACTTGCACATCTCCAAATTACCAGACTTCTGGCATTCTGGATCATAGTCCAAGCGTACCCAGGACAGCTTAAGCCCGGGCTCGGAATCACGCGCTAAGATGAGGTGACAACACTGCGACAATAAAGTATTAGAACACCTCATTTAAGGTATTTTGGGAGATCAGGAGCCCAATTCTCGTGCCCGAGACATTTATTTTCATACGATATATATCACTAAAACATAGTACTTTTGTATGGTTTTCAGGTGATACTACCATGTTTTTTTCATATCGAAATCCCCAGAATTGGGGTCCAGGACCAAATAATAATATCGTACACGAAATAACACACAAATAATTTTCTGCAACAGCAAAACTAAAATTGTGTATATGCATGCTTGTTTACAGGTGTGTATGCATGCTTGTATAGATATATATATTCAATTGAGATAATCACATTCGCAAGTCGTCGCAGCCTGTAACTGAATCTACACTTAGCATATATTTTAATGTAAGTTTTTTTTTACGGTTATTCGGTGTAAGATTTGTTGGTTATCCTCAATAAATAAATAAATAGATAAGAATCGCGTTTCTGCTAAAATATAATAAAAATTAATCGTGGCCACGCCACGTGCCATGAATAGGCCGGCTTGACAGGAGTGATACCACGGCCTAACAGAAAACTGGCGTGAAGCAGCACTTTGCTGTGTTTCGATGCGTGAGTGAGGGTACCGGGGAGACCCAATCCGGGGGAAAGGGGGGTTTAAATGTTGGCAGCGCACGTATGACTCCACTGGTGTCGCGGGTGTCCATGGGCGGCGGCAATTGCTTACCATCAGGCAATCCGTCTGCTCGCCTGCCCCCATTACATAAAAAAGGAGACCAAATAGAAATATCGTATTCAAAATAACACAATTTTATTCATAAGAATCCCGTTTCTGCTAAAATACAATACAATTTGATTTATATTCAAGCTAACAATCTCATTGGACGCCATTCGCATTGATCCAATGCATTTTTATAAACCCTAAGCTTACAAATGTTCCATTTGCATACGGAATGAGATATTCCGTCATGAAATACCCGATTCAAATCCGTAATGACGTTCAGAATCAGGTTAATGCAAAAGTCCGTTTGTCATGCTAGCGATAAATGGTGCCGCACACTGTGACACTTTATGTAGCCAAACAACATGACCATAGTTTTTTTTTTATTACATAGGTGGCAGACGAGCAGATTGATCACCTGATGGTAAGCGATTGCCGCCGCCCATGGACACCCGTTTCACCAGTGGAGTCACTAGTGCGCTGCCGACCTTTAAGCACCCCAGCGATTGGGCCTCCGGTACTCTCGCTCACGCAGCGAAACACAGCACAGTGCTGCTTTACGCTGATTTTCTGTGAGGCCGTGGTATCACTCCGGTCGAGTCGATAGAGCGAAGGAGAGAGTTTAAACGAGTCACCTGATGGAAAGTAATCAGAGAGATGGTGTTGCCGGTATTTTTAAAAAAGAGTACGCTCTTCTCTTAAAGGTCCCTAAGTCGTAGCCGTCAGGCCAAACCGTCCACAGAACTGTGGTACGTCAGCATCAAAAGTAGCTAAACACTTAAGTACCATGTCGAAGTAAATGTTACGAGTGTTAAGCCACTTATAATGCTGACCGTTCGTGATTGAGGTATTTTTGTAAGGCCCCTAAATAGTTGAATGAATTAGATGCCCATGGGCAGCTATAATCACTTGCCATCGCGTATGCCATTTGCTCGTTTGTCCTTTATGTAATGTAAAAAAAGTATAAGTGATGCTTAGAGAGTGAGAAGTATAAATAACAACAGACCATTCAAGCGCCCTTCACAAGCTGAATGAATTTACACCATCAACAAATATACAAATTAAAAAGCTATCAGCGCAAAAGTGGAGTTCGCCATGAATGGGCCGGCTCGGCCAGAGTTATACCATGGCCTCAGAGAAAACCGATGTGAAGCAGCACTGTGCTGTTTAGCTACGTAAGTGAGGGTACCGGAGGCCAAATCCAGGGGAAATGGGGGTTTCATGTTTGGCTGTGACTCCGCTGGTGCCATGGACACCAGCAGCGGCATTCGCTTACTCAGATCAGTGATTCGTCTCTCGTATGCCACATAGAAAAAAGTGGTGTAACCCCATTTTAACTTAAACTATACCCAAAATGGCTTCTGCCATTTACAGCCGATACCCTCAAGGTACTTTAACCCTCCTACAAGCTTTTTGAGGTTACTGAATTTAAAAAAAATTACGAAAAAAAATCGCCTTCAAAAACCACTAACTAAAAAGTATCAAATAATATTTTTAACACTTCGTACATTTCAAATAACATTTTATAATAACACTCGAGAAAAGGTGTTACCGAAGTCGGCGCCCAGTAAAGTAAAAAGTAAAGTATCAGCCTATAAACTGTCTCACTGCAGAGCAAAGGCCTACATCATAGAAATCAAGTCATCTCTACTATGACGGGATTAGGCTTAATCACCGCGCTTGCCATATGCGGATTGGTGATCACAAACCCGAGCTATGTTCGAAAAATTCGAAACATAGTTTTCATTCGACCCGGGAATCGAACCCAGGACCCCGAGATCACGGCCTGGTACTTAAACCACTATACCAACAGGGCACCCACGACTATCTTGTAATAAATACTTCATTCTATTAGTCAACAGGGAAAGGTGGAAGTTGGAGTAGTCGACAGAGTCCGTTCCATATCGCCCGTTCCATAGGCGCACAGAAAATCACTTTGTTTCATTAATTTTTCCATTCAGATACTGCTTACTTACTTTTAAGCTTTGCAAACAAACAACAAAATTCATAATTTGCTACACAAATGTTGATCAAATAGATTTTGTGGCTCGCGCTGGAGCCGCAGTACATTAAAAAATCGGAATCAGATTCAGTTCTAAGTAAAGGGACCCCCTAAATTTTTTAATTCCTATTTTTGTGTAAAAACCGCAATGCGGTTAACAAAATACATCTATTTACCAAGTTTCAATAGTGCAGTTCTTATAGTTACGAAAAAAAATGGCAGACATGACAAATCTAAAAGGGTTCCGTTTTTTGCCATTTGGCTACGGAACCCTAAAAAATTGTCGATATCACATCATGCACATTTACGTAGCTGCCAAATCCGTGAAGTGTTAAAAGTGTGTTTTACTTTATCGGCGTGCAAACTAAGGACAGTAAGCGTAGTTAGGTTTGGGAAATAGTGCAATAGAAAATCTTGGTTTGACTACATAATTTATGATGCAGTCCCAATTTTTTCATTTCCCGCAGTCGAGTAAGAATTAGACAGCATGGCGGGCTATCCAGGGACGGAGAATTTAACATTTGAAAGCGCACTTCTTTCCTGGATGTCTATGGGCGGTATCTATCGCTTACCATTAGGCAAACTGTCTGCTAGGACAAGAATCCTAGTGTGCGCCACTGCCTGCCTTATGCACCGTGGTTCCGGTACTTGAATACATTTTGCTAAGCGAATCGTTCGTAGCGCACATAACATCCCTTTGTTTTATTCATTCCACCACTCAGAAGACAAATAGAAAACGTCATTCGTATTATAAAGACAAACATGGAGTCTGCCTGGGCGGCTTGTTGTTTGAGCCATTAGGTATTCTCGACAGATGTTAATTTTCACGTTTTACAGCATCATGCCGAAAATGTTAGGCTTTAAATAAACGTTATGTTATTTGTTTTTAAAATGAAGAATAAATAAAAAAGTGTTTTATTTGAAAGGAAAGTTAGTAACGGGCGTCCAGCTTCTACCATAGAGTAACTTATATATACTGAGATAGAGGCATCAATCGCCTAGCCAGTTCCAGCGCCATCTAGAGGAAAACGATAAATACTCAACGGCTACGTAGTAGGGTCATCCTTTAAGAATCAGCCAGGGAGACGATTCAATAGGGCCATCCGCGCTATATACAGCCTTAGATTACGTGACTCACTTATGGAAATATTTAAACAAATAAATATTTTAACCGTGGCTTCCAATTTATCCTCGACTGCATTATGTATGTACGAAAGAACTTGCACACTTTTCCAAAAAAGTCCGATAGTCATAGTCTTAACACCAGAAATAAACATAGACTTGCCGTCCCAGTCCTCAGACTTCATAAAATCGGTAATTCCTTTGTTGGCTTAAGTATTAAGATATTCAATAAGCTCCCACAAAATGTCATTAACCTATCACTGGATAAGTTTAAGTCTCATATTAAATCCTGCCTAATGAAGAGAGGTTACTATAGTGTACATCGTTCATGTTAATCGATTAGTCTTGTGAGCTGTTATTCCTAGTAGTCTGTTAACTTTGACAATTGTATTTTTTTCTCAATTGAAACTGTAACATCATCAATATTTGAAAAGAGTAACTACTGAGTTTCTTGCTGGTGTCTTCTCAGTAGAAATCGACATTCCGAACCGGAGGTAGATGATAATATGTTGCTATACCTATATTGACATTCATAAGTGTTCTGTATGAACCTAAATTGAATAAATATTTTTTTTATCTTTTATCTTTATCTTTTAATAATTTAATTAGCTCTGATAATAAAGCTCCCATTACTTTCTAGATCTCTGGTTTATTTCCCATACTTTTTAAAAATTGATTTCTTTTTAAAGCTACATCTGCTTTTTACAAGCTCCATCTAACAAAAAACCGCTAAACATTTTTTCCCATACTGAGGAAAAAAGTACTAACTTAAAAAAAACCGTTTAGATGACAAATTTTAAGGTAAAACTGGGTCCATTAATTTGAACAGCGAAAATTTGTGAGAATATTATACGAATACCTTCTTATTCATGCTGAAGTGGCAGTAAAGTAGAACCGACAATCGTTTGGGGCCAAAAAATTTCCGGAGTGAAGATCGCGTCTCGGTGGACGTAGTATAGTCACGTGCACTAATAAGTATACCACCTCATTCAAATATCAACCTTATTGTTATCATCTTAAGAGTCGAGGTGTTTACATTTCCTTGCAGGCGAGTGTATCTATATGTAGCTCTTAGGCCTGATGGTGTGACGGTTTGCGCAAGATGGCTGGCATAAGCTGGATGCGAGTAACTGAGGATTGCACTGCGATAGGCTAGTGATTATGACATGCTTTTTTTAGTGAACATTATCTGAACGTGAATTTGAACTGTAAAACAAACATTTACTATTTGAAGACCCTTTCAGCGCAGTGGTTTGAACGCCGGTTGATAACAAAAGTCTCGGGATCGATTAACACAAACGTATGTTGATTTTGCTATTGTCGCTGTTCCAAGTTTAAATAGTATCAGGGAAAACGTTAGTTTGGGATCAGGACAATGTATGTGATTTTGCCTCTTTGTATTTTTAATTTTTGATTTAAAATAATCAAACGTCCGTAGCGCTGGCCACTTATATTCTGCCTATGAAAAACAATAAAAAATCCACCGCGTCCCAGATAAAAGGAAAAAAAAGTTATTCACATTCACCGAGTCGAGGAGCTGACATCTGTGGTGTAAAGTCCTTTAACCTCTCGAGCCAGGCAGATGTTAACGAAAAGTGAATCTTTTTCGGCCTACATTTCTCTTGGACCGAAGCCAACAAGGGAACTGTTTAAGGGCCGTGTCTTACATTGGGCTTATTTTTGGATCACTCGCTCTGTTCATAGTTATAAATTATCTTAATTGAACAGCTTTGGGAAAAAAATATTGGTTTTAATTATATATTTTTCATCAATTTATTTATTTCACTCTATTTATTCATCTTTACAATGATCTTTACGATCTAAACGAACAGATAAAGAACCCTAAATTGCCGCCGCTATAGACATCTGTAACATCAGTGGAGTCACAAGTGCTGCCAACTTTTAACGCACTTTCTGCCCCGATAGGCGCCCCGGTCTGGAATCCTGTAGTACAGGCTCATGGCCTTTTTCAGCCTTCAGATCTCTGGCAATCTTAACTATGTTTACTAGCACATAAGATTCTAACTCCGGTACTATAGATTGTCAAGAAGAAAAAAAAGTATTATTAAAGGTATCCTCCACTTGGCGAAACACGGCGTAGGCGGTGCTGCATGCCGGATTTAGGTGAGGCCCTGATATCCTCATCTGTTCGAGCTGGCATACCACTCTGCAAAGAGGGCCCAACCAAGAAGAAGTTAAAAATACAAAAAAAAATGCAGTAACTTAGTCTCTGATATCATCATATTTTATTTTGATGCAGTATTTTGTGTTTGATGCTCTCTTTTAAGATTAGTTGCTACAACTCTTGACGACCCGTTCAGATCTGTGCTAGTGAACGCTGCTTCTGGTACAAGGGTTGCGGGTTCGATTCCCGCACAGTACAAACATTTGTGAGCATGAATTTGTATTGGTCTGGGTCATCGTCAGCCCATTTAAGTCCCCACTGCTGGGGCACGGGCCTCCCTCAATCACATGAGTATATTAAGTATGTATTTACAAAAGATTTAAAAGGTCCGTCTGCTCGTCTGCCACCTATTACATAAAAAAGAAAAGTATTAAATGTATATATCTGTAATTCCGCTATTGGTTCTGATACCCGTAACACAGGTGCTTAAGCTTAAGCATTAACATTAACATTAATCTGACTCCGAGATAGGTAGCTACCTATCTCGGAGTCAGATCAATGTATGTGATGTTGACAAATTTTTATTTATTTATATTTAATTCATTTATTTTCAATTACTTATAATTAATCAAATATATATCAAATATATTCTCATCGCCTTCTCATAACCTTACCTACTACCAATAGTCCCATTCAATATTCAATATTCATCAGTCTCCGAGTCCAATATCGGCTCACGTTGCATTATCGTGTGACACCGCAATACTGCCGGCTCGAAACAGTCTACGAGCATTTTGTTTCTGTGTCAAGGGGTTATGGAAATGACACCTTTAACCTCCCCTATTCACTGTGTAATCCGATGAGAAGGTATAAAGTAGAGGGTAAAAATAAACCGCTCTAAGCTCAAGATGTTTTGCTAGTATTTGTGATTTTGGAGAGCGTATAAGTAGGTAGTGATAGAAATGTTATACTCAGAATTTTTTTTTATGGCTATTTCATCGATTAGATTCATATCAATTTAAGAAAAATAATTTTTAAACGGATGTTTGGGCATAATTTTTTTTTAAAAGTCACCAACACCTACAAAGTCACAAGCACCTGCACAACATGGGCCTTTCAGATACCAAAATCTGCAGGTTCTGTCGCGAAGACGAGGAAACGATTATCCACGTCCTCGGCAAGTGCATAGCGCTGCACCGCTGCAGAAGCCGGCACCTAGGAGCACACATGATCTCGGCATACGAGATCAAAAGCTCCCCCATCAGCTCCATTCTCGGGTTGATCCTGGAACTGGAGCTACATGAGGTGCTGTAATAGGTTACGGGGCTGCCACAATAGATCATCTACTGGTCGCAGTGGCTATGAGACGCCGGGCTCACCCCATTTCTATCAAATAATAAAGTAAACGAAGAAAACTTCAGTCTGCACTTGTGGGATTTTATTTTTAAAGACGGGAAGCCTTCAAAGCTCCACAATGAAGCTTTTGTCTGCTAATTTATTCTTCGAAGCTTTTATGCATAATAAGTATTATCTGAAAATGCACAGCGTTCATTCACTGGCTGAAAAGCTAAGCGGGAAGAACTTAATAAGTTCATCGACCGGTGACAAGTGTTTTATGAAAGGTTACAATAAAAAAGTCCACGTTTGTTGTACTCGTAGTCTAAAATCAACGTTATCTATCCCCGTGTGAGAACCACGCATCGACATGGATCGAAGAGTGATAATACGGCCTCACAGAAAACCGGCGTGAAGCAGCGTCTCTGCTGTGTTCACTGAGTACGCGAGGGCAACTAAGGCCTACATTGGGGGGAAATGAGGTAAGATTAAAAGTCCATAGGCGGCAACAAACGCTTACATCAGGTGATCCGTCTGGCCACATATCACATTAAAAAAACGCGGTTCATTACACTCCTTCTGATATGACAAAAAATATGGCTGACACATCATACTTTTGAACCAACCTCCTTTTAAATGCCTCAGTAGCGCAGTGGCATGTAAGTCGCGCATAAAAGCGACGAATGCGCTTGGGATCCTGGGTTCTGTTAAGATTTTTCTCAGTCTCAGCCCGATGTCTGGAAGTTGGCAGTTGCGTATCTTCGTGCCTCGGAAAGCACGTTTACCTGTTGGCCCTGCGCACGATCCTTTTTAAGTTGTGTCGCTCTATGCATCCCACCGAAATATGTGGGTAAAGGAGTAGACACTCCGCTGGTGTTTGTGCAAAAAATTGAGCACTATAATATATACTGCGTACGTGGATGATCGTTGAAATCCGCCGCCGTAGTCGAAGCGTCTATGTGACAGACAGCTTTAGACGCAACCTGGTATAACATGTTGAGATGAGATGTGAACGTGGAATCTCACAGTGCCACTGATATAGTCAACTAGCTGCGATAGTACAAGTGTTGGCGACTGGCTGCAGTGCAACCTTATTCATTTGACGTGCTGCATTTTTAATCAAATTGTCATCTGATTGGGTCAAGTAAACATCGATTTCAATTGCTTTGTACATATTTGTTTCTATATCCATATTATGTTCATATTAGTATCTTCTACTTACTTTGTGTTCAATTTAGGTAAAGCTTAGATCAAATCTAGGTCTTAAATGAAAGTACTTTCATTGTTGACATGTACCCTGTCAGGGCACTACAATATTTGTGGCAATTTATAAACTGCGTTTTATTATTTTGAATGAATAAATATATAAACAAAAAAATGTTTATTTATTTATTCATTCATAAAAAAGGTTACAATTAAGATGCAGTAAAGTTAACTTAGTACCTACAGTGATGTTACGATTTTAATTTACATGAGTTATTATTTTGTACTTAATATACGATTTCAGCTTTAAACCGTGCCTCACTCATTCTCCAGTTAATATACAGTCCACCAGAACCACACTAGTTATCATAATCTTACACTGCTTACTAACAAACATAAAGAATAATGAAAAAATATCAGCCTATATACTGTCCCACAACAAAGCAAAGGTCTCCATAGAAATAAAGTCATCGCTACTATGCCAGGGATTAGGCTTAATCGCCACGCTTCCCTAATACGGATTAGAGATTACAATTCCGAGATATTTTCGAAAGCTGCTATGTTAGTAAAGCTTTGCTTACGTCAAGCTATGTACACAAGAACGCTAATTAGTCCCCGACTCAACTAATCGTTAGTGTAATTACTAGGGTGTTGACTTATTATATTATGCATTATCAACAATTGAGAACCTTCGGTAGGTAGTTTAAAGGCGTTGAATAAAAATGAGCGGACCCTGTAGGCTTAAGCTGTATGGAAGAAGCAGTACTTAACCAACAGCCTAAGTTAATTTAATTGGATGTTTCGGAAGCATTATCATTTTGACTAGCCATTTTGTGATCGCCGAACAGGTACGACCTGGTGATCTTCAATAAAAGAGCTTATTGCACCCTTAATAGCCGGCAACGCATATGTGATGTATCATGTATTACAGATGTCCATAGGCGGCAGTAATCACTTACCATCGGATGAGCCGTCTGCTCATTTGTCTGCCATAATTAATAAATAATAATGAAACAATGAGAGTGATGATTCGAAATTCAAGACACGTACGTTAGATAGAAAGGAACAAACTGTAAGTAAACATGGCGGTATCGAACGTTTATGGATAAGCTCTTTCATGATTAAAATGCTTTAAATATTTAAATAAAATAAAAAAATATTTATATTGATCCCGGGATCATAGTCAGAATCCCGGAGCATATCCATATTAACATCTATGTTTGCGGTCAATGAACCCAAATAGCTCTACCGATTCCGTTCATTGGTAATGACCGTGACTTTCTAGTCACTTGTGAGAAGTTTCCATAGTACGTACAATCCCACACTACTTACTTAACTTTCTAACAAAACATACGCAACTATATTAGTTAGAGCTGTACTTACGTCAAGCTGGGTACACAAAAGCGCTAATTAGGTCCCGACTCACTGCCAGGCCGGGACTAATCACTAGTGTAATTACACCCTTATTCATAAACACCAAGTAGGCATTAGCTGTGTCGCTTGGGTGAGACCAACATGGCGACTTGTTTTAATTATGCTTATTAACAACTGTAAAATTTGTGCACTTATCTATTTACTAATAGTGGCCCGCCCTCCCGTTTCGGGGCATTAGTTCCACTTTATACCAATAGATGACCCTAGGTGTCGATTACATTGCGCAAGCGCTTCGTGTTTTCGGATTACCTATAGGCGCTGCCGCTGTCTGATGGATTTACCTCTTTATAGCTTTTAGCTTGTTGGCTTGTTGAAATCGTACCAGACGCACTTTATTACCTTTGCAAGAATGCCAGCTAATCCAGGGAATAGGTACATTGGATGAGGGCGGCATAAGACCACATTGGGGATGGCCTATGTCCAGCTGTGGGCGTCTATTGGCTGAAGTGATGATGATGCTAGTTCATAAAGCTTAGCTTGGACAAGCTTTGTATAAACATTTGTATGCGTGTGGTTTTCCTGTGGTGAGAATGTCAACCTGCGAGTGTAATCGCCAAAGACTTAGGATGCCGTCTAATTCTGAATAAAACTGTGGTACAGTCAACAGCACATCAACGTATTTCGTAGTTTGTAGTTCTTATTACGTAGAGCATAAGAGCCACTAGCTGCGAAAAGTGTGCATCAACTTTTGCTGTTGGCTGTACTATAGTCGAACCAAACTAATAGGTTACATTTGACGTTTCTCAATTTTAGCTTCATAGAGGGGTGACCTCAACTAACAAACTTCGATTAAAGTTAATAATCGATATGTACTTCAAACAAACGTGAATCGAATACTATAATAATGGAAAAAAGTTATTCGAACATTTATTTGGAGAATTGAAAAGAAAGAAGATAGCAGGTACCGATCCTAGATATCGATCCGCGGCCAGTTTTTTTTTCTTCGAAAGAAAAGCGCTCATAATTTGCCAAAAATATGATTTTTCTGTTGATCGAGTTATTAATGTATTTATATTACTAAACAAGATAATAATACTTTTTTATTTTAATCAGCTCGTAGTTTTTCATTTATGGTTGAATATTCCAACATGAATAACATTGTATTCGTTCGACTATTTGGGGAACATCCCTAGAGGTTAATAAATTAACGATAAAAATATATTTTAAGAACAAGCTTTTATCATGCACGAAAAATAAAAAAATAAACTAAGACATTCATAAAATTTGTATTTTTTAAAATTTAACAAGTAACAATCTACAAAAGTGTTCAGTTTAAATGTTCATGTAGAAGTATGATACATAAACAATACTATTTATAACCAGAGGTGTCGTAAAAAGCGACTAAGGTAAAGCTGCTGGCATGATCATCAGCACCTAGAGAATGAAAACTCTGCATTTATATCAAAACCCTCGCCAACCCGTCCGCCAAGACTGGTGAGTATGGCAATTACCTCTCATGTGATTGAGGGAGGCCCGTGCCCCTGCAATGGGGACTTGAATGGGCTGACGATGATGATGATGATCTATAACCAGTATATTAATATTCTTAAGTGATTTAAAAGCTTGTCGCATAATTTCGTTAACGCAATTTGGCGTGGCAGAAGGGGGCTCGTCAGGGAAATGTGCGAGGGCTGTAGGTGCGAGGGCACCGGCTGACCTACAATGAGACCTAGCTGTGGAGGATGGCGCACTGCACGCCGATGCGCCATCTAGTAGGAGTGAGTGTAATGATTGCACCTCTCTGAGGCGGTGTTCTTGTTATACATGGGTGGACGTTGGCCGCAGGCGAGGTCAAACGGACTGATGAGTCACCGTGGGCCTCGTCTACTTATATCAACAGCGGTGGGTGTCGGAGGGTTTTTAGTAGGTAAACCTCTGGGGTTACCTCCCAGAGGGAGACCCACACACCCTTTCAGGTTCCCCAACCTGATAGGACGTTGCGGACGGTTTTTACTCCGATATAAAAAAGAGGTATCACTTTTGAATAATAAACATGACTACCTAGGTGGCGCAGTGGTTAGTAGGTCGCACTTATAAGCGACAAGAGGTCCCGGGTTCGATTCCCTTGTCGAAGCAAAAATTTGTACCTAAGTTTTCGTTGAGAAATTCTTGGTGTCAGCTGGAATCTGGAAGTTGGCGACCTTGTACCCCCGTGCCTCGGAAAGTACGTTAAGTCGTTGATCCTGCACCAATCCCTCTCCGGTTGTGTCACACTGATGTTCCATCGAAATATGAGGGTAAGGTAATAAAGTGCACTTGTGTTTGCGCACATACTTGAGCACTATATATATCCTGTGTACGTGGCTAATCATTGAGATTGGCCGCCGTAGCTGTAATCGGTTGGACGATATTATTATTAATAAACATGAGGGTTGGTTCCGGTTTTTATACGCATCAAAACAAATATCCGCACAGTTGAATTACTTATGATAGATAACAGTTCGGACGTAACGTTATACTTGCTTTCAGTACCGAGTATCGATCGTGCGGTCCCGCTTCTTGATTTAATAGGATGGTGTGATAACATAATTAGAAAGAAAGAAAGAAAACATTTATTATTATTTATTTGATAGAAATGGGGTGAGCCCTGCGTCTCATAGCCACTGCGACCAGTAGATGATCTATTGTGGCATCCCCATAACCTATTACAGCACCTCATGTAGCTCCAGTTCCAGGATAAACCCGAGAATGTCGCTGATGGGGGAGCTCTTGATCTCGTCAGCTGAGATCATGTGTGCTCCCAGGTGCCGGCTTCTGCAGCGGTGCAGCGCTATGCACTCGCCGAGGACGTGGATAATCGTTTCCTCGTCCTCGCGACAGAACCTGCAGATTTTGCTATCTGAAAGGCCCATGTTGTGCAGATGCTTGTTTAATTTGCAGTGCCCTGTGAGGGTCCGAGTGAGTGCCCTAACATGTCCTCTACTCAGTTTTATTATTTCTACAGCTCGTCTCTGATCGAACGCCTGTATCAACGCCTTAGACTGTTCTAGTCGAGGTAGTCTTTTCCAGAATTCAGCGCTTTGCTTATGCTCCCACTCTTTTAACTCGAATCTGACCATGCAGGCTGGAACGCCATTTATTGGTTCCGGTCCGAGTAGTGGGCTCTCTGCCCCGGCCTTTGCTAGCACGTCAGCGACTTCGTTGCCTCTGATATTGCAGTGTCCCGGTACCCAAATCAGATTTACGATGTTGGCATTGCCAAGCTGGTTTAGGAGCAGGACACACTCGCTAGTGAGTTTGGAGTCAAGTTCACAGGATGTTAACCTTTATTATTATAGACATCACAACACATAGTATAGGTACAGCAGTTGTAAACAAAATTTTGCACAAATAAAAAACAAAACGGGAAGCAATTAAAAATAAATAAAAATTTAATTACCTGTGTATAAGTAACGTTAGGGGTGATTTTTAATGATAATGACAACAACATGAGAGTGCCAATTTCTGCGAATAAAGGAAACCATTATGTTTTGTTGTGTATTTCAAATAAAGTAATTACCATTTGTGTGTTTAAAACATAAATGTGAAAGTACCTGCCGCTATAGGACAGACCGGAAAACAATTCCTTAACTCATATCATATTGAGACGCGCCTTCATTAGCGACGATGATAAAGCTCCCATCACACAAGGCTTATAGGTAGTGACTAGTAAAGCCACGTGCACATCGTAAATAATTCCCATCTTATCGAAGTCTGCAGCGAATCCTCCATTAAAGCACTGTTAATATTGAATCGCCAAGGTACTCGCTAAGGTACTTAGCGTAAATACTGTTTAGGTATTCAGACACGGGACTAGTGTACCTACTTAGCTTGCATTGTTTACATTATGTATTAATCTGGTGGTTTGAGAACCGGGAGGTGATTTCCTGGGTTCGATTCCCGGGTCGAGCAAAGGTATCTTGCGAATCTTTTCGAACAAACGAGTAGCTCGGGTTTGTGATTGATCACCAATCTGCATTAGGCAAGCGTGGTGTTCAAGCTTAATCGCATCATAGTAGCGTTGATTTTATTTGTATGATGGAGGCCTTTGCCCAGCAGTGGGAAATATATAGGCTGATACTTTACACAAAGTAAAATATGACGTTTTGATTTAATACTACTTTAGTACTCTTGTCCCCGGCGCAGAGTAGAATAGGTCACCCTCACTCTTACCGAGGTGTCGTAAAAGTTGCTTAACCGCTAGCGAGCTTGAGCAAATTCGACAGGGAATAATTAAAAAAAAATATATACACAATTTTTCATGTCAATGCAATTTGACAATTATAAACAGTTTAGAAAATTTAGAGACCAATTTAGCTGTGAATGAAGTTGTATTTACATGAAATTAAAACCATGCGATTTGGAAATCAGTGACCGATTTTATTCAAATCAAAAAATTGTTCCAATTCCTACGAATAAAAGAAACCATTAAGTTTTCATTTGATGGATAATTTGTATTTTAAATAAAGTCATCAATAACCATTTGTGCTTTTAAAGCATAAATATGAAAGTATCGCTTCTACCAGAAACCAGGTATAAAATAACCATATTTATTTCTTACGGGGTATATATACATTTTAACAATTTATAATTTAATATCAGAAACCATTACATACCTACATAGATTACGAAATAAGTGGCTTGAATGGTAGTTATCGCGTGTGAAATATCCGCTAGATGGCGTGCTTGATAACCAAAACTCCATTTTCAACATCATTGGCTGTTTTATTCGTAAAATGACAATTTGACATAAACCTCTAAAAATACCCAATTACCTTGAAGATGGACCTCAGTAGCTATATGCGCTAACTTGCGGAGTTTTCGCACGCGATAGCCTCCATTTAATAAATGTGTTATGAATATTAAAAACAACGAAAGTAGGTACAGTCAACTCCAAAAATATGTATACAGTTTAGGACGTTGTCACAATATATAATATAAGAAAGTAGACTCTACTTTCTTATAGGTTAGTATTGTGACAAGGTCCTAAAGTGTATACATATTTTTGGAGTTGACTGTCCCAAAACGGCCAGCATATTTACATTAGGAAGATTTTATAACATCTAGACACTATATTGTGACGTCTTTGTGTATATTTTGTTTTGTCTTGGTTTTAGATGGTACTTGGTGAAAAACTCAATTAAAATAAACATCAAAAGGATTTAACTCGCCACACCGTTCAATAACCATTAAATTAACGTGTCTCTGTAATCACTCGACATTGGCAGAGTTACTATGTGTTTGCCGTAGGCAACACTACTGTGTTCTTTATGGTTGCTACTGCACCCATATAGAAAAAAAATCATCTAGACACAACTTACACACGCGTTTCCTCTATTTTTCCGAGAAAGAGAATTGATCTCACTATCCTTGGAGCGCGCTGCAGGGTTAAGACCAAAGACTTCCACCATCAAGCCGGTCTATAGACTTATGATGCCGTCTAAGGAGCCAATCATATATAAAAAATCAAGTCAGGAAAAAGTGCACGAATCGAAGGAAATTAAACAAGCATTGATTTTGATTGGCCATAACATACCATTCTCGTAATGCGCGAGTCTGGAGAAGCCACGAGCGACTCGTGGTTACAGGGGAACAATGTAGGGGGTATAAGAGTTAAACAGGAGTTTTCACTGTACCCACTATTTTATATCCTCCAACCGATTACGGCTACGGCGGCCAATCTCAATGATCAGCCACGTACACAGGATATGGTAATACCTAGTGCTGAAGTGTGTGCGCAAACACAAGTGCACTCTCTATTCCATTACCCTCATATTCCAATGGGAGACACGGGGTTACATGTCCGCCGATTTCAAGACTCCGGGCTGACACTAAGAATTTCTAACCGAAAACTTAGCTAGATACAAATGTTTGGCCCGACCCGGGATCGCTACCATTATTGTATTATGTCCGTAAATATGCAGTGATGAGGTTGTATGTATAAACAACGCATATTTGTATGCTATTTAATAAATATCTTCCATTCTTAATTTTGTGCTAGACGAAACTGCAGCATACGCCAACTATCTTGCAAAATTAACGTTCGCGGAAGTCCACTATTTCTGCTGTCCATAAAATATGTGTTTACTTTTCTTTATTGAGCCCTCCACGCTCGCAATAGAGCTTATATTTAACCGTGCAATATATCAAGTGGTGGTTTAGAAGCAATATAATAAATTATGTTGCACTTTGCCACGTCCGCAACTCGGGTGGGGAATTCTTAACGAAGTCAAGAGATTCGGTGCAACATATAAATAAGGCTTGGCTATGAAATAAGTAAAGATATTGGCAGCCAACCAATAACAAGGAAAAGTGAACAATTATCAAGTATTATGTAAGATTAATAACCGCAATGTAACATCTTCATCGTCAACTATAACAGAGTATTATTTCCCGGTTGCGTCCAGAGTTATCACTTTACAGCCTGGGGTACGATTGGACCGTAATCCATCCTCAAAACGGAATTTAATTATTTATACAACAAAAAATGCAATGTGTGCACCAAAAAATGTTATTTCTACATCATTGCATAGGATTTACTCGTACATATTACATATTAGCATAACGTTTTATTAAAGGACACATTTTATAAGTAGGTAAGGAGCGGTCCCCCGACGCAACAATATTTAAAAGCAAATGTTCTTACATAAGGCAGGCAAAACAGAGCATCAATTGATTTTTGTACTTTTTAAATATTAGTCATGTGTTTTTGAATTATTAAATTATTGTTTATTTTTCCCTTTTTAAGGACACTCTAATTTTTATTTTAATTAGGTATAAATTAGTTCTCGCTTACAATAAGCACCCCACTCAAGTAGGTATATATTATAATTTATTATTTCGCCATTTTATGATGGCGGCCATCTTGGATTTGAAATTTTTCACAGTGTATTGTATTCTACTACTCAAACGCTTTTATTTGATATGTATATCGAGGAGGGGTTTTCATACAATATGTTAATCCAACATTATATGACGGCGGCCATTTTGGATCAATTTCCATCTAACATAGCTAAGAACACTCCCGATCAATTTACCTTTCAAACAAAATCAAATTAGGTTCATCCGTTCGGGACCTACTATGCCATGGACAGACACATACACACGTCAAAATTATAACAACCTGTCGATTTTTCATCCGGGGTTAAAAATAGGTTTCATAGCAAAGAACCAACACTGTGTGACAGTAAAAGCTAATAAACTGTCGGAGACCTAAAGTGACTTTGACGACACAATTAGCATTCAAGTGGCGTCGCCTCTACTCCGCGACACTGATGTGGGTCCTACGATGTGATTATTGAGGTCACTATGAGAGTTTTGTTCTTTTGATGACGTATTTTTGCAGGGCGAGTATTAATATTAAGGGTTAAAGTATGAAATTGCCGCTTTATATAGCAATTTTCTTAGAAGTTATGTTTTACATACTACATTTTTTTTAAATTTGTAAAGTAACTTTTAATGCTAGGACTCCATAATTAACTGTGCTTTAATGAACAACATTTAGGAACGTGTAGAATAGTTTTTCAGAAAAAAATGTTTTTAATTAAAAAGTTATTATTGATAAAAACGTTAAGTCAAAAAGAGTCATTTTCAAGTTTTTTTTTTACCAAGAAAACAATAATATCTGACCTCTATTGAGAGCAAACCTTAAAAATTATGATTTTAAATCAAAATAAAATTATAATATTGTGACTCTTTGCTTATCAAAGGAGTTATACATATCATTGTGTCTAGAAAAAAATGGCAATTCCTACTTAATCCCTTATTAATAATATCCTTAAACTGATTACGGCTAAGGCGGCTATACGATATTTATGATTTAAATTTGAAGAGATTTTTTCTCCAGATTTTTCCCGAATGTCCTTTTTTTTATGACTCGGAAAAATGCCGCCGGCTCAGAAGGAGCCGACGGCCTTATGCACACCCGGCCGCTGAGAGTCGGCTGGGTAGTGTGGGGCATATACCCACTAAAAACTCCGAGGCTTTTTCCGAACATTGCCCGAAAAATTCCTAACGGAACGCGGGGCATATGACCTCGAGGGATCCCGCCACGAACGGTTTAGGGCAAGGAGGCACGCCAGCACGGCCTCTCACACTTTGGTCCAAAGGACCTTGGGAAACTCCCACGGCCCACCAAACACCGCCCCCCGAATGGCACCCACACTGCTGGCTGCAGCGCAAACACAACCGGGAGGAGGACCGCGGGTACCTTTCCCCCACGCATACACTGCTGGCTGCAGTGCAGAGTGGGTTAGGGAAATAAACCCCGCAAGCTTTAAAACGAAGCCGCCGCAAGACCCAAGTCCGTTGGACGCGGAGCCGGGCAAATTGGCACACACACTGACACTCCAGTGGGACCCACGTCAAAACGCTGTCACGCGTAGCGTTACGCCGAACAGGGGTCCGGGCAACAAAAAAGGCCACAGGAGAGGGGTTTCCGCCACAAACCGTGATGCCAATCCTAAGCCCCGGGGGGCTCACCTGGGGGTCGACAGAACGACTCCAGGAACCCTCCCTTGTGTGTAAGCAATGGACAGCCATGCCGATTGCTACCCGCCGTTGCCCAGGGACGCCAGGAGCTTTTCGGTAGCAGCTCCAAAGAGCAAAAATACTACCAAAAGGGCCACACGAAGAGGCCGCCGCACCGTAGTCCCCTTCCCGAATGTCTTGCCGAACTAGTAGGTAGTGTTCAAATGATGCCGCGGAGGGTAATAGAACGAGTAGTATCGGTTGATACAATTCAAAGGTTTTATAAATAGCTGGCAACCCTAACTGCATCGGTCCATAGTTTGCCGACATAGATGCCAATCTACAAAGGCCTATTGAGCTAACACAATACCTGATCACATAGCGAATCAATCTACATTCTACAGAATACCACCGTCGAACAGTGCAGAGAGATGTTATAATAAAGGAATCGATAATCTTCCGACAAAAATCGATAGTTATAAAATCAGTATAATATTTCACGCGTTAATTTGACTGCCTCGTTGGAGCAGTGGGTAGTGATGCACTTTAAAGCGACTACGCAAGAGGTCTCCTCGGGTCGGGCCAAATTTTGTAACTGAGTTTTTCTGTTAAGAAGTAAGGTTGGTAGTTGGCGTCTATTAGACTGCCAACTTCCAGACCTCTGTGCACATTAATCCGTTGGTCCTGCGCCCGATCTCTCTCTGGTCGTGTCACACTGGTGTCCCATCGGAATATGAGGGAAAGGGAATACAGGGTGCACTTGGGTTCGCGCACACACTTGAGCATATATCCTACTATATCCTGCACTATAATATAACACTGATCATTGAGATTGGCCGCTTTTGCCAAAATTGGCTGGAGGATATAATATTGCAAGACGTTCCTATTCGGGAATTTCCGTCGATCTCGTACAAAAACATTAAGCTAATTTTTATTTTATTTTTAGTTAGCAAAAAATACGTTCAAAAATTAACATATACTAATAAAGGAGATCTATATGCTATTATAATGTATGCGTATTATTGGCACACAGAAACTGTACAAAACTAATTCATCGAATCAAACCCCCGTGACTTTAATAAATATGATGGCCACTTTAAAATGCTCATAAATGAAATAACGTAAGAAAGTAATTTTTGTGCGCGGAGAAACATAACTAATATAAGCAAGCAAACAAACTCTGGTACAACCTGTGCGGATAAAGAATGGGATCAGAAATGGCGGAGCATCTATTCACTTCTCGGTCGCACACCCACGAGTGCGAGTATAGACGCGAATAGTGTGCGAGCGAGAAGTGAATAGATGCGCCTCCATTTCTGATCCCATTCTTTATCCGCACAGGTTGTACTAACAAACAAAGGCAAGGACTTTGAGTCTGTGGTATGTAATTGACCAATAAAAATACTCATCAGTGGACTAGTTAACTATTTAGCTTATGACTAAGATTTCACTGTCAAATTGCTGAAAATCAGCGCTGACCTACTGCCTTTTGCTTTCCTTAGATTATTGTTAATATTTTAAAAACTAACTATATAAGGTAGATAAGTTCTTGTTTATATAAATACATATTATGAGTGTTACGGAAATACTTATGTACCTGTTTTGTTGTATGAGAAAGCAATAAACATATTTTTATTTTAAATTGTAGCTTAATTAACAGAGTAGAAAAATTAATTGGCAGAGTAGAATAGGCCACCCTCACTCTTACCGAGGTGTCGTAAAAGGCGACTAAGGTAAAGCTGCTGGCATGATCATCAGCACCCAGAGAAGGAAAACTCTGCATTTATATCAAAACCCTCGCCAACCCCTCTGCCAAGCGTGGTGAGTATGGCAATTACCCCTCATGTGATTGAGGGAGGCCCGTGCCCCAGCAGTGGGGACTTAAATGGGCTGACGATGATGTACAATGTAGCTTAATTAACATTCATTTCTAATAAAAAAATGATGCAAAGTAATAATAGTATTTTTATTTAGATTATTATTATAAAAATATACTATTATAGCCAACTCGCTTTCGTCCGCGGCTTCGTTAGCGTTAGAAAGAGACGAAATAAGTCATTCAACGATCTCCACTAAAAACAGGTCAATCCGTTGCTCCTCTTTGCCGTGGAAGACGAACAAACAGACAGACACTAACACTTTCACATTTATAATATTAGTGTGGATTTTAATCGATTATTCGTGTAACTAGAACGTCACATCGACCAGCAGAACTCCCGCCTAGACGGCGTCGCGCTGCGTGTAATAATGCTGTGAAACTCCTGACAAGTATTGAATACGAAATGCAGGGCTTGGATCCACAATTAACTAGAAATGACATAACTTACTATGGATCATAGCAACTAAGCCAGAGTAATCATAGCCATTTACCTATCTCTTTATTTATGTGATAGGTGGTAGACGAGCAGACGGAACACCAGACGGTAAGCGATTGCCGACGCCCATGGACACAGTGGTATCACAAGTGCGCTGCAAACCTTTAAATCCCCTTTCTTCCGGATTGGGCCTCTGGTACCCTCACTCACGCAGCGAAACACAGCACAGTACTGCTTCACGCCGGTTTTCTGTGAAGCCGTGGTTTCACTCCGGTTGAGCCGGCCCATTGACGCCGAAGCGTGGCTCTCCTACGGTCAAATTATCATCCGAAAGATGGAAATTGTAAAGCTTACAAATCTGTAAATGCTAACTTTTTGACATTTTTGTATACGCTTCCTCGTATGTGGCGACAATATTTTTTTATGCTAGATATGTGTAACACGTCGTTGCCTATTTCAGGTATAATAATTATTAAATTCTAATATTTCTTTACTTCTAACGCCATCTAGCGAGAACAAACATATTTTCTTTCTAATCTTTGACAGCAAGCATTTATATGAGCATTAGATTTTTCTATCATCGATTTTGATACATTTTATTGATTTTTATTTACATAAATACTACTCTTATTAAAACAATTATTTGCAATAAAATTAGATGTTTGTGGCCCATTTTGTATTTTTCTGCATTAACTGCATTTCATTGATATCCTCTACCTACGGTCTATGGATAAAAAAAATATATAAATCTTTTATGGGATTTTGAAGTCTGCCATTTTTCTTCTCGTCGTCGTTCGGTGCTTTGATGGACATTTAACAAAAACTGTGATTACTGATTTGGCTGGGAAGATGAGTTGGGACACCTGGCTCTTTATAATGACGGCGAATGCCGCTTTCCTTTTTTGTACCATTAATTACTTTTTTATCATTTTTGGGAACGCCATGTGTTGGCAAGTAGGATTGGTTATGTAACTCTGATTTTACATTTTACTATATTCCTCGCACATGCTAAGCCATTGTCTGTTGTTTTAGGCCAATGAAGTCACCCATTTAATTATAACGTTTTTTCTTTGGGCCTAATACCTCCTGCGCCACGTCTTTTCATAATGGGTGAGAACGCTTTCACATTTTCTGTTTTATTTTTATTTGCCGCCTTCATTGCGCCTAGAAGCTCTTCACGCATTTGCATGTGCGCTGGAGACCATGGGTTGTCTGCATACCACGTGCTATATCGTTATGAAACACTCTTTTCCCAACAGCGCTACCATGTTGTGTTGGCTGACGGTCCTAATGCTTTCTTTGTAGGCACATTTCAGGCATATAAAGCTCTCTATATGCATGGGTGTCGATCTGGCGAGGCAAGGAACACTCCAGGATTCATAACCGGTCAGCTGGTGCACTCCATGCGTGGCTGATACTTGGAGGGGTCTCCGTTGCCATCTCAGGGCTGCAACACCCATGCTTAGCATTAAGTTTAGTATAATGCTTTATTAAGGTACACATTTATTATTTTCTTTTATTCCGGAGTAGAAATATTATGGATATGATAACCAATTTTTTTATTGATGTAACTTTTTTATGAGACCATCCTCTTGATAGGAGTCTTGTTACTTTGAACTTTTTCTAAGCGGCATAGATGAAGCTGTGATATTTGTATTTTTATCAGGATAATGCTCGGGATAGGAGTCCTGATTAATTAAATTTAATTTTTATACGCCCTAGATTAAGCCTAGCATTAATATATTATTTGTTTAAGATCATTTAAGTTCTTACATAAAAATTTACCTTTAAAAGCCAAAAACAAAGTTTTCTTTTTAAAAGCATGTATTTTGCATATTTTTTAAAATAAATCTTCCCTCATACTTAAACTCTTTTTATTTAAACTCTCACTTTCTAGCTAGGTAGTGTAAAAGCTAGTGGCGCCCTCTCTCAGCTCTCAGTTAGAATCCTGCGAGCACCTCAGAACCCACGGAGCTAACATTACATAGGACCACATAACATCTCGGGTCACAGGGTTACATATGTATGGCGACATATCATCATCATCATCATCAGCAACCCACACTCCTCCACTGCTGGTCATGCACGTGCACGTACATGGACTGCTCCCGATTTTCGGCCATTCTCATCCGGCCTAAACCAGCCAGCCTTCGAATGTCATCATCCTATCTTGTCGCAGGGCGTCCAACACTACGCTTACCGAGTCGCGGTCTCCACTCAAGTCCCCACTTTACGGCTCCAACGGCGTTCAGTTCTGCGGCTAATATGGTCATATTAGCCCACTGCCACTTAAGTTTGCTAATTTGGTGGGCTATGTCGGTGACTTTGGTTCTGTGTCGGATTACATCATTTCTAATGCGGTCCTTCAGAGATACTCCGAACATAACCCTTTCCATAGCTCTTTGAGCGACTTTGAACCGGTGGACTAGTGCAGCCGTGAGTGTCCACGTCTCGGCACCGTAAGTTATGACCGAAAGGACGTACTGGTCGAAGACTTTCGACTTAAGACTTTGAGGGATGGGTGACGAGAAGATTTGATGAAGTTTACCAAATGCTGCCCAGCCAGCGACATTACATATCTAGCATAAAAAATATTATTGAAATTATAGTAATGACTTTATAGTAATAATTTGTGATCTTCATAAAATATTTCGCATTTAAAATTACTTTTTCCTAAACGTATGCGATTCGAAGAACTCAAATTGAATTTGTCTACTGCCTACGCACCAAAATCTTTTGTGATTCAAATCTTATTGAGAAGCCAACATTTTGCATGATTTACCGAGGCGTTAATTTTTCTTTTTTATGTTATTGGCGGCAGACGAGCAGACGGATTACCTGATGGTAAGCGATTGATGGTAATTTCTCCGAAATAGAGATTCATGGTCGACGAAGGGATATCAGATGTAAAATTCCGTTATTTATTTATAAACAAACATTCTTTTGTAAACTTATAAATAACACAAATACTGATAGAACATGTTACAACAAAGTTTCCACAGATATTATAGTTCGATTACTTTATATCCTTGTGAAGCATTTCTCGAAGGTTTCCGTCAATAGCAAGCTACGTTCGTTACTGCCTTAAGGCTTTAAAGCTTGCGGTTTGAGGCGAATTGTATATTGCAATAGTAGAATAATTTACAAAGCACTGTTAAGTTATTTCCAGCTGAGTTATTTCCAATTGTCTCCACATATTGCTGTATAAACAAACTGTTAAAACTGTATGTACCTAAACTGTGCAATAAGAGAGCAATAAACTATTTTTTATTTAAGTTGTTATGTACGAACGGGGAATCTGACGTTTAATCACATTCAAACGAAAATCGTTTGCACGTTCGACACAAAAATATCATTCCACTATTCAAGCTGCAAGCGATTTTTGGTCTTAGGTTAAATTTCCCGATAGTAGTTTCCTGATTGACAAATTATGAACATTTTTGCGCTGAAGTTATTTATTATTACTTTCTACTGTTCACAGCCCAAAATAATATGACTTAAATAATTTTGTTGTAATTTGAAATGTATCCTTGGGTTAACGTGTTACGACATTATAGGGCTGATTACACCATCTATTCAATAAGAACTTGCTTAACATTATTTATATGAAATGTTAATAAATTAGTTAAATCAGAATGCCTAAGAATTAAATGGTCTGAAAAGTTAGTGAACTCTACCTCCCTTGAAGGTAGTTCCTAGAAGATTTTTTAATATACCACTGTATATTTCCACGTTGTAAAACCTTGAATCTATCGACACACGTTCTTTGAACAGATAATTAAATTACGTATCGCTGTAAGTTAGTAATAGTTTGATCGAGATTCTAGGAAACCTAATTAGGTCACAACCATGGTGCCGTTAGAATGAAGGGAAACTATAAATGTAGCATTTTATTTTTCCTGCACAGTCTTTCCTGTGTAGCTCTTAAAAGAGTAAAAATAAATAAATACCCCTCGTATCATTCCTGCGAAAGGTATTTATCTAGAGTAAGCCCACAGCTTTAAAGGGTAATTAAAAATAAATAAATATATATGTACTTAAAATAAATAAATATTATAACCAACGATATTTTTCACGACAGACGAGTGTAAGAGCTATGGTTTCTTCATCATCATCATCAGCCCATTTAAGTCCCCACTGCTGGGGCACGGACCTCCCTCAATCACATGAGGGGTAATTGCCATACTCACCACGCTTGGCAGACGGGTTGGCGAGGGTTTTGATATAAATGCTGAGTTTTCCTTCTCTGGGTGCTGATGATCATGCCAGCAGCTTTACCTTAGTCGCCTTTTACGACACCTCGATAAGAGTGGTTTCTTATAGACATTTTTATGTTGTAATAACTGTATCGATTGGCAAAATAAACAGCATTGTTTTTTTATTTTTCCCGGATCAATTCCCGTACAATACAAGTACAACCCATAAAACCTTTGAATACAGTTATTTTTCTTTTAAAAAATAAAGTGATGTTTCCTTTAAGCAACAAATGCTAACTTAAGGATTTAAGGTGATGGGTAGGGCACACTAGCGATGCCATTTGATTTAAATTGTTAGTATATAATCGGACATCTTTTTAACAATTTCAAATTTCGAGCATCTCGAGAAGAACTTATACTGTTTATTCAAAACTTGCTTATAATTAACTTTTTGGTTTGCTTCCTACTCGAAATATGAATTACCGCCAAATATGGCGATAATCCAAATTTCGAGTAGGTACAAAAACAGTCAAATCAAAACAATCAAAAAGTATTATAAGTATTAAATAAATAGTTTTGTAGTATTGACTGACCAGATGGCGCAATTAGTAGTGACCCTGTCTCTTGCGCCAAAGGTCGTAGGTTCGATCCCCACCCTGGACAAACATTCGTGCGATGAACACTTGTGTTTGTTCGGTGTCTGGGTGTAATATATGTATTTAAGTATATATTTGTGTTCCTCTGTTGTCTGATAACTGTAACACAAATGCTTACGCTACTTAGTACGGAATCAGGTCAACTTATGAGATGTTGTGAGAATTATTAATTATTATAGTATATATTCTTTCCAAGAGGCTCTTTTCGAAGCTGTTGAAAAGACATCCAGTTTAGTTGCTATCGATTTAAATCGATTGGCGTCGCTAGTTATGGCCACCCGTCGCCTTAAGGTAGTCTCCCTTCATTGCCCAGAGTCTTGGGTCACCCTGTAAACAGTTTTAAATGTTCACCTAATCATTTAATGAACTCTTCGCAAACTCGAATGAATCAAAGCCACCTATTCAGTCGTCTTGTTACTCCACAAGATTTTACGGGCCATTGGCTTTACGCGTGGCCAATTAGACTGTTCTTCTTTAATGTTCGCCTTTATAGTTTCCGTTGCGGTTTTAGCGTTCTTTTCAAAGATTCTATAAAGAGATTTAGAGTAAAGTAAATGTGTTTTATTTATATAAAGTAGACATTTTATGAGTTTTTGATGACGTCAATGAATAAATTCTCGGGCTAGTACTTATTTATTAAGGTGACGGGTAGGGCACACTAGCGACGCCAATCGTTTTTATTTTTAGGGTTCCGTACCTCAAAAGGAAAAAACGGAACCCTTATAGGATCACTTTGTTGTCCGTCCGTCCGTCTGTCAAGACCCTTTTTCTCAGGAACGCGTAGAGGTATGAAGCTGAAATTAATATCAATTACTCAAGTCTACTGTCCCTTGAAGCTATGAACAAATCAAACTTCTAAGCCAACGCAATCAAAAGATACAGCTGTTTATGCCGCAAATTTTCGACACTTGCAAGGGAATCAAAACCTACAGGGTGCTTCCCGTGAACTCAGAATCTTGAAATTTGGTACGAAGCAACGTCTTATAGCATAGATAAAGGAAAAATTACGAAAACCATAAATTTTTAGGTACATCACATAATATATATTTTTTTAATAATTTTAAACTTACTACCCATTTCCTCATAAACGCGTAGAGGTATTAAATTGAAATTCATACCAAATACTTAGGTCTATAATACCTTTAAGCTGTAACAAAATCAAACTTCTATGTCAACGCAATCAAAAGAAACAGCAATTTAAGCTGCATATTTTGAAACTCGCAAGTACTCGCAAGGGAATCAAAACCTAAAGGGTACTTTCAGTCGACCTAGAATCTTGAAATTTGGCATGAAGCAACGTTTTATAGCACACATAAAGGAAAAATTCCAAAAACCTTAAATTTTTAGTTACATTACAAAATATATATTTTTTAATAAATATAAACTTATTACTTTTTTCCTCATGAACGCGTAGAGCTATCAAGTTGAAATTCATATCAAATACTTAGATCTAATTGCCTTTAACCCGTGAAAAAAAAAATTCTAAGTCAACGCAAAAACGCAAAAGTACAACCATTGATACCGCATATTTTGAAACTCGCAACTACACGCAAGGGAATTAAAACCTAAAGACCACTTCCCGTTGACATAGAATCTCGAAATTTGGTAAGAAGCAAGAACTTACAGCACAGGTAACAGAAAAGTTCCGAAAAGCTTAAAATTTTAAGTAGTTATACCACCAAAAAAATTGTGATTGTAAACATAATTGTAGTTATAGCAATGACCGCGAATTATTATACTATGTATGGGGAGGGCAACATTTAAAGAAGACGAAATAGCCTTCTTCTTTATATTTCGACGTTCTTTTATCGAAATTATATGTCTTAACATACAATAAAGGATTACTTAAACGATAAAGAGATCTTTGTCTTAAATTTATGCTCCTCCATCTTTCCCCATTGTAATGTTAAGAATTTCATTTTGCAATAAAAATACCATAGTTATGACTCGATTGTCGTAATGAACGAACTTTGTAAACCTTGCAGGTTTGTACGGAACCCTCGGTGCGTGAGTCCGACTCGCACTTGGCCGGTTTTTAGCTACTAACCCGGATCTATTTTAAACAATTTCGGTGTTACAACCTTTAGGCAAACACTTATACTATTTATTAAATAACCATGCACAAATGTTAGGTCCGTTATTGTACGTGAAAAATTGATTCACGCTTTTGGCATGGTTATTTAATAAATAGTATAAGTGTTTGGCTAGAGGTTGTAATACCGATATTGTTTAAAATAAATTCGGCTGAGTAGCTAAAAATGAAAATCGATTGGCGTCACTAGTGTGCCCTACCCGTCACCTTAAGTAAACAAATTTACTGCCCACTTGGAAAAAAGTATGGATGCTTCTGATGCATCGATAGAGTTTAGGGCATAAGTTTTATTTAGCATGTGTTTTTGTAGATACTCGTACTCTTTTCATTTCACCAGCCTGACCAAAATAGTAACTTCATTGTAATAACCAGATATCCCAAATCCTAAATCATGGTCTAAACGCACTCTAAGCTTTAAAGTGACAGCTTTATATGTAACCGGGATTAATGCGCAAAGATGAAGAAGACACTTTTTTCTATTATCAATCAAATTGACATCGTATGTGTGATGTCAATTTTGTTTTGTTTTTTATTTGTAACTTATGTTGTTTTTATCATCTTATCATATATTTAGATGTCAGTCATAAGGCTGAGACCTTGGAAGACTTTAGACACAATGCTCAACGATCTAAGTAGAGTCTCCCAAAAAGTGAGTCTGAAAAGGAACGTGGACAAGACAAAAATTATGTCTAATTCTTATGTCTTACACACTCTTGTAAAGGTTGGAAGCTCTACACTGGAAGCTGTGGACGAGTACATTTACCTCGGACAAAAAGTCCAGCTTGGTAAGCCCAACTTCCAGAATGAGGTCGATCGACGAATGTAACTCAGCTAGGCAGTGTTCGGGAAGCTACGCAGCATATTTTCGGCCATCTACCGCAGTGTCTCAAGCCGTGTATTTGTGTTGCCAGTGATGACATATGGAACCGAAACGTGGCATCTTACAATGTGCCGATTAAGGAGGCTCGAACTCATCCGGAGAGCAATGGAGAGGGCTAGGAGTTTCCTTGGGTGATCGTATCAGAAATGATGAGATCCGCAGGAGAACTAAGGTCACAGACATAGCCCAAAGGATTGCATCTCTCAAGTGGCAATGGGCAGGGCAGATAGCGAGGAGAACCGACGGCCATTGGGGCGGAAAGGTTTTCGAGTGGAAACCACGTACAAGAAGTCGCATCCGTGGCAGGTGGACCGACGATCTGGTAAAGATTGCGGCATTGGATACGTGCGGCATAATACCGATCTGTGTCGAGAACATTGGAGGAGGCTTATTGGAAGCAGTGGACGTCTATTGGTTTAAATGATGAGTCATAAAATTCATTCATAGGCTTTGAAATATGTGTCATGTTTTATTCAATTTTTTTTAAGATTCTGCTGTTGGATATCCGAATAAAATAAAATAAAAATAAATTGGAGGCAAAAAGAAAAAATCTTCAAATTCCTCCATTAGAACATTATCTGTTTCCTTGTAATCCTTAAATCCTGCAAAGAAGCTGGAACTAACCGACATTAGGGTACTTTAGCAGGCTGATGAAGTCACAAATCCTTTTAATACTATCGACACAGCCTCTAATGAGATCTTAGACATTGATACACAGCCACAGTGTATAAATTACCAGAGTAATTAACTAATGTAGGCAAACATAGTGGTATGGCTTTAAGTAACGTCTGTGCCTGTGTTAATAGCATAAAATCGTCTTACACTGCATTTACCGAGACCAAGATTGTGTGAAGTGGGGAGTCGTTGCAGGAAAGCGGACCAGTTACATGGCCAACCCAATGTTACTTCAGTTTGCTAATTAATTATGGATCATCTTATAAATATTTACTATCCACACAACACAATGTGGTTGCTTATTTGCCACAAAACTAATTTGTGTGACGTCCGTTTAATTAAACATGTTTGTCATTTTCCTTCCGCGTTGTTATAAATGGATCCCATATAAGGCTCTCGGGCTTGGGACGCAGCAGGTAATTAATGTCAAGATGATGAAAAAAAATGAGACAAAATCACATACATTGTCCTGGTCCCGAAATAAGGTTTACTATAGAAACCTCGTCGTCAGCCCATTTAAGTCCCCACTGCTGGGGCACGGGCCTCCTTCAATCACATGAGGGGTAATTGCCATACTCACCACGCTTGGCAGACGGGTTGGCGAGGGTTTTGATATAAATGCAGAGTTTTCCTTCTCTGGGTGCTGATGATCACTGCCAGCAGCTTTACCTTAGTCGCCTTTTACGACACCTCGATAAGAGTGAGGGTGGCCTATTCTACTCTGCCGGGACCACACGGCATGGACACGGAAATGGGCTGACGACGATAGAAACCTGAAACAACGAAGGTACCACAAACACCCAGTCCCAACACAAATGTCTGTTTCACCAACAAACAATTGTGTTGGTGCGGGAATCGAACCCGCGACTCTTGCATCTCAACCGCCGCTCAAACCATTGTGATAATGATAATGCGCTAAACATGACGGTGATGATAATGACGCAACAGAGCTAACTGATACGTTCAATGTTTTCCTACTGGAATTATTTTTACTGGACAGAAGCTTCAGAAAACTTATCTGACACACATTAAGAGATTTACTAATGGAGTCGTAATGGGAAAACACAGAAATAAAGGACAAGATAGAGTTAATTAGTCTATGGTACAAGTTAGACTAGTGCCACCCTGTTGCTTTTTTTATGTGATAGGTGGCAGACGACCAGACAGATTACCTGATGGTAAGCGATTGTCGCCGCCCAGAGATACCCGCGACACTAGTTCCCTGGGATTGGGCCTCCGGTACCTTTTACTCACGCAGTGTTTTGTCACGCCGGTTTTCCGTGTGCCTGTGTTATCAGTCCGGTCAAGCCGGCCCATTCATACCGAAGCGTGGCTCTCCCACGGTTATGTGTTCTAGTGATTTAAGTACCGGGCCGTGATCTCAGGGTACTGGGATCAATTCCCGGGTCTAACAAAAAATATGTTTCGAATTTTTCGAACATTGCTCGGGTTTGTGACCACCAATCCACATTAGGCAAGCATATTGATTAAGCCTTATCCAATCATAGTAGCGATAACTTGATTTCTATGATGGAGGCCTTTGCCCTGCAGTGGGATGGTATATAGGCTGAGACTTTTCTTACCCACAAGCTTTTCAGCGAGTTGTCTGGCCGGGTAATCGATATTTCTGGCGACAGTAATGCTGGCAGCTACCTCGGCCAACGCATTGGGTTTGCCATTCAAAGCGGGGCGGACTACACTCTTTTGTAAATATATTTTATCTCATCCATCAGCATCATCATCATCATTTCAGCCAATAGACGTCCACTGCTGGACATAGGCCTCCCCCAATGTTCTCCACACAGATCGGTCCTGTGCCGCCCGCATCCAATGGATTCCCGCGATCTTCACCAGATTGTCGGTCCACCTTGTGGGGGACCTGCCACGGCTGCGACTTCCTGTACGTGGTTTCCACTCAAGGACCTTTCTGCCCCAACGGCCGTCTGTTCTCCTCGCTGTGTGCCCTATCCATTGCCACTTGAGGCATGCAATCCTTTGGGCTATGTCTGTGGCCTTAGTTCTCCTGCGGATCTCATCATTTCTGATACGATAACGCAGGGAGACTCCGAGCATAGCCCTCTCCATTGCTCTCTGGGTGACTTTGAGCCTCCTTAATCGGCACATTGTAAGCGGACCACGTTTCGGTTCCGTATGTCATCACTGGCAACACACACGCATTGAAGACTTTCGTCTTGAGACACTGAGGTAGATGGGTTGAAAATATGCTGCGTAGCTTCCCGAACGCTGCCCAGCCGAGTTGGATTCGTCGATCGACCTCTTTCTGGAAGTTGGACTTACCAAGCTGGACTTTTTGTCCGAGATAGATGTACTCGTCTACAACTTCCAGTGTAGAGCTTCCAACCTTTACAAGAGTGGGTACGACATGGGGATTCGACATGATTTTCATCTTGTTCATGTTCATTTTCAGACCCACTTGTTGGGAGACTCTACTGAGGTCGTCAAGCATTGTGCCTAAGTCTCCCAAGGTCTCAGCCATGACTAACGATGTCATCTGCGAATCGAAGGTGCGTCATCCATCATCTCTTGTTAATAGTATTCCTCTTTTTGTTTATAATTAGCACACTGTAAATAGATTCTTTTTTGTATTCTTATTATTATGACAATGTTGGAAATAAATGAACTAAATAAAATTGTATTCTATTCTATTCAGTCATTTTAAACGTAGCTGGTAAAGTTACAAAAATTAAAAAAAAAATCTTTTTTTTTTAGTATAAAGAATGTTTGCTCTTACAAATTGGTTACGTAGGTTTTATTATTATCTAGATATATGTATTTATAATATAAATTTCTTTAACCAATGTAAATATATCAGAAGGATTAGACCAGCCTACCTCTTCTATCTAATGTCCTTTATCTGAAGGTTGCCCGGTAGAGATCGCTCCCAGCGATAAACCCTCCAAAAATTGTATCTCTGTTGTACATTGTATCACTGTATAGCTTTAAAGTTCTGTATGTTGGGCAATAAAAAGTATCTACCTATCTTTTAAATTACAAACTTATTCAGAACTATTATATAGCTATAAATTATTTCTTAAATTTGCACTACCACGTACAATTAAAAAATTCATTGCATTAGCGAGCTCCCTGATTTCGCGGATGTTTATGGGCGGCGTTGATTACTTTCCATCAGGTGACTCACTTGCTCGTTTGTCCACCTGTAGCATAAAAAAAAGTTAGTTAACCAGATTAAAATTAAGATATTTTAGCAGTCCAGTAATGTTAAACGTAACTGGTGAAGTGTTTTATATCTCGCTATTACGGTACCTTTACCTAAATACCGCACTTCCACATACGAAGAAATTAGTTCTTAGTAATTAATCATGATAGGAATTAAGGTCTAATTAACTCTTTGTGCAGGTGAGCGAGAAAACCGCAGAGTTAGGCTAACCTGAAAATTAATTTGTCAAGATTGTAAAAGGGTTTTGGGTAACCCAATTCACAAAGGTCTTGAATAAACTGGCGCAAAACATTTCACGGAAATGAAAAAAGTGTTTCAGTTATTTTGAACGTCGGAGAGCGCTTTGGCTTGAAAGGGCTGCTCAACCGGTGTGATACCACGACCTCACAGTAAACCAGCGTGAAGCAGCGGCTGTGCTGTGTTTAACTGCGTGAGTAAGAGTTCCGTATGCCCGATCCGGGGGAAGAGGAGTTTGAAGGCTGGCAGCACACTTGTGACTCCACTGGTGTTGCGGGTGTCTATAGGCGGAGGCAAATGCTTACCATCAGGTGATCCGTCTGCTCGTCTGCCACCTGTCACATAGAAATAGACTGTTTCTTTTTGACCAGGTTATTAATAGCAGTATTGTTAAATTATTCTAGCCATGCACTCTCTCGCACTCACTAATTGTCTCTTTCGTACTATCTAGGTACTACTGTCAACTCTATTTTATTTATTTGTAACACCTATATATTATGCCGTTAGCGGTCACAAATTGTATCTTTTCCTTTTTAACCGACTTAAAAAAGGAGGTTCTCAATTTAACATGTATATTTTTTTATGTTTGTTCGCCGACTACTTTGCCATTTATGAAGCGATTTAGATGATTCTTTTTTAGTTCGAAAGTAGATAGTCCAGGATTGGTACCATGATAAGGATATGGCAACATATACTCATTAAAAACTTTCATCTTGAGACACTGCGGTAGATAGACCGAAAATATGGTCGAGTGGAGGCCGCGTACAGGAAACTGAAGCCGTGGCAAGCCCACCACAAGGTGGACTGACAATCTGGTGAAGGTCGCAGGAATCCCTTAGATGCGGGCGGCACAGGATCGATCTGTGTGGAGATCAGTGGGGGAGACCTATATCCAGCAGTGGACGTCTATTGGCTGAAATTATGATGATGACGTGAACAGAATATGATGACAAGTATCAAATTGCAAGTCTCCTATCCATCAAGTTGATACATAAGAAAACCCAGAGTCTTAAAACATCGGTATGCCTATCACAAAATGTCTTATTGACGGACGACCGAAATTGTTTTTTTTTCTTAGTTTTTGCAGCTAGCGGTTCCAGTATGTAGCTGTGCAGTCCAATTTGAAATCGATGAGTATTTGTGAGTAACATTGTAATGTCGATACCTTTGACTACCATTTATATCGATAACATGCGTCCACCAAACATGCCAGTACTGTAAATAATCGATACCAATAAAGTATTAATGATATGGTTTGATAAAACAGGCGCCCAATAACGTTCGGAAAAAGCGCTTTGAACTAAATTACTTAGTATTGTGTATTACCGGTTCTCTAATTCCCTCCTCACACAAGTTAAGGGTTGCTTGCGATTAAATAAAAATAATAATATCCTCCAAGCGATTTCGGCTAAGGCGGCAAATCACAACGATAAGCCACTTACCTACGCAGGATATATTATAGTGCTCAAGTGTGGACGTAAACACATTTTTTACTGTCTATTCCCTTGCCATAGAGGGATCGGGCGCAGGACCCCAAGCGGAGCCGTCGTGGTTTAAAGTGCGACGCACTACCCACTGCGCCAACGAGGCTTGTGATTTATAGTAAACGCAAAGACTCGAGGCAGAGCGGTGTTGTTGGCATTTTGCCAACAATAATTAGGCTTACCACCCATATGCCCAATAAGCTGACAACCCGAAATTAGATTTGTCATGTTGTAAGTTAGTTTTATTGTTGTGGCACTCATAGATATAGTTTATTTATAAGAACAGTCGCGATTTGATTCGATCGCGATTTGATCGCGATTTTCCAAGTGACAGGTCAAATTATGTCGCAAATGCATGTACAAATGACAGGTAGCTTTTCTGTTGAAATCAGCGCCCCATGGCGCATTTACATTCATTATTACCGAAGTGTTTAAGTGTAATTTATCACTATATCAGTAGGTATTATTAGAGTTGCAAGCATAGAAAACACATAAGTAGGTACCTAAGCTAAATTGCAATAATTACATTACCTACTTACTTAGCCATAGGTACATACCTAATGTGTCTAAATAAGATCAAATGATTCTATGTATGAATTGTAATGTAATGCTGGTAAGAAGGTGATGCCAATATCAACAATTTCATGTCTTTTAAGAAGCATCTCGACCAGCTATCAATAATTCTCTAATTATTATTATGTATTGATAGGTAAATTACATTTATTAAAACAGGTGTATGTGTCGCGATGGTAGCTCAGAAGGAGCAACGTAACGTTAGTCAATGGACAAGAACGCGCCATCCATGCGGGGAAATCGTGTTTGAATCCAAGCATGCACCTTTGAATTTGTGTGTCGGCCACACGTCACTCCGCCGTGTGGTCCCCGGCAGAGTAGAATAGGCCACTCTCACTCTTACCGAGGTGTCGTAAAAGGTGACTAAGGTAAAGCTGCTGGCATGATCAACAGCACCCAGAGAAGGAAAACTCTGCATTTATAGCAAAACCCTCGCCAACCCGTCTGCCAAGCGTGGTGAGTATGGCAATTACCCCTCATGTGATTGAGGGAGGCCCGTGCCCTAGCAGTGGGGACTTAAATGGGCTGATGATGATGATGCACCTTTGAATTTAAAAATCTATGTGCATATTTCTACTATTAGCTCAGCGGTAAAAAAACATCGTGTGGAAACCTGCACGTTTCGAGCAGTTTCCGAAACGTGTAACCATGATTAAATTGGTCTGGTTCCCCTGACAAAGGGTTGCGAAGGTCAGACGACAGTCACTTAATTATAATTACTAAACTCCCCAAATTCTTAATCATGCTCCAAAACGACAGTTTTGAATTCAAACGGGATTTTACTACATGCTAAGATGAAGAAGCAAAGACTCGTGACAGATGATATCATTTTTATTATTATACAAACCAGCCTTCAGTCGACAGTTGTCACATTCATACGTCCTGACATAATATACAGGACATCTCAAGACTATCGGACATGAAGGGGAAGTCATTTTTTACTAACTATATCTATCCTTTGTTGACTTACAAAACTTTGTTAAGAATCACGATAGTACGTCAACATCTTAAGATCCCTTTTATCAATAATCTCTAGCAAGATTTTAATTTTTAGTTGTACAGTCACATTTTTTTTAATCTTTCTTGTGATGATTGTGTCACGAATGGAGTGTGCAAAATTAGCTTGAAAAATCACAAATCCTGTTTTATTTAAAATGCCTTCATAAATTTTTCATTTTTCAATAGCTGTTTTTATTTAGTTTCGATCAATAAAAACTTATGGCAATTACCCCTCATGTGATTGAGGGAGGCCCGTGCCCCAGCAGTGGGGACTTAAATGGGCTGACGTTGACGTTTGTTGAATAAAAACTGGTGGCGGCGCCACTGGTCTGTACAAGGTTCTCTTAAATTGGCTCTTAAAATGATACGATACGATTTGAAGGTTAGGACCCCATTACTTTTAAGGAAATGGAAACATGGCAAATCATCGTCATCATCGTCAGCCCATTTAAGTCCCCACTGCTGGGGCACGGGCCTCCCTCAATCTCATGAGGGGTAATTGCCATACTCACCACGCTTGGCAGACGGGTTGGCGAGGGTTTTGATATAAATGCAGAGTTTTCCTTCTCTGGGTCCTGATGATCATGCCAGCAGCTTTACCTTAGTCGCCTTTTACCACACCTCGGTAAGAGTGTGGGTGGCCTATTCTACTCTGCCGGGGACCACATGGCAAATACGTATGAAAAATATCTACACAGTTAATTTAGTAGTCCGTAGGTAAGTGATTAAATAAAACGAGGACAAATTTATTTTATTATTTTTATTTCATTGTGATAGTAAATAGATGTAAGGATGTAAATAATAATTGTACAATATACTTAGATTTTTTATAATTTACATTTAAATTTATGAGCATTTATTAAATTATCGTGACCTTTTTAGATATGTACATACACCTCTAATTAAGACTTCTACATATATCGTTAATATCATGTAAAATCTTTAACATTTAAATACAAAATTTGTGTTAGTGTTTTTATTTTATGGAAAATATGCTAAATTATTTATATATCAAACATGAAAGACTAGAGTTTGATACATAGTTGATCGTACCATTACCACACAATCACAATAGTATCCGCTATAATATAATTAATTATCGCATATTTATAAAAAAAATAACAGTTTAAATATTTAATTATTTTTGTTAAATTATAAACTCAACGCTTTGATAGAGTTCCTGTGACACGTATGAGATTACTATGATTTTTCATATTATTGTATCATTCAACAAAGAAAATATTCAGGCATCAATAAATTATTGGCACAAGACAACTTCGACAAATATTATGAAGGAATCGATATAAACTACCAATAATAATTTCAATTATCTAAATCTACAATATATAATGTTTGTAAAATGTACTTATACAATAGAATTCTGGGAATATAAATTATATTCTTTTAAACTACTTTAATTATATTTTTAAATTTGCAGATTTTGCATTTAGTTTGATCATCACTAATATCAATAAGAACTTTATTTAAGGCTTGAAATAAAATAATATTAAAAACATTTTAAATTAAACAATATTTTTAGATCAAGACATTAAAAATAGTTCATTTTTGGAAACATACGCTTTATTTTAGCATTGTGATTATTTAAGTTGCAGGATTTAATTATTTTGTGTAATTTTAAAATATTCTTTTTTTAAACCTTACGCTTCAGAATGATTATGATAATGAAATATACAATGCCTGATATAAGAGATGTTAAAAATTATCTTCTATTTATACATTTTACTTATCTTAAGACTAATGGATTTATTGTTCAATCGTACAATCAAACACTCTTATAACCATCCTACGGGTTTTGTGATACATTATAATAAATAAATGGTTAGCCGGACTCCCGCTAAAGTAGATACTTTTTCGCATCAAATATTGTGTTTTTCGGTCGTTGATAAATCGTACTTCTTTTAAAAAATGGTTATGATTATAAATGCTATTTCCCCAGAGATTTTCTGTTAATTTGCGTCAAATTCATATTTTGTTTTCACATGGATTCAATTTGAATTACTTTAGTTGACATAGCGGTACAGATGTAGGATACCTACAGACAGCCACACATTAAAGTATAAAAATCTGGAAATTTTCTTCAATCCCTTAGCTTAATATTAAACTCGTTTTGATGTTTTTGTAGCTATCTAGATATACATGTTTTTCCCAATACAAAAAAGCAATATCACCGAGTTTCACAGAGAGTGCGATATAATATTGTGTAAACAGAATGAATACACACATTTTATTTACTCCGCAAATAAAGGTATCAATCCGGTACAGCTTAATCTCTATCGAAGTAAGGGGTGTGCCGGAATCATGAAACTAGATAACACGCGCTTTAAACGGAATGTGCCATTTTCGAAAAAAAAACCTCACAGAGTGTGAAAGAGATCCAACCGGCCCTGACGCAGATTATATAGGGTGGAGTAGAGAAAGAACGTCACCCCAGTACTAATGGCTTTGCGCAGTTTTTCATGTATGGCTTTCTATAAAATGACACAGTCTGTTTAGGGTGCATGTCTATGGCCGTAATAAGGCCCTAATAGCCGGACCGAAACAAAAGATATCTTGATAATATACTTCAGCTATAAAACTATTTAGGTTGAGGAATTTATCTAGTTATCTAAATATGTGCTACACTCATCTAAAATCGTTGAAGGTTACATCTATAAATAGTGGAGGGAATATATAGTCTTAGCTTTGAAATAAGTATTGTATATTAAGGTATACACATACATACAATATACGTTTCGGAAATACCCCTTTTTACTTGGAATTAAGGCCTACATTGACATTATCTGTCCTTCTGGTCCCCAAGCACCAGTTCAGATGAAAGTTAAATGAAAACAAAAAAATAGACATTATATTTTCTATAGTTACATATATTTAGTGCCATCTTACTTTAAATACAAATTTTATCTACAAGCTTTAAAACAATTTTATACAAGTAATTGACAATTGAAATACCTTTTTTCTCATTTAATCCATAAAAAAACACCTGATGGAATAAAAAATAACAGAAATAAGTCTTGGTGTACCTACTCAACAATTTTACTTTCCCTTTAGTTTTTTTTCTATAATTTAGGGACATTTATATAGTCATCAGATATTTAAGTAACTTAATTGCACATTACGGTTTATTATCTATGAATCTCTTCTGGTAACAGGTAACAAAGAGGAAAATAAACTATTGAAAAAAACCATCCCTCAACTCCAACCCCTTAGTTATTCTTTACACTGCATGCTTACTGCTAAAACACCATGTGCTGATACATATTATCATTGGACCAAAATTCAACCTTCACATCTTTCATAGACCTATACGTACAGCCAGATAATTTAGTCTTCACTGGGATACAAACATCTAGGGGGAGAAGACTCCTCATCCGCTTAGAATTCCAGTAAAATTGCGATATTTATACTTACCAAGTTTTTACATAGGGCGGCATTCTGAGTCACTTCGTTTTCACGAGCCTGCCGTCTATGGAAAGGATATGTTGATTTGATTTTGGAAAAATTTACGCTGTCTTATTCAGAGAATTTACGGTCTTATCGTTACGATAAGATATTAATTGCAAAGTAAATGACGCCCATACCCGAAACGATTACTCGCTAAGATCAATCATTCTTTCTCATTTACTTACACTATGTAAACAGAGGGAGACAAAATCGAATCGTTGGTCGTAACGAGTCAAACTATCGATTCAAAGTCTCGATATTAATTTTGTTGTGACCTCCGATCCTCTTTGACGAGGTATGTAAATCGTTGATTGCCGATTAATCGTGCCGAGCAGATCGTACCGTATATGGGAACCCTTAGACCCAAACGGTGATCGGTTACTGCGGAACGGGCGACATGATTTTACGCCGCAAACTGTGAACCATTTTGTCAACATTTTAGAGACTACTTTACTATGGACTTCCCCACACATAAGTTTAAATTGTATATAAAAACTGTTTAATGAAAAATTGTAAAACATCTTTTTTTTAAAAGAGTAACTACAACATTTTTTACTGGTGTCTTCTTGGCAGAAATCTACATTTCGAACCAGTGGTAAAAATGTTGACATTCATAATAGTCCTGTATTGACCTAAATTGAATTAACTATTTTCATTTTTATTATGAAAATTTTTGACGATATACGCTTTTAGGTAAAAAAATACTCTAAACTATCAAACACTCAATTGTCCATACAATTTTTTTTGTTAAATATTTATCAAATGCAATGGTATTGTTTTGATTGTATTGTATTGTATAGGTCAACAGACCGGCGTTCGGAAGTTCGATGAAGGAGTTCTTAACACCATTATGAATAACTTTCATCTCACCGCACCCCCCAGAGGAAGACTAAAATTACCAGCCGACTTAACACTACTTTCCCGATCTTCAAACATAACTTATTCAACGTTTTAAATAGCAAAATCTACATATAACTTGAATATTAGTGCGCAAAAGTGCTCTCGAATGATATTTTATTAAGAAATAGCACTTTTTTTAGTAAAACGTGGAAGAAGTCATGCTTACAGGATACTTAATTATATTCTTATGATGAGATAAATGTGATTAAAGTAACTATAATGTATCAATACGGGGATTAACACGATATTTATTATGTGAAACAACATTGTGTACTCACATATTTGGCTCGACGTTTCGGCTACGTTCCAGCAGCCGTGGTCACGAGCCGACTGATCAGATCTGGCGGAGTGGTCAGTCCGCTCGTGACCACGGCAGCTGGAACGTAGCCGAAACGTCGAGCCAAATATGTGAGTACACAATGTTGTTTCACATAATAAATATCGTGTTAATCCCCGTATTGATACATTATAGTGATTAAAGTAGGCAATATAAAAGTAATAATTATTATTTACGCTTATTTGATACACTCATTATTTAGTTTTAAACCCTCTAAGACACTGCAAATAAATTAATTTTGTACACAGCTATAATTTTACAGCTAACCTAGATAGATTGCTTATAATAAGAATAATATTATGCATACGTTTTACTAGATAAAATTTAGAGTGGCACTGTTAATATAAACATTATTAATTCAATAAAGTTATTGTGCAATCCTTATCTTCTATTATCGTGAATATTAAAAATCTAGTCGCAGGTTTAAACACTCATTAAAGATAGAATAGTTTCGTAATATATAAAATATAAGGTTGGTTGGTTGGTACTCTGCCTCTGAGCACAAAATAAAAGACACAAAAGATTGGGTCTAATTAAACGTTAATTTTTTTATTTATTTTTTTATTTTTTACAAGTTTTTGGAAAACTTACAGCTAGATTTAGAGATACAATCACAGAAAAAAAAACATTGAGGGCCAATTACAAGTTTCCACTGATAATCACTAGGTTGTTTAACAAAAATGCAAGTGGGTACCTAATGTTAAGAAAGAAAAAAAAACAAAAAGTTACTAAATTACAAACAAAACGAACAACGTATTTGCTACTCCCAGAAGAAGAAACATTGAAATTGATCAAGTCATCTGACATTATCAGGAAAAAAAGAAATTAAATAACATTTGAGAAAAAGTTATCATTCAGTACACGTTTCAATTTCGATACTGAAGTGTTGAACAAGTCAATGTCGACATTTACTTTTGCCAAATTATTAAATAGTTGACATGTTCTAATGGAAAATGCGTTCCGCCTATAATTAGTCTTTGCGTGCGGTAAAAAGAGCAAGCTGGGGTTTCTGAAAGATTTCGAGTTGGTGCGCAGCCCTATAAGTTCAAGAAGCTCTGGACAGTCTATTTTACCGCTTGCTATGCTCAAAAGATATGAAAGGTCAGAAGTATTTCTTCTTTCATACAGCGGAAGGAAATGAAATTTTCGACAACGTGAGATGTAGTCGGGGAGATAAATCCCAGCACGATATTGTAGATATTTAAGAAATTTCCTCTGAATCCTCTCAAGTCTCTGAACATAGACGTCATAAATGGGGTTCCAGACTTGCGATGCGTACTCCAATTGACTGCGAACGTATGCACAGTATAAGATTTTTAATGTTTTTATACTTGAAAACTCAGAGGACATTCGCAGAACGAAACCAAGGGCACGAAAAGCCTTACTAGTGATGTTATTAATATGAGTATCAAAAATTAGTTTACAATCGAAAGTTACACCTAAGTCCCTTATGGTATCAACTCTCAAAAGTGGTTTGTTATGTAGGGTGTACGGAAATTGTATTGTGGTCTGTTTACGAGTAAACGAGCAAACATAGCACTTGGAAACGTTTAAATCTAGTTTATTTAAGGAACAGTAATTTTGAAACCTTATCAAGTCCTCTTGAAGGTATTGTGCATCACTAATTGACTGTATTTTGCTTAAGATTTTCATGTCGTCTGCATAAAGTAGGACCTTCGTATTCAAAAAACAGGACGAGATGTCATTAATAAATATGTTAAAGAGCAAAGGACCCAACAAGGATCCCTGCGGAACTCCTGAGGGAATAAACATAGGTGAAGAGGAGTAACCACTAAGAACGACCGTTTGACATCGATTCTGGACATATGACGTGAACCACCGAAACAGATTGCCACTTACACCGACCTGTTGCAGTTTTTTAAGTAAGATCATGTGATCAATACGGTCGAAACACTTACTGTAGTCGGTGTAAATAATGTCTACTAGAGCCGGCTCTGATATGTTTTTCGAAACATACTCTGAGCATAAAATGAGGTTTGATGTAGTGGATCGGCCCCTAACAAAACCGTGTTGCTGTGGCGTTAGATCGTGCTTCAGTGCTGCGTAAACTTGTGTGTGTACGATTTTTTCAAGAATTTTGGCAAATAGACATAATTTTGAAATCGGTCTATAATTATCAACCATATTTCTAGGTCCTCCTTTGTGAATAGGGGTAACATAAGCTGATTTCCATATATTAGGTACTATACCTTCCGATAAAGAGCGCCGGTATAACAGGGATAAAGGGAACTGTAGACTTTTCGCACACTTTACTATGAAAATTGCCGGAATATTGTCGGGCCCCGCAGATTTATTCAGGTCCAGACTTGCAAGAAGCCTAAAGACCTCGTTCTCTACCACTTCAACCATGTTTATACTAGTGCAAGACGGAAATTGAAGCGTTGTCTCATCTACAGTTGGAGTTTGAGAGGGCGAGCTACCTATAAACGTTGAATAAAAATAGTCTGCAAACATATTACAGATTTCGCCGCCCTGATCCGCAGAGTTGGCGCCATACTTCATGACTGAGGGACGTAGGGACGTAGGTTTACGAACATAAATATGCATAGGTATGCGATAGGTTCTGTACGAGCTACGCCGCACAAACCAACTCAGCAACGACCTATCTACATGCAGCGCGCCTGACCGCGATCGTCTTCGTGCACCGTCGGCACTCTACACCGTCGGGACACTAACAAATACTTTTTAATGAGTTCATAAGATAAATATTGTATATAAACAACTAAACTACTAGCAATAAACAGATTTCAACCGTCTGTGTTGGGTCTCATGTATCCTGCTCGACTGGCAGTGGTTCCTCTCCTACATACCGTCCTGATTCTTGCCGCTTGCTACCATGACCTGGGAGCGAGCTCTCTTCACTTTATCTATTAATGTAAATATTTATGTATTTATTGCCACGGATGGGCAGGGCTAGGGCTCTATGGACTAAGTGTCTTAGACCTCTAGACTCACTAGAGAGTTAGGTTCCCTTCCTTTCCTGGTATTCTGTTCGGGACGCGGTGCCTTACAACCATCGCGTTATTGCCTCACGCTAAGCCACGCCGAAATCATTGTATTGTACGCGATGTAGGAAGGAAATCAGCATACTGTGTCTATATATTTTCTGCTCCGAGGATTAGTGTTGCCGGATAATCGATTAAACGTCGACTATTAATCGATCATGCCAATGGGGCCAAAATAATCTAATAATCGGTTGTACTATCGAAAGCATCGATACTATTGATTAAATTGATTTTCATTTTTGGTCGATATATTCGATTAATTGACTGTCAATTATTTGGCATCACTACCGAGAATACAGACCCAAAGGGATGACAATTGAAGATCAGGGCAAATGTTTGCTATGATCTCCCACACAGTCAATCTCATCGCCTTCCCCTCGCACGTCTGTATCATAAACGCGCAACCAACCAAAAGAAATACACTGAACAAGTTAAGGCAATGGTCCCTCACCACACACAAGAAGCCAAACCCAAGAATTCCAGCGATAAGTCTCGAAATTCGTTGTGACTCCAATTTTCGCACTTAAAACACACTCTTAAACTTTACACGTGTTCGTATCACAAGGATGAAAAATAAGTTCGTAGAAGTTCGTTTAGTCATCTTTAGGACTTTGTGCGGGGCTCGGCCAGGGGGGCCTAGTTTCCAGCACATATTTGATCTGGAAACTGGTGTGGAAATGCTACAGATACTCATCTATCTGATCGTAGTCTTCGTCGGGGGGAGACGGGCCAGATACTGAGAGGATGGGCAGACCGAAATGTTTCACGGTCTCCACACTACTGCTGTCATCGGATTTGCTCGCTTCTTCGTTGATCGTCTCCTCTCTAGGTTTAGTTTTGCACAGTCGTTCAGAGGAATCACTCATTGCTGTAAGTGGTATGTTATCTGCAGATCTGTAATACGAAAAAAAAATTCTTCATTATTATAAATATAAAATATAAATATTTCACAACATCATATACATTGATCTGACTCTGAGATAGGTCAAGCACATCAACAGAGCAATTACAAATATATACATATAATACTTTTCTTTTGTAAAAACATACGTATAATACATAGAAAACACTCAGACCAATACAAAGATACATAACATTCATTTGCTTTTGTTTATAAACTTTCTACCAATTGTTTTCTATATTTAAACGCAAAAAATAATTGCTGTAATTATAAAGTAACTGCGAGGGAAATTTTACTAAATTTAAATTTAGTATTTAAGTTTTCTTGTGATGTATTCTTCAAATTTTATTACCGTTTTCATTATCAGGTAAAAGAAATGCTTATTTTTTCCGCGTAAAATTTCAAGAAATATTTTTGGACATTATAATTAAAGTCATCATGAAACAAGAAGATAACCAAACAAAACTTGAACTATGAACCACGCCATTTTAAGAACTCACCAGCTTCAAAAGCAGGGAACCCTCTAGGCTCACCTAACATAAAAGTTTCCGGAATAAAACAAGGTTTATAGCATCAAGCAACAAGGTACGTACAGTCACACATCAAATTATACAAAACTGTCAAATTTATTCAATCGATTCTCTCCTTAATGTCAAACACGTTCGGTTCAATGTCAATTGAGGAATTTGGATATATTGTAATAACCTGGTGTGCGGCTGTCAGTATCAGTACATGAATTTACCTGGCCTTACGACAAAGCTTGGACTGTGAGCCATGCCGTCTCAAGAACTCGCCGGCGTCAAAAGCAGCGAAGCCGGTTGGCTCGGCTGACACGAAGATTGCCGAATTGACCCGAGGCCTGCTGCATCGGGCTAGCAGACGCTCTTCACACTCCAGGCTCTGTGTGTGCGTGTGCGACCATCGCATATGCTGTGGAAGTAACACACATACATTACTATTTAATACTACACATTTCAACTCTTGGCAACAACGATAATTTATCAAACACTGACTTCTTCTTGATTTCCTAACCCGAGAGATGAGCCCACCACCTTATGCATACCCAGCCACCCGCGGGTGGCCGGGATATGTAGGGCTCTCTTCTGGTGGGGGTCTCTTATAAAGTAAAGCCTGCCAGAGGCATACCCACTATAACACTGCAGTTATCCTTCATTAGAGCAGATGATGAGAAATGATTCCGATACTAATGATTGATGTTGATTCTGATATCCATAACACAGGTGCTTGAGCTGCCTATTTTGGATTCAGATACATTGATCTGAATCCAATGTGATGTTGTGAAATATTTATTTTATAATGAGTCATTATTTGGTGATTTGAAATAAATCACCACATATAAAAAACAACCTACGTCCATAATCCATACCTACTTATACGTTTCTATAACTTAGCACCAAGTTTGATACGTAAATACAAGCTAACCAGAGAAATGAGAAATAAGTTCGCCTATTATTCAACCCAGTAATCTCACAATACCTATACTATCAAAAGCAGCAAAACTAGTAGCAGAATAAAAAGTTTTGGTAAGCACTGTCAAAGTGTCTAAGTAAACATGAAATGAAGATTTTCAAAAGTGCGTTGAAGTTGTTGTTTGTACAGTTAAAACTTTTTGTGTATTTTAATGTGAAACCTACTTAGCTGTCAAACATGATTTAGTTGGTCTGGTTACCCTTTTAAAAGGGTTGCGAAGTTGAGACGGCAGTCGCTTCATTGTAATTACCAGACTCCCCAAATCCTGAATCATGGTCTCAGCATACCTTCTTCTTTGCCTCTTCCCACGTTAAGTGGGGTCGGCTCTCCTTATCCTTCTGCGCCAAGACAATCTGTTCTGGGCTGTCGGGTTAGGTAGTTGGGATTTCCTAACCAGATTGTCTGTACTATTCCACCAGGTCATGCGTACCCAGGGTTCAAAAGCGACGGCTTTGGACGCAAAAAGAATGTCTTGGAGTTCATAGGTACTAATCTACTGGTAGTCTTTACACTGTGCCAGAACCTTAATCTTCAAATCCCCGGCAGTGGCAAGCTGAGGTTGTCTGGAAAAATTGTTCTAAGAAATGCTATGCTATTTGCAGGAACTCGTTCTAATAAAAGCATAATTTCTTATCTTAATGATAACATTTATAATGAGTTTAAAAAATATGTGAAGTCTTCTTCTTCAACTTAGCGTGTGATTCCCGTTTTCGTGTATGCGCATACATGAAAACGGGAATGTTTTCATGTATGCCCAGGTTACTCTTTAGACTATGATTCAAAATTTGGGGAGACTGGTAATTACAATGAAGCGACTACCGTCTTGGCTGGGCAGCGTTCGGGAAGCTACGCAGCATATTTTCGGCCCATCTACCGCGGTGTCTCAAGACGAAAGTCTTCAATGCGTGTGTGTTGCCAGTGATGACATACGGAACCGAAACGTGGCCGCTTACAATGAGCCGATTAAGGAGGCTCAAAGTTACCCAGAGAACAATGGAGAGGGCTATGCTCGGGGTCTCCCTGCGTGATCGTATCAGAAATGATGAGATCCGCAGGAGAACTAAGGTTACAGACATAGCCCAAAGGATTGCATGCTTCAAGTGGCAATGGACAGGGCACATAGCGAGGAGAACAGACAGCCGTTGGGGCGGAAAGGTCCTCGAGTGGAGGCCACGTACAGGAAGTCGCAGCCGTGGCAGGCCCCCACAAGGTGGACCGACGATCTGGTGAAGTTTGCGGGAATCCATTGGATGCGGGCGGCACAGGACCGATCTGTGTGGAGAACATTGGGGGAGGCCTATGTCCAACAGTGGACGTCTATTGGCTGAAATAATGATGATGATGATGACTACTGACCTGTCTGACCTTCGCAATCGTATAAGAGGGGACCCAGATCAACTGAATCATGGTTACCCGTTTCAGAAACTTATTATCGTATTCTTTTACAGTGTCCCGTTTCAGTTTAAAAGCTTCTTCTAAGTTTAACTTTAAGATGCTTCATTTGTCTTTCACAATCTGAGGTAGCAAACCCAAAATTCATTATCAAAGTTAAAATACGCGTCGGCGATTTCCTAACTTACCGACTTCAAAACTCCGCCGTCACAAAACCCGAAAAAGCATCGCCATGTAAAATGAAATTACAAAGCAAATCTAAACAAAATTACATACCCACTCTGATTAACTTTTACGAATATTTAGGAGACAAGGGAAGTCAGAAACGAACCCGTATGTCCTTACAGGGGAGTATAACTTTTTGTATTTCTTATTGTTTCTTTAAATGTGGTGGAATTTCGTGAGTTGTGAGTGAAACACAGTCGAAATTCAACAGAGGCTCGCCTCAGAATTTAGTACGTGAACCCCGTCTTTTTAAGGCTGCGTCCACATCTGGCGAAAGTGCAAATCGCTAACCATTTGCGAACTGCATGCGTGCGTTTTAATAACGTTTCCAAAGTAAGCATTTTGGAAAATCCCATAAGCCCAAAACATCGATTGAAAGTACAAAAAATCAACGATTCATTAGCGATTAAATCTATCTCCAAAACTTATTCGACTTACAAACTTCTAGGGAATTGTATTAACAATTTCTTAGAAGTTATTCCACGGCTAATACCGTGGTAGAGCCACGCTTCGGCATGAATGGGCCGGCTCGACCCCAGTGATACCATGGACTCACAGAAAACCGTCGTGAAGCAGCGTCTCTGCTGTTATTCGCTGCGTGAGTGAGGGTACCGGAGGCCCAATGCAGGGAAAGGGGGGTTTAAAGGTTGGCAGTGCACTTTTGTTTTGGGTGTCCATGCGCGGCAGTAATCGCTTGCCATAAAGTAATTTGCCGGGTCGTCTGCCAGCTATCACAAAAAAAAAACTTTTTTCAGTATAATAATAGTTTTCTGGGTTTGTTTTGAACAATTTCCCTACTCTTTTCACCCCAAATTTTTCCATGCCAGGAATCCAAAATACATAAAATATCATTTCCATGGGTATTTATTATATAGTGTCCTAATTTCCTGTCTCTTTTGGTGAATTCGCGTGCTAGAGTATTGTCATTAGAACGGACATGCGATGCTTGAGTTAAAATGAAATAAACAACAGTAAGGAAAGTCCAAATTTTGCTTGAACTATATGGATGTAGAATCATGCTATCGGAAAAAATAGTTGAAGTTGTCCTGAGTGAGTACAAATAAAAAATGTCACGTAATTAAATAAGTAATAGTAGGCAAATAGTACTTGATTGTCTCATTGGAAGAAAAAAAACTAAAAAAAATATTATTTGGTAAGTCCAGCTATAATAGTATAGCCACCTGATTGTCACATTCCTGCGAGGTATAAAATTAATCTTTAATCACGTAAAGAAAGAAAAAATATTTATTTAGTGACACAAATAAAATAACAAAATTAGAGAACATTATAAAAATAAAAAAAAATTAAAGGTGACCCTATGTCTGCTCTCACCCAACTCCAAAGCATTATCCCCTATCATCTTAATAAATCAATTTCAACCTCAACATTGCTGCTACATTTTTGCATTGTGCATGTGTAGTGACATTTACTTTTTCCACTTTATAACGAAGCACTCTAAACTTTCGGCGGCTTTAATTAACCTTACTGCCTTCTCATAAGGTTCAAAGTTGGAAATCATTAAGATACATATTTTAAGAAAGACAGGTTATGTTGAATTTGTCATCGTGGCACGCGATCCTCTAGTTAAGGTCGGAAAGGAAAAACTTAGTCCTATTATAAGGGTTTGACCAAAAACAATGTTATTCGAAAAAACAGTTGCGTAGACAGGCTATTTCTCATATCACTCATACGCAATGAATAATTATTTTTTCCGCATTGTGCTTTTGACATAAGTGTTTTTTGACATTTTAACACTTGCTTTATTTATTTGCCACTAAACTACGTGTGTCCACACTGCTGAGATTTTATCGGTAAAACTCAAACACGTGTCGACTGATGCCAATGGACAATACGACAAAAAATGAATATCTGAAATGAAAAATACTATTTCTAGATTAGATTTACAGAAATATAAGAAAAAATATTTCATAATTTTTAAACGGATGCAGAAAAATAAAGTTAAAATCCTCCTGTGACGTCATCAATCGGCATGCCAAATTAATAACGCTGTTGCTCACGTTGATTAAAAAAAAGGTAATCTAATAATCTAAACGTCAAGCACCAAGAAAAAAAACATTGACATTTGACAGTAAATAACGTATAAACTTTTTTTAAAAAGACATACAGCACCGACATTACAATACCTTGTGCCTTAGGCTTACGTCACTTACGGCATATTAATTTATAATTTCAAAAATAATAATATTAATAAACACGCACATGAAATGATTACAAAAAAAATATATACATCATCTTTTTTTTTCTTTCTTTATTCAAAAAGCGTATAAAAATGCTAATATAGTTTTGTCGTTTTGTCCATTAAAAGGTTTGATCAGTACATTCTAATGATGTCTTGTAGATGAAGCTGGTAGATTATTGTGCAGTAAGACGCCGCAAAATTTAAAGATAAACTTTGCGATGTTTTAATGCTAGAGACACAGTCATGTCACAATTAAAAATTGGTCCACTATTTATGGGACACCTGTATTTTGTTTAAGACCTTAATTATTGTTAGAAATCGCATAGGAAATCTTACTTCTTTTGTCTACAATCGTGGGTGTGGTGACTTCTTACAATTATCTTCTTTTATCATAGTCGGTACCTACAAAATATTGAATAAGTAATTAATGAAACATTTCACATTTTTTCTTGTCGAAAAACTGGAAATATCAAACGTTTAAATTAACAATAGACTTTCATTTCTCGTACAATTTAGTTAATAAGTTAGACATTTATAAGTTGGTTTTTCTTAATTATTCTTTGTGATTCCAACAAGATCCTGGAAAGCGCTGGTATAAAAGAGAGGACTACGGACCCCAAATGAATTAATCAGTGGTTACTTCAATGAACCTTGTGTCCAAAACTCGTACCACTACATGTTAACACGTTTCCTTGAAGCTGTTTAAATCTTTCAGCACGCACAGGCACAAGTCGCGTGTATAAGGTTGAAGTACGGGCAACGGTTGGTGTAGAATATACATTATTAAACAAAGCATAGTTTCCTGGTGTTTACAATTGTGGGTGTCGCGACTTAAGGGATGTGTGAAAGCAAATTCCGTATGATAAAAAAGTGAGTCACTTTGTTAGTGTCCTTGTTACATACGTGTAATAAAGAAAATATCAAGGATACTTCTTTGCACACATACTTGATGACACAGTTGGTAGTTATTTTTGTATATCTACTACTTATCGTTCTTGTATTCATGTCTTATCATGTGTGCCTATTGTATTATACTTATAGTACTGTAAAATTGGAGAGTGACGCTTGGGAAGTTTCCGCTACCAGATGACCAAGTGTTGGAATAATATACCCCCACCAATCAGATTAAGTAAACCAAAAAGTACCTTTAAAAAGAAATATAAATCTACTCTCTTGAAACGCCAAAGATTAGGAGGAGGCTCTGGTCGCTTAGGTGACGGTTTTCCGGTTCTCCCTGTCCCCGTGCATTTTATCCGTATCAAAGTTATAGGTAGTTGTTAATTCGATTTAATAATTGATTATCAATATCTAATCATAGTAATATTTGTGCAAGTGTATTTAAGAAACAAATGACAGCCCAATGTATTTTATTTTTCCTTTAAATTGTAAGTATTAATTCTTCTTTCGGGCGAGTGAATGAGTAGACAAATTTTTCCACATAAGTTTATTTTTTTCACGTGAGTGAAGAAATAATGATTTATTATGTAATGATAGATTATGTATGAATTTGCGGTTGATTTTTCCACTTTTATTTGTGTAAAAGAAACAAATATGTATTTGGAAATGTCAGCCCTTATGTCATGACTGTTGCAGATTTGTTCCTCTTACAAGTGTAACATAAATAACCGCATAATCATAAACAAAAACTAATATTTACACTTCTTTCTTCTAAATAATGGCCTTTAACGTATTTAATGATGAGATTTGATGTTAGTATATAATATAGTATCGCTTCGCATACCATGGCAACCTATAATTAAGTCACCACTAAGAAATTAATTACCTATTGCGTTAATCTTAAGAATGTTATAGTGTATTGCCTTGTTGGTTGTCTAAATAAATAAATAGTTTATAACACATATTTATTTATTTGGGATAACAACATCATATTACAATTTCAGTTACAATCTTAGATGATGAGAGATGGAAATCAGCAGTTTGCCCTCAGTAAACAAAATTCTTGAGCTATTTCCCATTTGTGTCGCTGCTGATGCTGAAGAAGCGAAATTTGTGTGTATTAACAAATTTATATTTTTTTTCTTTATTTTCTTTAAATTTAGTTTATTTTTAAGCCACTGCATGTATTTATTTATTTACTTAAGGACAACCAATAAATCTTACACTAATTACATTGTATTTACTTATGTACTATAATAAGGCTAAGTGCAGATTCTCTTACAGGGCTGTCACAATATGCAAATGTGAAGCAGACTAAATAGAGAAATTTTGATATTGTATGTGTGTCTATATTGTTACAAATGAGTTATTTATTTATCTACCTATTTATCCATCTAAACTTTTTCTATCTTCTATTATGTTGCACTCTGTGCTGTGAATGTTGTGATGGTCAATAAATGTTTTTTTCTTTCTTTATTTAATAATTGTCTCATGCGTTCAGTCATGGGTTTAATTCTCACCCAAGAGGAACATGAATGACTATTTTTCACAGTGCGAGATGCTGCCTAGTCAGTAGACAGTTACTTACCTTGTCATGTGAGCTATTTCCTAGCTCGCTCGTGCAAGATATTTCTTAGTGACGTCTGAACAATGCGAGTCACTGCAGTGGCACTCGGCAAGTTGACTCCATAGAGTAACTTATGTTGACTCGTACATTTGCTAACCAGTTTGATGTGATGAATAAAAAACTAACAATCCTTAAATTAAGATAAGTCTTAACAGAAAGTAAATGAAGTCAAAGTCACAGTCACACAAACAAGTGTATTGTGTCACATAAAACTCAAGTGCGTTTTGTGTGACTTTGATTGATTTCGACTGTTGACTACACACTTTTGTTTTGCTTCACAAGTACCTCAATAAGCTACTTTTTCTAGGATCACTCCGATGTATGTAATAGTATCTCGTATTCATATATACATTTACTGAAATAAAATAATTTTTGCCAAGTCATAAACTAATACAGAAAGTACTTGTAAAAATATTGTGTATTTATTTCCTTTTCAAATGAGGCGATCTCTCTTTTGTTGAAGAATTTGCAAAAAAATCTAAAATCTTTTACAACTGCATGTGTTTTTATTTCAACAAGTAGTGCTTTGTTCCATAAAACAGTGGTTTTAAAGTTAGATCGTTAATTGAATTGGTGCAAGCTAGAACAAGAAACCTCGGGACATATCCTTTGTCTTACATGAAAGAAGAATTGTATCGCCGTTGCAGTATATTCTGCTTAACGTGATAAGGTATAAGCATAGTGCTAATACAACTAGTAGCTTGATTTTGATGATAGTTCTTCAGTTATATAATAATAAATAAATAAATATTTCACAACATCACATACATTGATCTGACTCCGAGATAGGTAACTCGAGCACCTGTGTTACGGATATCAGAATCAACAGTGGGATTACAAATATATACATATAATACTTTTCTTTTGTAAATACATACTTATAATATATAGCAAACACCCAGACCAATACAAACAAACATGTTCATGCACACAAATGTTTGTATTGTGCGGGGATCGAACCCGCAACCCTTGTATCAGAGGCAGCGTTCACTACAACTATTCTGATCGGGTCGTCATCATATCTTACTAAATATCTTTCTAAACATTTGTTCTCTATTTACAAGGTCACCTAAAATGTCTTTTCTCTTGCAACTTACTGAATATCTTTAGGTATAGTATGTTCCAAGCAATAGAAGTAAGAAAACAGAAAACTTATAAATCTAATGTAATTGCATACGACTCCCTAGAGGTAAAAGATCTTCTTGTTGTAGAAAGTAACCAGTCCCGAAACTAGTCTATATCTATACTATATAAAGCTAAATGACGATTGACTCACTGACTCACGACTGTTTAGGACTTTGGACAGTGCAACGGTCATGGGTAATTCAAAAACACGATATGCATACGCGATGTAATCGAAACCTAGCGCCATCTATTGGTATAAAGTGGAATTGATGTTCCGAAAACAAGTGAGGGCGGGCCACTAGTTTTCGAAAAGGGTTCTTTGATGTCCGCAAATAGGTTTTTCCGATCACGTTCCAGTAAATGTGTGGCTTTAATAAAACGTATGACATTGCGTTTTTGGAAAGCCTAGTCATTCGCTTTAAATTATTGAACGTCAGATACAGGGGCGTCTTTAGCTATAGTGCAGGGGTTGCGGTGTACCCGGGCGCCGGAAGTTAGAGGGCGCCGAGAGCCCCACGCTACACATAGAGCCTCCACTGTAACACTCCGCAAAGAGCGAGCGCGAGTACTGATCGTTCTCCTTATCTTAGCGTGTGATTCCCAGTAGCATCCAATGCTCCTGTCGCTTCGACCATGGTACGCCAGGGTACGCTTAGACTATGAACCAGGATTCGGGATGTCTGATAATTACAATGAAGCGACTGTCCATAGGTAGTCGAACATCTTGTAAGTATTCTGTTTTGTTCGCGCATTTTGAAACAAGAGGGCGGCAGGTTATTGATTGCACCCGGGCACAGTAGATCTATACGCTAAAGCGGTACGCTGACGCACGCACACAAACGCACACTTTACACGAATTCTAAGGTCCCATCGGAGTACAATCGCAGGAACTAAATTCAAGGTTGTCGATTTTACTGGAGTGCCGCTTACTTTATTCTGGTAGAGAAATTATGTAGATATATTACGTATGTTATCAAAAAAGGTTTCGGATATTTAAAGTGACATTTTGGGGGGTCGAAGAGGGGAGATTTTGATATGTCTTAGCCTTAGCAATTGGGTGCATGACCAATACCTTAACGTTGTTTTCAAGTTACGAAACAAAACGTAATGAAAAGAATTTAGCCTTTTTGTAACTTTAGAAATCATTTTGTGTACGAATTTTTTTGTGTACGAATTTCTAACACGCACCGGATGATCTTTGTTGCACCTAGGGCCCCTCGATCACGTCCCGGTACTTAAACCAGTAGACCAAAAAGATGATTTTGGGGTGGTAGAGCTTGGGAGGATTTTGTTATGATTGGATACTTTTTTTAAACTTCATGCTAATATGGAAAGGTAAAAATAATATTTTACAAAAATAAGAGGACAATCCTACACAGTAGGTAACTTTCTGTCAAAAATAGCGGAGTGTATCGACACTGAAGCAGTATCACTGCTTTAGCATATTTATCTACTGTGACCCGGGCGCTTCTTGGGCTAGATCCGTCCCTGGACAGATAGTGTAGTGGAAGCGGGCTCTCGCCACGCCTTAGGGATGACATGCGTAGGGAGATATGTTGCGATTTTGGTGCGCTAAGGTGACGCATTGACGTAACTAGCGCAGCGAGTAGATTTATATTCATTGCTATGAGACAGGATAGACCAGGTCGAGAAAGATCTCGGTCACCTACAAAAACGAAAAGTGGATAAACAAGTAGAAAAAAAAATCTGCCTTGGCTTACCTTACAGGAAAAGTAGTAATTTGAATTGATAAGAAGGACATTATAATAACTTGACCAATATGCCGAGATTTGGTAGGAACCTTTAGAATACAGTTTGCTCTCTATAATCATTAAGTGTTAGTATTTTATAAAACTATTTGGTAAGTAACGCAATGCCTCAAGACGTAAGTCTTTAATGCGTGTGTTTTGCCAGTGATGACATACGGAACCGAAACGTGGCGGCTTACAATTAGTCGCTTAAGAAGGCTCAAAGTCACGCAAAAAGCAATGGAAAGGGCTATGCTTGGAATCTCCTTGGGTGATCGTATCAGGAATGATGAGATCCGCAGGAGAACCAAGGTCAAAGACATAGCCCGAAAAATTGCATGCCTCAAGTGGCAATAGACAAGGCACATTGCGAGGAGATCAAACGGCCGATGGGGCAGAAAAGGTCATCGTGTGGAGACCGCTTATAAGAGGTCGAAACCGTGGTAGACCCCCCACAAGGTGGATCGACGATCTGGTGAAGTTAGCAGAAATCCCTTGAATTGGCGGCACAAGACCTATCTGTGGGGAGATCATTGTGGGAGGCTATGTCCAGAAGTGGACGTGTGCTGTCTATTGCCTGAAATGATGATGATGAGGAAGTACCAATTTACTTGGTTAGTACTAATTTACCAATTCTATTGTATTTGGTAAGTACCAATTGCGTCCTTGCGGTCATGACTTACGGTGCCGGGACGTGGACACTCACGGCTGGACTAGTCCACCGGTTCAAAGTTGCTCAAAGAGCTATGGAAAGGGCTATGCTCGGAGTATCTCTGAAGGACCGCATCAGAAATGATGTAATCCGACAGAGAACCAGAGTCACCGACATAGCCCACCGAATTAGCAAACTGAAGTGACAGTGGGCTGGTCATATTAGCCGCAAAACTGACAGCCGTTGGAGCCGTAAAGTCCTTGAGTGAAGACCGCGACTCGGTAAGCGTAGTGTATGACGGCCTGCGACAAGATGGGATGATGACATTCGAAGGCTGGCTGGTGTGGCCTGGATGAGAATGGCCGAAAATCGGGAGCAGTGGCGTGCATTAGGGGAGACCTATATCCAGCAGTGGACGAGTGTGGGTTGCTGATGATGATGATGAAGTACCAATTGAAAATGTGTCTTTAATTAAGATGTTTTTGGTTAATTGACGTCGTTATGTACCTATTTTTCTTGTAAGTTTTCTTTCTCATAATTCCAAATTCGCATTTTATTGAACACGACCTTTTCAGATCATCAAATAACTACAAATATTCTATTCTATAGGGAATATAGGGAAGTATACCCGCGACTTGTGCAAAACTAAGTGCAATTCTTTGGGAATGATAAGCGACTTTAATAATTTGACTAATTATTATTGTTAAATTTTAATGACCCAATAAAGTGACCTATGTACTAAGATGATTGTGGAACATTTTGTGAGTGACATCATGAACTAACGAAATGTTCAACTACTTGTAAAAACTATAGTCACATGAATGACTACTCACATGAACTCCATCTCCTATTTCCGCAAACTAAAAAAGAAAAGTATACTTTAAACATTTTGAAACCACTAAACACACATCGGATTTTTTTTTATAAATTGTCATGTGTATTTTAGGTTTTTTTTCTCTGTTTTATCATTTTCACTGTTCATTATTAAATACAAATTCTATTGCTTTTTTATAATTATCCAGGTTGACATATTAAGCTGTAAGTTTTGATTCAGGAAATAGCTAGTTTAGTCTATTTATACTTAATGTAAAACAGATTCGTCTTCCATTGATTATAAGGTACATAGCAATATACTTGTTATGATTCTGTATGTGTAAATATTTACAGTAAAAAGTAAGCTAAGACTAAAATCCAGCCTACTTTCAACTACTTTAACTACAATCTACTTAGGAACCATATAAATAAATTCTACAATAGTAGCAAATACAGAAAAGTCACTCACTTTAGCGATATTTACGTACACATTTTTCCAAACTAGATTTTCTTTTCATATTTTTTTTAATTTTAACCTAAATATAATAATACCTTAATAGTAGTTTATGTTACTGTCTCTTATTGAAGAGTTTTAAAACACGAGCGAGATTTTAAAAAACGAGTCTTAGCGAGTTTTTTAATAGCACCCGCGAGTGTTTTAATACCGAGATATAAGCAGTCTCATACACTACTTTACCTACATTTATGTTTTAATCTTCAAAATAAGAAAACATAGGGAAACTATTTTGACAAGCTATGTAGTCACACCTGAAAACCTAGTACAATTTCCTGACTAAAGTCTATTTGAAACTCTTGAGACTTTTGAAAAAATATCTTGTTGAGTCAAATCCTGAAAAAACTTTTCTACTGTTTTCTTACTCTGAGACTAAATAAAATAAATAAATCGTATACGCGGACCTAAAAAAAAGACGGACAAAACATCTTTCATCATAAGTGAAGCTGCTAAATGGCCACCGGTCTAAGATGTTTGCGTGATTTGAGAGTTGCCATATGTTTAAATCCTTCAAACATTGATGCGCGACTGATTCCAATCAACGTAAACACATTGTTTAGATGTGTCATTTATAATTGTTTTAAATACATTGTGATATAACCGAAAACACATGTTACATTGAAACTATTGATCGGTAAAACGCGTGCTTATTTACTTTACCTAAACAAAGCACTAAATTAATGACTTTCTAAATCAAAAGAGTTTGGAACTTTTGCCTCACTAAGTACTGTTTTTGGCATTTTGATTTTTTCCTCTCAAAATAGTGGCTCAATAATGCAAAAATCGAGAGACATCAAAACACATAGAAAATGTCATAAGGTAAAATCATAGAGTAAGTAATACTGGGTAAAACTTTGTCAGTCGTCAAGTTTTCGAGTTATTAGTATATAAAGATGTAAATGCCCTTTTGACACGCCGTGTATTCTAGGCTCGCAAACAGTCGCATTTGGTTAATTTGTATTAAAAATCGCTGGAAAATTTGTGACTTAATTAACTTGCCAAATACTGGATAGGTACAACTTATTGTAGTACTTATACTTCATTAGTATTGTAGCTATCTCTATAAACCGCCTTTGTGGACGACAGTGAGCCTTTCAATTTTTCTTATTGTTATACTCATACGTATCTCCCCACGATACCGTTTGATTTTATAGATTTGACCTTTAACCTAACACCCTACCGTAAAAGCAATATTGTAAGATATACTCGGCTCTCTTCAGTTCATTGAAACAATGAACCTTCTCACCGAGGAAATAGCGTACAACAAACAAAATGGAAAAGCAATTTTTACAGGGTGTGCTTTAAAAACTGGTAGCCCAATATTTGAAAACTGTCCGTGCAAATTGTGAATCGGTGTGAGAGTATCAATCAATAAAACGAGTGTTTGTATTTCAACCATTTCAACATACCTGTCACGTCAATCTGAATGAGTAATTAGCAAGGGTTTTGATGTCAATAAATATCGACATCAGTGTATGTATAAATCACAAGCATTCAAATCATTTTGTTCCACGAATGATGTCTAAATTAAAATTCTAAACTTACACATTTAATTTTATGAATTTGAAAGTATATTATTATAATAACATTTAAAAAAATATATTTCTATTACTCTTATTAAAGAAAAAAAGGGTTTAATATAAAAAAAAACCTTACCTAGTAGATGATAACAAATGTTTAAATGTTACGAAATGCAATGCAGTTGGTGAGAATACATTACTGTACAAATAATTACGGAGAAGCCCTCTCATTGATAGTCCCCCTTCGACTAATCGCCACTCCTTAGATTTTATGTACACCTAACAAGGATAGCGTCCTTTGTTGTCAACATTTTTTGAACAAGAATGTAAGTTTAGAATCATAATTAGCCATCAATTGAGAAAATCGTGTCGTAATAGAAAAACTGGTGCGGATCGCAAATCGTGATTAGCGTGCTATGTTTAGCGTACCGTAATGTGACGTGCCGCGACTGTAACCAGCAGGGACCGGACATGGTATTAAGTGTACTTCAAACAACGTATTGATGTAGATACTTCTTAATTTTTACTTTACCTCTGGATTGATACTATCAAATGTTACAATGAATCATGAAGATAATATTATTAAATGAATAATTAAACAAAGTTACAGTGTAAAGTAATACAAGGAGAAGAGAGATATTTAAATCCTTATTGAAATTAATAACTGAAACGATCGTGATAAATTATTGCTTCAAAAAAATTATCAAATCTGCAAAACATTCTTTGAACGAGGGAAACGTCTTACAACTGAATATTTTTTCGGGCAAAAAGGAGAAAACGATTGGCATTTTTGTCAGTTTCATTTACTGACAAAAAAGCCGAGAAAACACACGTGGGAAGAAACGGAAATACGCAATGAATTAGCAAAAATATCCACATCAACACTTATCGCACACAGACGTACCCTCCGGCCTTTCTCTCTATAGTGTGGTCAGATAGCTCAGTCCTCGCCCGCGGGGTACAGGGATGCGGGAGGGGCAGTGAATGTACAGGAAAGCGTTACCTACACAGTTACCGGCCACTCCCGATGGGTTTGGACCTCGTTTAATAGCATTTTCGTTCGTTCCAATGTGTAAACCAAATTTGGAGCTTCATTTCGTATCAAAAATACAATGCAAGTTTTAATTTAAATTTCATAATACTTGAGAACGAAAGAAAATGTTAGACTGCCTCCAGATATCTTCGCAGTGCTGAGAATGCGCTTGTTCGTGACAGACTCAGCTTCTATTATATCAACTTGTAGATATGGCGCTAAATTACTCAAAACAGTTTTTTTTATTAAAAAAGATGCTAGAAATATGGCGTTAACTCGGTCTTAATAATATTAAGTTGGCTGATGAAATATATAGTTTGAGCAACTTTCAGATTTCAAAAAGTTTTGAATTAAAACTCTCCTGCCATAACACATAGCTAATCTTATGAGGGCCACTTGAGAAGGTAAAGTGAGCGCCACTCGCGAGCCTTTTCCGTACAAGCACATTCGTAGCACAGCATAAAAATCTGAACGCATACTTAGAGGTCCTTTGTTACATCAGTGGCAAGGGCTGAGTTACCCGACCAGCTAGTAAGCGTGCAGCTTACTTGATGATCGCAACCGGCACATCGGCACTGGCACTGAGGGCAAGCCCGCGGTGCTCCGCGGGCGGGACTCCGCTAGCTGGGCTGGTTCTGATCATCCGGTGCCGCGTGGAGAAGCGCAAACTGACAGCCACAGTCGCGTGCGCTTCGACGCGGGTATTGGAAGCAACGGTCCAGGAGGCAGCAGACATCCTGCGCACCACACTATTCGAGCAAAGAGCGAGCGTTTAAGTCGCGTCCATTAAAGTTAAGGGTCTAGGGTTTTGCACGATTGGTGATCGGTACCAGTATAGTTTGTGTGTCTGAAAATAAAACGAGTTAAACATGATGAGAATTCGTTAGTCAAAATAATGTAGTTATAAGTAAAATTGAAATTGTTTCGAAGCGAACACTTTTATATTTGTAATACTTTTATGATGTTAGGTACGCGCGAGGCGAACACAAATGAGGTCATACAGCCCTTGCGTCATACTATACTTGAAACCTATTAATTTGTGCATATTTGCCGTTGGTACCATCGGGCGCACTCATCAACATAACATTTCATCCAACATTAACATTAGTTTTAGTCATAACATTTAATAAAAATTGTGGAACTTTTAATACATTTTATTTATCTTAACTAAACTCTATCATTCAAATCGAACAAACATCCTCAAGCTCAGGCACCAACAGAAATCAAAACCGATAATTAGAATGAGGTAAATAAAAATGGTGAGCATTTATTTTCCTAATATTTAGAAAGAGGGGGGTTTGTTATACCATAACGTTTAGATGAAGTATCCGGAACACTATCAGACATATTATTTATTAGTGCTGATGTTAACAGTATAAAAATCTGTATCACCGGAGCGAACAGAAGAAATTTCTTGGCACCAAAAATTTCGCAAACTACACATATCATGTCTTATATTTCTTTAGTTATTCGTGAAGTTTAAACTAATATCTTTGACGGTAGTTTCTAACAGTGGCGATAAAAATACGAAAATATGTTCACACCTCGACGATAAATTTGGACGACTTCCCTCTTGGGCCCGATAGTGCATGGTTCTATCTAAATTCATAATATGTATTGCCTATAAAATAAGATGAAACGGTTGTATATTATGAGACTACTATCTTATGGAAATAAATTGTGGCTTTTGCATAAAACTATTCAAATTTTCAATAAATGCTAAAATAGAGGACATCGTTAACCAAACTATATTGGGGAGAGTCTGGTATATTGTACTGCTTGTTAAATTGTACCACCTCAAAGTTTCCTACTAAACATCAATATTTTTTTATCCTGGAAACACAAAAATATGCGCTGACAGAGCCCCCTTCTACATTTCTATTTGTGATGGCGTCCAGCAAGTGTACTTAGTTTGGGCGAGAAAAATAAATTTTGTTAGTGGTTGATGGAATATTTCGGTTGAGTACGTAAGGATGTTTCTCAATTAAAAAGCAATTCTTATGTTTGCTATATTTTTTTATTCAATGGAGAGTTCATTACCTTATAGATTCTATTATAATGATGGTATTAGACTTTAAGGATATCTCTTGTTAAACACTTGTTTTCAAAATCGGGTAGTTCGATAAAATGTACCACCAGTAGTTTGTTTAAATGTACTGGTACATTTTACCGAACCACTTGATTTATATCTATACGTTACGTGCGTGTGTGGAATATGTGTTGATGGAATGTTGACTGGATTCAGTGCGTTCGTTGTGGTAGGTGGGTTCACGAAACCTGATAATCCTAATCCTGATATTTACGACAATTGTTTAAACTAAAAACACACTATGTCAAAAAAGTTCCTAAAGGATTTGATCTCAGTTAAAATTAATAATAATTTATTGATTAACAAAAATAGTGCTTATAAATATGCAAATTATTTTCTACTAAAACCTAAACGTACAACTTTATAATTAAGAGATTTAAGTTTGCTAAATATTTAATTTCGTTCTGTTTTTGATAGGTAATTTTATTTGATTATTTTCATACAGGTACATAAGAATGTTACTATTTAAAGAGATATAAGCTAATTAAAACTAATTTATAATAATGTGTATGTGTGAATTCATCGTTAATGATCACAATGAGTCCCTTATCTTCTGTTGGTACAATTTGCCAGACCGGTGGTACGATTAACCGAACGAGTCGGCTTAATTGTACCGAAAGAAAGCTTCTAGAAAACCTCGTATTTTAAGGAAACTGTTAAGACTATGGTGTTGATTTTGCTGTATAAGTTAAAATTGATTCTAAGCTATGTGATATCAGATAAATAGTTTGTTTTCATTAATGTAGAAACGAGATATTTTGATAAAACTGAAAACTGGTACAATATAACCGACTCTCCCCTTATAATAGCAATTTTACAATCGCTAAATAGTCCTGTGAGTACATTGTGTCATGTATTCGTACGCTCTCCGTCCTCAAGTGAAAGGTCATTTTCAAGTCCTATATTGACCTTTGCAATATTTTTTCTATAAATAGGCACTTTTCTCAGCCAACCTTTTCTGAAAATAGTCTTAACATAATAAAATAGAAAAAGTTTTTCAATAAATTATTTTTAACGCCATACTCGGTGTATCGTCACAAATTTATTTTTAAGGAAACATCTTACATAGTTAGGTTGTCGGAACCAGCCGTTTAATAAGCGCCTAGCCTATTAACTAAACTGTGCTATTTTTTATGCTAGAGGCGACAAACGAGCAAGCGAGTCACCTGATGGAAAGAAATCTTGAACATCCGCGAAATCAGAGAGATAGCTAATGTGTTGCCGGTCTTTTTAAAAAGAAGTACGCTCTTCTCTTGAAGGTCCCTAAGTCGTAGCCGTCAGGAAATTATCCCTCAAGCAAACCGTTCCTCGGAACTGAGGTACGTGGTAGAAAGTTTCGTGGGGAACGTACAGTATTAGACCGCCATCCATAGAGATGATAGGGATGGAATGACAATCGCTTGCGTGTGGTTCGATGTAGGAATTCAGCTGCAGGGAGTAGATCAAACAGTTACTCAGAGCACTCCCCATGATATATGCGGTATACATGCTGAGAGAAGCTATATCCCGCCGCAGTGCTAGAGGATCAAGTCGACTAGAGAGAGTCAAGTCAGCGACAATTCGAGCAGCCCTACGTTGTACGCGGTCAAACGGAAGAAGTCGGTACTGCTCCCATCTCTGGGCTGGTGCACCTCAGTGCACCATCCCAGAGATGGGAGCAGTATTCTATAAGGGGCCGAACTTGTGCCTTAAAGAGTTGTAACCGATGAGCTGGTATGAAATACTGCCGTGCTCTATTAAGTACACCAAGTTTGCTTGAGGCGATTTTATTAACGTCCGGAAAGATGTTTTAGCTTTGATCAAATGGCTAGGCAAAATGCCTGGATAGATGACGCTTAATAACTTGTTTAGCCTGTTCATTTAATTTTAGTTCCACTTTCTCCCGCATGACGCTAAACTCACAATGGTGCAGTTTAGTTAAATGACTAGGCTAGCTGAGTACGACTGATATACTCATCCGTGGTTCCAAATTCCCGAGTGGACGATCTATTAATAACAGTTGTTTCTCATCATCATCATCATCAGCCCATTTAAGTCCCCACTGCTGGGGCACGGGCCTCCCTCAATCACATGAGGGGTAATTGCCATACTCACCACGCTTGGCAGACGGGTTGGCGAGGGTTTTGATATAAATGCAGAGTTTTCCTTCTCTGGGTGCTGATGATCATGCCAGCAGCTTTACCTTAGTCGCCTTTTACGACACCTCGGTAAGAGTGCCTATTCTACTCTGCCGGGGACCACACGGCGACAGTTGTTTCTATTCGATAGTATTTTAGATCAAATTTATTCAAAATGAATAATATGTTATACCTATTTAGAGGTTTTTGTCATAGAACTTGACTAGATAACTGGGGCAGACAGTTTGAAAGAGTCTTCCGAACAAAGAGGTAACTGTTGGCTTGCATTCGCCTTATCAAACAACTTTGTCATTGGATTCGACAGACCTCGGGTAAAAGACTGAACTTCTTCGGCGGTGGATATTTTTTGAGATAGGTGGCAGACGATCAAATGGATCACGTGATGGTAAGCGATTGCCGCCAACCATGGACACCCGTAATACCTGTGGAGGCACAAGTGCGCTGCCAACCTTTAAACCTCCGGATTGGGCCTCGGGTACCCTCAGTCATGCAGCAAAACACATCAGAAACGCTGTTTCAAGCCGGTTTTCTGTGAGGCCGAGGTACAGTCAGCATCAAAAGTAGCTTAACATTTAGTACCATGTCAAAGTAACTGTTCTGCCTATTATAGTGAGTTTCCAAGGGATTTAAAAAAAATGTTAATTCGACATTGTTCTAAATTGTTAAGCTACTTTTGGTGCTGACCGTATCACTCCGGTCAAGCTGGCCCATTCATGCCGAAACATGTCTGTCTCACGGAATATTGTTATTAGGTAGGTATATTCCTTTATTGAATCATATTCCTGAACAATGGACACGTTGTTCTCTAAGCCTGCTTTAATGCCATACATATTATGTTTGTTTAAGTATAATTGTTATTTTCACTTAACCATTATCTCTATGATTAATTGATGCATTTATTGTCATAATTATAATCTGCTAACCATACCTATAATATGCTGTATTGAGTCGGTGGCGTAGTGGTGGGCCGCACTTTAAAGCGATGGCTGCGTATGAGGTCCCGGGTTTGATCCCGGTCGGGCCAAAAAATTGTTCCTAACTTTTCGGTAAGAAATTCTTAGTGTCAGCCCGAAGTCTGGAAGTTCGCGGTCTTGTACCCCCGTGTCACGGAAAAAGCACGTTAAGGCGTTGGTACTGCGCCCGATTCCTCTCCGGTCGTGTCACAGTAGTGTCCCATCGGAATATGAGAATAAAAAGTTAATAGAAAGATCACTTGTGTTTGCGCATACACTTGAGTACTATAATTATATCCTGCGTAAGTGGCTGATCGTTGAGATTGGCTGATCGTTGAGATTGGCTGCCGTAGCCGTAATCGGTTGGAGGATATTATGCTGAATACTTATAAGTACACGTCACTGTACATCATAACACGATCAAGTATATTAAACAGTGGACTGTGTGTGATTAAAAAAATATTTGAAATTAATTCACTATTAACTGAATAATGCGTCCCACTGCTGGGCTCGGCCTGGTCCCCTAAAAGCCGCCATTGGACTTTATTTGTGGCGATGGTTTGCCAATTGCCCTAGAAGTGGTCAAAATCATCACGCTATCTATTTTTGGGCCTGCCTCTCAATCGACGTCCCGCTGGCTACCAATGGGTGATAGGTCTGGTAAAAAAAAAACTGAATAATGATTTTGTGAATTAATTTCAAATTACTTTTAGCCGTGGCAGGCCCTCCACAAGGTGGAACGACGATCTGGTGAAGGTCGCGGGAATCCATTGGATGCGGGCGGCAGTTTCTTGCCGGATCTTCTCGACCAGAAACAACTTTCCGAGCCGGTGGTAGAATCGCATTATGTTTATTTATTTCTTTAGTATGTATCAACATATATATGTATTAACATGTAAATTATACATAAGTACTTATAAATAGTTTTAAGTCATTCAAATGTATGACGATTTGTAAGTGCTGTGTACAAGCCTATGCAAATAAAGAATTATTTGATTTGATTTGATTTGAACAGGACCGGTCTGTGTAAGGAACATTGGGGGAGGCCTATGTCCAGCAGTGGACGTCTACTGGCTGAAATGATGATGATGAAGACTTTTAAAATCATTCAAAAAATATTAAGTTAATTAATTTTCAATTACTTTTTAATCACACACGTCCACTTTCTAAGACTTTTTAAGATTCTTAGAACTTTATTGTGTTGTGATAAACAGTCACGGGCACTCATAAGTATTCAACCTCATTCAAATATTATGAACCTTATTGTTCTGGCTTAGGAGTCGACGTGTTTACATTTTATTGCAGCCGACTGTATAATTTGTATTACCTTTGTAGATTCTTATACTATAGCACAGGTGTTTATCCACTTGCTTTGGGATATGATGATATTCGATATTAATTTATTAATATTATAAATAAAAAAGTATATGTAAAAACAATAACAACGACCATATACAAGGCGTCCAAAGGGACATGAAGGGAAAGTACCTACCTAAGTAATTTATTAAGTTAGCTGTTTTTACTTAAAGGAAACATCACTATATTAATATTTGCCTTTTAATAGATTAATTGCCTTCAAGATTTTTTATTACCTATGCCTGTATTGCATGGGAATCGAACCGGAAATAAAAAATATTTTATTGCATACAATAATTGCTAACAATTAAATTTGAAAAAATAATTACACTCGTCTTTTATATAAGATATCTACAACACCCAAAGTAGTATACGTACTAATTATTCAGTACAAATGAATAAGGATGCTTTTAACGATAACCTAGTGTAAGAACTAAAATTCATGGAGAAATTTTATCTTTAGTACATAACCGTTGTATCGATTGGCAGAATAAAAAAACATTTTTTTTCCAGTTCGATTCCCGTAGCAACACAAGCTCAACCCAAAATATTTTGAGGGCAGTTTTTTTTTCATTTAAACAATATAGTGAGTTTCTTTTAAGTACGAAATGCTAACTACATTCCCTTCATGCCCCATAGTCGAGAGACGCTCTGTATAATATCGTCTATACCGATTCTCCTGTCGGTCTTCAAGAATTCTTGTATTGTACCTAACTCAAGTTACACGTGTAATACTAGCGTACGGGTACGTCGACTAATAAGGCTTGAGCGCCTGAGCTTAGCTGGTATTACACCTACTTTACGTTAGCCCACATTTCTTATTGACACACATTTTCGTCTATACATACAATATATTTGGTGAAAGGTGAAAGTCCGGCAATACAATAGCGTTCTCTCTGATTACGCGGCTGTTTGTTTCGCTGCGTGAGTGAAGGTACCGGAAGTCCAATCCGGGGGAAAAGGGGTTTTAAAGTTGGCAGCAGACTTGTGACTCCACAGATGTCGCGGGTGTCTATGGGCGACGGCAATTGTTTACCATCAGGCGATCTGTCTGGTCGTCTGCTGCCTATAATATAAAAAAATGGCGGCGTTTCGTACTTCGCTTTAAAACTTTGGATGCAACTTGGACTTACTTACTAAGATGAAAAGATTGAGCTAAATTTAAATAAATTAAAATGATATGAATCCCTTGCATTTTATTTCTTTTTAAAAGTATAATATTGTTCTAAGTTTCGCGAAACTTATTTATAACGTAATTAATTTTAGAAACGCGGCTCTTTGAAACTTTATTCGTACACTTTAGTGAAATCTTTATTAATTTAAAATTGGCTCGAGTCATATCTTTTCTTAATGTTTGCCCCGACTTTAAGGCGAAGGATACTGAACACTAGCGACGGCATTTGATTTTATTCTTTAACTTCTAAACTGGATCTATTTTTGTCAATTGTGGATCGTCGGAGACCCGGCAATCATCGTCATCTTTATTAGCCTATCGCAGTCCACTGCTGGACGTAGGCTTCTCCAATTGTTCGCCACCGTGATCTATCCATGGCTTGTCGCTACATTACGTTTGCCAAGACGCGGTCTCCACTCTCGTTTTCACCATCGGTTGTCGGTTCTGCGGCTATATGGCCAGCCCACTGCCACTTAAGCTTGCTAATCCAGTGAGCAATGTCGATGACTTTGGTTCTCTGCCGGATCACCTCATTTCGGATTCGATCTCGGAGAGAGACGCCGAGCATTGCTCGTTCCATAGCCCGCTGAGCGACCTTTAACTTGTGGACCAGCCGTACCGTAAGTGTCCACGTTTCGGTTCCGTATGTTATGACGGGTGGGACTCACTTAATAAAAAGATTTCGTCTTTAGACCCGGCAAACCTGTATAGTATTTAAGGCGATACCGCGCTATACTAGCCCGCCAAGTGATTTATATTGATTGTGGCGAATAGACATTTTTTTTTTAAAAGTGAGTAACACATATTTTAAGGTTTGCAATTTTTTGCGACCTATAGATTATTGTTACTTGTAGGAAGACATGATAACATCTATGTATGTAAACATGTAACAAATAACTCCATAAATGCGAAAAGTGGCCACTTTTAGAAATAATTAAGATTAATGTAACTAAAAGGAAGAAATTATTATATAAGGTTGCCTAAAAAATTGTTACTATTCTTGAAGCATTAATTGCACACTTTAAGAAAAAAATGTTTCTTATTGCAATAAATCACTTGGCGGCGTTAATATCGGCGCAGTATCGCCTGAAATAATCATTGTGAACTACTTTTTGGTCCGTTTTTGTACTCGAAAGTTTGGTAAATCAAAGTTTCGAGTACAAAAACAGACCAAACATTTGTGTTTGATTATTAAATAAATAGTATACAATATGTTAGCCGAGTTTCCGCCGCAATTGTTAAATATATATCCAGTTTACGAGTAGCAGTTACATAATTTAATCAATAGATATCACTAGCGTGTGGTACTCTTGGCTTTAATTTTATTAATTGCTTTTGATGAATGAATGAATGAACTTACGTATTGCTTTGTGAAAGTAAACTTTTAACTTTAATATTGGGAAATTTAAAAGAACAAAGAGCCAGTTTATTGCCTAAAAATAAACTGAACTACTGAGAAAAACTTAACATTTTATGAAAAAATCTGTCCTTTTAGAAACTCCAACTTAGTAAGGAGAGCTTGAAAAATAAATATAAAACCTCGTTGTAAAAGTTTACAACAAGGAGAAGATATATTTGTGAAAGCACGTTTTTCCTTTTAAATCTCAATAACATTTTTTAACGAATAATTACTCTATATTAACATTTCCTGACAACCATAGTTTAAAAATATAGGAAGAAGTCCTCCATCCTCCTAAGGGCCGATTTTTTTGATCCGTAGTTACCTTTTGGTTGAATTAACTATAATCAACTGTCTAAACAATAGTCAACGTGACAGCGTCAAAGTGACGTAATTCCTTGTAATTAACTATTGGTTAAGCTAACTATCCGAATTAGCAAACTGAAGTGGCAGTGGGCTGTTCATATTAGCCGCAGAACTGACAGCCGTTGGAGCCGTAAAGTCCTTGAGTGGAGGTCGCGACTCAGTAAGCGTAGTGTAGGACGCCCTGCGACAAGATTGGATGATGACATTCGAAGGCTGGCTGGTGTGGGCTGGATGAGAGTGGCCGAAAATCAGCAGTGGCGTGCATTAGGGGAGACCTATGTCCAGCAGTGGACGAGTGTGGGTTGCTGATGATGATGATGATAAAGCTAACTATTGTTCAAAAAATACATTTTGGTGATATTTGATCATTGGTTACTTTTTTTAAACATTAGTTCAGTTTAACTACGGATCAAAACGGCCGATGTTTTGATCCATTCACTCGTTAGTAGTATAGTCGTTCACTCTTGACAGAGCGGTCGTGGTTGTCAATGTTGCATTTTCGTGTGCTGATGCGGCTCGCGCGATGTGTGTGTGTATGTGTATGTGTGTGTGTGTGTGTGTGTGTGTGTGTGTGTGTGTGTGTGTGTGTGTGTGTGTGTGTGTGTGTGTGTGTGTGTGTGTGTGTGTGTGTGTGTGTGTGTGTGTGTGTGTGTGTGTGTGTGTGTGTGTGTGGGTGGGTGTGTGTGTGTGTGTGAGAGAGAAAGAAGTAGGTAATATTTATTACCCCTTAGCTAAAGGTTATTTGAAAGGATATTGTAGTTTAGTCTAATACCAGAACGTAACTAATATTAAGTTAATAAACAAGCCAAAAAATAATGAAGATGCAAATTACTTATGCTAAATTTAGGGGAGGTCTTATGGTTGGCAGCGCACTTGTGACTCGACTGGTGTCGCGGGTGTCTATGGTCTGTCACCGATCACATAAAAAAAGCATGTTTGTGCTTCACGCAACTTATAGCGGTTCCATAGGTACAAAATAAGAAGTTTCTAATGCGTTGCCTGCCCGACTAAGGCATTACCGTTAGGAAATACCGCTCGAGCCAAACTGTTCTCCGATCTGAGGTACGTGGTACAACACAGCATGAACATGATGACCTATTTTGAATGTCATTGTATTTACTATGCCTAATCGTATTAAGTACCAAAGAGACCATTGTTAAACAACAATAGGAGCAAATATTGTTTCAAAATGGATAACGACAAAATAGAACCGTGTAATTTTACTCAGTTCTATGCTCGGATAAATAGCATAAGGCTTCTATAAATAGAGAAGTACCGAGTATGTGATTTTTTTCACAACCCAGTAGTCAATCTCAAACCAAATGATAGATAGGTACCAGCCAAAGAATATAAGAAGTCTGTGGAACGGTTTGGCTGCAGGAGTATTCCCCAACGGCTACGACTTAGGGACTTTCAAGAGAAGAGCGTAGGTACTCTTTTTTAAAAAGGCCGGCAACACATCAACTATCTCTATGATTTTGCGGATGGTCATGGGCGGCGTTGATTATTACTTTCCATCGTGTGACTCGCTCGCTCGTTCTAGCATAAAGCATAGAAAAAAGTAAAGAAGGATCTCAAGAATCAGCCACATACGTAAGTGTTTGTCTTAACAATTCATCTTAGTACGGTATTTCTATTTGCATCTAAAGCTTTTGCTGCGGAGCCCAAGTTACGCTTGAACCATGATCCAGGAATCAAGAAGTGTGGTAATTATAATGAACCCTTCGCAACCCTTAGACAGGGGAATCAGACCAACTGGATTACTTTTACACGTTCAGAATCATTATCTTAATATTGTGAGTATCCACAATTTCGAGAAACTATCCGATATGTGCAGGTTTTCTCACGACGTTTTACCTCACCGCCGTGCAAATGGTAGAAATATGCTCATAGCTTTGAGAAGTCCAGAGTACATACTCGGATTTGAACTACGACCACAGAATAATATGTGGTTGGCGCGTTCTTGTCCTTTGATCTTCCATCGCTCTATCAGCTTTTTTGGTGCGCGCAGTGGCGGCATTTATTACACTTGGTGTCTACGGAAGACCACCGTCGAGGTGTTCTTCGAGCATCTCGGCATCATGATAAGTGGAAGCCCTTTTAGCTTATTTATTTATTGGAAAACACAAACTACTATCATTATTGCGTATAAAGACATTCTAGCTTAACTAATAAACAAAATTTTAGTCCTTAATGTGTTTACACGTTTATCATAACAAGTCTCTTTGTGAGCAAACAAACAAACATTTGATATTACAACTAAATAAAATTGAATATAAATATTTGTTAAATTATGTTAGTAAATTTTTACAGTTAAGTCATTATTGAATTACACAAGTTAGTGAAATCCCAAATAATGTTCATTAGTAATAATAATACAAGTAGGTATTATGTCAGCTTAAATAGTGCTTGATTTGTTTAAATTTTGTCATCAAAGTGTTCCTACCTTGTTTAGTCCTTGTATATGTGATAAGTCACCTGTATTTTTTTTTGTTATGGATCTATCCGAAGATAATTCCCCAATATCAAGTAACTTATTGAGAATAAGTAGGTAGTCAACAGTCGAAGTAAGTCAAAGTCACAGTCACTCAATAAAACGCCGGTGTTTTACGTTTAATTGACCTACGGATTTAGCGGATATCACTCTAAAAGCAATCGCGGGTTTTAAGACTCTATTAGGTCCAAGCAAGTAGTCACGAGACAACGCACTCGACATACAATCCACCTGCATTAAGCACTGAATAAATATTTTATTCTTATTTTTTTTTAAATAATTATCCCAACCATAGGAATAGGTATTTTTAAAGGCTCAGGGCTTACCATAGCGTGATAATGAGGAAAAGGAGCGCCCACGTTGCAATTACAATGTACGCGACGGCATGGTGTCAATTCCATTGGAACTACATACATAATTAGAACTATGTATGCAAATTTATTATTATTTCGTTTAAAAATAAATTAGAACGTAAAATAGACTGCATTGTTTCGTTTCTAAAATTTTCGCAACACATCACTTCTTACAATCAAAGGCTGTATTTAGTGAATAGGGTACGGAAAATTGGGCGCGGCGTAGAAAGCGGTTGGGATTAAAAGGCCTTTTCCAACCGCACTCAGAACAAAACACCTTACGCTGTCTGATAATGTTACAAACGAGGCTTGAGAAAATTTCAGTCAAAAGCTATTTTGTAAGCTTGACGTGGTTATGTGACACATGCTTTAGGGTCGCTATTTAACGAGTCCTTTTACGGATCAGGGGCGCCACCACCAGTTTTCATTGGATGTTAAATCAAATTAATTAAATTGAGACACCAACTAACTAGGTTGGTGCAGCGACCCAAAGTGAGCCTTTTCCTCTGATATTAAGAGTCTCCATCTAGGTCGGTTCTGCGCCACCTCCTGCCAGTCATCCATGTAAATTAAGACAATAAATGAAATATTAAGTGCTCACAAAAAGGTTTTGAAAGTTATGTCTGATTTCGTGGTTTCCTGTTGAAATACAAATATTCTCAATGTTCTATCCTCAAAATTACCTTTGAATCTTAGGAGTTGTGGTGTTTACGTAAGCTAGCTACCTCATCCGGAAAATCGGGAGAAATGGCCATAGTATTGATTGGATAGATAGCTATACAATTTTATGTCTAAATTGGGATTTACGTTTCATCTACTTAATTTTCTACTGATGCCTAACCAATACGAATGAAAACCGTCATAAACCTTCGTTACCAAAAACAAAAATAAGACTGAGACTAACTAATTGAAGATTTGATTCCATGTTATATTTGGATGTTCTGGGTGCATGAAAATTGTACCGAGTTTGAGCACATGTGTCATAAGAATGCCGTTGTAAGAAAAAAAAGGAGTCCATAGATCTCAAGGGCAAACGAAAGGCAAAAAGAGTACCGGTCATCTTCCCCCAGCCTCTATGGCCGTCACTCCCGGACACTCTGGGAGAGATGGCCAATCCTAGATTTATTTTAAAGTTTAATATTACGTGTTTTTACAATATTTAAAGTGACTTATTGTTGATTTTTAATAATTATAATAAGTAAAGTTAAATTTTCTATATTAATTATTGTTTTATTCATCATAATTCCTTCACACTAGAGCCTTCAAGTTACTAGGGCCATCTCCCCGGGAATTACCCTATTTGAAAAAAAGAGGCAACTAAAAATTTAAATCTTACTAGAAAATATAAAAAAAATTGGTGGCAGGACCACTGATCCGTAATAAGGTCATTGAAATAATATGACATTTCTTAATTATCATAGACAAAAGAATGTTAAGCTCGTGACTAGAATTTTAGTTAATGTTTAGTGAAAATAATAATAATTAAAAAGCTGATCATCAATTCATCATCATTACGAGCCCCATAAATATCTAGTTTCGGGACTTCCCCAAATTTTGCCATGATTAGACCATGAACCAGAATCCAGATAGTCTGGTCTTCACATTGAAATAACTGCCGTTTAACTTTCGCAATCCTTTAACAAGGGAACCAGACCATCTGACTCGTAATAAACCGTTCAGAATCATAAAATTAATAAAATTTTAGGTATCCACTGTTCCAAAGCTTATAAAACAGTAACCTTCTCGGCGGCCTGCGCTCTGGTAAGGACCTCTTCATGGGATGAGGAAGCAAAGGCCCTGGCCGCCTGGATGGTAGCAAAAAACCAGGCAGGTAAACCCTACTACCCACAAGAGAGTGAGGCCAAGCACAAGGAGGTGCATAATGACCTCGTCCGCAGATGGTCTGTCAGCCTTGGCAGCGCTGAGTTTGGCCAGTGGAAGCTCTAGCCCCGGTCCTGGATATGTGAATAGAGAGGGTTCCTCTCGTTTCGTATTGTGCAGGTCATGACAGGTCATGGCTGTTTCGGAAAGTTCCTGCACTATATTGGGAGAGAGGACAACCCGCGTTGCCACGCTTGTGGGGCAGACGAAGACACGGACAAGCGTGGGAGGAGGAAGCAAAGGCCCTGGCCGCCGTCCACGACTGGATGGTAGCCAAAAATCAGGTGGGTAAACCCTTTTGCCTACAAGAGCGCGGGACAAAGTGCAAGGAGGTGCATAATGACCTCGTCCGCAGATGGTCGGCCAGTCTCGGCAGGAGGACCACGGACGCGCTAACCCCGATCCTGGACAGGTGCACACAGAGACCCCATGGGTTCCTCGCGTTTCGTATGGTGCAGGTCATGACAGGTGATGGCTGCTTTGGAAAGTTCCTGCACCATATTGGGTGAGAGGATACCCCGCTTTCCCACGCTTGCGGGGCAGACGAAGACACGGACGAGCATACCCTAGGCCGGCGGAATTCCCCCCAAAAAAAAGATACCCACATTTGGATAAATAGTCTATCCGAAAAGTGCAAGTTTCCTAACTATGTTTCGCTCATCATCAGCAACCCACACTCGTCCACTGCTGGACATAGGTCTCCCCTAATGCACGCCACTTCTTCCGATTTTCGGCCACTCTCATCCAGCCCACACCAGCCAGCCTTCGAATGTCATCATCCCATCTTGTCGCGGGGCGTCCTACACTACGCTTACCGAGTCGCGGTCTCCACTCAAGGACTTCACGGCTCCAACGGCTGTCAGTTCTGCGGCTAATATGACCAGCCCACTGCCACTTCAGTTTGCTAATTCGGTGGGCTATGTCGGGGTGTTTGTTTCCGGGGTGGGTGTTTTCGCTCAGCGCCGAGCGAATGGCAGAAATAAGAACATAAATCTGATAATTCCAAGTAAGCTCATATTCGAACTTAAAACCTACCGCTTAAACGATCTTATCCCACTGTGCCACTATAATCAGTTGACACAGTGTAATTTCACTTATCATGTACAGTCACCTACAAAAAGATCTTATACATTTTACTACCTCGTCATAAAAAATACTTTGCCAGAGTAGCTAGCTATTTGACTCTTACTTTCTTACATGAAAGGTGACTAGATAGTACAGTGATAATATAGGTGCTTAAATGTTATAGTATCTTGACTTGGGAGAGCCACACTTTGGCATGGATGAGCCGGCTCGACCGGAGTGATACCACGGCCTTACAGAAAACCGGCGTGAAGCAGCACTGTGCTGTGTTTCTGCATGAGTGAGTAAAGGTTGGCAGCGCACTTGTGATCCCACTGGTGTCGCGGGTGTCCATGGATGGGCGGCGGCAATCGCTTACCATCAGGTGATCCGTCTGCTCATCTGGCACCTATCACATAAAAAAAAACAAACCTTTGTGCATGCGACACTACCTGACTACTAAATTAATTCACCTTACATTGTCATTGAAACTCCCACTGTTCTATTATTAACACTTCATTAAGCTATAAGATAGTGTAGCCTCAATCTCACTAAGCCTGGTTTAGGCAATTTTGTGGTAAAAATCGGATTTCAAGCTTACGCCTTTGTAATTCAAAGAGCTCTAGGCTTTGTAGAAACTTGTTCAGAGCTGAGCTCTAAAGTTACGTGTGTTAGAAAGTTCATTACTTAAGTATCTGCTGAAACTTATTAAAAAGTCTGGCAAGTTAATTATTGAAGATCGGTAAATTAAAAGCAGTAGTTACACATCCTAAGAGTCTTGAGCGCCTTCTATACCTATTCCAATATATCTATTAAGTTTATAGACATTTATCCCAATTAAGAATTTACATAATTCTCTTAAGGAGACGGGTGGGGCACACTAGCGACGCCAATCGATTTTAATGTTTAGCTACTAAAACAGATATATTTTAACCATTTTGGGATTATAACCTCTCGGCAAACACACTATTTATTAAATAACCATGCACAAATGTTGGATCCGTTTTTGTACGCGAGAAATTGATTCATGCCAAAAGTGGCCGCTTTTAGAGTGAATCAACTTTTCGCGTACGCGTTGAACCTAACATTTTTGCATGGTTATTTAATAAATAGTATAGAGAGGTTGTAATCCCGAAATTGTTTAAAAATAGATCCGGTTTAGAAGCTAAAAATTATAATCGATTGGCGTCGCTAATGTGCCCTACCCATCCCCTTAACATGAAAACAACAAAATGTGTGATAACAATAAAAATTGTATCTGAAAAAAAATTTGCATCGAAGTGGGTATTTTGAAATAATTGCGTAGGGGCATACATAGACAGTAAGTAGTCTATGCGAGACGGGGGACTAAGCGCTTGGGCTCTAAGCCGTTGCAATAAGATTCACGGGCTGTCGGCAAGTTGCGCGGCTTGCTAATAAACAAAGATATTAAGGTGACGCGTAGGGCTCACTAGCGACGCCAATGGATTTAAATTTTTCGCTACTAAACAGGATTGCGTACGCGTTGGACCCAAGATTTTTGCATGGCTATTTAATAAATAGTATAAATGTTTGCCTAGAGGTTGTAACCCCGAAATTGTTTAAAATAGATCCGGTTTAGTAGTAATTAAAATCAATTGGCGTCGCTAGTGTGCCCTACCCGTCGCCTTAAGCCAAACTACGCTCGCACTAGATGGAGCTGTATACGGTCTATTTATTTATTGTTTCTTTGTTTTTAAATAAGTTTTTTTGTTGTAGTTTAGTTTTAAGTGTACATTATTATTATGTGTGTACCTTTTAAGATTTGTTTTATTTATTTTATAATGTTTTATGTAGCGTATTTTTTTTGTGTGGTAGGGGACTTTGTAATCCCACCGTTGATTCTGATATCCGTAATACAGGTGCTTGAGTTACCTATCTCAGAGTCAGATCAATGTATGTGATGTTGTGAAAATATTTATTAAAAAAATAGATATACGTTATTGCACAAAAACACAACTTAAAAACTAGGCATTACGGAAACTTAAATGAGCAATTTCAGCGGTCTTATCGCTGGAAGCGAACCTTGAGGCAAAGGACATTTGATAGTAGCGGAGGGGTACGTCAACAATTGATAAATAGATAGATAGACAGATATTTTTTATTACACAAAAAGAAAATACAAGTATGATACAACAACAACAGACAGTACAATAAGGCGATGTCAACAATCAGCCACGTACGCAGGATATATTATCATCGTCAGCCCATTTAAGTCCCTACTGCTGGGGCACGGGCCTCCCTCAATCACATGAGGGGCGAGGGTTTTGATATAAATGCAGAGTTTTCCTTCTCTGGGTGCTGATGATCATGCCAGCAGCTTTACCTTAGTCGCCTTTTACGACACCTCGGTAAGAATGAGTGTGGCCTATTCTACTCTGCCGGGACCACACGGCAGGATATATTATACCTTTAACTAAATAATTATCCTCCAAATGATTACGGCTGCGGCGGCCAATCTAAACGATTAGCCATATACGCAGGATATATTATAGTCATCAAGTGTGTGCGCAAACACAAGTGCACTCTCTATTCCCTTACCCTCATATTCCGATGGGACTCCAGCGTGACACGACTGGAGAGGGATTGGGCGAAGGACCAACGGCCAAACCGTGCTTTCCGAGGCACAGGGGTACTAGATCGCCAACTTCCAGACTCCGGGCTGACTTTTTACCGAAAACTTAGGTAGAGATTTTTTGGCCCAACCCGGGGTTTGAACCCGGGACCCACTAACTACTACGCCACCGAGGAAATCACACCATAAATAACTGTGCTTTAAATACAAAGACGTACATCAATTGCTAGCAACAGCTTCCTAAGACAGGGTTATTTGTAATGATTAATCGAAATTGTCAATGTGAATCTCCTCGCTCTTCCTAATCGATATCAATTACTTTACCCCTCTGTCTGAGGAACTAAATAGCACCTGCCACGATGGATTGAAACTCAGTTGCAGATTGTTTGTACAAAGTGGTTTCCGATAGCTTGCTGAAAGTGACTCGGTAGATAGATGTTTAGAAATTGAGGTATAGATACTAAGACAATACAGACTGAGGTCAGTATTAATGAAAAATGAAATGCCTATTCACACCTAAAATTCATGATTGAGCAAGCTTAATATCTCTCAACCGATTTCGGCTAAGGCGGCCAATCTCATTTCTATCAGCCACTTACGCAGGACATATTATAGTGCTCAAGTGTGTGCACAAACACAAGTACACTCTCTATTCCCTTCCCCTCATATTCCGATGGGACACAAGTATGACACGACCGGTGAGGGACCGAGCGAAGGATCAACGGCTTAACGTGCTTTCCGAAGCACGGGGGTACAAGATCGCCAAACTTCCAGACTCCAGGCTGACGCTGAGAATTTCTTAACAGAAAAACTCAGGTACAAATTTTGGCACGACCCAGGGATCACACCGGGGACCGCAAGCGCAGCCGTCGCTTTAAAGTGCAACCCACTCACCCACTGCGCCATCGAGGCAATCAATAAGCGTATATAGGTAGCTGGATTCAGCCCACTGGATACTACAAACTAGCTATCGGCGTGAGTGTGGGTACCAGAGGCTCATTAAACCGGGTAAGGGGGGTTTAAAGGTTGGCAGCGCACTTGAGACTCCCCTGGTGTCTCGGGTGTCCACGGACGACGGCAGTCGCTTACCATCAGGTGATCCGTCTGCTCATCTGGCACCTATCACATAAAAAAAAACAAACCTTTGTGCATGCGACACTACCTGACTACTAAATTAATTCACCTTACATTGTCATTGAAACTCCCACTGTTCTATTATTAACACTTCATTAAGCTATAAGATAGTGTAGCCTCAATCTCACTAAGCCTGGTTTAGGCAATTTTGTGGTAAAAATCGGATTTCAAGCTTACGCCTTTGTAATTCAAAGAGCTCTAGGCTTTGTAGAAACTTGTTCAGAGCTGAGCTCTAAAGTTACGTGTGTTAGAAAGTTCATTACTTAAGTATCTGCTGAAACTTATTAAAAAGTCTGGCAAGTTAATTATTGAAGATCGGTAAATTAAAAGCAGTAGTTACACATCCTAAGAGTCTTGAGCGCCTTCTATACCTATTCCAATATATCTATTAAGTTTATAGACATTTATCCCAATTAAGAATTTACATAATTCTCTTAAGGAGACGGGTGGGGCACACTAGCGACGCCAATCGATTTTAATGTTTAGCTACTAAAACAGATATATTTTAACCATTTTGGGATTATAACCTCTCGGCAAACACACTATTTATTAAATAACCATGCACAAATGTTGGATCCGTTTTTGTACGCGAGAAATTGATTCATGCCAAAAGTGGCCGCTTTTAGAGTGAATCAACTTTTCGCGTACGCGTTGAACCTAACATTTTTGCATGGTTATTTAATAAATAGTATAGAGAGGTTGTAATCCCGAAATTGTTTAAAAATAGATCCGGTTTAGAAGCTAAAAATTATAATCGATTGGCGTCGCTAATGTGCCCTACCCATCCCCTTAACATGAAAACAACAAAATGTGTGATAACAATAAAAATTTTATCTGAAAAAAAATTTGCATCGAAGTGGGTATTTTGAAATAATTGCGTAGGGGCATACATAGACAGTAAGTAGTCTATGCGAGACGGGGGACTAAGCGCTTGGGCTCTAAGCCGTTGCAATAAGATTCACGGGCTGTCGGCAAGTTGCGCGGCTTGCTAATAAACAAAGATATTAAGGTGACGCGTAGGGCTCACTAGCGACGCCAATGGATTTAAATTTTTCGCTACTTAACAGGATTGCGTACGCGTTGGACCCAAGATTTTTGCATGGCTATTTAATAAATAGTATAAATGTTTGCCTAGAGGTTGTAACCCCGAAATTGTTTAAAATAGATCCGGTTTAGTAGTAATTAAAATCAATTGGCGTCGCTAGTGTGCCCTACCCGTCGCCTTAAGCCAAACTACGCTCGCACTAGATGGAGCTGTATACGGTCTATTTATTTATTGTTTCTTTGTTTTTAAATAAGTTTTTTTGTTGTAGTTTAGTTTTAAGTGTACATTATTATTATGTGTGTACCTTTTAAGATTTGTTTTATTTATTTTATAATGTTTTATGTAGCGTATTTTTTTTGTGTGGTAGGGGACTTTGTAATCCCACCGTTGATTCTGATATCCGTAATACAGGTGCTTGAGTTACCTATCTCAGAGTCAGATCAATGTATGTGATGTTGTGAAAATATTTATTAAAAAAATAGATATACGTTATTGCACAAAAACACAACTTAAAAACTAGGCATTACGGAAACTTAAATGAGCAATTTCAGCGGTCTTATCGCTGGAAGCGAACCTTGAGGCAAAGGACATTTGATAGTAGCGGAGGGGTACGTCAACAATTGATAAATAGATAGATAGACAGATATTTTTTATTACACAAAAAGAAAATACAAGTATGATACAACAACAACAGACAGTACAATAAGGCGATGTCAACAATCAGCCACGTACGCAGGATATATTATCATCGTCAGCCCATTTAAGTCCCTACTGCTGGGGCACGGGCCTCCCTCAATCACATGAGGGGCAATTGCCATACTCACCACGCTTGGCAGACGGGTTGGTGAGGGTTTTGATATAAATGCAGAGTTTTCCTTCTCTGGGTGCTGATGATCATGCCAGCAGCTTTACCTTAGTCGCCTTTTACGACACCTCGGTAAGAATGAGTGTGGCCTATTCTACTCTGCCGGGACCACACGGCAGGATATATTATACCTTTAACTAAATAATTATCCTCCAAATGATTACGGCTGCGGCGGCCAATCTAAACGATTAGCCATATACGCAGGATATATTATAGTCATCAAGTGTGTGCGCAAACACAAGTGCACTCTCTATTCCCTTACCCTCATATTCCGATGGGACTCCAGCGTGACACGACTGGAGAGGGATTGGGCGAAGGACCAACGGCCAAACCGTGCTTTCCGAGGCACAGGGGTACTAGATCGCCAACTTCCAGACTCCGGGCTGACTTTTTACCGAAAACTTAGGTAGAGATTTTTTGGCCCAACCCGGGGTTTGAACCCGGGACCCACTAACTACTACGCCACCGAGGAAATCACACCATAAATAACTGTGCTTTAAATACAAAGACGTACATCAATTGCTAGCAACAGCTTCCTAAGACAGGGTTATTTGTAATGATTAATCGAAATTGTCAATGTGAATCTCCTCGCTCTTCCTAATCGATATCAATTACTTTACCCCTCTGTCTGAGGAACTAAATAGCACCTGCCACGATGGATTGAAACTCAGTTGCAGATTGTTTGTACAAAGTGGTTTCCGATAGCTTGCTGAAAGTGACTCGGTAGATAGATGTTTAGAAATTGAGGTATAGATACTAAGACAATACAGACTGAGGTCAGTATTAATGAAAAATGAAATGCCTATTCACACCTAAAATTCATGATTGAGCAAGCTTAATATCTCTCAACCGATTCTGGCTAAGGCGGCCAATCTCATTTCTATCAGCCGCTTACGCAGGACATATTATAGTGCTCAAGTGTGTGCACATACACAAGTGCACTCTCTATTCCCTTGCCCTCATATTCCGATGGGATACCAGTATGACACGACCGGTGAGGGACCGGGCAAAGGATCAACGGCTTAACGTGCTTTCCGAAGCACCGGGGTACAAGATAGCCAAACTACCAGACTCCAGGCTGACGCTGAGAATTTCTTAACAGAAAAACTCAGGTACAAATTTTGGCACGACCCGGGGATTGAACCGGGGACCGCAAGCGCAGCCGTCGCTTTAAAGTGCGACCCACCCACCCACTGCGCCATCGAGGCAATCAATAAGCGTATATAGGTACTGATCAGCCCACTGGATACTACAAACTAGCTATCGGCGTGAGTGTGGGTACCAGAGGCTCATTAAACGGGTAAGGGGGGTTTAAAGGTTGGCAGCGCACTTGAGACTCCCCTGGTGTCTCGGGTGTCCACGGACGACGGCAGTCGCTTACCATCAGGTGATCCGTCTGCTTGTCTGTCACCTATCACCTAAAAAAATCGGGGTAACAATTAGTCAAAAAGAATCACTCATAATCTGAGTGAGTGAACAAACATTAGACCCTGAGTAGCAGCTTAGTGATAAGTACTTTCGTACATTTAATTTCCCTTAATTAGTTTTAGTCTAGGTTCTAAATATTTTAATCGCGTTTAGTTTGACAAGTCACCTTCATATTTTAGTGATTATAATGACGTAGGTTTATGCTAAACATGGGCATAGGATTGCCTACTCTAAAAACAATTTTGTATTTTTATTCAATGATTTTCAGAATACAACAATATGAATTATTATGATAAATAATAAGTGTGCCATATACGGAACAAATACAGGCCTTGTATTATTTCAGTATGAAGCTACAATCGTAACATTTTTTTATGCTCTCCGATCTCACGGACAAATTGGAGTCGTTGGAGTCGCGAAGAGATTTTGGCTCTCTTTGCCCCTTCTATAGGCTCTTCCATGGAGAGTGCTCTTTGGAGCTGTTTAATATCATACCAGGGTCACCATTCTACAATCACAGGACTAGACGCCGCGGCAAACTTCACCAATACTACCTGGAACCAATCCCTTCCAGAACTCTTCGTTTCCAGCGCTCCTTTTTTCCGCGCTCGTGCAAACTCTGGAATGACCTTCCAGCCGCGGTGTTCCCTGATCGCTATGACATGTCATTTTTTAAACGAGGTTTGAAAAGAGTTCTTCTCTCACGGTAGGCAGCGGCATGACTGTGCTCCGGCATTGTTGATGTCTATGAGCGGCGGTTACCGTTTTCCATCCGATGGGCCGCAAGCTCGTCTACCTACTATAAGCAATAAAAAAAAAAAAATGCTACAGGCGCCATACGAGCAAGCGAGTCACCTGATAGAAAGTAATCAACGCCGCCCATGAACATCTGAACGCGAAATCAGAACGACCGCTAATATGTTGCCGGCCTTTTTAAAAAGAGTACACTCTTCTCTTGAAGGTCCTTAAGTCGAAGACGTCGGGAAATACTCCCGCAGGCAAATGTTCCCATTTACATTTTTGGTGGTATTATTTACCTAATAATATGGGGGATGTTACGGAATTTTTTCCTGCAAATCTGAATACATATACTATAATATCGGTATTGATATTATAATATCGGCTTCGGTCTCAGTTATGGATATGAGATTTTTAGGAATTTAAGCAATATACAAATCTATCTGCCGTGTGGTCCCCGGCAGAGTAGAATAGGCCACCCTCACTCTTAACGAGGTGTCGTAAAAGGCGACTAAGGTAAAGCTGCTGGCATGATCATCAGCACCCAGAGAAGGAAAACTTCTGCATTTATATCAAAACCCTCGCCGACCCGTCTGCCAAGCGTGGTGAGTATGGCAATTACCCCTCATGTGATTGAGGGAGGCCCGTGCCCCAGCAGTGGGGACTTAAATGGGCTGATGATGATGATGACAAATCCACAAATCATCCATTTATCTACCTCTTTTTTTTTGTTCTCTCAGGGGAAATGCATTACGCATACCCGTCCGCCAGGGGGTGGACGGGTTATGTCGGACTCCCCCCCGCATGACGGCGGGGGTCTACCGACTAAAACCCCTGGGCACCCTCTCATCGTCCAAAGTGGGGGGTTGTGGTGACGGGCATGAAGCCATGTGCACAACCCACCCCGACGGAAAAGAGGTAGTTTTTTTTATATGACAGGTAAAAGAGCAGACGGATCACCTGATGATAAGTGGTTGCTGCCGCCCATGGACACCCGCGATACCAGTGGAGTCAAAAGTGGACTGCCAACTTTTAAACCTCACTTTTCCCCTGATTGGGCCTCCGGCAGTTAAAAGCATGTATGTTTTCCAATCCGATAAGGTAAGTGTATTATTATTGGTAAATAATGTTTGAAAAGATACAATTGACTCTCACTTATGTCATTATTCAAAGTAGTTAGGTTCTATTTAACTAAACGTTTTCCTACCACAAATACATTAACATTAAATGTCATATGTATGAGTCAGCAATTTAAAAAATAGTTGAGTAACGCCTACGTAAATAAATTACACACGGTATCAACAAACTGTCTTTATAAGATTTATATTAACCCTTTTAATAGTTTTTTTGACAGTGGGACAGCCACGCTTTGGCATGAATGGGCCGGCACGACGGGGTGATACCACGGCCTCACAGAAAACCAGAAGCAGCACTGTGCTGGGTTTCGCTGCATGCGTGAGGGTACCGGGCGCCCAATCTGGGGGAAAGTGGAGTTTGAAGTATGGCAGCGCACTTGTGACTCCACAAGTGTTGCGGGTGTCCATGGGCGGCGGCAATCTCTTACCATCAGGTGATTCGTCTGCTCGATTGCCACCTATCCTTACAGAGTTAAATTGTCTAAGCACCTATCACATAAATAAAAACGTTTCGGCTGAGCCACGGATTACTAGTATTGGGTTGAGTTTCAGCAACTGTGGTCATTAGCGGACTAAAGCCACCACATAAACTTTAATCCCCGGTCTTACTAATTATGTTGCATATTGATTCGGGTTAAGCTCATAGCAATAGGTACTCATTAGCAAGCTGTCACTGTAACTTACATGATAGAGTAAAAAGGTTCTATTAATGAATGTCCTCCAAACCGATATTTCGGTCATGGCAGCCAATCTCAGCGATCAGCCATCGACGCAGGACATATTATAGTGCACAAGTATTTGCGCAGACACAAGTGCACTCTCCATTCCCGTACCCTCTTATTTCGATGGCACACTAGAGTGACACGACCGAAGAGGGACTAGGTGCAGGACTAACGGCTTAACGTGCTTTGCTAACTTCCAGACTTCGGGCTTACACTGAGAATTTCTCAACAGAAAAACTCAGGTACAAATTTTGGCCCGACACTGGGATCGAACCCGGGACCCCAACCGCAACCGTCGCTTTTAAGTGCGACCCACTAACAATTGCGCCACCAAGGCAGTCAAAAAGAGGTTCTAGTGTGGATGGATGGTACGGGGGTACCAGCGTTGGCATTGCACAGGCCTCCTTCTCAGCTCGGTAGGGACGGCTTGGCGCTTGCGGCTGTCCCTATCCCCCCCCAACCCATATGGGGGAGTTAGTGTAGGGCCCGCGATGTAAGCGGGCCACCGCCTGGGAAGGAACGTGTAGTTAAAGTTCATTAACTAGTACACATGTCTCCTTCCCACTCTGGCGAAGAAGGGGGCGCCGGGGGTTTAGTCGGTAGGCCTCCGGCTTCACCGGAGGAGAGCCCGACACAACCCGTCCACCCCCTGGTGGACGGGTATGCATAAGGCCACGTCGGCCCACTGCACTATGGGCCGACCGCATTCCCCCGACAGAAAAAAAAAGTGTGTATGGGTAAATCAATTTTGCTCATAGATTACTTTTTACATAAAAGGCATGAGTATTGTATGGTAAAACTTACTACCAATAGGTCGATATGGCGAGGGATTGTGAGTAGAACATCTACCAGGAACACGACTATAATGACTATTACGACCGTTCTGTCAAAAGTATAACCATTTAGATGATGATGATTATGACAAGGTACTGTAACGATGACGAACTCCTTCGTTGCTGGCCGTAATAGCACTATAGCCAATTATTTAAAAGAAAGAAGTTTTTTTAATTTTTGAAGAGTGACGGACGGTTGTCAATGTGATTGCTACCTAGTTCGTCGTCCTAGTATCTTCTACTTAGTTTGTGGTCCGGAGGAAGCTTATCGTATAGCAGTCACTCTCGGACGAGTCGCGTCCGTATAAGTAGATAGATAGATACACTTTATTGCACAAAATTTACAGATCTTAGCCTAAGTTATTATACTAAAACAATGTAATCGGTCTTATCGCTAAAAGCGATCTCTTCCAGACAACCTCAGGGTAGAGGGAAAGTATAGCAAATTAAGAAAAGGGGTAAGGCAGTGCAAGTCAGAAAAAGAGAAAAAAAATATATATACTACCAGACAACTACAAAAGACTCAAATTTTCTTGAATGTATAGGAGTTTCCATTCCCTATCCTAGTGCGACAGTACTCAAATTTATACATATTGTTGGAGTTGACTGAATATAAATTTGTAACTTAAAATTATTATCGCTTGATTCCCATTGAGGAAGACAATACTTTTTATAGAGGGAATGGTCTTAATATGAAGAAAAGTAGTTCGAGAGGCAACTTTAAGAATCGACCATTCGAGAACGTTAGCTGGTGTAAGTTGGATACCATCTCGACTGGGATTGTTGGAGTTCTTTGGGGGCGGCCTACGTTTAGCAGTGGCGGCGATTGGCTGATTGATTGATCAGTACGAATGGTCTCATCAGTAATGAAATATTTAGCAATAGCAAATAGCATGCTATTTCATGAGTAGTATTATTATTATTTTTTTTATCAGCCTATAAACTGTCCCAATGCAAGGCAAAGGCCTCCATCATAGAAATCAAGTTATCGCTACTATGTTGGGATTAGGCTTAATCACCACACTTGCCAAATGCGGATTGGTGATCACAAACCCGAGCGATGTCCGAAAAATTCGAAACATACTTTTCGCTCGACCCGGGAATCGAACCCAGGATCCTGAGATCACGGCCCGGTACTTAAACCACTAGACCAACAGATCGTTATCATGATAGCACAATAATTCATATTAGCACGATAATAATTCTTATTTCCACAAAAATCATATTAGCGTAGCATGCCACCGTAACGTGGTTGAAGTTCCAGCCATCCATACTAAGCGCTACGCAAAAGCTCATTCCTTTCTGATGAGTACAGCCAAGAAGTGGAACTCGTTGCCCGATGTATTTCCTGGACATTATATGTAACCTGGACCTCTTTTCAACGGCAAACATGGCCAACCTCGGACCTCGCCTTCACTTAAAAACAGTTGAGATTGGTGTCAAATGCGTGTCCGTCGCATCATAAAAAAACATGGTAGCTAGCAGTCACCGAAAACTATGCTATGATTCTATTTATAGTAAATCAAAGTTGTTCCCAAGAGATCACTTGTGGAAATCTCTTGATATTGAATTTGGACTGGCAAAAAACCCGACAAGCTGATCAATCATAAAACCACTATTTGCTTTGCAAAGAGATATTTTTCTCTAAACCTATTCCAACACAATCGTAAAAGATTCTATTTACTCTGAGACCACGTAAATAAAGGTTCTCTGTGAGCATTTATTTCACATTTTGCTCCTTGGATTAAATCCGATGCTGTCTACGTGAAGCAACAAAATACAGATAAACTATATGCATTCGTTTACGAGCGGACGACGCGAATGACGGAAGTAGTGCTGTGTAGTTGATGTTATCGATATCGATCACTATCATAGCGAGAGGAGTGATAGTACGAGGACGAAAAAGTGCGCCTTCTTAACGGGATGACAAAGGTTTGACCTCTGGATTTTTTAAATATATCGCACACGCAAAAGAATACTTTACAGTATTATTACAGAATATCTTAAAGTCGTCTTTTTTATTAATTTAAATAGAAAAAAGACTGGTGTATAAAGCCGGAAGATGTATTTTAAACGCAATGTCCAAAACATTTTACCAATCGCTCAGCAGTAAGGGAAAACATCGAGAGGAAACGTACAGGATTCGGCAATTATTCTAAACGTGTAATCATTATCCAGTTGGTTGATTCCCCTGTCAAAGGGTTGTGAATGTCAGACGACTATCTTTTTAGAAGCTAAACGTTTTTGGTTGACGGGTAGGGCACACTAGCGACGCCAATCGATTTAAATTTTTAGCTACTAAACTGGACCTATATTAAACAATTTCAGGATTACAACCTCTCGGCAAACACTTGTACTATTTATTAAATAACCATGCAAAATTGATTAACGCCAAAATCGGCCACTTTTAGCGTGAATCAATTTTTCGCGTACAAAAACGGACCCAACATTTGTGAATTTGTGAATGGTTATTACAAAAATATTATAAGTGTTTGCCGATAGGTTGTAACCCTGAAATTGTTTAAAATTGATCCTGTTTAGTAGCTAAAAATTAAAATAGATTGGCGTCGCTAGTATGCCCTACGTCACCTTAAGGAAACATTATAGCTGTGTCAGATTTGAACTTTTTTTTATTATCGTTATCATTGTGAATCATCCCTATTTTAAACTGATGTCGAACAAATTCTGCCAAGAGTGTAACCACGTACAAGTCAATAGAGAGAAACAAATTGACGTATTTTGTAGCGCATTTTGGTTTTATAGGGCAGATTTACGAACCTGAAGATTTTAATGCGTCATCCAGTAGAAGTGTTTAGTAGATGCTGTTTTAAGAGCGCTTAAATAACTGGTTTATTATCCGCACATGCACAGCCTGAAAACGTTTGGCACAAAAGTGTTGAGTTTATGGTCTTATAATTTTAATGGGGTCACAGTGTACCGGCAGGCCTGTGCCGGCGGGATCCGGGAAAGTATGTGAGATATTTGTAAATATCGGACAATCTGACATTGGATAAAAAAATTATTTAATGCGTAAACATTACAGAAATACGCTCATTGTATATAGGTGAGAAAAATAATGACATTAGAAAAACAAATGAGCAGCGATATTTGAAAAAAGAATAAAGTTTTCTTCGCATATAAAAGTAAACAAAGAAGGTTTCATGCATCTTGTCTTTCATCCTCGACACACAGTGTCATAAAAATCATTAAAAGAAGGCTTCTGTTGCTAAATCTAGGTAGCTTGATACAATTTTATTATTACAAACATAGCTGTTATATTATTTTCTAGTGGTTTTTGCAAAATTGGTAGGATATTGTGCAGTGACGTGCCGCGCAATAATATCAATAAAATAATTATTTTATTATATCGTTTTAACAATGCTATTGAGTAGTTTTACATGTGGACAACTTCTTGTAAAATTAATAAAAAAAAGGAGTGGTCTCGGCTAAATCCGTAATCTGTACCACTATCTTAATGATTAAAGGGTCCACGAATAAAGGTCGAACATAAAGCAAAAAGTTTGATTCCCATTTAAAAAAAGAAAAAGTTGTAAGCTAACAATAATTTGAAATGAGATTGGATTCAAATTCTCTATAATATTATGCATATGCATCAAACTGACACATTACGAGTAAAAGCAATGTCTGGCAATAAAAATATCACCACCGGGAAATCCGGTGTGATATTTTTAGTGATAAAGAAGGGTTATAAACCGCAGAGTCGATAAAGGATGGGTATAAACCGGTAATAACAGGTGGGGCATTAGCTGCCCACGTGTTAAGGTCGTGTCTGACTCTGAATTTTAACTCGTTAAATTATTAAGTACACATGCACTGAATAGAAACAAGTGTTCATGAAACGGATGAATGATACGTAATAAACGTGTCTCTCACAGAAAAGGTGACATATATATTTATAAAATAAATTCGTGTTAGTTATTCTATTTATACCTCAAAAACGACTGAACCAATTTGGCTGAAATTTGGCGTAGAGGTAGCTGAGAACCAGGAGAAGGACATTTATACCGAAAAATGTCAGGTTCCTCTGGGATAAATAAAACGAATACTAGGCGGACAACGCCGCGGGCGAAGGCTAGTTGCTTATAAAAATCATTGCACTCGTTATACAAATTCGGAGGCAATTTTTTTCCAATTGTAAGTGTAATGAAAAATAATGCATTAAATTGTAAATTGTAGTGTACGGATCACAATATTTTGCTGACTAATTACAATTTTGCGCCATATTATAATATAATGGTTCTTACAATTTTGTAGTAACGTATAAAGCTTGACTTTTTTATCAATAGTCTTATCATTTCAGCCAATAGACGTCCACTGCTGGACATAGGTCTCTCCAAGGTTCTGATCACTAGCCTATGAACAATACGACACCAATACTCCATAATTAACTGTGCTTTAATGGACAACGTTTAGGAACGGCTAGAATAGTTTTTTCCGAGTTTTTTTTTTATGTTACTATTGATAAAAACGTCAATTCTGCCAAGTAAAAAAAGGGTCATTTTCAAGATTATTTTTTGCATCATAAATACAATAATATCTGATCTCTATTTAATGAAATTATCAGCCTATGAACTGTCCCACTGCAGTGCAAATGCCTCCATCATAGATATCAAGTTATCGTTACTATGATGGGATTAGGCTTAATCGCAACGCTTGTCAAATGCGGATTGGTGATTATAAACCCGAGCTATGTTAGAAAAAATGGAAACATATATAAACACAAAACAACATAGGTAAAAATACCTATTATTTAAACAATTTCGAATAATAAATCGAAATTTCCGCACAATGTTTTTTCTTCACCGCTTGGTAGCAATGGTAAAAACACGCACATAGATTTGAAAAATCCAGAGGTACATGCTCGGATTCGAACCTACTACCTCCAGTTCGGAAAGTACACGTACTTATCCACTAAGCTAACCATAGCTCTTATGTCACCCATCCCATATAAAAGATGAATTTTTATATCGAATCGACCAACCTTAAAGCGATGCTGAATGTATGGTATACCGCTGTCATTCTTTACAAATCTGAAATTGATGAAATGAATACAATATGGTATGATATATTCACGGATAAAGATGAATAGATTGAACAAATCTATGGTATGATTTATTCACGGATAAGATTGGTCGAATGGGGCCTTAGTATATTGGGAAAGTGGATTATTTTTTAGATTTACCAAAAGATTTGAAACAATTGGCAATACGAATGCTCTGAAGAGCTTTTCTCCCTCATCCCACCTGCCCTATTCCGTCACAGAACTTTATTTGAATTATATGACATTAAAGCTAACTCCAATGATCCTACAATAACTGAACATGTTAGAAACTATTCCAAGCTATTTAAAAAGTCTGCGCAATAGCAAAAGCTAATTATTTAAAAGATAAAATTAAAAATTCAAATAATAAAATCAAAGCCACTTGGAATATGATTAATAAAGAGACTTGTAAAAATACTACTCAAGACCTCAAGTACTCTTTGAAAATTGATAATAAACAACTCAACGAGGACGTAGAAATAGCAAAGGCATTTGAATCTTTCTTTGCTAATATACCTCTTATTACCACTAGTAACTTAAATTCTAGTCCTCAGCTTGCTAATTGTCTTCTTCAATCGAGTGTGGACGAATGCCTGACTTCTTTTAGTTTCCATCACATCAACCCGGAAACTATACTTAAAACTTTTAAAGTGATCAGCGTAAAGAAAACAGAAGATTTTGGGGAATATCAGTAGAAATATTAAAAAATATAATAAAAATCATTGCCCCATATTTAGCTGTAATATTTAATGAATGCGTAGATATTGGTCAATTTCCAAATCTGATGAAATATAGCAAAGTTCTACCACTTTTCAAATCAGGTGATAGAAGTGACCCATCTAATTACAGACCAATATCCATTTTACCTGCCCTTAGTAAAATATATGAAAAAGTTATATTCCATCAATTATTGGGTCATTTTAATCTAAACAAATTATTGCATAATAAACAATTTGGATTTACTAAAGGCAAATCTACTACTGATGCGGGAGTTGCACTCATCAAGCACATTTTTGATGCATGGCAAAATAAGCAAGATGCTGTAGGTATATTTTGTGACCTATTCAAAGCATTCGACTGCGTTAATCACCAAACATTATTAATGAAGCTACAGCATTACGGCCTCACAGATAGCTCTCTGAGCTTAGTACGGTCATACCTAAGTGATAGAATTCAAAAAGTCAATGTTAATGGAACTAACTCTTCTGGCGCCCTTTTACAGATGGGAGTGCCCCAGGGCTCGATATTGGGGCCCTTACTGTTTATTATATATGTAAATGACCTACCTTACTTTACTAAAAACTTGTGTGACATAGTATTATTTGCAGATGATACTTCTTTGATTTTCAAAACTAATAGACATAAAGATAACTTTGACGATGTAAATAATGCTCTCACTCAAGTGCTACATTGGTTTACTGTAAATAATTTACTTCTCAATGCTAAAAAAACTAAATGTGTCAAATTTACATTGCCCAACATAAGACAGGTCAGCACTAGGATTAATATGAATAGTCAAAATGTTGAAGTAATTAATTCTACAGTATTTCTAGGCGTCACGTTAGACTCAAAATTACAGTGGGGTTCTCATATTGCAGCCCTGGCAGGGAGACTTAGTTCGGCTGCATATGCAGTAAAAAAAATAAGACATCTGACCGATATTGAAGCAGCCAGACTTGTGTATTTCAGTTATTTCCATAGCGTTATGTCTTATGGTCTGCTGTTATGGGGCTCTGCGGCTGATATTCAAGCTATTTTTGTGCTACAGAAACGAGCTGTCAGGGCCATATACGGACTTAGACCACGAGACTCGCTTAGAAACTTGTTCAAAGAAATTAACATTTTAACATTAGCATCACAGTACATCTTTGACTGTATTATGTATGTTTATAAAAATTTAGAAAACTTCCCTCGAAAATCCGACAACCATAACCTAAATACTAGAAATAAACACAAGCTTGCTGTTTCACGTCTCAGACTTCATAAGATTGGTAATTCATTCGTAGGAATGAGTATTAAAATATTTAATAAGTTACCACAAAATCTTGTTGATTTACCAATGCCCAAATTTAAAACACATGTTAAAAATTATTTAATGGCAAAAGCCTATTATACAGTTAATGATTACTTAAATGACAAGAATTTGTGGAAATGATAAACTGTTCGCCTACACCCATGACACTGTACTTAAAAAAAATTTGGTGATTAAAAAGAGTAACTGGCGAGTTTCTTGCCGGATCTTCTCGTCAGAATCAACTGTCCGATTCCGGTGGTAGAATCACATTATATTTATTCATTTCTTAGTATATTTTTTGTATCGACATATATGTTTAATAACATGTATAATATACATAGCTATAATTTATATTTTTCATGTATGACGATTTGTAAGAGCTGTATATAAGCCTATGCAAATAAAGCACTTTTGAATTTTGAATTTTTTGAATTTTAGAACTACACGCGCCGGACAACGCTGTCACCGCTTCACAATGGAAAACATCCAATCACGAACAAAAAAATTTGGCTAGTTCTTATTTCTGCCGCACCGTCAAGAAACGGAACTCGTTGCCGGTGCATGTGTTTGCCCCTTCCCACAATATGCATTCCTTCAAACGAAGCGTGCAGTAGCATCTCGCGGGCCAGTTTGGCGGTGCCAACGGAGGTGATGCCTTAACGTCGCTTCCGTTGTGATTGCAACTTGGGCTCTTCTCTTGCTTACTGAGGAGAGCCAGTATACTGTGCCACTATATAAAAATTAAAAAAAAGACAAAGAATCGATTTCTGAAATGAAAAATACTATTTCTAGATTAGACTCATAGAAATGCCAGAAAAATAATATCAGAATTTTTAAACAGATATTTATGGAAAAAAATGTAATAATCTTTCTGAGACATCATCACAAAAAAAAAATTAGCCTTTGCTCACGTTGATTTTAAAAATAACACAAAATCTCTGATTATAAAATGGCAAGATAAAATAATGACATTGCCAGCAAGTAACTTAAAGTCGCCTAAACTTTTTTAATTGGACATACGAATACCCTCAGGACTAGGTCGTTTCCGGCATATTAATTAATAATTAGAATTATAAATATTTGGATAAAGACACACATTTAGTAGTAATTAAAAAATATGGGTCATCTTTTTTTTCCTTTTTTCGAAAAGCGTACAAAAATGCTATTTTTTTTTTGTCGTATTGTCCATTAACTGACGCACTCAGAGACGTCAAATTAACTTTAATTGTTCATCATCATCGTCAGCCCATTTAAGTCCCTACTGCTGGGGCACGGGCCTCCCTCAATCACATGAGGGGTAATTGCCATCCACGCTTGGCGTCTCGCCAACCCGTCTGGGTTGGCGAAGGTTTTGATATAAATGCAGAGTTTTCCTTCTCTGGGTGCTGATGATCATGCCAGCAGCTTTACCTTAGTCGCCTTTTACGACACCTCGGTAAGAGTGAGGGTGGCCTATTCTACTCTGCTGGGCACCACACGGCCTATTCTACTCTGCCGGGCACCACACGGCCTGCTTTTGTTGCTTAACTTTAATTGTTACTTAAAAAAAATATTGACACTTATTTCAAAACGCATAAAGACTATCCATAATTTAGTTCCTTAACATTTATTGACGTCTCTGGGTGCGGCAGTAAGACCTAGGTCGTTTCCGGCATATTAATTAATAACTTAAATCATAAATATTTGAATAAAGACACACATTTATTAGTAATAAAAAAATATGGGTCAACTTTTTTTTTCTTTTTTCGAAAAGCGTACAAAAATGCTATTTTTTTTTGTCGTATTGTCCATTCACTGACGTACTCAGAGACGTCAAATTTACTTTAATTGTTACTTAAATAAAAAATATTGACACTTATTTCAAAACGCATAAAGACTATCCATAATTTAGTTTCTTAACATTTATTGACGTCTCTGGGTGCGGCAGTAAGATCTATTTTGATTTAATCTAAGATTTATGGTGTTAAGCCAGTGTTGTTAGCTATCTAGTCCTGTGAGATTATTGTTATACAAAAGCCTGTTATAATTCTTATGTGCTACATAATGATATCCTTGTTCCTGTTAAGGTGGAACCTCTACGTATGAAAACAAGGCCAGGTACTTGTACATAAGCCCTTATTATTCAAGAACATCTACGTAAGCGTATGCTTAAGTGGCAGGAAACTTGACAAGAATACCCGACATGGAGTCGGAAGCGCACCAACAAGATACGAGGGTAAATATAGACTTTATGGTTTAACTTGTTCAAGGAATAATGCTAGTTACAGTTACTATGAGTAAGAGTGATGACAGCTCAGTATATACGCCTTCCATACGGTCGTGGTTCGAATCCGAGCATGCACTTCTGGATTTTTCAAGTCTTTGTGAGTATTTCTACCATTATTTTTTTACTTGACTGACCGGATATCGCAATTGGTAGTGACCCTGCCTCTTACGCCAAAGGTCGTGGGTTCGATCCCCACCCTGGACCAACATTCGTGCGATGAACACATGTGTTTGTTCGGTGTCTGGGTGTAATATGTGTATATAAGTATATATCTGTGTTCCTCTGTTGTCTGATATCTGTAACACAAGTGCTTAAGCTACTTAGTACGGAATCAGGTCAACGTATGAGATGTTGTGAGAATTATTATTATTATTATTTATCTTTTTATTTCTGTTCTCAGCTTTAGAATAGTTATTTACGGGATTGCTACCATGTCGTACCTTATTTTTGAGTATCCGATATTTCGGCGCTGTTGCAAGCGCCATGGTCACGGAGTAACTCCGTTGCAACAGCGCCGAAATATCGGATACTCAAAAATAAGGTACGACATGGTAGCAATCCCGTAAATAACTATTCTAATGTTAGTGACCATGAAAGTTCAAAACAATATATTGTTTTCAGCTTGTAGCTGGTATTATAGAGACTAGCCACGGGCATCAAGGCCAAGTAACAAGTCCTTTTTTACGCTGAATTTAAGTTAAAATTTATTATTTATTATTATTATTCACTTAAAATTTAAGAATAAATTGCAAAACATTGCTATAAAAATATCAACTAATGATTAAGGTGATCCAGTTCCATTGTTAAAGAATTGCGAAGATTAGACGGCAGTTGTTTCATTCATTATAATTACTAGATTCTCCAAATGCTGAAGTCAAAGTCCATGGTCTAAGCGTACGGTACCCCAGGCTCCAGAGTGACAACTTTGGATATATCATCATCATCAGCCCATTTAAGTCCCCACTGCTGGGCCACGGGCCTCCCTCAATCACATGAGGGGTAATTGCCATACTCACCACGCTTGGCAGACGGGTTGGCGAGGGTTTTGATATAAATGCAGAGTTTTCCTTCTCTGGGTGCTGATGATCATGCCAGCAGCTTTACCTTAGTCGCCTTTTACGACACCTCGGTAAGAGTAAGGATACTTTGGATAAAACCGAGGAGAATTATACGCTAACATATTAGCAACTATCCTCCTCATCAGGAGGACAGTTACGAGTAAATTGTTACCATTTACAGTATTGATCAGTTACCCCCTTATTTCAAAAGGCGGTCTAAGAAAAGTTCCGAAACTAATCTCGTGCCTGCCCCTTTTAACTTGCTTATTAGAACGGGATGGCTTGAGCGTTAGTAAAGTAATAACTTAAGGCCGCGATTTATAATAAAGTGGCTACAGTTTACAACCGATTCTTGTATTGAAGTAAAGTCACCTTACAATGATATGTAAACACCTGGACCCTGAAAGCGGAACAATAAGGTTCATATTTGAATGAGCTTATTCGTGCTCGTGACTTTGCCTATTTCTTTATAACTGAAGACTGGCCACTTTGAATGAATGTATTAAGTAACCATAATTATTACTATTGCCTAAAATGACCACTATTAGCAATCACAAAAAAATGGTTACATGTAGGAAGAAATTATGATACAATTTTGTCTAAAAAAAAACTTAATACTTTCCTTTATAGATTAACCTTTGTACTTTTATAAAAATGTTTCATAATTGCCACAATTAATATGACTCTCGTCATCTTAAGAACGATTAGGTATGCCGATTCATAAAAAAATCTGGATTGGTCTCTGCCTGGAACTGCATAATTCAGTCCGCTCGTGACCACGGCTGCTGTAACGTAGCCGAAACGTCGAGACAAATATGTGAGTACACAATGTTGTTTCACATAATAAATATCGTGTTAATCCCCGTATTGATACATTATAGTTATAATGCAACGCGAAAATCTAAAAAACTATTTAACTGCATAATTATTATTAAAAAGAAAACGATACGATTTGGACATCGTGTACCTACTAGCACTCGAAAATTCTGACCAATAAAAAGCAACTGCGGTGTGAATGTACCGTAAGAGAGCGTTCCATTTGTAAGATTGTTTTCTATCTTACAAATGGAACGCTCTTATGACGAGCTGGACCATATCGCCTTCGAATGACGTAATTGTAAGGTAAAAATAAACGTTTTTTTACCACTCGATATCTGCTAAGCCTCGTTGGACCTATATCGTAAATCAGGCGTAAGGATCAATTGACCTAAAAAAGCAAAGCTCTGACGTTGGGGCCTAAAACATACGCACTGATTTCTATTGCTAAGCTTTTTCAAAGTATTTTAGTGAGTCGTATTTTTCTATCATTACGAGTATGTCACCCAAGTTTTAGCATTGAGGGACGTAGGGATTTTTGGATGGAAAAAAACTAGTACCTAGAGTATGAACTTTTCGACTGCTCTGGTAACAGTATAGTAATAACAATTAAATGAAACGAAAGTTATAATAATTGACGTATATATAGAGTGCGTAGACGCCAGGCGCCGAGACCATAACGCGCCGCCACGTATGCATTATATTTGTGGTTAAAGTATGATATTGCCGATTTGTATGGAGTTTTTCTGAGAATCTGTGTTTCCCAAACTGTCAATTATACCAAAAAAGAAGTCAATTTCAAGATTTTTTTTCTGCATCAATAATATAAATAATATCGAATCTGTACGTTACCAACCTTAGAAATATGGTCTTTTTTTTTAATAAGAATATACTACAGTAAGTTTTCCATTATTATAAGTTTTTTCTTTTTATATGAGATGTGGCAGACGAGCAGACGGATCATCTGATGGTAAGCAATTCCACCGCCCATGGACACCCGCAACACCAGTGGAAGCACAAGTGCGTTTCAATTTTCATTTCATTTCATACAACAGTTGAGGCGGGGCAGAGTTGAAGCAGAAGCGCATAAGCGGTGCACCGTACCTAAGGTTTCTTCCTAAATAGGAGTCGTGGCGCGGGTGACATGAGGCAGAGCGGCGTCGAGGCGACATTCAAGTATGCACGCACCACGGCATAATACCACTATCACGAAGATAATAGTCTACTATTCTTTGAACAGTAGTTCCTAAGTTGTAACTTTTTAGACTAGTTGGGAGATAAACATACTAATGGTCCTTACCCCTCTGAGGTGAGCCCGAGGAGAGCGGCACGAAGAAGGTCCCTTTTTTTGGTTTTTTGCTTACTTATCGAAAACGGTGCTTCGTACGAAATTTTGTTGTATCGCATAATAAAAGCCTATAAAATTCTCTACAAGTTTGTCTTTATCACTTTGTATCTATATTCTATCGTTGCCAAGCTATGAGCTTCTAAAAGTGGTCGATTTTCAAAAATATGTTCTACACTCTTTTCTGTCATATATTTGTTCTCAGTTGCGACCGTAGATTTCAAACACACTTTTAGAAGCTCATAGCTTGGCAATGATAGAAGAGAGATACAAAATTCAAAATACAAAGTTGTAGAGAATTTAATTGGCTTTTATTATGTAGCACAACCAAATTTCAAACAAAGTTCCTAAGTCAAAGTTTCTGCTTTTAACTTTTCCATCCACACTCCCCTTGAGAGCATTGATTCATTGACCAAACTACAGAGGTTTTGGGTACTCTTTCTTTCAAGAAATATATTTCGAAATTAAACTTTTTTGGAAAGAACTTCAGCTCAGAACGTCAAAACTTGCAAATCTCTGTAAATACAGTCGGCTGCAAAGAAATGTAAACATTTTAGTACCTTGTCACAATGGCTATCTCTGACTTTTACTTTTTACACGGAATGTATAATATCCACCTACCGATTACGGCTACGGCGGCCAATCTCAACGATCAGCCACTTACGCAGGATATATTAAAGACGACCGGAGAGGAATCGGGCGCAGGACCAACGGCTTAACGTGCTTTTCGAGGCACGGGGGTACAAGACCGCCAACTTCCAGACTCCGGGCTGCCACTAAGAATTTCTTACCGAAAACTTAGGTACAAATGTTTGGCCCGACCAGGGGATCGAATGCGAGACCTCTTGCGCAGCCGTCGCTTTAAAGTGCAACCCACTAACCACTGCGCCACCGAGGCAGTCGGAATATATAGTATTTTGAGAAAGTACTAAAGTGTATACATATTTTTTCAGCTGACTGTACACCAAATCAAACACAAACAAACGATTCGCTGTTGAGTAAAACCCTTCACAAAGAGAAAATATAACTCCTACAAAATGGTAATAGGTTTGTCCGACTCAGCAAAATGGCTTTAGGTGTGTAAAGAAAAATTGAACGAGTATAATATACAGATTAGAATCATTGAATAGCATAATGGATGTTGGTAATCCGAAAGATTTGATGATACGTTTGTTAGTATACATAGGTTAGGCAGTGATTTCAGGAAAAACCGTCCAATTTACACTAACGACTTGGGGGAAGTGAAATATTATACTGGATGGTGGCAAATTGGGAAATACACAAGCGGTAAAAATAAATATTCTGGAAACCCACCCAACCAATTTACGTTCAAAGTAGTTATTATATGATAGGTGGCAGTCAAGCAGACCGATCACCATATTGTAAACTATTGCCGCCGCCCATGGACTACCGCAATACCAGTGGAATCACAAGAACGCTGCTAACCATTAAACTCTGTTTCCTCCGGTGTCCTCAAGCATTTGGCTCTTACAATCAGGCAATCAAATTCCCTACCCATCTTTAAAGCCCAAATTAAATCACATTTCCTGACCCTTTGAGACCACTGTTCCCACTTCCTCTCACCCATCTCTTCCTGTCCTCTGAGAATCATTCGTCTGCTTTGGGATCCATTGTTATTATTTTAGTTGCTATATTTGACTATTTATTAATCATATATATTATATATATTGTATGTATTAGTATATTCATATTTTATTTATGTATTTACATTTAAACTTTCAGTGTAAGTATATAAATATTTAAGATGGCACCGCCCTACACCTTCATCAAGTGTCCTTTATCCAAAGGTTACCTGGAAGAGATCGCTCATAGTGATAAGGCCGCCTTCGTTGTACATATCCTTTAATATCTAGTTTTAAGTTTTCATATTTTATTTTGAGTGCAATAAAAGTATATTCATTCATTCATTCATTGGCTCGGCTAATCATATCTAATCATAAGTTTGTATCGCCTTATTGCGATATTTTTTTTTATCTAGATCAAATAATACTAGGTGGGACATTGTGAAATGGTGTGCTCTCTCTGTTACCCCACTTATTGTTTTAAGAAATGACAATAGGACTAACGTCGCAGTAAGTATGTATATAAATAAACCTATACATATACGAATAAGAAAATATCTTAAATTACGAAGGAATAAAATCACCTACGCAAAATTTGACAAGGACCAGGTATGTCGGCAACCTTAAAAAGATTAATAACCTATCGTAAAACATTTTTTGGAAATTATCGTAAAAGCTTGGCGTCCCCAATAGATCGAGACGGAATTTCACTCCGGCCTACCGCCTCTTGCTAAGGCGCAAGTTTGACCGCATATAGAATACTAAATGTGCGAGAGCCACGCTTAGGCATGAATGGGCCGGCTCAACCGGAGTGATACCACTGCCTCACAGAAGACCGGCGTGAAGTAGCGCTTGCGCTGTGTTTCGCCGTGTGAGTGATGTTAGCGGAGGCCCAATGGGGGGAAGGGAAAAAGATTGGCAGCGCACTTGTAACTCCACTGGTGTTGCGGGTGTCCATGGGCGGCGGAATTGCTTACCATCAGGTGATCCGTCTGCTCGTCTGCCACCTCTCATATAAAAAAAATATACTGTTCTCATCTATGTTCAACGGAGAGTGACTCGAATCGTCGACTGCCAAGATATTTCCAATCGGTTTGACTCTTTGGCACTGCATAGAGATGTAGCCTCACTATGTATATTCTACCGCATTTACTATGGGGACAGCTCTGAGGAATTGTTCAGACTGATTTCTGCCGCTTAATTCCGTCATCGTTCCACTCGTAAACAGATCCATGCCCATCATCTAGATGGTTGGCAGTCTTAAACTGTGCTTTTCTCAAAAAACTTTCTACCTCGTACGACAAAACAGTGGAATTAACTATCGCCTGCGGTGTATCCGGACCGATACGACCTGCAAACCTTCAAGAAAAGAGCGCACTCTCTTTTAAAGAGGCCGGCAGTGAACCTGTGACTCTTTTGACGTGGAAGGTGTTTATGAGCGGCGGTAATCGCTTACCACCACGTGATACGTCTGCTTGTCTGCCCAATATACCATAAAAAAATAAGAGAATAATGCAATTAAAAATACTTCGACATTCTTCGGGTGCAATCGGAAATTTTAAGTGCATTATTTCATCATCATCGTCATCATCGTCAGCCCATTTAAGTCCCCACTGCTGGGGCACGGGCCTCCCTCAATCACATGAGGCCATACTCACCACGCTTGGAAGACGGGTTGGCGAGGGTTTTGATATAAATGCAGAGTTTTCCTTCTCTGGGTGCTGATGATCATGCCAGCAGCTTTACCTTAGTCGCCTTTACGACACCTCGGTAAGAAAGAGGGTGGCCTATTCTACTCTGCCGAGGGCCACACGGCCAGTGCATTGCATTGTGTGCATTATTTACTTAAGAATAAATTGCAAAAGATTGCTCTAACCAAAAAAATCATATAAACATTTAAGAGTTCAAAATTTTGAGTTTGTGCTAAATCAAAATTATTATTTTAGTGGAGGGAGCAGCGCGTCGCGGCGCGCTGAAAACGTTTCTTGTGGACCATTTTTGGGCCATAATGCACTGAATAAGGCCTAAAAGTGATATGGTGGATGTACCATTACCGTTACCATTATCTGATGAACAGGTACATCAGATAATGGTTACGATGGTAATGTGATTGCTCTGCCTTTTGCAGAATTCGTTTTTTACAACCCATTTGAATCTCGCCATCGTCCTGAATAGGAGAATTTTACGGTGCCATCAATTTTTTTCTCTCGTTACTTTACTCTGTATCGTTGATGATAGCAATTCATTTTAAAGCTAGAGAAATTAAGACTTTCAAGTTTATTAGAGAATTAATTTGTACAGATTCTATTCATAATTTTGCGATTATACGATTGATTGAATCAGAAACGCCGTGTGGTTCCCGGCAGAGCTAGAATAGGCCACCCTCACTCTTACCGAGGTGTCGTAAAAGGCGACTAAGGTAAAGCTGCTGGCATGATCATCAGCACCTAGAGAAGGAAAACTCTGCATTTATATCAAAACCCTCGCCAACCCGTCTGCCAAGCGTGGTGAGTATGGCAATTACCCCTCATGTGATTGAGGGAGGCCCATGCTCCAGCAGTGGGGACTTAAATGGGCTGACGATGACGACGACGATGAATCAGAAACTGCATCTGAGGTTTTATTCAGTTTCTTAATTTGCAAAAAAAAAACATATTTTTATTCATAAAATTGTGCAGTATACGATACGGCACAAAATGGTATGTGTGGTTCTCTCTAGTCGGTCCCTCATTGATCGTGGTCGCTGTAACTCATCAACCAAACAAACTTTCTCCATTGGTTCTGATAGGAAGTAGCCTTCACCACGTCGTAGAACTTTGGTAGGGATGTAGCTCCTTTATTTGGTCAGACCATCTTGTTAGTGATCGGCCTCGTGATCTTTTGCCTTCAGTGTTGCCAACAATGACCAGTTTTTCAAGGCTGTCATCCCTTCTTCGCATTATGTGGCCGAAATAAGAGAGTATGCGTTGTAGACATACGCTCGACAGTTGGGTTCTTATGCCAAGTTGGGAGAGAACAGATTTTTTGCATATATTTTGGAGACGTGTCATCGCAGCTTTAGCCGTGTGCGATTATTTTAACTAAAAACCAACGCGCACTTATGTTATTTAAAGTTCAAACCTTTTCTAATGAACTTTAAGACATTTTTTCTGAATTTCAAGGGAACTTGATACCTTTACGCGTTCTTTTTATATGTGATAAGTGGCAGACGAGGAGAGGGATCACCTGATGGTAAGCGATTGCCGCCGCCCCTGGACCCCCGCGACACTAGTGGAGTCACAAGTGCGTTGCCAACCTTTAAATCCCCTTTTCCCCCGGATTGGGGAACTGTACTTACTGGGATGACAGACATAGGTACCACGTTTTAGCAACTGGCTACTGACTATGTTATGCTATGGTCGTACTATATCTACGAATATGTCGGTGTGCTAGCTATATCATTGAAGAAAATTCGTTTTACAGTTGGTAATACTCATTTATTTGGCGTCGTCATGACATAAATTACAAAGAGAATGTCTTCTGATGAAGTCATTATATTGCTAGGCAACTCTTGGATTCGTTATAGCTAATTGGTTTTCTGTAATTATATCGCTGTGTAGTGAAATAATGTATAGAAATACGTAGGACAATAATTTGATAATAATGAAATGGCAGAATAAAATCTGACAAGAATGAATTAGTGAGTCTCAGAACAGAGACTTATACAACCGAAATAGATATTAAAGAGAACAAAAATAGAGATGTCTTATTTTAATTGTACTCTTAAAGCCTGATTACACTTAGAATACTACACATCAACAAAAAAGTAGATATGTGGTTTATCCAATAATTTTTTCTCTTAAATCGTCATACCCTAGCATGGGTGCAATATTTTGCATCTAAAATTGCTCCTCGTACTTTGAAAAAACTGCACTAAATTCTGTTGCATATTTTTTAGAGACAGGCAGCAAAAGCGGTTTTTTTATACTATGTAATAAAATATTCGTCTTTTTTTATCAAATTAGATCCCTAATCAAACAATCTGATTGATGAATATTTGACACTACAATTCCTACTATTTCGAAAGTTTTCTTAATTTTCTTAATGATGTATTTTTGTTGACAATGCATTTTAACGTATGATGATTACTGTGCAATTGAGTTTTTGTTGAACTGAGGTTTATGGGTATACGTAAGGTATATGTTATTAAATTGTTTAACATCTGTTCTTAATCGGCGAACTCTGTTATCATTTATTATAGCAAGCTGGATTTTATGATTTCATTTTTCTCATCCAGTGTTTGATATTTCAAACTCAAGTATTACTGTGCCCTCTCTCTCTGCCTGGGACACTCTTGGATCAGGACCCAAGATTTCAGAAGACTTGAAATTACAATAAAACTACTATGTCCTTCGCAATCCTTCAGACGAAATGGCTAGTATATCAAATTGTATTAATGACTCAGTTATATTCGTAGCACGTCTACGTCGTAGCTGAGACACAACTACGAATTTCGTAGCTCGTAGCGCTATGTCACTTCATTGCTACAGAATAATATCTTCCAATCTGTTTTGGTTAAGGCGGCCAATCTCAACGATCAGCCACTTATACAGGAATATAATAATTATAGTGATCAAATGTGTGCGCAAATACAAATGTATTCTCTATTCCCTTGTCCTCATATTCCGATGGGACTACGACTAGAGAGGGATCGGGCGCAGGAACAACGGCTTAACGTGCTTTTCGAGGCACGGGTTTATAAGACTGCCAATTTCCAGACTCCGGGCTACATAATAGTTAAAGCACTATTGATATTGAAATTATCAAATCATCTCAGTATGACATTACCATAATGCCGAGTGTTTCTTAACTGATGGCGCTGTATATATATGGCGGATCCCTTTAAATGCAACTTAGGCATCTAAATGCTATTTACTTTGGAAGTGTGTGTCTGTTTGTAAATGTCATTTTTCGGCTAAGCCGTACAGTAAGCCTCTTGCTGCCTAAACTAATTTACTACAGCACTTAGAAACGGACGGTAATTGTGTGTCGCTATCATTAATGATTCATCTGCGATCATTAGTGGAGAATTCGGACTAATTGATGTGTCAGTTTGACGAATGGCTCGAAACAGGGCCGATGAGGCTGAGAGCCTGATATTGCCTATGTACAAAACGATAATTAGGTGTAATGAAAACAGTAACTTAATTAAATGAGATTATAATGAGCTCAGCCGTGTGGTCCCCGGCAGAGTAGAATAGGCCACCCTCACTCTTACCGAGGTGTCGTAAAAGGCGACTAAGGTAAGGCTGCTGGCATGATCATCAGCACCCAGAGAAGGAAAACTCTGCATTTATATCGAAACCCTCGCCAACCCGTCTGCCAAGCGTGGTGAGTATGGCAATTACCCCTCATGTGATTGAGGGAGGCCCGTGCCCCAGCAGTGGGGACTTAAATGGGCTGACGATGATAATGAGCTAAAATTTACAAATTCATTCTTATGATCTACTTACTAAATGTTATTCTTTATACTTCTAAATAATCCATGAATCTTCGAATAATATAAAATTGATTGGGTTATAGTCACAGCACAGAAGCAGGAAAAAGAACTAGATACTTGCTACTTATACAAATTGTAAACTTTTTTAAAGGCAAATAATATTGGGAACGGCATGGACTGAAATAAAATGAAATGAAATGAAAATTGTTTATTCAATTTAGGTCCATACAGAACACTTATGAATGTCAACATGTTTACCACTGGTTCGGATTGTAGTTTTCTGCCAAGAAGACACCAGCAAGAAACTCAGCAGTTACTCTTTTAAAAAAAAAATCAAAGGCTTTTGATAAATCGCAGAAAACCCCAACAGCATCTTGCTTATTTTCCCACGCATTGAAGACTTGTTTCATTAGTGCCACTCCTGCATCAGTAGTGGATTTCCCTTTAGTGAATCCGTACTAGTTATTATGAAATAAGTTATTTATTTTGAAGTGAGCTGCTAATTGAGTGAATATTATTTTTTTCAAAGATCTTACTCACTGCTGGTAATATGCTGGTCTAAAATTTGATTGAATTTGAATTTGACTAGTTCATCAGTCCATAGTATGGCCTCGTAGCGTTAAACCTACACGTTTCGGATAGTTTCTGAAACGTTTAACCATGATTCGGTTGATCTGGCTCTCCTATTAAAGGGATGCGAAGGTCAGGCAGTCGCTTCTCAAATCCTGAATCATGGTCCAAGCGTACCCCGGGCTCCAGAGTGACAGTTTTGGACGCAACCGAGAATTACACGCTAAGATGAGGACTAGCAGTTTTTTTATGCTAGAGGCGGACAAACAAGCAAGTGAGTCACCTGATGGACAGAAATCATCGCCGATGAACATCCGTGTCTAAAGAGATCGCTAATGTGTTGCCGGCCTCTTGAAAAAGTTCTCCTACGATTGTAATATAAAATAAATTAATAACCTTACAGACGATGTATTATTCGACTATCTGATTAATAGAAGTTAACATAGAAACCATTAATGAACCACCGTGGGAACTGGTCAACTCCTTAACAAGTGGCGAACTTTCGATAAAGTTCTAATTGATGGGCTCATTATAGTTAGGGAGGACTTTGTCATAATAACTTCTACTTGTTTCTCTATGGAGGCCCGTGTCGATATCATCAATATATCCCAGTATATTTTTTCTGTCCTAATTAGGAACTAGTTTAAAGTAATGGTGATAGTAAATAAATAGATAGATACAATTAAGTTCCTACCTCAACCTGAATATTTATTTACGAGATCTCATCATCATCATCAGCCCATATAAGTCCCCACTGCTGGGACACGGGCCTCCCTCAATCACATGAGGGGTAATTGCCATACTCACCACGCTTGGCAGACGGGTTGGCGAGGGTTTTGATATAAATGCAGAGTTTTCCTTCTCTGGTTGATGATCATGCCAGCAGCTTTACCTTAGTCGCCTTTTACGACACCTCGGTAAGAGTGAGGGTGGCCTATTCTACTCTGCCGGGGACCACACGGCAGAGTTATGAGATCTACCATATACCTTATTTTTGAGTTTTCGATATTTCAGCACTGTTGCAAGCGGTCACGGAATAAAATCAATTAGAACTTATATTAATAATTAATAATCCAATTGAAAGAATATCGACAATCTTCGGGTGGGACTCAAACTCACGATCTACAGCTAACCGGGAAACTGCTTTACCGACTAAGCTACCGAAGAGCTTGATAAGTCGACGAATTTTGTAAGTGCTAGAACTTATACAGTTTCAGTTTGAGACTAGCTAATGTATGAATGATAGACAATATGATCAATTTAGCGTGTAATTTTCAGTTGGGTCCGAAGTGGTCACTTCAAAGCCCGGGGTACGTTTGAACCCTGATTTTAGAAAAAAAAATATTTGACGGCCCGTTTGGATCAGTGGTGGTAAATGCTGCATCTGGTGCAAGGGTTGCGGGTTTGATCCCCGCACAGTACAAACTTTTGTGTGCATGAACATGTCTGTTTGTATTAGTCTGGTTGTTTCTATGTATTATAAGTATGTATTTGTATAATGTATCAATACGGGGACTAACACGATATTTATTATGTGAAACAACATTGTGTACTCACATATTTGGCTCGACGACGACGAGCGGACTGCTCCGCTCGTGACCACGGCTGCTGTAACGTAGCCGAAACGTCGAGCCAAATATGTGAGTACACAATGTTGTTTCACATAATAAATATCGTGTTTATACCCGTATTGATACATTATAGTTATAATGCAACGCGAAAATCTAAAAAACTATTTAAGTATGTATTTGGAAGAGAAAAGTATTATATGTATATATTTGTAATTCCGCTTTTAGTTCTAATGTCTGATCACAGGTGCTTCAGCTAACCTATCTCGGAGTTAGATCAATGTGTGTGATGCTGTGATTTATTTATTTATTTTGATGCAGGATTCGGGAAGTCTGATAATTACAATAAAGCGACTGAATGTTAGACCATACCCTACAGAAACATTCGTGCTTGAGTCATATGTACTTACACTTATGATAACTCTTCGATTATTCGTTACTCCCATCAATAATATGTATTTGTATAAATTTCCTACAGTTTATACTAATGTACTCTAAACCGATATTTCGGTCATGGCGGCTCTCAGCCGTCAGCTGCAATCTCAGCAAACAGCCAGGACATATTATAGTGCACAAGTATTTGCGCAGACACACACAAATTCTAATTCAAATTTCTTTATTGCAGACAATATACATAGGTCTATATCTTAAAAAACATAATAATAGGGTTAGGTAAATAGGTACTTAGAGTGTTTTTATTTTATTTATTTATTTAAGTTACTCATTGTACCATGTACCTTAGGTACAAATGCACTCTCTATTCCCGTACCCTCTTATTTCGACGGGACACTAGTGTGACATGACCGAAGAGGGATTAGGCGCAGGACCAACGGCTTAACGTGCTTTCCGAGGCACGGGGGTACAAGACCGCCAACTTCCAGGCTCCACTGAGAATTTCTCAACAGATAAATCTAACCCGGGACCCCAAGCGCAACCGTCGCTTTAAAGTGTGGCCCACTAACCATTGTGCCACCGAGATAGTCAAGTTTATACTACTAAGGTAGTTAACCTATGCTGTCATAGTACGAGTATTTTCAATTTGATTTAAATACATTCACGTTATTGCATTTGCGACACGTTGAGCTTTTAATGAATTTGGTCGAATTCAAATTGAATTCTGACTGTGGATTAATTTGAAAATCCCTAATTAATTAATTTCTAATTTAGGGCCGGTTTGACCAATCTTAATCCGATACTAAATCAATGGTTTTACTGTGGGAGGGCCACGCTTCGGCATACCACGGGCCTCTCAGAAAACCGGCGTGAAGTAGCATTGTGCTGTGTTTTGCTGCGTGAGTGGGGTACCAGAGGCTCAATCCGGGGAAAAGGGGGGTTAAAAGGTTGGCAACGCACCTGTGACTCCACTGGTGTCGCGGATGTCCATGGGCGGCGGCAATCGCTTACCATCAGGTGATCCGTCTGCTCGTCTGTCATCTATCACATAAAAAAATGATACAGCGCTATCATTGTATATATATCTGACGTTATACAATATCTATTGATCTACGGATAAGGATTGGTAGAATCGGGCCTTAACCAACTAAATAAGTGACAAAGCATAATAATAATAGTCGGTAAAACAGTTGCCCGGTTACCAAAAGATCGTGGGTTCGAGTCCCATCCGAAGACTGTCGAAAATTTTTTAAGTGCATTATTAACTTATTATTTCTTCTTAGGCTTCGATCAGGTAAAGGTACGATATTATGTTACTATCGGTTGTTACATATTTCTTAGTTGTATTGAGAGTTACTCAAACTACAAAATCATAAGTAGCCTCCCCTTAATAAGCTAAGGATATCTAGTTCAAACTCGTAAAAACCAAAACAAACATTTTATATCCAGTACTAACTTCAAACATTTAGGATCTAGGTATTTCAATTTTCAACAGAATAAAGAGCAATCGGGCAAATGACGACATTTTGTTCATTTGAAAGTAACAACTTTGCGATGCAATATAACATGAAATAAAAGGAGTTTTAAAACAAGTTTTATCGCATCCGTAAAATGCTGGAAGACGCAAGACTTAGAGGGTTGTCAACGAAGAGCCATGAAGTTGGCAATCTAGTTCAGTTCGATTTATTTATTCAAATAAGTCTAACATGAAACAGAAGAACGGTTTTTTTAAACTTTTATTTGTGTTTATGTTGCCAATAGGTGAATAATAGGTCTTTACAACACGTGCGGATAAAGAATGGGATCAGAAATGGCGGCCCATCTATTCACTTCTCGCTCGCGTGAAGTGAATAGATGCGCCGCCATTTCTGATCCCTAAGAATTTGCGTCTATACTCGCACTCGTGGGGTGCGAGTATAGACGCAAATAGTGTGCGAGCGAGAAGTGAATAGATACGCCGCCATTTCTGATCCCATTCTTTATCCGCACATGTTTGTACCTATAAAATTGACATTTTTTTTTCTAAACACAATAAGATGTATAACTGTCACCATATTATAATTTTATTTTGATTTAAGACTATATTTTACGGTTTAAAATAAATATAATATATTATTAATATATAAAATTTTTATATTTCTGCCATTCTCAATTTCATTTATACGATATTTCTTTCCTCTACCCAAAGGTTGTCTGTAAGAAATCGCTACAAGCGATAAGACCGCCTTATTGTACTGTCTGTCGCTGTTGTTGTATCATGCATGTATTTTATATTTGTGCAATAAAGAATATCTATGTATCAAGCTATTGTATTTGTGATGCAAAAAAAATCTTGATAATGCCCCGTTTTTCATTTGACAGAATTGTCATTTTTATCATTACTTTTTAATTAAAAAACATTTTTTTTTTAAAAACTATCCTACAGATGCCTCAACGTTGTCCATTAAAGCGCAGTTAATTATGGAGTAGTAACACAACTTCACAGCAGACTCCCGGCAGAGTAGAATAGGCCACCCTCACTCTTACCGAGGTGTCGTAAAAGGCAACTAAGGTAGAGCTGCTGGCATGATCATCAGCACCCAGAGAAGGAAAACTCTGCATTTATATCTAAACCCTCGCCAACCCGTCTGCCAAGCGTGGTGAGTATGGCAATGACCCCTCATATGATTGAGGGAGGCCCGTGCCCCAGCTGTGGGGACTTCAATGGGCCGACGATGATGAACATAACTTCTAAGTAAGTCGCTATACAAAACGGCAATTTCATAGGTAAAGACTTATTAAGGCTACATCTCTCAGAAGTAGGTATAAAGCAACCTTATTCTAATAAGATCAGACATCTAATATCAGAAGCATCAAATGCACCAAATATATAAAAATAAAATTTTCATTACAACATTGAGTTAAATGGCAGTTCAGTGGATAAGAAAGCGTCTTCAGTTGGGTCGTGGTTCGAATCTGAGCATGCACTTATGGATTTTTCAAACTTTATTTTTTGGTTTCGCAGGGGGAATGCCGCCGGCTCAAGAGATGAGCCGACTACCTTATACATACCAGACCACCGGGGGGCGGCCGAGTTATGTGGGGCTCCCCTTTGGCGGGGGGCTTCTCTCAAAGAGAAACCAGGCAAAGGCATACCCACTAAACCCCCTGCCGTTCTCCCTCATCGCCCATATTGGGGAATATCATTGTAATACAGCCAAAACCTCCCTCCACGATATTCCCCGGGCGGACTAGGCTGTTCCTCCCACGGATTGCAGGGTTATTGTAAGCCCAAGGGAGCAGCCCTAATCTAGACAGCTCTGATTGCAGACCCTTTCAAGATTTACTTAAGCCCTTTATACTGACGTACGTACGTCCCGACTGAAGATCATAAACCTGCAGTTCACGAGACCCGAAGGATACTGTTTTATTTTTTAATGCATTGTGTGCAAGAAATGTTGAACTTCTGTGCAGGATAACAGATACACATGCCAGTATAGTTTTATTTTCCATGCTGGTTATTATATATATTCCACACTAATTACTAATTACCTGCACTTATCACTTACCTGATTCTTTTGTAAGTTTGTGGTGATACATATTTATTCAATAAAGAACATAATATACCTAGTATCTAATAGACTAAATATTTCGTATTGATGATCAATAAATACAAATTCAAATTTATCTATGGTAAAGTAAATCTATGGTATAATGGCAGATTTGTATGGAACGACAGCGCTATATCATAGATTTAGTATCGGAATAAGGTTGAATCAAAATTATCGGTCAATTTTAAATCGACGTGTCTCTCTTATTCACTTGACATTGGCGGAATCACATGCTTGGCCCGAAGCCATGCGCAGGATGACATAAAAAAAGTTGAATCAACCCTTAATTACTTATTTTATTAAGTTAAGGTGACGGGTAGGGCACACTGGCGACGCCAATCGATTTTAATTTTCAGCTACTAAACCGGATCTATTTTAAGCAATTTTGGGATTACAACCTCTAGGCAAACGCTTATCATCATCATCATCATCAGCCCATTTAAGTCCCCACTGCTGGGGCACGGGCCTCCCTCAATCACATGAGGGGTAATTGCCATACTCACCACGCTTGGCAGACGGGTTGGCGAGGGTTTTGATATAAATGCAGAGTTTTCCTTCTCTGGGTGCTGATGATCATGCCAGCAGCTTTACCTTAGTCGCCTTTTACGACACCTCAGTAAGAGTGAGGGTGGCCTATTCTACTCTGCCGGGGACCACACGGCGACACGGCGGAAACACTTATACTATTTATTAAATAACCATGCAAAAATGTTGGGTCCGTTTTTGTACGCGAAAATTTGATTCACGCTAAAAGTGGCCGCTTTTGGCGGTAATACATTTTTCGTGTACGCGTTGGACCCAACATATGTGCATGGTTATTTAATAAATAGTATAAATGTTTGCGGAGAGGTTGTAACCCCGAAATTGTTTCAAATAGATCCGGTTTAGTAGCTAACACTTTAAATCGATTGGTATCGCTAGTTAGGGTTACCCGTCGCCTTAAATTTCGAAAATCGTAAATTTCTCTCTCATTTAAAATTCAATCAAGAAGTACAAGCATAAAATTTCTTTCGTGAATAATAAATTGTTGTATAAATAGCTAATATTGAACTATTATCATCGAATCATGTAAATAAATTTATAAAAGATACCAATGAAAATCTCACGTCAATGAATTAAGACTTTCTCATTTTCTAGTCATGTTTTTTTATGTGGTGGCAGACGAGCAGACGGGTCACCTGATGGGAAGCGATTGCGGCCACCCATGGACACCAGCGACACCAGTGTAGTCACAATTGCCCTGCCAACCTTTAAAACCTGCCCCCTGTCCACCGGATTGGGCAGTAGTAACACAACTTCACAAGTAGGCAGTAGTAGTAGTAAACACAGGCACAGTACTGCTTCACGCCGATTTTCTGTGAGGCCGTGGTGTCACTCCGGTCAAGCCGGCCCATTCATGCCGAAGCGTGGTTTTCCCACGGTCAAAACCCTGCCAACCTTTAAACATACCAGTCCCTTGAATTGGGCTTCCGGTACCCCTGCATACGCAGCGAAACACAGGCACAGTGCTGCTTCACGCTCTGTCTGTGAGGCCGTGTTTTCACTGCGTATGTTATGCTCATGTTATGTTTATCAAAGCTTTTCATTGAAAGTAGTAGTTAGGTAGTAGGTAGGTTAGGTTAGTCGCAGCCGCGGCAGGCCCCCAACAAGGTGGACCGACGATCTGGTAAAGGTTGCGGGAATCCATTGGATGCGGGCGGCACAGGACCGATCGGTGATAGGGGGCACACAGCGCACTTGTGACTCCACAGTTGTCGCGGGTGTCTATGGGTGGCGGTAATTTCTTACCATCAGGTGACCCGTCTACTAGTCTGCCACTTATCACATAAAAAAATATGGGGATTTCATCCAATTCAAATAAAAAGTTTGTATAATATCTTAACTTATTTATCTACTAGGTCAAATATTCAGTTCACAATTTAGGCGGCCTTATCTCTGGAAGCGATCTCTACCACGCAACCTTCGGGTAAAGAACGTTAGAAGAATAAAGGTTGGTGCAATTTTTTTAATTTATCTACATAGGTAACTAAATTAAAGAAAAACAATGTATATGTCACCGGAAAATAATATGATCCGTAAGTTTATCAATTTACTAGGAAGTTAATAAACTTTCGTAGGATTCTAAACGGGAGATGAATTGTATTATTTTACGTCCACGCTTGCGTACATTGATAAACTTATTGAACTCACTCGTAAAATAAGAAGTAAGCAATTACAAAACGCTACGCGCGATCTGATTGGCATTGCTACTATGAACATTGACCAATAAGAGAGCAGTGTGTTATTTTACGTATTTCAAAGATTCGTATATTTAAAAGAGTTTCTGTGAATTTTTTTACGAATAGATGTCCGTTATTTTATAAATTTACGGTGTGACGTCGGAAATTGATAAATGTACGAAAGTGTGGACGTAAAATAATACAATTTATCTCCCGTTTAGAATCCTACGAAAGTTTATAAACTTCCTAGTAAATTGATAAACTTACGGATCTTGTTATTTTTCGGTGACATATACAATGTAAAACATTACTTAATTCAGTAGCTAAATAAGCATGTGGATATAATTATAATTACTTACATAAAAAAAATACCAAATACGGTACATTTGCTGAGTAACTTCTTCTTAGATTGTGTGGAGAACATTGGGGGAGGCCTATGTCCACCGCTGGACATAGGTCTCACCCAAAGTTATTGTCTATTGGCTGAAATGATGATGATGATGAGTAGTTAGGTATGTTTCCCATTGGAAGGCAATTACCGACATACTAATTCTCGGCTTCTAAAAGAATTTCAGATCGTTGACATCCTACAATAACTGTTTACGTAGCCTAATGACAGAGTCAGGGAATGAATCGATATTTAATATGGAGCAAAGTCTTTATCTAGAGCTACTCCAAGTAATTGTGTACAGGTGTGCCGTCCTACACAGCGACTGGCTTAATAAAAACTGGCAAAATCCGACTGTCCGGATCCGTACATTTTTAAGACCAATAGAAAAGTTATCATGTAAGAATAAAGGCGGCGATCAATTTTATCAACAGGATTATTTTATAAGTTTTAATTAAACATTTAAAGCGTGATAATTGAGGATGTTTTGAAATGATTAAACATTATCAAGGTTTTTTTTAGAAAATCTGAATCCACGTTACGACCGAATTGGAGTTTTCCTCTCTTTCACTCGCGATGTGTGTCTCCTTTGTTTGGTTGCGACAGGTAAATTCTCGTTCGTTACGGGACGGCTTTAATCTTACGCGTACATAGCTTTGAATATACATATCTAAAGTTAAAAAGTATATATGATGAAGTGCCTTTTCAGACTGCCAAAATTGCATTATTTATTTTAAACTGTTTATGCAAATTCGATCCCGTCACTTGGTAATGGCAAAATATTTTCGACGAATTTCCAAAATCGTATCGGCGAATTTCTAAAAGTCGTAACGTAGAATGATTATTTGCTTATTTTCATAAGATCAAAGTATCAGTGTATATACTGTCTCACTGAAGGACAAAGGGTGCATCATAGAAATCAAGTTATCGCTATGATGGGATTAGGCTTAATGCGGATTGGTGATCACAGAGAACAGGGCGTCTTAATTAGAGATCAAAGGTGATCACAGACCCGAGCTATGTCCGAAAAATTCGAAACATACTTTTCGCTCGACCCTGGAATCGAACCCAGGACCCCAAGATCACGGCCCGATACTTTAACCACTAGTCCAACAGGGCGTCTTAATTAGAGATCAAAGGTGATCACAGACCCGAGCTTTGTCCGAAAAATTCGAAACATACTTTTTGCTCGACCCTGGAATTGAACCCAGGACCCCAAGATCACGGCCCGATACTTTAACTACTAGTCCAACAGGGCGTCTTAATTAGAGATCAAAGAGATATAGAATATCCGGAAGAAATCTTACCCATACAGTTTACTGGCAGAAAGAACAAATGGACATTGTACGGTTCTAGGTTATTATTATACTCATACGGTACCCAAAAAGAAATTAGTTAAGTAGCTTCCTATTTGTGTCAATGCAGAAAAAGATTTTATCACTAAAGTGGATGTATCGCTATTTTAGCATACATATTATATTTATAGTACTATGCCTTTGAAATAAGCGATGTTAGCTTAAAATATAAGAACGCACACCTTACTACGTCGCAGATTATATTCCAAGCACGCCCCTCTGAATTTTTAAAACCAATGTGCGTATTGGTAGAAATAGCTGGTGGTCTAAAAACCATTGTGAGTAAATTTGCTCTTTTTGGATAGTTCCTCGAAAATAAACCCAGATTGTTGAGATAATGCTTTTTACCATGCGAGCATGATCTAGTCGGTCTGGTTCCCCTGTCTAAGGGTTTTTTTTATGTGATAGGTGGCAGACAAGCAGACAGATCCGCCGCTGTCGCCCAAGGACGCCCATGGATACATATTTACTTTTGTAGGTACATATTAAAATTACCTACATCCTAAGCTTGCCTAATTTTGATACATTCTTATGACGTAGTTAAAAATTCTATTTATTTACTGATTTTTTTTAAGGAATAGTCTATCAAAAGTAGCCGAAAATACGTAGAAAAATTCAAGAATCAAAAAAAAATTGCAATTTGATTGCATTTTATATTTTAAGCTAATCGGCGAGTAAAATTTAATACTGGTTAGGTTGATAAAACATTTGACATTGAATATTTCCTGGTAACAACCCAAGTATAAAACAAAAATAAAATACAAAACTTTCAAAAGTTTAATTACCCTCAAATTGCCGGGTTTTTCGCATTAACCCTGATGGCCCCGAGGTAAGGCGATTTATTTGAGCTTGCAGTAACAGAAACAATGGTAGCGTGTAGCGTGATACAGCGAGCCGCAATGCAGCACAACGAAGGTCGCAAATCCTGCAGCTTAAGAGACTATATTTAGCTCCATTGTATAGTTAATGACTCCGACTGATCGAATGATTGCGGTGCTGATAAAATCCAGCATTGCGACGGGACGCAGAGTAGACAAAGGAACAGTAAGAAAGCGTTACCTTGATTTGAAATTACTTGATTGACAAGCACGCTTACAGAGCAATAGTACTCTATATGGCTGTGAACCCCATAATATGGCTATTACCGCCGCTCGATTACCTTTAGGGCCAGAAAGATTTCCAATCGTCAGCTAAGTAGTGGTCAACCAGGGTCATTTCACCTAGAACTTATTTCCTTAGTATAATAAAAATAGTACAGCGGATTTCGTTAGATGGAGCTTGTGAAGAGCAGAAACTTTAAAAAGCAACCAAGCAGATGGTTCGGCGTTCCGGTAGATGTCACACAATGACCTCAAGCCGCCTACCCACATTACGAATTTTAAAAAAATATGGGAATTTAACGGAAGATCTAGAAGGTGTTGAGAATATTATAATATAGCAAATCAAATTATTTCTGATATTCAACATTTTATTTCATCGTCTCCCTGGCTGATTTTCGAAGGTGGCCGTACTACATAGCCGTTAAGTATTGGCCGTTTTCCTTTAGATGGCACTAGCACTGGCTACTCTATGTGGTAAGCATTCAATAGTATATAAACATATAATAGGATTTTGGCGTAAAATTGATCAGGCGTATACATATGAGACAAATTGAGGACAAAATAGTCTGTGCAAAAACAATAATTATCATATCGTCCACCCGATTCGGCTACTATGACTGACCAGAGCGACCAGTCATGTACCCATGTTACAGAGCTCACGTGTGTGCGAAAACAAGTACACTCTCTTATCCTTTACCCTTATGTTTCGGTGGGTTACCATATTGACAAGAGCGAAGAGGTATCAAATGCAGGACCAATGGTTAAACGTGCTTTTCGAGGCAAGGGGGTACACGACCACCAACTTCCAGATTTCAGGCTGACACTGAGAATGTGTTAATAGAAAAACTCAGGTATTCTTTTGTAGCGCAACCGTCGCTTTTAAAATTCGTCAATATAACTTATTAGATTAGCATTGTGTCAGTTATAGTATATGTGATGTAACAAATTAATTAATATGAAAAATAAAAATTTGCTGCACTTAACAACTGTCGGGGAACAAATGAGTTCTGGAAGTGGAGACCAGGGTCATTTCACTAAGTACTTTTTCCTTATATAAAAAATAGTTCAGCGGTTTTCGTTAGATGGAGCTTGTAAAAAGCAGATGTAGCTTTAAAAAGCAACCAAGCAGATGGTTCGGCGTTCCGGTAGATGTCACTATGTATTTTTACATCGCGCTAGTAAAACGTGTTTCCGAAACGATAACTTCTAACCGCTTGCCCATTAGCAATTTTAAAAAAGTACGAGTAATAAACCGGAGGTGTAGAAAATATTGGGAATTTTTTTATGTAGCAAATAAAGCAATTTCTCATATTTTATTTAAACGTTTCCCTGAGACAGATTCTCGAAGGCAGCCATTCTACATTGAGTATTCGTCGATTTCCTCTAGATAGCGCTAGCTAGCCGACTGATGCCTCTATCTCAGTATAAATATAAGTAACTCTTTGGTGTAGACCGCCATCTCGATCGACATATCGGCAAACGTACTAAAATGGGGAGCTGAATGGGGAGATGTCAATGAGGGGAGGTTTATGACTAGCGGCGGACTGCAAAAAGCTGATATTTAGTTTTTTAGATTTTCGCGTTGCATTGAAACTATAATTAATTAAGACGGCAGTTGACACGAAATTTAGTATCATCATCAGCCCATATAGGTAAGTCCTCACTGCTGGGGCACGGGCCTCACTCAATCACATGAGGGGTAATTGCCATACTCACCACGCTTGGCAAACGGGTTGGCGAGGGTTTTGATATAAATGCAGAGTTTTCCTTCTCTGGGTGCTAATGATCATGCCAGCAGCTTAACCTTAGTCGCCTTTTACGACACCTCGGTAAGAGTGAGGGTGGCCTATTCTACTCTGCCGGGACCACACGGCTGAAATGAAAAATTTAGTATGTGATACAATATTATGTACTCACATATTTTGCTCGACGTTTCGGCATTGTTACAGCAGCCGTGGTCACAAGCGGACTGGCGCTGGCGTTTACTAGGGCCGGGCTGATATTGTTGATGGGACAGAGACATTTCATCACTGATTTATTCCTGCACTGTGGTGGTACAACGACGAACGCGTTCGATATGTAAATGTTGCCTCATAAACCATCATTTAAGCGGAATTCGCATGATTCCGCCAGGTTCAAGTGTTCTTTCTTGAATGCCACGTTATGTGATTACCACTTTCCTTTAAACTTTTCCTTATATATCACTGAAATAACGTTCTCCTACCAATATTATCCTCCCAAACAATTTTCATATCCTCCCAAACAATTGTCGTCCAACCGATGTCTAAGCATGTTAAGCTGTTTGTCCTACACCTGATCCTTCTACAATCGAGTCACAACTGTGTCCCATAAGTGTGTAGAGAGTGCGCTTGTGTCATCGCACACACTTGTGCACTATGAATAAATGTCCTGCGTCGACGTGTAGGTCGCTATAGCCGATAATTTTGATGAATATTCCGCTACATGGAGCGTAGAAAGCGCCTTTCTTCTACATTTTTGATTACATTGTCAAGTAATGGAACTGTTTGCGTATGTTTTTAACCCCCGACGCAAAAACGACAGGGTGTTATAAGTTTGATGTGTCCACACACACGTGTGTCTGTGTGTCTGTCTATGGCATCGTAGCTCCCGAACAAAAGAACCGATTTTGAGTTTGTTTTTTTTTGTTTGAAAGATGAATAAAGAGGGAGTGTTCTTAGCTATGTTGGATAAAAATCAATCCAAGATGGCGCCGTCACAAAGATTTGGATTTTATGTTTTAACACAGCTCCCATAATATCATATAAAAGGCCCTAAGTAGCAGAATATATTGATTGTGAAAAAATTCAAATCCAAGATGGCCGCCGTCAGAAAATGACGAATAATCTATTTGTTGTTCCAACTGCCTCAATATAGGTATCAAATGAAAGAGCTTTAGTTGTGTCGGGGGTTTTTTAAATTTTCATTTTAATACTCCCTTAGACAATGTTTTTTCCAGTGAGTACACCTCCATCTTTTTTAAAGTTTGAGTGCTGCTTCTAACTAAGTTCCATCAAGTTTTTAAATGAACAATAGGACGTATAATTGAAAATGAAACAAAACCATAGCTTTGAATTCAACCCAGTGGTGAAAATATCTAATTAAATTAATCAGTCAATAATCCATTTGATGTTAGATCGGGCTTCCATCTAACCACAGACATCTCATTTGTATTGCTAATTAGCACGTTAACTTGACTCCGAACAATAAACTGAAGCCTCTACGTGGAAAATTATAATGTTCCGTCCGCAGATTACCTCTTTGTATTCCTAAACATCTGCACGCCTTGTTGGTCTAATGATTTAAGTACCGGGCCGTGATCTCGGGGTCCTGGGTTCAATTCCAGGGTCAAGCTCGAGTTTGTGATCACCAATCCGCATTTGGAAAGCGCGGTGATTAAGCTTTATCCTATAATAGTAGCGATAACTTGATTTCTATGAGGGAGGCCGTTGCTTTGCAGTGGGACAGTATATAGGCTGATCCTTTACTTTTATTCCTACACAACAGACATGTTTTATTACAGCGGATGGGTCGAGACCTTATGTGATAGGTGGACGAGACGAGTAGATGGATCGCCTGATGGTAAGCGATTGCCGCCGCCTATACACACCCGCGACACTAGTAGAGCCACAAGTGCGCTGCCAACCTTTAAACCGTCCTTTCCCCCGGATTCGGCCTCCAGTACCCTCACTCACTCACTTTTCTGTGAGGCTGTGGTATCACTCCGCTAGAGTGATTAGACACAGAAAGTCGGCTCTAATTGACATTGATTGATTGAGTTTGTCGACCTATCCGTACGCAGTATATCGTATCTTTTTTTTTATAGTGACACAGTATATTGGCCCTCCTCAGCCTGATGGTAAGCAAGGATCTTGTCTCCCTAGTACGTTAGCCTTCCTCCTCATCTTAGCGAGTAATCCCATTTGCGTCCAAAGCTGTCGCTTCAGAGGCCTGGGGTATGCTTGGATTATGATCCAGAATTCGGGAAGCCTAGAAATTACAATGAAGCGACTGCCGCTTCCTGTCTGAGTTTTGACCTTCGCAACCCTTCGCATACCAACTGGATCACTGTTACACGTTCAGCTTCTCAAAAAGTGGACATCTAAAATTTTTGATCATTATCTCAAATATTGTATAGACCATCTACAATCGATAGTCTATACATAGACCATCGATTGTAAAAGTAAAATTAATAGTATCGAGAGTCAGTCAAGAAACATAGCTGACTATCGATAGTACAAAACTACCGATACTATCGATATTATTGGCGTTATCAATGGTATTGATAAACGTTTACTATTGATACTATCGATAGTATTGGCGTTATCAATGGTATTGATAAACGTTTACTATTGATACTGTCGATAGTATTGGCGTTATCAATGGTATTGATTAAAGTTTACTATCGATAGTATTAGCGTCATCAATGATATTGATTAAAGTTTACTATCGATAGTATTCGCGTTATCAATGGTATTGATTAAAGTTTACTATCGATAGTATTGGTGTCATCAATGGTATTGATTAAAGTTCACTATCGATAGTATAATTAACGTTATCAATGGTATTGATAAAAGTCGTCGTCAAAACTATCGATACTATCAATAGTTTTGACCAATAACAATACTATCGATAGTACTATCGATAGTCTGAATGAGTTTCGAGGTAAACTATCGATAGGAAAATTATCAGTAGTTCTGAAACACTTGGCTTGTGTCCCGGTGAATATATAAAATCTTTAAACCTCTTTCATATAAAGACAATCTTGTTGTAACTTAGACTGTCTAATGGAAATAAAAATGCGGTGAGTACATCATAATTTAGGTTATTGTTTCACTTTGCTACCAATATGTTTGTTTATATTATTTCTTAGCTAACTTATTGCCACACTCAGAGTCGTTGGTTAACTTAGTTGGCTACTTAAGAAAAAATATTGACACTTATTTTGATACGCATAAAGACTACCGATACTAAAGTTAATGAACATTAGCTTAAATGACGTCTCTGAGTGCGGCCGTTAAACTAGTTGTTAGTTTAAATATGATTTCGGGAGACTACTTAACTCACGTACACTTTTAGTTGCACCATCGCTAGAATTTTCAAACTCAATCCCCTTTGTGGAACTAACTGCCACTATTGAGCAAGCTCAAAGTTAATATTTATAAAAGCAAATTAAAAAAAAATCTTTATTGCAGGCAGCAATGTAATATTAAAATGACAGTCTTCCGTTTTCTAGAGCTTCGGTAGCGTGACGAGCTGTGCATATTACGTCCATCAGTCTGGTTTTATTAAGGTGCTACATCGGTGACACTAGCGCCGCCAGTAGATTCTAATTGATTGTGGCGATTATAAGAGATTCTTTATAAAAGTACTATCTTAAATACTTGGAGGAAAGAGTTATAATTTTTTATGAGACGCAAAACAATGATGATTACACGCGACAAGTAAAGTGGCCACTTTTAGCAATTATTCAGATTTTGTTACTTGTAGGAAGAAATCATTTCATAAGTTTCTCTCAAAAAACCGTTGATTAATTCCTCCAAGTTTTTAAGATTGTACTTTTTTAAATAATGTCTCAAAACCTCCACAAGTCAATTTTCAATTTGCTGGCGGACGCTAGTTTCGCCGATGTAGCACCTTAATGTGACGCCGCCATGATAATAGCACCGCCAAGTGATTTACGTTGATTGTGGCGAATAAGAGATATGTGAGTGAGGGTACCGGAGGCCTAATCCGGGGGAAAGGGATGTTTAAAGGTTGGCAGCGCACTTGTGAATCCACTGGTGTCGCGAGTGTCCATAGGCGGCGGCAATTGCTTCATCATCATCATCATCAGCCCATTTAAGTCCCCACTGCTGGGGCACGGGCCTCCCTCAATCACGTGAAGCGTAATTGCCATACTCACCACGCTTGGCAGACGGGTTGGCGAGGGTTTTGATATAAATGCAGAGTTTTCCTTCTCTGGGTGCTGATGATCATGCCAGCAGCTTTACCTTAGTCGCCTTTTACGACACCTCGGTAAGAGTGAGGGTGGCCTATTCTACTCTGCCGATTGCTCTGGCAATTGCTTACCATCGGGTAATCCTCTGCTCGTCTGCCAACTTTAAGGAAAGTATTAACAATTTTTTGGGACGAACTTATGTAATAATTACTTTCTTACAAGTAACCATAATTTTTATAACTGTATTAAGTGGCCACTCTTAGCAAATATGGAAATTATTTTTACTTGTAGAAAGAAATGACTACATAGGTGGGTATCAAAATATGTTTGTTGATACTTTCCTTTAAGCATTAATAGAAATACATTTACAAAAAAAATACTCTTATTCGCCTCAATCAATATAATTGCGAAGTCGCCTTAATGCACTGTATAGCTAAAGAATGTTACCCAGTTTTGTAATTCTGTTTAAATCTATGAGACATTATTTTAAGGGTCAGGGGGATCACTTTCTTTGGATATTAAGAGAATGAAAACGTCTACGTTGCTTAATATTTCCTCAGTTCTGTGCAACGGTTTGGCTGCAGGAGTATTTCCAGACGGTTACGACTTAAGGACCTTCAAGAGAAGCGCGTACTCTTTTTTAAAAAGGCCGGCAACACATTAGCGATCTCTCTGATTTTGCGGACGTTTATTGATTACTTTTCATCAGGTGACTCGCTTGCTCATTTGTCCGTCTCTAGCATAAAAAAAAAGTATTTGGCGAATATTATATACTAGAAAATAACGGAAAGCAACTGAAAATTGGTATTTTTTACGAGTAGTTATTGATAGGTGTTACCTAAGTTAATATCTACTGAAGTTTCAGCCACTGCATGTTTAAATATGATATTATGCACTTCATTATTGTTAAGTATGACTAATCCATTCTGGTTTAATAGTTCTAACCACTTGCACGGCGTCGATAAGGTAAATAAACCCAAAAACATTTTGCTTTACATAGTGATGACGCATTTAAAACTTTCTATTTAGGTGTATGTTAAGAATTATTGTAACCAAATAAAAATAATAAATTCCTAAACCATAATACTAAAGAAGTAAAACAAAACGAGATGGTATAATGTCCATCAATAAATCTATAAATAGATTGAAAAAAGAACATGCATAATTACTTTTTTGTGCACGTTCTTTTAACAAGCTTGATCTTCTACAACTTCTAGAAAAATAAATTTGAAACATAAATTTATGAAAAATAAAAGATTACTTTTCTAAATGCTAATAATAAAAATATGAATATAATCTAATTGCAGCATCTAATACAGATTATTTATTTATATATCTGATTAAAATACTATTTATATTATTTTCAAATTTTAATAAATTAGGTCAAGCATATTTTAGACCCTAAAAGAAGACAAATAAGGAACATAATTACCGAACAAGCTGAAGGCGCAGAATGGGCTCCGCATGTACCACCAGCAGTTGCCGCCGCTAACGCACTGCTTCCAGGCACCTGGTGAGAAACACCACATCAAAACTGAACTCTAAGCAAATGCACATAAAGTAGGGTATCCACATTGCGAGGTTGCTATTCAGTATTAGATTGACTAGTAAGTCGAATAAATTATCATGTTAGATCACCAGCCCTTTGAACACTTTCTTGAGTAGAGGTGATGATCTAACCCCCCTTACTCAAATGCTTTTGAACTTTTGGAGATATTCAGACATCATGCTATCCCTTTTTAAGTCAACCTCATAGTAGATAACAATTGTTTCAGCAAATCTCAAAGTTAAGAAGTGTTTGAGTATTTTGTGATACAAGGCCAATAATATCATTCTGTCCATCAGACCAATGAAATGGCTCAAGTTGCCGAATGATTTCATTTTTCTAGAATCTTTTACTTTGACATCCACTCGACTTTTATAGAGAAATCGTAAAAAGATTCGAGTGACCAAAATATTCGAGTATACTCAACAATACAGCCTCACATTGTCAATACTCAACTTAAGGATCGAAACCGGATTTGGAGACTAAATACCATTTTGTTACCAAGCCGAATGCAAAAGGTACAATTACTTGGGAGATATAGCTTAAAAGTAATTTTAGTTATTAGTACCTACTTTTTGAAACTCTACCTACATAGAGACTACTAGTACTACCGCCTAAGAGACTTCTGGGTCCAGTAGCTAACGGATTCTACAGATACTTTATTCTTAGTTGATTACTACAAGAAGGTTTAAAAGGTTTAATATCTTTAAATAACGTTCATCCACACACATACCATACATTCATCATTAATTTTGGAACATATTTTTTTCAATCAGCTATCGATAATCCAACTCGTAAGTGAAGAACAAATTTTAAGTAACATGTAATTCTTCACTTGTCCCACTATCGATATGTGTGTAATCAAATCTTGCAAATTTAATTTCGTCCATTTTCCAAAGCCCGATTCAAATGACATTTGACTACATTTGCGTAAGCTGAATCACATTGTGATGTTACCATTAAATTGTGGAAACGGAACGTAGCCATCATAACTTTGTAATTAAATGTCACAACTCCTTCGTGTTTAGGCTTTTTTTGATTTGACTTGACAGGAACTTTAATCGTAGTTGGTTGCATAATTAATTAATTATACTTATTTTTTATATTTATGCTTGGTTAAACTGGCTTTGATCAACTTATGGGTCAAAAGCCTCCCCAAAGTATTTTGTGTTATTCTTGTTGCAAGAAACAGTACTCAAATTGATCATAGTGATGATGTAAATGTGTGAAGGATGCGAATTATTTAAAAATACATCCGAAATTATAATACAAGGAATGAAGACAAGATTATGGATGTAATCTGGATATGGGCAAGGAAATAGCAATTTTGGATAGAAATAGTAACACACCATCTTTATCCTATAGCGACGTTGGTACATGAGAAGGACACTGATCCACCTGTCAAAATTATTCTTCGCTATGGAAATAGTTAAAATATTGAAAATTAAGTAACTACTGTTTCTGGTAGCTTACAATAGACCGCTTCGCTTCAATGTCATTAGCAAATTTCAGATTTAGTTACGAAGTTTTTATACATTTATGTACTCGTGTTATCTATTTTTATACCAAAAGAATACATAACATTTGATGTACATAATGTATAAAAACAGCCTTTGTCTTAAAAAGCTTATTTTAAATACCAATTGAATTAAGAATAATTAAGTAGTTATTCAAAAATCTTCCTTTAATGATAATTTGGATGATTTCTAAAACGACTTACCTTCAACTGCTCCTGTTTGTAATCCGGCTGGTACGGAAGGAGCATCCTGATCTTGCCCCATCGGTTAAAGAATAACGCTATCGCTCCAATCCACACTATAAGCACCAATACTACGATGCCTATCTCCACCCCTCGTATCTGTGTTGGAAAAACATATATTAATATACGAATATTCCGCATTGCATTATCATCATCACCATTACATAAGCCCAGATCTACCCACTGCTCAATATTAGGCCTCTTCCTTATCACGCCACTCCCGTCGGTCCCCTGCCAACCTGATTCATTATTTCCTTGCTGCCCTTAAATATCGTCGGACTATCGGGCAGGTGGTCTACCTACAGGACGTCGCCCCATCTTGGCTACAAATTATTATTTGTACTTATAATGCTTCTACTGCCGCACTCAAATCTCATCAATTAAGCTAATGTTCATTAAACTTAATTATAGATAGTATTTATACGTATTAAAGTACTATATTGTCAATTTAAAGTTAATTTGACGTCTCTTGAGTGCGGCAGTTAGTCATCTAAACGCGACAAAATTAAACACGTAGGTAATATGTTTGATGTTTCGACCGCGTTTTCCAAGTTTCAACTTATTTGATATTCATCATATTTAGTTCCAGTTATATCAATTATTTGCATATTAATATGTATATCAATAGACATGTCAACAACGGTTCAATTATAACATAACAAGCTCGCTAGCAGCCATAGCAATTTTTTATTATATTTTAATTTGTTATGAATAAATTAAAATAATTTGTAAAATAACTATCATCGTCATCATAGCGTTCTGCCACGGTTGCGCTGTCGCTTCAGGGCCCAGGTCTGCTTTTCTACTTCGAAACCTCCACTTCAAATGAACTTGTACATTCTTACAATTTACGAGCATGATCGAATCATGGTAGACTGAGAGTTTTGACGAATACACGCGCGTCAAATACTCCTTTCTGAGGGCCTATACGAATATCGTAACTGTCCAGTATCAAACAAGAATATACCCCGTCGCATCCAAAATAAAGAGCCGCACAGTGCGTGTTATCACACGCCGCGGAGGGGATAAAGTTTCGGTCGTGAATTTCGTTGTAAGTCCTCTGTACTAAACGTACGCTCGAGACAATACGCTGTGAATTCGGAAATTCTGTACAAAATTGGGTAGGGCACACTAGCGACGCCAATCGATTTAATTTTTTAGCTACTAAACCAAATCTATTTTAAAAAAATTCGTGGCTACCACCTCTTGGCAAACACTAATACTATTTATTATATAACCATGCACAAATGTTGGGACTGTTTTTGTACGTGAAAAATTGATTCACGCCAAAAGCGGCAACTTTTGGTGGTAATCCAAAATGTATGTGCAAAAGCAAACCAAATAGTTAAAAGTATTAAATAAATAGTATAAGTGTTTGCCGAGAGATTGTAACCCCGAAATTGTTTAAAATAGATCCGGTTTAGTAGCTAAAAATTTAAATCGATTGGCGTCACTAGTGTACCCTACCCGTCACCTTAAGATAATTGTACTTTAAAAACTAAACAACATCATAATGTAATCATAGATTTACAATACAGGGTGTATCTGTGAACATGTATTCTACCAACTATTCTGAACAAAGTTTGTTCTACGATTTTTTGAAACACGTCGACATCTTTTTGGGCACCCCACAAAATGGCCAAGTCACGTGACCAACTTTGTATGAAAAGTAGATTTTTTTTGTGCGAAATTTCCAAACACATAATGTTCTTCAGAATTATTTGTAGCACACGTGGTTAAAGGGATATAAATGTCTGTGTAAATGTTCACAGATAGATTCTGTATACCTGTCTACCAATACCTTATTTAGCAGTTATTACCGTGGGGAAGGTGGGCGAGGGGTCGGGAGGAGCCACCGAGGAGCGCGGCGTGCCCGCCAGCCCCCCGTCTTGCTGCGGCGACGTCCGCGGGGGCTCTGCAAAGATATGACACAAACGTTACTAATAATGCACAACATATATATGCGGCTTTAGCTTAGGTTTAAAGATTCTTTATTTCGCAATAAAAACATAATTTTCACTTACTTGAGAACAGAATTTACAAATTAGTTTATTCGTATAAGTGTCGTTCGCACCGATCAGTATATTAAAAAGCATTAGCTCAAAAATGTTGTCCGATTGACAAATTCTAATAATTCTCATAACATCTCATACGTTGACCTGATTCCGTACTAAGTAGCTTAATCATCGTGTTACAGATATCAAACAACAGAGGAACACAAATATATACTTATATACATACATTACACCCAAACACTGAACAAACATAAGTGTTCATCGCACGAATGTTTGTCCCGGGTGGGGACCGAACCCTCACTCACTTGGTGAAATAATACGCAAACGCCAGTATTCTGTGAGGTGAGTGTACCTACTCAAGTAATTACATTTAACATAACATTTTACATTCAACGTAGATACCCAAAGAGATACACAGTCGCAAATAGACCTCCTCCTTTTTTAATGTCGGTTAAAATGTAACAAACATAAAACGTGAAAATGTATCTCAGCGACTCTTTTTTTTATTGTTACTATATTTATTTGTTACATTTTATATCAAAGTTTGATACATCAGACTTAACAATAGTTGATATTTTTTAAAGCAATTGAGGGTGGCCTATTCTACTCTGCCGGGGACCACACGGCATTGTAGGTATATTTACAATATAATAAAGTGAAAATATTATTACAAATATTTGACCACCAGTTAAGATGAGACTGCTAAATGAATAGTTGATATTTTTTAAAGCAATACAATATTGATAAATAAATAATAATAAAAATTAATTTATTGCTCAAAAAAACGTTATACCAATAGTCTTTACAATATTTGTTATGAATAATTAATTAAATAATGAAGCAAGACAAACCAAACACATAGGAAACATACAAATCAACAAATAGGTTGAGCAAAGGGTCATGACTCAGCTTATGCTGTCGCAGAGCAGAAGCCTGCTAAGCGCTGGTTTTCAGTCACACCTTCCTCTCTTTATGTGTTAGGTGAGAGCTGGGTAGGTATGAGGGCTATAATTGACTAGAAATTTTATATAGCTATCAGCAAACAAAATCAGTTTATACTATGAATTATACATTATTTATACCTTTTTTTTTATAATAACCTAAGCGTGTGTGTGTGCATATGTGTGTGTGTGTGTGTGTGTGTGTGTGTGTGTGTGTGTGTGTGTGTGTGTGTGTGTGTGTGTTAAGTTAAGTTCTCTTCTGGCTTTCATATTTAGTATCCCTTTTTGGTTCAAAAATGGGGTTATGAATTGTCGCCTCAGCACATTGTAGCAAAACCTGATGCACGCATTTTGAACCCGTTGGGTAGCAAGTTCTTAAGGTAGGTCCTATAATGGAGCTACAGTAGTTGAAAGGGGATAGGATGAGTGAGTCCACTAATAGAAGTCGCAGCTCTTCTTTCAGATATGGTCTAATTTTGTATAGATTTTTCAGTTTGTAAGATGCGATTTTTATTTGCCTGTTTACATGTGACTCATATTTTTGTTCATTGTCCAGAATTAGTCCTAAGTTTCGTGCTGATTTTACCTGCTCCACAATCTCATTGTTGATCAAAATATCCTCCTTGCATTGCTTTACTTTTTCCACTTGCTGTTTGGTGCCCAGTATTAAAACTTGATTTCGTTGGATTTAAGACTAGGGAGTTTCTTTCTGACCAGTTGTATACGTGTCGTAGATCAATATTTATTTTCTTGATGGCCTCACTCGTGTTTTTAGGGTCGAAAGAGTAATACAATTGGGTGTCATCGGCGTACAAATGATACTTACAAGTTACGATACTGTTCGGAAGGTCTGCTGTGAAAATTGTTAATAAAACAGGACTTAATATTGAGCCTTGAGGCACGCCGCGACTTACTGCTCTTGGAATAAATACATCTTTTCAACATTATTTTTTATACGTGACGACAGTTTGCTCTCTTTGCGTCAGAAATGATTCAAACCATTTGCATGCGTTATATGAGAAACCATAGTGCCTTAACTTGGCTAGTAGTAGTTCCGGGTGCAAGCAGTCGAAAGCTCGGGTGTAGTCTAATAGTATCAATAAAGTAGCCAGGCCCTTGTCCGACGCTTCCAGGATATCATCAGTTACCTGGAGTAAAGCTGTTTCGGTACCGTAACCTCGCCGAAACCCAGACTGGAATTTAGGAATAACATCTTGGTTGTCTAAGTAGGCATTTACTAGGTCCAGTACCACCTTCTCCAATACCTTTGATAGTATAGGTAGTAAAGAAATGGGGCGTAGTTTCTTGAGTTCGTCTGCATTACTCTTTTTAGGGATATGTCTGATAAGCCCATGTTTCCATCGAGCAGGAAAGGTGTAGTTTTCAATAGATCTATTAACGATAGCAGTAATGGTTGGTAGTGTTTTGTGTAACGTTAGTTTAATCATTTTAATACATTTGCCATCTTGGCCTGAGGAGTTGGTCGTGATGTTGTTTATAATTTTATGAACGTCCCTTTCTGTGACAGTTCTTAGTTTATACACAGGTTGGAGTCTAGGTTACTTAATATTGTTTGCCATGTTACTTAACGTCACGTCTTTACAGGGAGGCAAGGCCAGAAAATGGTCACTCATTTTGTTTGGATCATTTATGTGTTCCGGAATGCAGTTTGCACAAGAGTTATTAAGGACTGTAGTGTTTTTAATATTTTTCCAAAGAATATTGGGTTATATTGTTGTTTATAAGCGAATCGAAGTATGATTTTTTTCGTGTATTATAGCTTTGTTTACGTAATTTTTTAGACTATTGTAATATTGCTTTGCCGAGTCAGATGTAACCTTATGATATCGTATCAAAGCTTTGTCTCTTACGTCCATCATCAGTTTAATCGTGTCAGTTATCCATGGTTTGTTGGTGTCTTTGACAGTGATTTTTTTAATCGGTGCGTGTAAATCAAAAAGTTTTAGTATGTAGTCATTGAATGCTACGACCATTTCCCCAACACTATGAAGTTCTGCAATGGAGTTCCAAGGGATAGAGTTCAAATCTGTGTTAAAAAGATCTGAGTCAATACTGTTGAAAGCTCGTTTATATAACACTTGTTTTATGTACTTTGATTTCCTGATATCGAGATCAGCCATTATAGTTGCATGGTCACTCAAACAGTGACTATGCTGTACTTTGATTTCCTTACAAATGGTTGGGTCGTCGGTGATTACTAAATCTATGGTTATTTCTGTATGTTCTGTAATTCTGGTTGATTCCTTAACTAACTGAAAAAGATTATGCTGATCACAGAAGGTTAGCAGCTCCCTAGTCCGTCCTGAGTCTACCTGATTGATATTAATATTTAAGTCACCCATCAAACAAATATAGGTACATGGAGACATAACATTAATAGACTCACTAAGTGAATCTAATGTCTCCTTCACACCAACACTCTCAGGTCTGTACGCTGTGCCCACTCCTAAGGTGACTCCTGGTAATCGCACCTCAAGCCATAATTGTTCTAGTGAAGATTGTGGGTGTTTCCGAACTTTTGCACTTATGTCTTTTCTGACATAAAAGCCCACGCCGCCGCCTTTCTTATCCTTTCGTGCTCTATAACTAAATATGTAATGAGGTATGGCTGGTGCAAGTGCTTTCTGTCCCTCTTGTATCCAGGTTTCATTTATAGCTAATATGTCAAACTTATGTTTTAACACCATAACCATGAAATTCATCCTGCCCAGTATTTAATGATCTTACATTCAACACGCCAAGTCTCAATCGCTTTTCCTTTCCCTTAACCATTTTCACAGATAACAGCCGTACTGAAAACGTAAGTAATATAAACAAAAACTTCTAATACCAGATTCTGATGCCCTGGGTTGAATGTACGATCAAGACCGCAAGTTGTTTTTTTTATATTCATGGATTGTGTGTGATATTCTGAATTGTATGAATGGTTATTGAGTGAGTGTGTGCATGCAACAAGAAATCAATAAGGTATATCTATATAACATTTTAATTTGACCAGCAAATATGACCTAAATGCATGTTAACTAAGAGAAGTAATATGAACCAAAAATTTAGAATAATATGTAAACTAAAATCTAAGAACAGCAAAGTCTGATCAAATATGGGGTTCACCATAAACCCTTTGAATGTCCTCCTCAGTGCGCAGTCTTTGGCGTGGTTTGCCGTCATCCTGTCTAGCAAATATTTTTTCTTTGCGTGTCCAGACGTATTTAAATTCGCAAGCACGAGACATTTCACGAGCTTTATGAAATAGTGTGCGGAAGTGTTGGGTCAGCCTCTCGTTAATGTAGAAGGAGTGCGCAAGGCCCGGCAGTTGCAGCCCTTAAGTGGTGGCAGCGCGCCGCACGCAGCAGCGCGTCGCGAGCGGCTCGTCGGGCGAGTCGCACTACAAGCGGGTGCGGGCGGGCGGCGGCGCCGTCCCGCACCAGCCCTACTCTCTCTGCGTTCACGACGTCTCTTTCATCGAGGTCGACACCGATCTTACTTGCAAGCGCCATTAAGACGTGGATACAATTTTCATTAGTTTCTTCCGGGCATCCGGCTATTTCCAAATCGTTTCGTAGTAGGTCCTGGTCACGGATACATAGTTCGGCTTTGAGTTCTGCAATTGTATTCTCGAAGGATGTAACATCAGGGGCTATATTTTCTCGATTCTCTAACTCCTGCACTTTAGCCTCCAATTGCACGATACGATTATGCTGCGATCGAATGGTATCCATGAGCTCCGTAATCGTCCCACGCCCCATCTCCCCATCCCTATTGATGAGACTATCGACAGCTCATGTACAAATCAAGCTCTTACAAAATTTCGTTGGCTTACTAACGCGTTCAGTGGTTTATTTGATAGAATATTCACCCGGATTGTGGAAGGTGTGGGTTCGAGTCCTGCCTGAACACAAGATGAAAATTTTAAGTGTGTTATTTACATCAGACTTAACAACATTAAATGTACTGTTGCCCACTTTTTCGTCCAGGTATAAAAACCAGCATACTATACACGGTCAAAATCTGCACTTGTTTCTAGAAAAATAATATTTTTCCTCGTCCAAAATATGGAGGAGCCCCACCCCATTAACGGAAAATTTCCTCAAGTAGCATAATAATATCGGAACGTGCGAGTTTCCTATTTTGATAAACATTGCTGAATTTGCAAAAACTCATTATGATCGTTACGTAGCAAAGTGGTAATGTCTTTCATAACTTTTAACATTATAGTGTATTTAAATTGATTCAACCTAACAACTAGACCGGGGGAGAGCCACGCTTCGGCATGAATGGGCCAGCTCGACCGGAGTGATATCACGGCCTCACAGAAAACCGGCGTGAAGCAGCACTGTGCCTTATCCGGGAGAAAGGAGGTATAAAGTTTGGCAGCGCATTTGGGACTCCACTGGTGTCGTGGGTGTCCATGGGCGGCGGCAATCGCTTACCATCAGGCGATCCGTCTGCTCATCTGCCACCTGTCACATAAAAAAATAACTTAACTCAATATTTAATTTTAATGTAGTAGAAGTATTCATATACCTATAAAGCTGATTGCAGTTATACATATTACCATAAGATTCAGTCGTAACACTACCTGTAAATCATGAATAAATATGAATGATTATGATTATGACAAGCTATAAACGATAAGACCGCCTTATTGTACTGTATGTTGATGTTGTATCATACTTGTATTTTGCTTAAAAAGGCCGGCAGCGCGCCTGTTAATCCTTTGACGTAGCAGATGTCCATGGGCGCAAGGTTTCCTCTCGTATCGGATGGTGCAGATCAGGATAGGCCGTGGCTGTTTTGGTAAGTTCCTGCACCGTATCCAACGAGAGGAAACCCCGTGCTGTCACGCATGTGGGGCCGATGTTGACACCGCCGAACACACTCTGGCCGTTTGCGGGTCCTAGGATCAGCAGCACCAGGCGCTAGTGCGCGTTGTTGGGAACGACCTCTCGCTCCCGAGCATAGTTCGGGTGAAGGTCGCCGACGAACGGGCCTTTACGGCCTTTGCCTCTTTTTGTGAGGACGTAATGTCCCAAAAAGAGGCAGCCGAGCGTCTAAGGGAGCAAGACCCTCTCGCGAACGCTCGTAGAAGGGCAAGGAGGGGAGGAAGACGGCGACCAGAGGCGCGTGGAACCAGCACAGGCACTACACAGGCCTCTGCCTCAGTCTGGTAGGGACAGCCCGGCGCTCCCAGCTGTCCCTATCGCCCCTCCCAGCTTGACTGTGGGAGGCAGTGTTGGGCCCACAGTGCAAGTGGGCCCTCCGCCTGGTGAGGGATGTGAAAAAAGGTTCTTCGACCCTTAATTCATATCCCCTCCCCACTCTGGCGATGAGGGAGCGTCGCTGGGGTTTAGTCGGTATGCCTCTGGCCGACTTCTCGCTAGGAGAAGCCCCCGCCAGAGGAGAGCCCGACATAACCCACCTGCCCCCCGGCAGGGGGGTATGCATGAGGAGACATTCCCCAGCATCAAAAAAAAAAGGTGTCCATGGGCGGCAGTAATCGCTTACCATCAGGTGATAAGTCTGCTCGTCTGCCTCCTATATCATAAAACAATTAATATGTATGTATCTATGATTATGGTTGTAGTTCGACTATAAAACTGATCCCCTTTTGCTTGTGGCCTCCTTTGATAGAAGCAGCATCTGGGAAGGAGTTTCTGTTGTTCTCTGAAAGTTTGTATCCAGTAATTTATAGCGACATATTCTTCCTAGTCAGCCAGTCCGCTTGTGACCGCGGCTGCTGTGACGTAACCGAAACGTCAGGCAAATTATTTGAGTAAAAAATATTGTACTGCATTTATAAACATCGTGTTAATTCCCATCTTTATTAATAATTATAATAAATACGCTTGACCGTGGAAGAGCCACGCTTCGGTGAATGGGCCAGCTCGACCTGAGTGATACCACGGCCACACAGAAAACCGGCGTGAAGCAGCACTGTGCTGCGTTTCGCTGCGTGATTGAGGGTACAGGAGGTCCAATCCGGGGGAAAGGGGAGTTTAAAGGTTGGCAGCGCACTTGTGACTCCACCGGTGTTGCAGGTGTCAATAGGCGCCGACAATAGCTTACCATCAGGGGATGCGTCTGCTCGTCAGCCACCTATCACATAAAAAAAAATATCATATTCTTTATCCATATAACTAATCGTTTTATCAGACATCTTACTAAGAACTTTTCCCGTAACTTAGGATCGTATTATTACGAAAGATCCCGGAAAGGACCCATCCATTCACAAAGTTAAAGGAGAACAAATGGCGTTTACTGTACTTTTATGTGTCTTGGAGATTTGCCAATCCGCAACAGGTTTCTTACCAGGATTCGGTAAGATGTTTCCACCATTTTGTATGAGAGTAATCGTTATCTTTCAAATATGTTATCTGTCATTAAGTTCTTAAGCAGTTTGGCTCGAAGATTTTTTTTTTATGAAAAGGTGGCAGACGAGCCGACGATTCACCTGATGGTAAGCGATAACCATCATTACAGGATGATTATTACAGGACCGATATATGGTGTGAAAAAATGATCGGCCAAGCTCATTTTGCTTCTAATAACAGCACTGGCACTTTGCATGATGTTACAGAAGTACTTATCATTATTAATTTTGAAGTGTATAACTAAAAATTGAAATATTAAGAAATACGAAATATTTGACCATAATTTACGGGATTTCTACCTTATTCATTATTATTATTAACCCCCGACGCAAAAACGACGAGGTGTTATAAGTTTGCCGTGTGTGTGTGTGTGTGTGTGTGTGTGTGTGTGTGTGTGTCAGTGTGTCTGTCTATGATATCGTAGCTCCCGAACAAATGAACCGATTTTGATTTTGTTTTTTTTTTGTTTGAAAGATGAATTAAGGGGGAATGTTATTAGCCATGTTGAATAAAAATCGATCCAAGATGGCCACCGTCACAAAGATATGGATTGTATATTTATGTTAAAACAACTCCCATAATATGAGTATCATATATAAAAGCGCTTGAGTAGCAGAATATATTTATTGTGACAAAATTCAAATCCAAGATGGCCGCCGTCGGGGGTTTTTTAATTTTAACTTATTAATTCTAATGCAAGTGATCGTGAAAGTTTAAAACAATATATTTTTGTAGTAGTTTGGGATTTTAATCTCATAATGTGAACTTTATTAGGTAAGAGCGAGATAGCCCCAACTCAAGTATTTTATTACTTACTGGAGCATCTCAAAACATGTTTCAGAATGATTGTGAGAAACATAGTTATTTTAAATTATCATTATCATTTCATCGTGTCATAGTCGGTCGCGTCTAAATTCTTCGCTTTGAAACCTACGGTATGTTTAGATTAAAATCCAGTATTAGGTCCAGGTGCCAGGTGAGTCAGCTTATTTCAATACTAGCGGCCCGCCCCGGCTTTGCACGGGTACTTTATTTTATTACATTGACTTTTGCGACGACGTAAGGAATTTTTCAGGTCATTTTTTTACACCTTGGGTTACATTATTAGAGTTTTAGTAAGGATCCCTAATTTTTTAACATATAATGTGCCTGTGTTACGCGGGGTAATGTAGCTTTCCAAAGGTGAAAGAATTTTTGAAATCGGTCCAGTAGTTGCGGAGTCTCATCATTACAAACAAACAAATATTTCCTCTTTTATTATAGAAAAGACTGCCATTCTAACTTCATATCCTAAAGACAAGAGAACTAGACCAGCTAGATCAAAATGTCATGAATAATATCTATGTTCACTTGATCATGACCACTGATTCTGATGAATCATGCAAAAAATTGCACATCATCATCATCATCAGCCCATTTAAGTCCCCACTGCTGGGGCACGGGCCTCCCTCAATCACATGAGGGGTAATTGCCATACTCACCACGCTTGGCAGACGGGTTGGCGAGAGTTTTGATATAAATGTAGAGTTTTTCTTCTCTGGGTGCTGATGATTATGCCAGCAGCTTTACCTTAGTCGCCTTTTACGACACCTCGGTAAGAGTGAGGGTGGCCTATTCTACTCTGCCGGGGACCACACGGCCGGCAAAAATTGCACACTACTGAAAATTTCTACACATAGCACATTGTTTTCCCTCACTGCCTAGTTAGAGGGAGAAACGTCATCATAATTTCAGCCAATAGACGTCCACTGCTGGACATAGGCCTCCCCCAATGTTCTCCACTCAGATCGGTCCTGTGCCTCCCGCATCCAATGGATTCCCGCGATCTTCACCAGATCGTCGGTCCACCTTGTAGGAGGCCTGCCACGGCTGCGACTTCCTGTACGTGGCCTCCACTCGAGGACCTTTCCGCCCCAACGGCCGTCTGTTTTCCTCGCTATGTGCCCTGCCCATTGCCACTTGAGGCATGCAATCCTTTGGGCTACGTCTGTGACCTTAGTTCTCCTGCGGATCTCATCATTTCTGATACGATCACGCAGGGAGACTCCGAGCATAGCCCTCTCCATTGCTCTCTGGGTGACTTTGAGCCTCCTTAATCGGCACATTGTAAGCGGCCACGTTTCGGTTCCGTATGTCATCACTGGCAACACACACGCATTAAAGACTTTCGTCTTGAGACACTGCGGTAGATCTGCCGAAAATATGCTGCGTAGCTTCCCGAACGCTGCCCAGCCGAGTTGGATTCGTCGATCGACCTCTTTCTGGAAGTTGGACTTACCAAGCTGGACTTTTAGTCCGAGGTAGATGTACTCGTCTACAACTTCCAGTGTAGAGCTTCCAACCTTTACTAGAGTGGAGAAACGTACATAGATATAAAAATTCTTCTAATTTCTTGCCCCGAGTCTTAAAATTGAATTTCTGTCGTCAGTGCGGAATCAGATCAATGCATGAGATGAAGTGTGATGTTTTAGCTATATTTCCTCCCATTCCCTTCAGTACAGTAATTTCCTTAAAGCTTGTACATTTTATAGGATTCTTTTTTTGAATTTAAAAATTATCGACAGTCTTTGGGTGGGACTTGAACCCACGATCTTTTGCTAACCGGGCAAATGCTTTACCGACTAAGCTACCGGTGACCTTAATAAGTCGACGAATTTCGGTAGTGCTTTTTTTTCGCCGACGATAGTTTCATCAATATTATAATATACTAGACTGTACCCGCGACGTTACTCACGCAGTTTTATTCTTTATTACAAAATTCTTCATTCAAACTTCAAACCCGCGCAACTACCCCTTAGGGGTGGAACATTCAAAAGTCACTTTTTTATTCAAAACTGGTGCCCAAACATCAATTTTAAGATTCTGACTTATACGCTGTCTAATCTCCCATACTGCATTTCATCCTCTAATTAACCCCCTCAAAGGGTGATTTTCCATAAACGTTTAAGTGAATTACTATTTATTTTAATTACACGTATATATACAATTTTTCACATTAGTAACATCAAAAATGACGGACTTCCAAACAAACTTTAAGCCCCCTTTTCACCCCCTAAAGGGTTGAATTTATGAAAATTATATAACACCTTGTTATTGGTTTAAATTAAGGAGATCGTATAGCGATTTTCAAGATTCTTACTTTAAAATGGCTAAACCCCCATACTGGCATTTCATCCCCTATTTTACCCCCTTTGAGGGTGATTTTTAAGAAACGTTAAATGGGTTACTTTTTATTTCAAATTATTTGTCTGAATACAAATTTTCACATTTCCAACATCAAAGATGGCGGACTTTCATACAAACTTTTAACCCCTTTTTTACTCCCTTAACGGTTGAATCTTCGAAAATGCCTTCACCACCACTACTACTTTTAAAGGAACCCCCTTCCCAAATTTCAAGTTTCTAGAGTCAGTACTTTGGGCTGTGGGTGCATTCCTAGTCACTTAGTCACTCAGGTTCTCCTTTTATGAATAGATTTTGGCATTGACTAAAAAAATTCTTCAGTATGAAATATTCATATCGAGTTCAAAGGTTTTCCATTTAAGGTGACGGGTAGGGCACACTAGCGACGCCAATGGATTTAAATTGTTAGCAACTAAACCGGATATCTTTTTATAATTTCGAAGCTGCAGTCTCTGGGAAAACACGTGTATATTTATTTATTTAATACTTTAACTTTTGGGTCTGGTTTTTATTCGAAATTGGAATTACCGCCAAAAACGGCCACATATGGCGTTAATCCAAATTTCGAGTGCAAAAACAGATCTAAAAGTTGTGCAAAATTATTAAATAAATATTATAAATGTTTGTTTAGCGACTGCCTTTCCGAAATTGTTTAAAATTGATCCGGTTTAGTAGCTAGCTGTTTGGATTGGTGTCGCTAGTTAGGGCTACCCGTCGCCTTAAAGTAAAAGAGCAAGCATGTGCCTTGAAGGTGATATTTCTATTTAAAGTTTAAAATGTCGGAAATGCACGGGAATACTAAAGCATCCCTAAGGAGCTAACAAGCATTCTACAGTCGCAACGTCTAAAGTTGCCATTTTCGATTCTTAGAGATTGAATTTTTCATAGGAATAGATGCTATTCTTTTGGTTTCACCGACGTTTTATTCAAAATATTATTTATTTATTTAAAACTTTATTGTTATAGAATAGGCGAACATAATCGCAGTCAACCTTTGATTCGCACAAAAAGCATAATGATGCCGCGAAATGAGATTATGAGATCGCGAAAACCAGAAAACTATAAACAATACAAAAAAGTATATAAATATATATCTATACTAACGACTCTAAATGTACTTATGTAATTATGTTTGTACATGTGCCTATTAATAAACTTATTTTGTGACTGAATGAATAATAATAACTTTTTTTTTAAGTGTAGCTTTGTCACTGTGATTTATCGTCATTTGACATAAGGGTGACTCGTATTTTGAAATGAAAAGAGAAGCAGAAAACCGGGTATGAGAAAAGATAAGCGGAAATGATAAACGAGGTAAATTAACCCTCGAGGGGCAGACATATAAAAAAAGCACCGTAAGATAAATCAAGCTAGAAAATCAGATTATTACCGTACGTTTAAACACCGTAATTTTTTTTATCGCTTACATCCCGAAAATGTATTTTTTTCATTTATTTTAACATTTACAATAACAGTAATTAAATTAACAGTGCCATAAAAGCCGTTTATCCTTGACACGGTTACACATGAGTGTCGCTTATTAAACTAAATGAAAAAATATTTTACATTAGTAATTTTCAATTCAATTCAATTCAATATGTTTATTGCTTTTTCATATGTTGTACAAAGATCTTAGTTTAAAGTATTTTAAGTTACAATATGGACCCTGTCGGGCACTGCAAACATTTTGGAGAGAGTAGGACTTATAGACTCACATTGTGTTTCTCTAGTTCAAGTATCATAATATAATATTTTAATATAAAGTTGAATAAAACTTGACTTATTTCTAATACATTATTATCTAGACGACCGCGCGCTGCGAGTCGTTTGCGTAGGTACCTACCTATACCTACCGATGCATCTCGCTCGCACTGAGCTAAATATAGAGCAGCTGATTTCTTTTTCGATTATTTTTTTGATCTAACATACTGTTGGATAACATCAAATATAACTTGAACTCGTTCCATGCTAATCTGTACTTAATTGCATAGTAATAGAGTCCCTCTTGTTGACTTCTTGTTTGCTACGAGTAATAAGGTTCATTATACGAATATTTCGATGTTGAATCCTGGGGGATGACTTTGTCAATTCAGTCGTATCCATAGTCGTATGTTGTCGTTTGTAGACTTTTTTTTTATGATATAGGTGGCAGACGAGCAGACGGATCACCTGATGGTAAGCGATTACCGCCGCCCATGGACGCCTGTATCACCAGTGGTGTCACAAGTGCGCTCACGCAGCGAAACACAGCGCATGCACTTCTTCACGCCGGTTTTCTGTGAGGACGTGGTATTACTCCGGTCGAGCCGGCCCATTCATGCCTAAGCGTGGCGCTCCCACTGCACTCATTATGTTAACATTCGTAATAATATAACGATTAATAAACATATCGTTTAGTAACAGTAAATAAGTGTTTTATTGACTCCCATAAACCCAAACTAAGGTGTACTAGATGGACTTTATTCACGATACCAATAGGTATCATTATTATGAGGATTTCGGGAGTTACACGATTTTTTTTAATATGGCTCTACCCGAAGATAATTCGCCAATGTCAAGTAACTTATTGAGAAAAGTAAATAGTGCTTGATTTGTTTAAATTTTGTCATCAAAGTGTTCCTACCTTGTTTTGTCCTTGTGTATGTGATCAGTCACCTGTATTTTTTTTGTTATGGCTCTATCCGAAGATAATTCGCCAATATCAAGTAACTTATTGAGAATAAGTAGGTATTCAACAGTCAAAGTCAGTCAAAGTCACAGTCCCTCAATAAAACGCCGGTGTTTTACGTTTAAAAGCAATCGCGAGTTTTAAGACTCCATTAGGTCCAAGCAAGTTGTCACGGACAACTCACTCGACACACAATAGCAGTGTTAAAAACGATTCAATCCAACGATTCTTATTATTAGGATCACTTTGCGGTACTTCACTGCACAATTAAATACCAAATTTGTACACTAAAAACCACTAGACACTAATTTAAACCCTTTGAATTGTATTAGCCCACACGGCTTGTTTTAGCCCTACCCGCCGAATCCAACGATAAAAAATTAACGGTGTATATTTTTGTGGCTGTTTAGTAGAACTGGAACTGTTTATTAGCTTTTCAGTAAGAAGTATCTTAATGATCTTAGATGAATCGTTATCTCTCTCTCAGTTATTTATTTTATCGAATTTTCATTTGTCGGACCTTATCAATTACATTAAAAGACAAATTTAGCACTCAAGTACCTGTGATTATAATTATAAGCATTCCAACCAAAACACAGTAGCCTTTTATCTCTTAACCTAATGGATGCTCCAGTTAGCTGTTTATAATTAGGCAGGAAATTTAGACGGACTTATCCAAAGTCCGGGTCAAATTATTTCAGTAGAGTCGTGCATAAGTGACCTTTGGACGAGAAGTTGTGTAATTTTGTATGATATTATTATACACTAGTGGCTAGTTTACAGAACTTGTGATGAGGGAATGAAGATAGATACGCCGAGATTTGAAATGTTCATGATTTTGACCTCGGCAGTGTACACGCGAAATGGGCAAATCTGACGCCTGATTGCGGAAAAGCCTTTACGAAGTAGAAGACCTTGGAAAGTATGTTAATATATTTACAAATGAGGTTATTAGATATAGAAATATAGGCGTAGGTAGGTATGATAATAGGTTTTAAATAAAGAAGATGATTATTTTAGTATTAGACTTACAATTTGCCACTTCAAAATGTAAGTCCGATACTAAATATTCGTAAAGTATCATGTTAGGATTTACTAAGTTCAAAGATATTACACTTCATATCTTTGAACTTAGTAAATCCTAACATGATACTTTACGACAGAATGTGAATCATATCCATTAAATTCAGTAAAAAAAAATTGAGCTTTTATGTAGGTTCTAAGTAAGCAGGTAACTTATATTAAAGTTATATCAAAAAAAATTAAAACAAGTAAATAATGCACTTAAACCTTTTTCGACAGTCTTCGCGTGGAACTCGAACCCACGATCTTTTACTAACCGGGCAAGTGCTTTACCGACTAAGCCACCGGAAATATTGATATGTCGACGAATTTTGTAAGTGCTTTTTGCTTCGCCGTGAGCCGACGATAGTTTCATCAATATTTGTATGTACTTATATGTATGCCCGGTTAGCAAAAGATCGTGGGTTCCAATCCCACCCAAAGACTGTCAAAACATTTTTAAGTGCACTATTCACTTAAGAATAAATTGCAAAAGTTTGCTTACCCAAAAAAATCATATAAAAATAAATCACCAGAAATCATATTTATAAATTTCAAAATACAAAAATGTAGACTGTATTAAGGTAGATTCAAGGCTGGAATATTAAAAACTAGGCCATCAGTTTAATGAATTCTATATTCAAAGATAACGATTAGTTTATTTATTTTAAGTTAATATTGTACAAAAACAAATTGTTAACAAATCCCTTCTAATCAAGCTAACAACTTCTAGCAATGTAGGATATCGAGTACTTCGCCTTGTTCTAATGAACTGTACCGTACAAAGACGTAATGAGTTAATGATGTCTATTTTTAGAATTCCGCCAAAGCACTCCACTGAATAGAGGTGTTTTAGTTAAATTAATTTAAGAACTCGATTGTGTTTCATACTGGTCACTACTGCCAAGTATTAGAGAGTGAGTCAGCAAATAACTTTGCAAACTCTTTAGCGGATTTATTTTAGTTTATTTATTTTAACATTATCTACAGCTCTTTCTGTAAAGTAATTTAAAATTTAACTTACAGCCAATGACAGATTCACATTTTATCAATCATGGAATGTTTATCAATTTTGCAGTTCACTTAATCTAGTAATTCCGAATCACTCGAGGGCGATATCGAAATACTTTCTTGCGACGAACTGGACGGCGTCTCGTATACCACTACGTCTTTCGGAACCGGCGCAAGTACCGACGTCCAAAACGACGTATCAGCACTAATGATACAAAATCGACCTTTAATAGCTTCATCCATTTTTTCATCTAAATCATTACTAACAAATATAATAGGACCACTAAATTTAATATTTAAAGACGTAGAACCCTTTACGGGGTATGAATAAACACGACCTTCTAATAATCGCTTAAGCATAGACGGAACACAATACTGGTAAGAAAATTCTTCGAATAAAATAATTTTGTGAAACTCTGGTTTAAATTCCTGCTTAAAAAATTTACCTAAATTAAACTAAAAAGTCTTTTAAAAATAAAATATATTTATACTAACTTGACCCTTTAACATCACCGCTTAGGGAACGAATAACAAAAAGTATTTTTTTATCTTCTTTATTTATTTATTATTTTATTTTGTAAAGAATAGATAGGTAATTAAACCCATACCTCTTCAGCGAGGTGTAAGACAGGGCGACGTTATATTGCCGAAACTGTTCACCACTCTTTGAGAGGTGGAGAGGACGTGTTTAAACTTCTAGACTAGGATGGACTTGTCGTCAATATAAGTGGCGAGTACATGGCGCACCTTCGATTCGCAGATGATATCGTAGTCATAGCTGAGACCTTGGAAGACTTAGGCACAATGCTTGACGACCTCAGTAGAGTCTCCCAACAAGTGTGTCTGAAAATGAACATGGACAAGACGAAAATTATGTCAAATTCCCATATCGTACCCACTCTTGTACAGGTTGGTAGATCTACACTGGAATTTGTAGACGAGTACATCTATCTCGGACAAAAAGTCCAGTTTGGTAAGTCCAACTTCCAGTAAGAGGTTGATCGACGAATCCGACTCTGCTGCGCAGCGTTCGGGAAGCTACGCAGCATATTTTTGGCCTAGTGTCTCAAGACTAAAGTCTTCAATGCGTTTATGTTGCCAGTGATGACATACGGAACCGAAACGTGGCTGCTTACAATGTGCCGATTAAGAAGGCTCAAAATCACCCAGAAAGCAATGGAGAGGGCTATGCTCGGAGTGTCCCTGCGTCTCCCTGCGTGATCGTATCAGAAATGATAAGATCCGCAGGAGAACTAACATAGCCCTTGGTAATGAGCAGGGCACATAGCGAGGAGAACAGACGGTCGTTGGGGCGGAAAGGTCCTCGATTGGAGGCCACGTACAGGAAGTCGCAGCTGTGGCAGGCCCCCCACAAGGTCCGACGATCTGGTGAAGATCGCGGGAATCCATTGGATGCAGGCGGCACAGGACCCATCTGTATGGAGAACATTGGGGGAGGCCTATGTCCAGCAGTGGACGTCTATTGGCTGAAATGATGATGATGAGATAGGTTATTGATGAATTTTTTCACTAATTTGTATTCAAAATAAGACTACATTAAAATGTCCTAATAAGTACTCTAAAACCACGTGGAAGCCGGTGTTACACCATTATAGCTATCTAGAGTCATCTTAGCGTGTAATTCCCGGTTGCGTCCCAGGGTACGCTTAGACCATGATTCAAGAATGGGGGGTCTGGTAAATACAATGAAGCGACTGCTGTCTGACCTTCGCAACCCTTTAACAGGGGAACCAGACCAACTGAATCATGGTTACACGTTTTTCAGAAGCTTTTTACGAAACGTGCAGGTTTCCTCGCGATGTTTTCCCTCACCGCCGAGCAGATGGTAATGGTAAAAATACGCAACATAGATTTGAAAAAGCCATTGGTGCATGCTCGTATTCGAAGCTCGACCACCTGCGTGGAAGGCGCGTTCGTATCCATTGAGTCACCATCGCTCTTATGGCTTTTTACGTTATTATAGGACTTATTGTGTCCAAACCGCAAATATGTTTAAACTTCGGTAGACAGCTTCACTCAGCTCACAAAGACCTAATAAACTAAATGCCGCGTCCAATTTTAGAAATCGGTCAAAGCACTCGTGTGCACTCTCCACTGCATGCGATTATTCCGGCGTCTGGCAGGCGAAATGTGAGAAACAGTTCGAGCTGGGTGATGAATTTTAAATGTCCTTTTCCTAGACGCTTGCTTATTTTTAGCAGTTCTAAAAAGTGTACAGTAATAACCTTTAAGTCTTTTGGGGAGGAAAATTGAATCACAGTCTCTACTCGTATACGATATCTTGTCGACAAGCGTGTATATGTTACAGTTAAAACTAGTTAGTAGATAGAACGCGTTATCCTAGTCAGAACTAGTTTTTACTTAATGCCTTTGTTAATACTAGAATTGATTAATGTCTGAATCGAATATCAGTTAAACTTGTTTCTCGACAAAACGCGTTTCCCCGAAGCGAGTCAGTTAAAACTATTATTTTATTTACCTACTTATAATAAATATTGTCATCTTGGCAAAATGTTCCTTTAGTCTTAAACAAGTATTATTAGGATCCCAGTATATTGTTTTCAATCCCAAAATTCTAGTTTCAACGGTTTTTTTCTAGTTTTAACAAAGGCATCAAGTAATTATTAATTTAAACTAGGGCAAACGAGTTCTAACGAAAAGTGGGTTTTAACTGCAACATATACACACTCTGGTCCTCATCATCATCATCATCATCAGCCGATCGCAGTCCACTGCTGGACGTAGCCCTCTCCAATTGTTCGCCGTGATCTATCCATGGCTTCTCGCATCCAACTCTTGCCAGCCATCCTGCGCAGATCCTCTACTCTGGTCTTCTCCTCTACCAAAAGCTTCTCTCTCATCTTAGCGTTTAATTCCCAGTTACACCCAAAGCTGTCTCTTCGGAGCCTGGTGTAAGCTTGAATCGTGATCCAGGATTCGGAAAGTCCGATAAAGGGGATCAAACCAACTGGATGACGGTCTCACGTTTAGAATAATAATTATCTCAAATATTGTAGGTATCCATAATTTTATTTAAAAAACTATCTGAGACATGCAGGTTTCCTCACGATGTTTTTCCTCACCGCCAAGCAAATGGTGGAGATATTCACATAGATTTGAAAAATCCAGAGGTACAGTGGCGGACACATCAAGATAAACAAAACTTTCAAATTTCTTCATTCGATTATAAACTTTATATTGTTACACATGGAGTTCGAAATCGATTGAGGAAATTTGACAGTTTTATATAGCTTGACCTATCCGCCACTGTACATGCTTGGTTTCGAACCACGACCCCCCGTATGGAAGGCGTGTTCGTATCTACTGAGTTACTATCGCTCGCCTTCACCAAAAGCATGCATGGAAGAAATCGCTACAAACGGGACTTGTCCCTGTGTCTATAATATTTACTAAGAAATAAATTATATTGAAAGAATCGATAAATCCATCTATTGCTGAAAATTGTACCTAAACGCAATCCCAAAACGAAATGAAGACGTGCCATGTGTATGTAAGAATGTATAACAAAAATTAAAAAAACTACTTGACCTGTGTTTGGAACAGTGGTAGTGATCGCTGTCTTTGGTCCAAGGGCTGCGAGTGTTCTATAAGTATGTATTTACAAAAGAAAAGTATTATATGTATATTTTGTAATACCTTTTCGGTTCTGATATCCGTAACACAGGTGCTTGAGCTACCTATCTCAAAGTCAGATCAATGTATGTGATTTTGTGAATGAATATATTTAATTATTAGTCCACATCATCGTCAGCCCATTTAAGTCCCCACTGCTGGGGCACGGGCCTCCCTCAATCACATGAGGGGTAATTGCCATACTCACCACGCTTGGAAGACGGGTTGGCGAGGGTTTTGATATAAATGCAGAGTTTTCCTTCTCTGGGTGCTGATGATCATGCCAGCAGCTTTACCTTAGTCGCCTTTTACGACACCTTGGTAAGAGTGAGGGTGGCCTATTCTACTCTGCCGGGGACCACACGGCCAGTCCACATGTGTAATGCAAAAGGCCTGCACTCTACCATTCTATTGTTGTATGCAGTAAAAAACATAAAAGTATCTTCCCACTTATCTTGTACTGACACACTCGTAGTTGCCATATTTTCCCATTTCCTTCACAGAATAACCCCTCTAGATGCAGTAGCCGTGCATCCGGAAGATCAAATGTGGTATGCAAACGAACCACCTGGCATTGCGCCAGTACTGCGGTGTTCGCCACACGACGAGTGTTACAGTCATATACGAGCACGATGCTTTTGCACATATTCTCTAAGCTTTACACGGTGTCATCGTAAATTAAAAAAGTAAGGGTTGCGCAAGTTTTTAAATATGATGGCCGTGTAGGTATGACCTAAGTATCTTTATATGAGAAATATGTAGAAGCACCGTTTTAACCATATATTATCGTGGGAGAGCCACCTTCTTTTTCCCAGGGGAAACCATCATGGCCGTCATCTTGATACATGTAGGGAACAAGGTGGTGTGTGGGACCCTAACCCTAACCAAATCCCCTGGGATGTCCATCTCCGCGCAATAGCGGTTGGGAACCCCACAACCGGGACTAGACCGCACCGCTGATCGCGCTTGCTGCTTCAGCTCTACCTGGCGCAAGGCAGCCTTTCATTGCTGTATGACTTACCAGGACTTCCTGTAGCTTCGTACCCATCGTATGCTGAGCTAGCCACTCCCCAGCAGTGGGCAGGTTCGCTTACGTACTCCAAACTCAGGTCCGTTTAATTGCCCCTTACGACAGGCCGGGAACACTTTGACAGTATTCTTAAACGCCTCTAGCCACAGGGCACGGCATGTACCGGCTCAATCAGAGCAGAAAACGTTCATCACCAGACTTCAGTTGTTATGCCTTTGGGTGCAAATGGGAATTACGACAAACTTAAATTATAAAACACTAGTGGCTCCCGGCGAAGTTCGTTTAGCGTACTTTTTGTTTCATTTCTCACCTTTAAAACCTTCCCTGGACTACGACATACATTTTAAAACTAAAATCAGCTCAATCGGTCCAGCCGTTCTCGGGTTTTAATCAGACTAACGAACATCAATTCATTTTTATTTATAAAGAAGATTAACAATCTCCTAGTTAGTGATAGTGGTGCTCAAATGAATTAAGTTTTTATATGGTTTTTTTATATGATTTTCCATTTTTTTACTCATTTAGAACAGGCAAGTGAATGAATGATAACTTTATTTGGGACAATACACAACAAGTGTTTTGAGAGCTCAAAATACGTACGTGGAAGGCACGAAGGTGGTCGAGTTTCGAATCCGAGCATGCACCAATGGTTTTTTTTCAAATCTATGTGCGTATTTCTACCATTACCATCTGCTCGGCGGTGAGGGAAAACATCGTGGGGAAAACATCGTGAGGAAACCTGCACGTTTCGGAAAAAGTTTCTAAAACGTGTAACCATGATTCAGTTTATCTGATTCCCCTGTTAAAGGGTTGCGAAAGTCAGACGGCAGCCGGGTCAATGTAATAACCAGACCCCCCCAAGACCTTTGGACGCTACCGGAAATTACACGCTAAGATGAAGAAGAAGGCAAAACAAGTGTTTTAATGTGATTTATGAAAAGTCGTAGAACCAATGTTGCTGTTTATGATTTTCTATATTTCTCTCTATATAAGAATTATGTTAATATTTTACAAGTTACCCTAAACAGATAACTTTTTTGTTTTTACAACAGCCGTGTTCATGATCATCGTAAAAACTTAGCCATATAATTTTAAACCCACAATAGATTTAACCAGAGGTCACGTAACCAATGCAATAAACATGGACGTGACGAACTTGTTAGGATAGTAAAATATAATGATAGGTCATCATAGCGCCGAGATATGAAGTGAGTCATACCTCCGCCTAGTTTGGCGTCGGATGAAGACCATCGTAAAATATTGGCGAGTGTTGTAGCATATATTTTGTATTCGTATTTTTGGCTTTTTGTTTAATATTAAATAATTAATGGCCCTGCACAATCGGAGTAATAATACAACCTTACATAAAACTGACGCCAAGAGGCGAGGTAAAGAAAAGTCGAGAAAGATCTCGGTCACCTACAAAGGCCGGATTGGCGACAGGTGGCCGAGAACAGTACCCTTACCATAAGTTTGAAAAACTGTTCTCGCTATCGAAAATATCGCTTTGTCCCTTTCATTGTGGTGCATTTGAAAGAGACAAAGCAATAGTTTTGGAATAGCGAGGATAGTATTTCAAACTCATGGTAAGGTCTCTGAACAGAATGGCGAATTCTCGTGTTGGAGGCGAAAATCCACTTCAGGTCGCTGAGCCAGCGTAGTAAGTAAGTAAGCAGCGCCTCCACTGTGTATCGCTGAGTGAGTGAGAGTACTGGATGCTAATCCGGAGATAGAAATCTGGTGTTACAGGTCACAGACGTAACCCAAAGGATTGCATCCCTCAAGTGGCAATGGGCAGGGCACGTAGCGAGGAGAACAGACGGCCGTTGGGGCGGAAGGGTCCTCAAGTGGAGGCCACGTACAGGAAGTCGCAGCCGTGGCAGGCCTCCTACAAGGTGGACCGACGATCTGGTGAAGATCGCGGGAATCCATTGGATGCGGGAGGCGCAGGACCGATCTGTGTGGAGAACATTGGGAGAGGCTTATGTCCAGCAGTGGACGTCTATTAGCTGAAATCATGATGATGATGACTGGTGTTTTGGATGGTGTTTTGGGCAGCGGCAATCTTACAGTGACACTTAGTAACCTGATTACATTAAAAAAACGTTAACTTGCTTATTTTCCAAAGGGTCCCTAGTAATTTAACTCTCAGGCACTGCTATGCATACTGCGACCGTGGCAGAGCCACGCCTCGACATGAATGGGCTGGCTCGACCGGAGTGAACCCACGGTCGCACAGAAAACCGGCGTGAAGCAGCACTGAGCTGTGTGATGGCACAACATTGTATGAAAGTTTGGCGATTAAAAAAAGTAACTGGCGAGTTTCTTGCCGGATCTTTTCGACCAGCAACAACCTTCCGAGCTGGTGGTTCAATCACATTGTATTTATTATTTTTTTTATTATATTTTATGTATCAACATTTAAATGTATTAACATGTAAATTATACATAATTATACATAATTGTTTTAAATTACTCAAATGTATGACGATTTGTAAGTGCTGTATACAAGCCAATGGAAATAAAGAATTATTTGATTTTGTTAAGTGAGGGTACCGGAGGCCTAATCCAGGGAAAGGAACCCCTCTTTCCCTAAAGGTTGGCGGCGCACTTGTGACTCCACACTGGTGTCGCGGGTGTCCATGGGTGGCGGCAATCGCTTACCCTCTGGTGATCCGTCTGCTCGTTTTCCACCTATTACATACATACCAACCACACTACCCCTCAGTGGCACGAAAAAACATCTTAAAAATTTCGCGAGAGACCAAAGGAACGAAAAGTACAAGAGACACTTAAATATAATGAGGTCTTTACTCTGCAATATACCCACGTAAAACTGGACATAGTTAGATTTATACGACTGTCTCATAAAACCAGTAAGCCAGATATCTTGTCATAAAATGTTCATTGCAACCTTATGAGAAAGTATTTTCACACCTGCGACGAAATAGGAATGAATCTTATGAATTTAAATACGAAACGCTGACTAAATTGCCTTCAGCTCATTTTTATACAGGATGCATCGGTAAACTTTTAGTCTTGACTTTGCGATACAAGTTAGGTTTAGTGCAGAGTTTCGCTAGATAATCTTTACCTATGAGTTTGCCCTATTTTTATTTTTAGACACAATAAGATGTATAACTCCTTTAATAAGCAAAAAGTCACCGTACTATAATTTTATTTTGATCTAAGACGATATTTTAAGGTTTATATTTATAGAGATCGGATATTATTGTATTTGTAATGCAAAATAAATCTTGAAAATGATCATTTTTTCACTTGGCAGAATTCACTTTTTATCAATAATAACCTCTTAACTAAAAATATTTTTCTCTAAAAAACTATCCAACACCTTCCTAAACGTCAATTAAGGACGTTAGTAATGGAGTAGCATTAATAGTTACTAAGCAAATTTTAAAAAAGTTTGTATAGAAAATACAACTTCTAAGAAAATCGCCATACAAAACAGCAATTTCATAGATGACTTAATATATAAATCCTGTGTTTGTAACCTTCATGGAAAATAAATATTTTTATTTTTTACCTTTAACTACGTCTGCTACTACACGTTCTACAACTTTCGGAAATTCATCCTCATTTTTTCGACTCCTCATACAAAATTAATAAGATACATGACCGACTTTGTATGAAAAGTTTATATGCAAATTTCCAAAAGTCAGAACCATTTTCAGATTCAGTCAGATTGGTAAAAGACGTGATTAAATGGATGTAAATTTTTGGAGACAATAGAACCTATACATTATGTTCCTACAAGCATCATAATATTATAATTTATCTATTCATAATTTTTATATTTATATTATTACAATATTTATATTATGTTTTTTTTATATTTATATTAAATTATAATTATATTTGTAAATGTTTACCGATACATCCTGTATACTCCTGAGTTGGGAAATATGTTAAGGGTCTCTCTAAAGGTAATCAATCAAGGGCCCGTCTCCGTCCTCTGATGATCGTCGGCCTCATTCATACTGCGCTAAACCAACACCAGTCAAAGGATTTACTCTACACATCATTTACTAGCCGCCATTTTGTTGAAAAAGGTGAGATTCAGGGTGAGTAAGTGAACAGCTACATCCCTTTACTTTTTTAAAATATATTCTGAGCAATATTTAGTCATACAACATCTCATACATTGCATTTGTGATGCAAATTTCCAAAAGTCATAAACTGACGTCGTTAAGAATGCTTGGTAGAAAAGTAATAAAGGCGATGTAAATATGAATATGTCACCGGAAAATAACAAGATCCGTAAGGTTATCAATTTACTAGGAAGTTTATAAACGTTCGTAGGATTCTAAACGGGAGATAAATTAAATTATTTTACGTCCACACTTTCGTCTATTTATCAATTTCCCACGTCACACGGTAAAATTATTAAAGAACTATTCGTAAAATTTTATATGGTTCGACCAATCACTGAAACTCTTTTAAATAAACTAATCTTTTAAATACGTAAAATAACACACTGCTCTCTGATTGGTCAATGTTCATAGTGGTAATGCCAATCAGATCGCGCGTAGCGTTTGGATATTGCTTACATAATATTTTACGAGTGAGTTCAGTAAGTTTATCAATGTGAACGTAAAATAATACAATTCATCTCCCGTTTAGAATCCTACGAAAGTTTATAAACTTCCTAGTAAATTGATAAACTTACGGATCTTGTTATATTCCGGTGACAAATACATCCTAACAGGAAAACAATGAATGCATTTTTTAATATATTTTTTAAAATTCCTTAACAGAGTTTATTCACTCGCGAAACAGAAACGATAAAATATTCCTTTATCATTTTAAAGGTAGCTTTTATATTGCTTGCAACTAAGTATGACCAATTTGCAGTAATAATATAATTTTTAAACGAAACACGTTCCACGATACTAAACTTCATAGTCACTATTCCTTATCACGCAAATGAATAATGCTCAAATTCTTTTTCTTTTACCTAATTGTTCCCGTATATTCTATTTAAAAGCTATTTAACTCGTTTTCATTACGTATTCAGACCAGGGCGGTCCTTTTATAACCTCCTTAAAATTCAATCCGACGTTACCAATTCTTCATTCACCTGTCAAATTAAAGCTAACGATATAAATCTTTCGGAATATTGCCCAATTTGTCAGAATAATAAACGAACCTACAAACAGCGCGTACTTTTGTTCATAAGGCCGGCAGCATTTGTGATCTCTCTGATTTCGCAGATGTTTATGGATGGGGTTGATTACTTACCGTCAGGGGACTTGGAATTAAGGTACATACATAGAAAGCCCGTAAACAACTTTTAAAGCTATCATTCTTATACTGGTGATAAATAATTTTCCATGACAAGCCTCTTATCTAATTTTCTGCATTCTATTAGTATTCATATTTAAGTGAAACTATTTATAATTTTGTCTACTTTAGTGTCCCGTGTGATTCAACGACCCCTTCAAGTTTTAAGTAGGGCATGTACACACGCTATTAGTCGGCAGTCGTCATCGTCCTGGGAGTAGGGCCTATACACACGCACAGCGCGGCACGCAACAGGTGTAACTACAATATAAAATTAATACTTCGACCCTTGTACCAATGCAATAAGGTCTATATTTAACAAAGGTCGTGTACATATAAGTGCATATAAAAGTGTACACTTAGGACTATTGAAACTATTAACCTTTTCGCCTGCCAAGTGTACTTGGTTGCCTTTTTTTGCATGTGCTTAAGTTTTTCTTTTTGGGCTTAAAATGTAGATGATAACGTGTTTCACGTCAATAAGCTATTGTTTTTGAGATGAAATATGAAAACATGCGAGCGGCAAACCAGCAGACGTCTGAGCCCATAAAAGGGCCAAATTAAAGAAAAAATATTTGAGAAATTTTAAAAAGATATCAATGGAGGAAACAAAAATGTAAAAATCCTCCTGTGCCGTCACCACTCGGCATGATAAATTAATAACACTTTAGCTCACGTTGATTTTAAAAGTAACACAGAATCTCTAATCATAAAATGACAAGTCGCAATAATGACAGTGACAGTAAGTAACTTAAAGTCGCCTAAACTTTTTTATTTGACATTATAGCACCAACATCACAATACGTTAAGCCTCAGGACTTCAATTAAAAAATATATTTTAATTAAAACACACATTTAATTATAAAAATTTGAGTCAACCTTTTTTTCTTTCTTTATTCGAAAAACATATAAAAATACTAGTATTTTTTTGTCGTATTGTCCATTGTCGCCAGCTGTCCATTACTATAAAACTGTGTATTTTATCACCTATCAACGAATTAAGTTGCAAACAAATTGAAGTGCAATATCAATTTGAATACTAATTGCAAACGGGCGCAGACACGGCCATAATTTACATGCCGATAGCTTTTAGTTTAATTTTGCTGGGTACTAAACTAAACATAATTAACGATGGAAATTTGAACATTGTAATTAAAATTAAGAGCTGTTAGGTGTATAATAGGCTTAATCGTGATGCCACAGCTTTGCGATGTATAGCTAGTAACTAGATATACACGCAAGGGTTAACGCTCGTGTTTACTCTATAATCGTTAAGCGTTTGAAGCAGAAAATAATAATACACAGAAGTAGACTAAAAGTTTGGACTGTTTGAATCTGGAACAGTGGAAAGAGTAGTTTCAGTCATCATCAGCAACCCACACTCGTCCACTACTGGACATTAGTCTCCCCTAATGCACGCCACTGCTCCCGATTTTCGACCACTCGCATCCAGCCAGCCTTCGAATGTCATCATCCCATCTTGTCGCAGGGCGTCCAATACTACGCTTACCGAGTCGCGGTCTCCACTCAAAGACTTTACGGCTCCAACGGCTGTCAGCTCTGCGGCTAATGTGACCAGTCCACTGCCACTTCAGTTAGTAGTTTCAGTAATACGCTCCATTTGGAACATTTTTCGAATCCGACCATGCACCTCTGAACTTTTTCAAATCTATGTGCAATGTGCATATGTCTACCATTAGTTTGGCGGTGAGGGAAAATATCGTGAGGAAACCTGCACGTTTCGGGTAGTTTCGGGTAGTTTCAGAAACGTGAAACCATGATTCAGTTGGTCTGGTTCCCCTGTTAAAGGGTCGCGAAGGTCAGACGACAGTTGCTTCATTGTAATTACCAGACACCCCAAATTATATTACACCCGACTGAACTGAAGACACTGAACAAACAAAAGTGTTCATTCATACGAATGTTTGTACAGTGAGGGCATCAAAGTCACATCTGGCGAACGAGTCAAGGTCCACCAGATCGGGCCTGCCATTAAGAGCGGGACTCGTGCGTTCACCTATCTCTAATCGGGAAGGTTGTTGAGGCACGCAAGTGAACGGCAAAGGCATGTTAATGTATCTTCGGCATGAATGGGCCGGCTCGACCGGAGTGATACCACGGCCTCACAGAAAACCAGCGTGATGCAGCACCATGCTGTGTTTCGCTGCGTGAGTTAGGGTACCGGAGGCCCAATCCGAGGAAAGAAATTTGGCAGCGCACTTGTGACTCCACTGCTGTCGCGAGTGTCCATCAGGTGATCCGTCTGCACGTCTGCCACCTATCATGTAAAAAAATATTTGAAGTTGCAGAATCATCTCGTAAGCAACTAGCTTATTGGCCAGCTAAATTTCAATAAAGAAACTCAATAGTAAGTTCTATACACGTTTCAGAGCAGTGGTTTGTGCGCCGAATGAGACGCAAGGGTTGCGGGTTCGATTCCCGCACTAGCACAAATGTTTGTTGATGAAACGGATATTTGTGTTGGGTCTGGGTGTTAGTGGTACAAGGGAAAACCTCAGTATGGGATCATGCCAATGTATGTGATGTTGTCTCGATTTCTTGATTTATTCCTGTAACACAACTGAAATACCTTACAGAATAGTAGTTCCAAGAAAAACTGATCGGATTTCTTCGTGAAAGCTCAGAATAATGAGTCATTTGGGACCCATTTATAATGCAGTACGATAGAACCACAGTATTAGAGGTAGTAAGACAAAAACCATTTGTGATAAGGGATAGAGAAGCAAGGCCACCTACATAGCTCACCGAATAGTAAGCTAAAGCGGCAATGAGTGGTTGTGTCAGCGGCAGAACCGACAACCGCTGGGGTAAGCAACTTCTGGAGTGTATACCGCGCCTCAGTGAAAATAGTGTAGGGCTTCCTACACTATTTTCACTGAGGCGTGGGGCCTGAGAGCCTGGCCTGAGAGCTTTCCACAACAAATATGGGTCGGATATCCTCAGAGCTGCACGCGTTCCACTGGCGATACATCCACATAGAACGGTAGGTTTTACGGGAAGTTTTCGTCACCAAGCGACCAAATGTTGGAACGATATTCCCCCTCCAATAAGAAACGCCCAATTGAAATTTACGTTTAAGCAACGATTCAAATCTTTACTTTTAGAGAAACAGAGGAAGGAGTTGAACTATGGTCGCTTTGGTGTAGACTGTTCCTGAGGCCTCGTACACCAACTCTATATATTTATTTATTATTATTATTATAATTTCCTTATAATTTCCTAATTTCAATATTATATTTAAATTATCTTTAATGGTACCAGTCAAATAATTGTAATATTAATTATATAAATAAATCATCATCATCAGCCTATCGTAGTCCACTGCTGGACGTAGGTCTCTCCAATTGTTCGTCACTGTGATCTATCCATGGCTTCTTGCATCTAACTCTTGCCAGTCATCCTGCGCAAATCATATAAATAATCATTCTGCTATTAGAACCATATCTGTATAAATTTATATATTTTTTTTTCAATCGATCATTTTGTTAAACAATCATAATCTAAAATTTACAATAAGACTAATAACTCAATTCCAATAGGGCATCTATCAATTTTAATTCATTAGACATAATTACCTACTAACTGTAACGACTTCCATGACATACTCGGTATCGTGGTGCGCCACGTGTACTCTCAGGGCTTAAGCTGAAAATCATGTTTTTGCTTCTTGACTGGTCTTTGAACAAACTCCACTGAGCTTTGGCCCACTTGCACTGCTGCGGGCAACATGCAGAAAACTTAGGAAAGGGTTCCACCCACAATCTTTATTTTACAGATATTTTTATTTTTATTTTTATTTCAATGTTTAAAATTGTGTATTGCATGTGTGTCCTTTGATGCAATAAATTAATTATCTATCTATCTTTCTCGAGGCCACATGGACGGATGATTTGTCGAAGATGGCTAGTAGGAGCTGAATAGGAGTAGCTAAAGATGGATTCAATGGATTGAAGTGGCAACATTTGGAGGGGCCTATGTCCAGCAGTGGACTGCAAGAGGCTGATTATGATAATGAGGTGATAGACGAAAACATTAATGTTTGACTGGTTCATCCTTAGTAGAGCACTATAGGTTTCGAAGGCCGGTAGTTACTCATTATAATCCTGGATCATGGTCCAAGTTTATCCCGGGATCTGATTTAACAGCTGGGCAGCTGGGATAAACACGCTAGGAATATGGTAGGATGTAGACGGCAATACGATCACATATCAACAGGTTATTTATCTGCTCGTCTGCCACCTATAACAGAAAAAAACTGACCAAGTGCGAGACTCGTCCATGAAGGGTTCCGTAGCAGCAAGTAAGATATGGAAGGTAAATTGCGGTTTATGGTTCATAACGTATTATTTAAAAAAAAATGTCTCGTGTGCAAAATATTAAGTTAAGAAAAAATATATTAGAAACCATCATTTTTAAAGACCTAAGTATGGGGACCCCCATTTTTTTTTCCTATTTTTGTGTAAAAATCCTTATATGGTTATCAAAAGACATCTAAAGTTTCGGAAAAAAGTGGCTGTGACATACGGATGGACGGACAAACGGACAGACAGACAGATATGACGAATCTATAAGGATTCTATTTTTTGCCATTTGGCTACGGAACCCTAAAACCAGATAACGTTTTCAAGACGCTGACCGTTAAAGTCCCCCACCCAATTCACAACCTCAGCGTTTACCTCTGCGAATAAATAATGAGCTACTGGTGATCTTTATACTCGTACTATGATGTTTTACAACTCTAACAAGCTTTAGGCCATGAATAAGTTCCGGAATAAAAACAAGTAGTTTCTCTTTTCACGGGAAACTTTTGTCCGCGAGCTTACTTGCGAAATAACAATGGTGAAGGATAGTTTTCTCAAGACACTAGTACCAACATAAGGGAAAAGTTTTCTTACTCTGTCATTGGTCATTGTAAAAAAAATAAGTAATGTAAGTACCTACCTAAGTAATAAAATTGATTTGTTTTTCTTATCAGATTTTATCATACATAGATCGAAATATTTGTCTTTGCATAGAGAGGGAATCGAACCCAAATGCCCAAATAGTGCATTTGACCCTGTATCCAGTCTAGATCTCTTGGATCCATTATCTCTTACCATAAGGCAAACTAAAGGTCTCAGATCATTATCTGTGGCACAGATATAATCATACTTCTGTGGTAAAGGTAAATCTTTACAATAATTAAAAGAAAAACCATTGAGATCAAATGAAAAGCACCTACTAGTAAGCAGACTAGGATGGCTGGAGGGACCGCACTGATGTTAAAAAAAGCCGATTGTCAACACACACAACATCATCACAGAGAGAAAAGCGCGCCGTCTTCACTGGCTTAGCCACATCGACAGGTTATATAAAGAAAGCATACCAATATTACCAAGGTCGACTTCTTAGGCTGACGCTCAGTTGGCTGACGTAGGTATTGCTGGAAAGCCGTTATCGAGACTTATCTTGCTGTATTGGGGACCTTAGTGCGAAAGATATCCCGTAACGAATGAGAATATACCTGTCACATCTAAAGAAAAGAGACAATCATAGTGCTAAGGGAGGAGAACTCCGATTCAGTCGTAACGTGCGTACTTAAAAGAAGAAATTGTGCAAGACTCACTGAAGTGACGAGGTTTTGGAAGCTATGTTCGGACCACCACAGAAGTACGTTTGTAAGGAAAAACAAATAAGAGAGAACCGCTAATATTTCTGCTCAAGCAAATGCATTTATTGACAGTGTATAACTCCATCCATTCAATTGGTAGCTCGGTGCCCAGCTAATGAGTCGCTCGCATGTCTCGCTATCCTATTTAGAGAGCACGCGAATCGAGTGAGCGCCAAAACATAATGTGGACTAGTCATAAGTTTGCCCACGCCTAGGGCTGACACAACTAATCTCTTAATTTACAATTAATATTGATATAATTTTCGGAAAAGCGACCGTTGGCCAAATTGGGTACTGGAATGGAGACCACGCTATACAAGACGAAAATGAATACCAACAAAATGGTCCGACAATAAACGCCGTCATGCAAGACATGGCTGGGTGACAGACTCATGCACAAGACCATCAAATTGGAAGAGGCCTTTATTTGGATGAAGGCCTCTTCCGATTTGACGGTCTTGTTGTGGTTGTTTCTTTTGACGGATTTGGATAAGATTGGGACTTTTAATGATGATGGCAATGTTTTTAAAACATGGTTTAACAAGAAAAAATGCACCCTGATAAATCATGACAATTTGTTGAGAAACTTCGAAATTGCTTACAACGTAACAATTTATAAAATAGCTTTTAAAAAAATCTCTAGTCTATGCAAACAAAGATTTTCTTGAATTAAATTGCAATACAAGTCATAAGGCGGAAAAACCAAATAAAGAGTGAGAATTTTTTTTTCTGCGTGAATTTCCTAATGGAAATAATTAATAGTCCCACCCAGATCAAAAAGATATTATCAACTTAAAGCACCAAACCGTTCGTTAAGAAAGATGATTTCATGCTTCGGAAGACTCCTTAATTGAACAATCACGTCAGAACATTTTATGAATTCCTAGAAACTTAAATCTGAATTCCGATTTGATTAAAACGCTTATACAATCTATTTTATAAAAAAATATTTATATTCATTCATAATAATTTATCAAAGTAGGTTTTCAGTAAAATCATTTCCACTTTCAATAGAAAGAAACTAATTAGGTAATACTCGTATATTGAGGATAATAAATTATTTGACAACCCTAAACAAAAGAGAAGTATAGCACACACGAGTGCACGTAAAATGAGAATGTGATGTGCAGTCGCCCGTGTAGGTATTTTGTGTTAATGCATACTCACCTTTATAAGGTTTTCAGTAAAAAATGTAGAAGCTTAACATTTTAAGTACTATTTGCTTTACACAAATCTTGTGATACCTTCTTTTTACTAACGTGACACCTTGCAGTAAAATTCACTGTGGATATTTTTTAATTATGAGGGGATTTAAGATTAGCCAACTTTCTTTTAATACCAGTTTTACACTCAAAGGCACATTTAACCGCCCATACCGTATTTTTGTGAAACCCGCTAATCTCACAGTTTCATCATTTAAAAACCGGCCAAGTGCGAGTCGGGCTCGCGCACAAAGGGTTCCGTAGCAGCAAATATACATTATAAAGATTTTATATCATCGCGGATTTTTAAAGGTGTACAATACTGTAGTATATTTTTGATCTATCTTATAAGGTTCAGCCATCGTTTTCAGTGTAAGCACAATAACTTAACCAAATTACAGTTAAATCAACCTATCTCAAAAACTATAAGAGATACTTTGATCAAACCAAAAATCGTTGAAAGATTTAATTAGCATGCATCACCTCTATTTTTTTTAGAATTTTATACCCCGTAGTTATAAAAATAGAGGGGGGGGGACATACTTTTTACGACTTTGAGAGCTGATATCTCAAAAACCGTTCACTTTAAGAAAAATGTTTTTTAGAAAACTTTATATCATTTTAAAAGACCTTTTCATTGATACCCCACACGGGTATCTACATCGAAAAAAAAATTTCATCCCTAAAACCTACAGTGGCGGCTACAGCCACCTGGTACTGTACACAAAACTGCTTCCAGCCCAATCAGTATGACTTTCATTATACTACACATCCTGTAGTTCGCCTCAGTTATGCGTGTAATGCTGCCTCACATATGCCTATGTTACTGCCTCACTTATGTTTCAATATAACTCTAAATGTCTATGTTAAAATTCCACTCACCCAGCGTGCGGAAGACAATTGGCCTGCTTCTGTACTTATGGCCGCCCCACAGCGCGGCCACAGTCACCTGGTACTGCGTATCTGCCTCCAGCCCGCTCAGGATAACCGCGTCGGAGTTACCCGCCACCTCCAACACCACTCTGTAACTAACGAACAATGAGTCAATTTCGCGGGATTCTATTGCCAAGCTAGAGAGAGTAGGAAGAATGAAGAGGAAATTAGTAATAGTCTAATAGAGTTATACTACGGCTGTGCTGAGAAAAATTAGATTTATAAAAGGTTCGTATGTATGAAAACAGGTCACGCTTCTTATTGGTGCAAAATATAACCGAGTTCAATCTTCTAGCTTTAAAAGCGGCTATGTGACAAAATGACATTTCAAGCTAGAACAGAAAACTGTTCATAGTTTTTTATTTGATGCTTTGCACGCCAAGTGTTATTTAACCGCTCCATTAGGTTGAAGACAACAAAAAATTAAAGCAAACACGCCTTTAATAAAAAAAGCCTTGGTAAAATTGACGCCCTTCGCACAACGTGTAAAGTTCAGCTTGGGTTTTAGAAATTAAGCCTATTGACTATGTATGGATTATCGTGAAGAGTCAATAGGCCCACTGTCCGACGGTGGGCCTATTGTAGTAATAAAATATATTATCTACATACCGACTATCTAAAAGTTTGAAACTTACCTAATTAAGAAAATTTCTCATATTCTGTAAAAAATATCATTCAAGTAGGAAGAAGTTTTAATTAGAATTTAATACTGGCCTCATAAAACATGTCTACTTATAAGATAGAATAAAGTTTTTAATAATGATTTACAAATAATCGAACCGGATTACGGAAAACTTTTATTAATTAGTTATCGAACTTAGTATTTTCAGTGATAGACCCGTAGTCTGGAAGTTTGCAATGTTGTACCTGCGTCCCTAAGAAAATACGTAACTCTTTGAAGGACTAAAACAAAATATAAGGTGCTTACTTTCCTCCTTCCTCTCAATTTGCTTTGACTGAAATGTTTCTATTTCCACTTTTTATCTCCAAGCCAAAAGCGCGCAATATTTTGTTACATTTTTTTATATTTATAAGCACATAAAACTCTAACATATTACACTGCAAATACTAATGTTTATAATTATACTAAGTATTTTGTTTACGCCGATCCACATTTACACAGAAGACACATACAAGACTTGGACAAATACAATTTATATATGTATGATTATAATCATAACTCATTTCAATCAAATGTTATATTTATTCATTCATTCAATCTTAAATATTAATGAGGGCATTAAGGAAGTGTAATTTGAGCTTATATTTGATGTTTTTTGTAGTCAAATTATCTCGTAATTCCGTAGGTAGTTAATTTATTTACAATTTATACCACAATACAATAACAAAAGCCGTTAAAATCATGTAATTTTTGATAGAGGAAATGCTTTCTTAGTCATTCCTCTTTCCTTAATGGGGTTGAATACTTGTGTGGTTACGTGATTTGGTTTCGACTAGCTTTTCACTCCTATAGACGTATATTCATGTGTTTTTTATCTTGACCAGTATATTCTATAGGAACCTATAATCTACATTTATTGACAAATCAAAATGATTGGCGGCTGCTGTACCATATTTGATAAGGATTATTTTATTGAACTGCCTAATAACCATATGCCATATAACCTAATAACGCCCTGTTGCTCTAGTGGTTTAAGTACCGGGCCGTGATCTCGGGGTCCTGGGTTCGATTCCCGGGTCGAGCAAAAGTATGTTCCGAACGTAGCTCGGGTTTGTGATTACCAATCCGCATTTGGCAAGTGTCGTGGTTAAGCCTAATCCCATCATAGTAGCGATGAATTGATTTCTTTGATGGAGGCTTTTGTCCTACAGTGGGACAGTAAACAGGCTGACTACTAATAACCGGACAACACTTTTTTTTTCTTAATATATTTATCGTGAAGTAAAAGTATTTATTTCATGACAATAATCTTTGGGTATATGAGACCTTACAACTCCCATCTTGAGCGAAATTGGGTGGTACCAGGTAGTTTATGGTAACCACTCGCACTACGTCCTGTTATTGATAATCATGTTACTTATTATCTAGTACCCAACGGGGTCACCCTGTCACTTCAAACTAAACGGAATAGTTATTTACTACCTACATATCAAGATTACTTTGCTAAAAACCCGATATATTATTATAACAACAGGCCAAAGTTCTACCTCGAACACCTTCCAATTTACGATAGAGGAAACTCTGTTATTTATTTCCCTGTACTAATGGTGATTGAGGGATCGGTGGGGCTACGTGAAAAGGTTCTAACTTGCCTTTTATATTCGAGCTGTATTTTTATTGTTTTGGATTAGATGTATGGGTGCGAAAAAAGAGTGATTGGCGGGAAAACAAGATGTATGATGAAAAAGGCAACTAGTAATGCTATGTTATTTAGGTGTAACGATATATCCTTCTGATCACATTATTTACGCATTCATCATCATCATCAGCAACTCACACTCCTGCCGATTTTCGGCCACTCTCATCCAACCCACACCAGCCAGCCTTCGAATGTCATCATCCCATCTTGTCGCAGGGCGTCCTACACTACGCTTACCGAGTCGCGGTCTCCACTCAAGGACTTTACGGCTCCAACGGCTGTCAGTTCTGCGGCTAATATGACCAGCCCACTGCCACTTCAGTTTGCTAATTCAATTATATACGCATTATTTATGTGTTTTATGTTAGAGGCGAAAAACGAGAAGCTGGATTACCTAAAGGTAAGTAATCACCGTCGCACATGAAAATCTGCAAGATGAGATGAGTGATGGATAATGACGAGTATTAGCGTGGTCTAACTATGTATAATTATTAGAAACTGTATAAATAGCTCACAACAAACAAATAATAATAATATAATAATAATAATAGCTCTGAAACATAAGCTACGATGGCTTGGCTACATGGAAAGGATGGGTGAGGATCACAGTGTCAAGAAAGCCTATCTGGGCTGATATCAGATATCGCTGGGATGACGTCATGCAGGCAGATCTTCGCGAGCTGCGAGTCAGCAACTGGCGTGAAACCGCAAATGATCGAGACCAGTGGAGGAGTCTTGTATCGGAGGCCAAGACACACTTTGGGTCGCTGAGCCATCGGAGTAAGTACGTAGTAAGTTAAAATAGGTTTTTATAAACTTTCATCATTGCTTCTGTTTGTTTTATCAGAACTCAAAAATAAGTTACATGGTATAAATCCCGTAAATAACTATTCTACTGTTAAAACAGGTAGCAGAATTTGAGAATAATATATTTTTGTGTAAAACGTTATTTTTCCTTGTAGAACCTAACACAAAGCAAAACAAGATGGGCGACAGGAAGTATGAGTTTTTGGGGTGGCCAAGACTGTTAGGGTTGCAAAGCTTTAAAGATAGAAATTTCACCAAAATTACAACAGAAACAATTTTGTTCTTATGCAGTATTTATGCCACAGGTATTTAACATTAATTTACCAATTCACCCTTAGTACTCGTATGTAAAAGGTATCTTAAGCGTTTATTTTACAACTTAAACCAATTGGATAATAATATAGCCCACGTATCAATATAGTTATTTAAAAAATTCGCAGCAGAAGATAAAAATCTATTCTTTTTATTAACCAACTGATGCCATCGGGTTTAAATCAAATTCCCTGCGGTCAGAACCCAACAGCAAAAACAAAATGCATTTAGCTTATACGTTGTCATGTGCACGATGGCACGATGTCGCACAATATTGATTTTGCAATCCGTAATGGAATTAACGACACGCTTGATGTCGGGCCTGATAACACGCGCACACATGTAACATTAATGTTAGGCAAACGAGGGAATAGAACTTTAAAATATTCTCTATTATTTTCCATAGAACGAACATGATGTTCATGAGTTAAAAAACAGGCTTAATTATTGCACTATTTCTGGTTTATAAGAACTTCCTTACTTATACAAAACCAAACACGCTGCTGGCCAAAAAAAAAATTAAGGGCGTTTCTTGTAAGGAGACTTATTTCCTTTTGTGCATGCGTAGATTTTAGCTGAGCCAAATATTTTGGTTCGATTGTCTTACAGATCTAAAATGTCATACTTATCATAAATAAAAATTAATATAACACCTAGTTGTTCTTTTTATATAATATATAAATACGAGTACATATCTTTCCCATAATGTGTCTATATAAAGAAAAGTTTATTAAAATAATTTAACTTTTATATACAGAGATTACTTACTCTAATCAATCTACTGTAAAACTTAACTAAGTATTGTCTCGTCAAATTAGTAATTAGTTGTATAAAACTCGAATAAACTACTAATGAATTTTTCGCTCGTATCTTCTTAATTTAAAATTACATTCCGATACAGAGTCCGATTCCGACACTTCGTCGTTTTGACAATCTTCTCCTTTTTATTTTATGTGTGACAATCCACTCCTTGACTTAGAATTACTGCTGCCACTGTCATGTTTTAGGTTTTAGGCGTTGTCAAGCGGCAGGTAAAATATCAGGTGACGTTTTGATAAAATGGGTAGTCAACAGTCAAAGTCAGTCAAAGTCTCAGTCACTCAATAAAACTGAGGTTGAGCCTTTTATCGATTTTACCTTAATATAAATAAATATTTCACAACATCACATACATTGATGTAATTCCGAGATAGGTAGCTTAAGCACCTGTGTGACGGATATTAGAATCAACAGTGGGATTACAAATATATACATATAATACTTTTCTTTTGTAAATACATACTGGACTGACCGGATGGCGCAATTGATATTGACCCTGCCTCTTACGCCAAAGGTCGTGGATTTGTTCCCTACCCTGGACAAACATTCGTGCGATGAACACTTGTGTTTGTTCAGTGTCTGGATGTAATATATGTATTTAAGTATATATTTGTGATCCTCTGTTGTCTGATATCTGTAACACAATTGCTTAAGGTGGTCCGTTTCCTATACAAACTTGTTTTACAGGAATACTTACAGGCAGAAGCTTGAATATGGTTAAAATGTCTTTTAAAAAATTTATATATGTGTGTCTATTTACGCGAATGGTATAATCTTTCAAGTTTAAAACATAAACAAAGTATAATTTCGATTTTAAAAAACGTAGCAATTTGCGAAATCGCTTGAATGTGTGTGTGCTTGAAACGAATGCAATCTCTCGTAAAAACGGCGACATCTATACGAATCTAGTTAAATTTCCTAGATGGTAGGCTATGTTTGCTTAGCTAAACGAACTGGCTATCGAACAGATGGCGCTGAACTGCAATAAAAATATGCATGATATTTTAGCGATTTGTTAATTTATATTCATAATATATTAAAATTGTATTTTTTTATTGCTATAATAAAACACAAAATGCAAAAAAAGGTCACACACTTTGACTTTACATTGAGAAGAAATAATAGAGGCTTTTAAGTGCGACCGTCTGTCTACCCGCTGCGCCATCGAGGCATGGCATTATGTGTTAGCAGCGACGTTGCCGCTCTTATGCGTCGTTGCCATATTTCTATAGCACCAATTTCTTCAACTTGAAATTATTTCGGGATTTTAGATTGCTCCTTTACTGGGTTGCCAGAAGGTACTTTTCCTGAAATTCTTGGTAAAATTTAGTCTTTCTTTTTTTAATTTCCTTTTTTTTCATTGGTTCCATAGGAGAAATATTGTGAAGTGAGTGTACATGAAACGAACATGCAATTTATATACGCATCCAGGTACGAAATACAATTGATATGTCAAAATGAGCAAAATGTACTGGGATAAACACATTGCCATCTCTGTCAGTTTTAGTCTGCATAGTAAAAAAACAGAGTTTAGCTTGGAATTGGCTGTCTAAAATCGCCGTGAGACTGGGGCCAGAAAACTAGTCTGTATATTTATGGACAGGAATTTGGGGACAAATACAAAATCGTACCTGGCAACTATGACTCAATCTAGCATCGCGGCATCGTCCGAAGTGCGATCCTGTTTACGCTTTACAAAATGTACCTACCGCTTATTTCCAAAACTTTTCAACTAAAAAATTCAACTGTAAAGTAATCAAATTTTAAGAAATACCTACTTTATTGTTACAAATGATTGGTCATAATAGTGCATACATAATTATTTCCAATAACTTAATTATAATATATTTCTAAGGAATGATAAACCATTTGCTGTAACGGAACGTAATCTAATTTTTTGTGATAACTAGTGCTGTGTATGCATCAATCCATTCAACGCTAAAATAAATAAATATCGATGATATTCATAGCCTTGGTTTGGTAGGTGCATTGTTGAAGAAATTGAAATACAAACATGAACATCTGCAGTTCGCGCGAAACGTAACAGCACGCACTATCCGTACTTATCTGATAATATATAATATATAGTACAACGGGTAGGCCAATACAGCAGAGTTGGATGGAACTCTACTACTGCTACTCTCGGCTCCGTTCGGGTTCCGGGACAAAAGTATACGTACAAGTACAACCAATTATTTTTTTAGTTTTAGTGAAATTACTGTATTTAGAGTCGAATGTTGCTACGAATTTTCTATGAGCGAACGGTTTTTTTGAGTGATATTGAATCAAGTTCGTCAGGGTACAAAGTTAGGAACTCATCTGTGCAATTTGTTGTTTACGTCGCGTAGTGTTAATCAAGCGGCAGTGTTTTAAATGTTCTAATGTTAAGTGATGAGTTTAGAGGATAAAGTCCAATGTGGATTGATAAATAGTGACTCCATTGGTAATGTATTGGCCTTAAAGTTATGAGAACTCGTGATAAACACTTGGAATTAAGAGTCAAATGTAACTCTTGTGGTCATTGATTGAATTAAGTATAAAAAGTTAAGCTTGGTAAGTACATACCTACCAATTTAACTTACTTTTCTTGCTACTTTTAACTTCTACTACCTATGATAATATTATTTTTAAAAAGTGATAGTCTGTAATTTAAAATTTAATAGTATTTTTCCAATAAAATGTATGCTATGCTATGATGATAAATTTTCATTTGAATAATGCTTTTATCGATAAATTGCCAGCTTCTCTGATAGCAAAATAAACAACTCTACACGTACTTTTTCAAACAACTTTTTTTCATTCTGTCTGAATTTCTGACTGACTTGTTCTGATCGTTGTTTAGGTATTATATGCAATTTGATTGACTTTCCTATATTTTGTGATTTTTTTGATAGTTTTGTTTGAGATGAAGTGAGGAGCTGGGTGTTCACAATGGACTTTGGAAGGACAAACAAATCGAGCTTTTTAATGTGTTTTACTATGTACAGAACAATAAACTTTGCTTTTCAATTACAGAAAGACCTATTCTCTAACCAAACCTCAAATTGAACTGATGAAACAAAAAATGGATTACACAGTGTTTACTCTTTTGAATGTACCATGTGTGGAATGCTCTGGAAGCGAGCTAGTGAAAAGGATGGTCACATAAATAAAGCCCTAGTTTGGGGTGCTGTGACAAGTGGCAGCTACTATGCACAAGTAGCCCAGATGACTGCGCTTATGGATATACCAACTTTATCACCGAATAAGTTTCACTCAATTGAAAAAGAATTGGGATCTGTGTGGCAACAACACTTGACAGAGGAGATAATAAAAGCTGGAGCCGAAGAAAGAGCCATCGCCATTGTAAAGGGACACATGTCCCCTGATGGGGTGCTATATATCACTGTCTGAAAAGATCATATGGGCATAACTTTAACTCATCTTCTGGGATGGTAAGTTTAACTTTGTTATAATCACTTGTTTGTTATACATTTATCATTGTTATTTAATTTTTGCAAGTAAAACTTTAATCCCACTGAAAATGTGTCTCAGACATAAGGACGGTACAAAGTCCAATAAGGGTAACTCCGTGTGTACCCGTATTATTACTTAAAAAAAAATTCTTACCAATTCAGGAGTTCAAAGTAATAATAGAATGTGTTATAAAACACACACCCCTTTATTACAAAACATGGTCTAAAGTTAAGCTTGGTTTAAATGGATGCTGTCACTTTCATTTGAAAGCTATATAAAAGTGACAGCGTCATTTTTAAACCTTGTAGACCATTTTTGTAATAAAGGGGACAGATGTTTGGTAACAATATTTAATAACAAATTGAAATAATATAAATTTATTGTTACAAACATTCTTACATTATTTATTTCTTTTTACAGATACTTCAGTCCACTTGGGATAGAATGCATAGCATGCAAGCATGGTGATTTTCAAGTAACACTCAAAGTTACTTTAGAAGCATTTTATTGTATATAAATTGATGTAAATATTTTTTATTAATTATTAAAAATTGACTTGATACTACCTCCTACCTACCTACACCAACTAATTTGTACACCTCGTCATACAGTTAACTAGTTTTGGAATATTTACTTTTGTTTGTAATATATGACGGGAACTTCACGAATGATCATGCTCCCCAAATGTCCCTGAGGTTGTGGTGCTATGTGGCTGGTCATAACATTCACTCTGCTATAGTTGAGTGAAGTGATGGCTGAAACATATGTCATACTTGAACAGGTGCCACCTTTGGGGACTGGTCTGCTTTGGTTTAAATCATATTTAGCTTATTATTTTGTGTTGCATTATTAGCTGTTTGACTTGGTATAAGGTATACTTTGTATATAATGTGTAATAAAACATTGTATAAAAATATGGCGTTTAAAGAGTAACTGGTGACTTTCTTGCTGGACCTTCTCGTCCAGAAACAACTTTCCGATCCGGTGGTAGAATCGCATTATTTGTATTTATATTTTAATATATTTTATGTATCGGCATATTTATGTAATCACATGTAAATTATACATACTAATGAAATGGTTTTAAAGCATTCAAATATAGATTTTATTATATTGATTGTTTTTTAATTAACATTCCTAAGGACTTATACCACTCCACTTCTTCTGCACGAACCTACCTACATGAAGTTATTAGAAGTCGCCCACCTACGCACACCTAGCCTACTATTAGGTCTACAGACGCTATGTGGCAAAAAATCGTCCCGAAACGAAGTGAGGGCGGACCGTTAGTTGCATAATAAACCGCACTTCAATTTCGAAGTCTAGTGTGTGTTAAGTTATCTACTAGATTACCATCGCTACCTATCCGTAGTCCATTCGATAGATCTGAAGAAGAAATTCACATATTCCGTAATTCCTATCCACATCATATTTTTAGTGTTAAGCGCGCCATCTATTGCCAGCGAGGAATAACAGCTATCCGATAAAAACCATGCTTCAGCTTTGTATGTGTGTGTGGGGACGATATGTACGTACACAAGTTGATATTAATTTAGCAACGATTGCAGGAATATAACGATTCTGGATTAGTTGTTAATTGTTGAAATACATCAAAAAATCGCAGTTATTACGTAGATGTCGCGAATCACTCTACACTTAAAATTACTGTCCTGTAGAAGTCGTAATTATTTATTTTCTCGATTCACTGACAACAGAGCCATCTCTTAGCAATCGTTTAGCAGGATTGCGTGAGCTACCACCTTAAGTTACTTAGTACGGAATCAGGTCAACGTATGAACTGTTCTGAGAATTATTATTATTATTATACTTATAATACATAGATAACAACCAGACCAATACAAACAGATTTTTTCATGCACACAAATGTTTGTACTGTGCGAGGATCGAACCCGCAACCATTGCACTGGTGCAATGGTTACATGTGGAACATTGGATAAAATGGAACAGTGGTAGTGAACGCTGCCTCTGAAAGCAACGTTCACTACCATTGTTCCGAACGGGTCAATGTTGTTGACCTACGGATTCTGCCGAGACTAATCTTAAGACACTATTTGGTCCAAGCAAGTCGTTCGTGTAACTCACTTGACACACAATACCAGTGTTAAAACGATAAAATTCAACGACTCTTATGTTATTATTATCACTTTGCGGCACTTTACTGCACAAAACCACACCAAATTTGTAGGTACGCTAAAAACCAATAAATACTAATTTAAATCCTTTGAATTACATCAGCTGATACCACTCGTTCTACTAAACTGTGCAGAATCCATTTTGACATTCATAACTATGTAGTATGGACTCGAATGGGATAAACTACTTTCATTTCGTTTCATGAGACTACGAGAGTTTCCTACACTCGGCTCTTTGATGCCTAACATCGTTAGTCCGAAAGCACGACCAATGCGACCATGACCTCACCACTAACGCTTAGGTCAACAGAGAATTGGGTCTAGAAATTGTGTCTTCTAAGTAAATAGGAACTCCTGTTGCGTACGAGGGTCAAAATGATTACCATAATCGCTTAAGGAGGCTTGTTAAGGTGACAGGTAGAACACTAGCGACGCCAATCGATTTTAATTTTTAGATACTAAACCGGATCTATTTTAAACAATTTCGGGGTTACAACCTCTCGGCAAACGTTTATACTATTTATTAAATAACCATGCACATATGTTGGGTCCGTTTTTGTACGCGAAATTTTGATTCACGCTAAGAGTGGCCGCTTTTTGCGGTAATCAAGTTTTCGCGTACAAAAATGGACCTAACATTCATGCATGGTTATTTAATAAATAGTATAAGTGTTTGCCGAGAGGTTGTAACCCCGAAATTGTAAAAATTAAAATCGATTGGCGTCGCTAGTGTGCTCTACCCGTCACCTTAAGCCGGCACCGCCATTTTTGTAATTATGATTAAATAGGATATTTTTATCTATGTATTAATATATAAACTTTCTGTGTAAGTATTAAGATTGCACCAGCCTACACTTTCATAGAGTGCTTTACCCAAACATTAACTGGAAGAGATCACTTCGTTGTGCATCTCCTTTTATACCTAGTTTTAAGCTTTTCATACTGTTTTAAGTGTAATAAACTTTTATAAATTTATTCATTGATTCATTTTAAGGAATCTCGATTCTTTCTTAGTGCACTCACACCTAGTGATGAGGATGCCCTTATACCTACGGGTATATAATTATTTAAGATAAATTGTACGAGTATGTAGGTATAATATCTTTAAACGGTTAACAAATTGTACATTAATCTAAATTCCGAATGTTTTTTCCTGGACAACTTGAAGTTAAACGATTTGAAATTCAGCTTAAGTTCTGACATGGTACATAATTTAAATAGATTAAGAGACACCTATATTTATCTTAATATTTATTTGGAAAAAGTAAGGTGTCATTTAACCAATTCTCAGATGGAGGATGCCCTGTTAGTCATGGTTTAAGTACCGGACTGTGATCTCGAGGCCCTGGGTTCGATTCTCGGAAACATCAAGTATGTTTCGAATTATTTATACATAGGGATTGTAATCAACAATCCCCAATAGTTCTGGCTGATACATTACTTTCAGATGTAGGTAGTACAAGCAACCAAAACTTTTTTTAGTTTGATTTGACGACCAAAGAAACTTTGTTGATTTTCTTTCAAATAATATTCTGTCAGTAACATTGACGGTTTACCTTACGTTTCTTTATTGAAAATTGATTCATCATACAACATTCTCTTCAATGCGGAGTGGAATAAAATATTTTTAAAAAGAAAATGCCGTGCTTACCAGCCATAACGTATGAATCGTGTTCCACAAATATACGGATTAAAGAGCCGTAGAAAATTTACATGGCTCGTACGCGACGTCACAAGTATTGATTATACTGACCGTAATGGTATTAAACTCAGTTAGATATAGAGAGGCAACTCGCTAACGGAAAGCACAATGTTTTTTTATCATACGAGTCTATTCTAGGCTGCGTCGAAGCCCGCTTTGGAACCCAGGGTATCTACGCTTGGTTCGCGCATGACTCAATATAACACAAGTTTATTTACAAGTCGAAAAATGTATTCTATTGATTCTTTACCCAACTCAAACTTGACAGAATATTACAATCTTCGATACATTTTTTGCAACAGAATAGACGATACGAGGGATCAGGAGTCAAGAATTTTTCACTCTAATAACTCGAGTAAAAGTGTTTTTTTAGATTTTCGCGTTGCATTATAACTATAATGTATCAATACGGGGATTAACACGATATTTATTATGTGAAACAACATTGTGTACTCACATATTTGGCTTGACGTTTCGGCTACGTTACAGCAGCCGTGGTCACGAGCGGCCTACACAATGTTGTTTCACATAATAAATATCGTGTTAATCCCCGTATTGAAACATTCGAGTAAAAGTGGCCTCAGGCATCACTAGTTTGATATAGTTTGTGATAAAGCGATGTCCTTCTACGCGGTGAAAGAGACGAGACTGAGTGAACTAAAGTTGGGAATTATTACCAATGTCACTCGAGCAAAAGTGGCCTTGAACATTACTAGCTTGCTGAAGTGTAGGAAAACGTATTTTATTAGGCCACACGTTGCGATGACCTTGGAGTAGTTAGGTCTACCCTGAACTTCAGCTTCAGTGTGATTGCGTGTTCGTTAAGTTTTTATGTCTTTTACTTTGACTGTTTCAGTAACACAACGGGTATTGGGTCATACATCAATGGGGTACAAAAGACGGAAGTTCATAGTAACTACGATTAAAAAACGTAGGCAACGTTCAAAAGACCGAAAATCATTACACCGAAAATACAAAATGACGACATCCGAAATACCGAAAATTCGATTGCCGATGTTCAAATGACGGAATGGGCGCAATCCTGAAATTCATGTCGAATGTGTAAATACTTGTGGGTGTCAAACTGGCTGGCATCGAAGTTTCTTCTGACATTACACCAGCCGCTGCCAAAGTATGCTCTCGCTACGCTCCCTCGGCTCGCACACATTATAGAGTCATCAGTTCTAATCTAACCTATTTTTATAAATTCAAATGGTAATAACTTCAACATTTAATTATCATGACGGGATTTTGGGATTTTGTATTTCGTGTTTCGTTATTTTGTGCTTCCGGTCTAGTGTTCTTTAGAGATTACAAACTTTCAGTCAAATGAACATTTGACATTTAGATAATCGGCATTCCGTGGATAGGTCTGATGAATGTTACGTATATTAAATTCGTACTTTCGGTATTATGATCCGTACCCCTTCAATGGCTGTGCTTAGCACCCCGTGTCTTATTTCTCTCCCGGGTCAAATTAGTATTACTTATTTTTTATATTAAATAAATTCTCCTTGTCAGCTTGGAGTTTGTACTTGGCTGACTTTTACTCCACGACTTGGAAAGCATTTCAATACTGTACTTACAATTAGTTTGTTAGTTATTTGGCGGGAGGAAAGACAAGCAACCCCCCCTGGGTTGCAAAAAAAATTGACACTAAAAACCTATAAGCCTAAAAAGTAAATAACTTAAAGTGTAAAATAATATTTTTAAAACTTAGTACCTACACTTCAAATAACATTTTATTACAGTAGCCGAGAAAAGGTTTTACCAAAGTCGGCGCCCAGTAAGGAATAATCGAGAAAAGGTTCACGAGTGTACTGTTATAAAATGTTATTTGAAGTGTATGAAGTTTTAAAAATATTATTTTACTTACACTTTTTAGTTCGTAGTTCTTGAAGGCGGTTTTTTTGTGCATTAAAGTATATCTATCTATTTAACGCTTGACCACAATCTCAACTGATGGAGAGTGATGATGATGAAAAGTGGTCCAAATTAAACTGATCCGGAAAAGCAATTCCGTCAGTGATAATAATTATTCTGTCGATTAACAGGGATTTAACAGTCGTTTGTAATTTTTTTCTCCCAGGGGAAACCATCAAGGTCACTTTGTTACACGTGTAGGGAACACGGTGGTGAGTGGGACTCTAACCCTAACCAAAACCCCTGGAGTGGTCATCTCTGCGCAATAGCGGTCAGAAACCCCACAGCCGGGACTAGACCACACTGATCGCTGATCGCGCTCGCCGCTTCACCCCTACCCGGCGCAATGCAGCCCTTCATTGCTGTACGATCTATCGGGACACCCGGTAACATCGTCCCCCGCAGAGTCGTATGCTGAGCTAGCCACTCCCCAGCAGTGAGTAGAGCTTAGGTATTCCGAAGGCCTGTTAAGTCGCCTCTTTGACAGTCGTTAGTCTTATCACCTCGGCATGAACAAACAAAGGGGAAGAAACCGAAGGTGACACCAACATTGTGTCCACCGAAGACTAAGTGCGATGATGAGGGTTTTATTAAAGTGGCGAAGAGGAAGAGGTCCGTTAGCCGTAACCACCGAGGCACTGCTCCGATAAGAACGGAAAGCTCGTTACAGCCAGAGACGCACACTACGCAATTGTACGTGTCCCGCTTACACCGGTCTACGAAGGTTGAGGGAATCGTAGACTACGTGCGAAAGAACTCCAACTGGACGCTAAGGGTCGAATGATTGGAGTCTCGCCACAAAGTGAACTTTATTTGTGGTGATAATACCGACCCATTCCCTGGCGACTTTTATAAGGGAAGACTTCTGGCCGCAGGGAGTCGTCTTTCGGAAGTTTCGAGGACGGCTACCAGCTGACTCTACGCGCCGCACGTAGTAATTTGAAAAAAAGATGTGTATTTTATTTTATTATGTATATTAGACTGTTAGGTATTTATTATATGGGCCAATGACATATTTTCGAATTTATCTTGTTGAACGAGTTATTATTATTATTAACTAAACCATCATCATCATCATCATCAGCCCGTCGTAGTCCACTGCTGGACGTAGGCCTCTCCAATCGTCGCCACTGTGATCTATCCATGGCTTCTCGCATCCAGCTCTTGCCAGCCATCCTACGCAGATCGTCCCCCCACCTAGCCAGAGGGCGCCCTACATTACGTTTGCCAAGACGCGGTCTCCACTCCAGAACTCGTTTACCCCATCGGTTGTCGGTTCTGCGGCTAATATGGCCAGCCCACTGCCACTTAAGCTTGCTAATCCGGTAAGCAATGTCGATAACTTTGGTTCTCTGCCGGATCACCTCATTTCGGATTCGATCTCGGAGAGAGACGCCGAGCATTGCTCGTTCCATAGCCCGCTGAGCGACCTTTAACTTTAACTAAACCACTGAAAATATGCTAGCTGTCTTATCATGACAAATTCACTTAAAAGGACAAATAAATGGACGGTGGTGGGACCAAATGGATAAAGCTATTCCATTTATTTTTCCATTAACATCGTTAGTTTAACTTCGGAGTAAAGCGTATTGCGTAATAAAAGTGACCGTAACTATTCCATTGCAAGCTTTCATCATTCCATAGTTTCTATGTACCCAAACACCTTTAACTAATACGATATCATGTATTTTACTTATATTATGGAAAAGGTTTTAGTCCCTCCACCAGCCCATGGTCCTTCCTACCGTCTCGGCATACGGACCGAATCTTGGGAGACGCTCACCAGGTACTTGCTAAGGGCTCTTTCCCAGGTGCGTTTCTTCACTCCCTACAAAGTCTGTGTCTGTGTCCCATCTCAATGTCACTTCTCCCCAAATGGGGCGTGAAACACCACAACACAAGCGACTCGCGCTCGGGCAGTTCTCAAATCAATCTCCTTCCTAATGTTAAGCCTTTTGTGTGCAAACGCACGCAACCGTCGAAAACCTTCTGCAGAGTTGACCATCTCTTGATGGTATACTGGTCCTATCTCGTTTTTGTTCCAGTCATTCAGCATCTGTTACCGCTCTTCTTCATACAGCTGACATTCCCACAGCACATGGTCCCGAGTTTCATCAACTTATGGAAAAGGTTTTAATTTTATTTAAGTATTTTTATCCCGAAATTTAAATTTCATTTTAGTTACGAATAGACACAGGCCTAGAATCTCATGGCGAGATGAGCTTAATTTTATTGGCCCTAACTGTAAACACTATCTCTCAAAACCCAAAAATAAAGAGAGATATAAGCCCCAGTAGAAATAATGGAAAAATTAAAACTGTGGACAACCACACTTTGGCATGAAATGAGCTGACACGACTGGAGGGATACCACGGCCACACAGAAAACTGGTGTTAAGCAGCGCCAGCGCTGTATTTGGAGGGTACCGGAGGCGTAATGAAAGCTTAAAGGTTGACAGCGCTCATTTTGACTCCGCTGGTGTTTGCGGGTGTCCGTTTGTCCATGGGTGGCGGCACACGCTTACCATCAGGTGATCTATCTGCTTGCCACTTCACATAAAAATGTAGAAATAAGTGACATAATGTAAGTAAGTTAGAAATTTAAGAAATTATTAATTTACAAATTCGAGTAATACCTTTTTTTTTGACAATAGGCTAACGTTTGATCACAATCGCACCTGATGGAAAGCAACGAAGAGGTCTAGGACGATACGCGTTTGCCTAAAAATAGGCACCTTTTATATCACTAATGCCTTAAAGATGTCCAGATTATAGTGGTCAGGAAAAACAGAACTCGGCAAGGAGTTCCATTCCTTAGCCGCTCGCATTATAAATGTAGAAGCGAATCACTTTGTGCTGATAAGGGATAGTTCTACCACATAAGGATGAAAACCCTCGCCACGCCTTGTCGTCCGGTGATGGAATAGGCTGAACTCGTGGCAATGAGCAGTCTTTTGAAAAGTCTTTTAAGATCTTGATATCATTTTATTGGTAAACATGTCACAGGTCGCCTTCCAACCAACTATAACCGACCTACACGCTATTATAAAAACGAGTCCATTTTCATTTTCCAGTCCCGCTAGAAGAGTTTATAATTATTTTTGTTCGAATAGCCAGAATTTCATCTGATATTAAGTGATGATATCGCCGAGTATCGAGGACTAAAACCTCGATGCATGAAGCCTCCTTTGTTCACTTTTATGGCGCGAAGAAAACTTTATTATTTTTTTAAATATCGGCGCTCCTTTGTTTTTACGTGTCACTAATTTTCTCACCTTTGGACAATGAGCGTACTTTTGTAATATTTACGCATTAGTTCGTGATCATTTTCTCCGCTCACTAGAAATTTAACTTAACTTTATTTTTTCCTTGTTTTTATGACTGCTGTGGTAAGATGTATTGTGTCTGTTCCAACCCTTTAATGTTTACAATGTAGGTTAGCCGGTATTCGTCGTTTCTGTTTTTATATGAGTTAATTGTAGTATAAGTAGGTTTATTGTATTGTATGGTTATGTATGTATATTTAGTCATATTATATATTACTCACATGTATGTTTATGGATATAAATTTATTTAGCCGTCATACATATTTCTGCATCGCCTAGTGGTTGACTGGTAGAGAATGCTGTATAGCATTAAGTCCGCCAATTGTACTTTATTTTCTTGTGCAATAAAGAATAAATAAATAAATAAATAATCATTGTTATACAATTTTACATTGTCCGTCATTTTACGAATACCGCATATACGTTCCTGAATCCCGCCGGCAGAAGCCTGCCGGTACACCGAGGGTGGACCATTTTTATCTAGTAAAAGCCTATTCCCTCTTTTCTTAAATACGTTAAAACCTTAGATTTCAGGGAACACGTCTACAGTACAAATTGCCGGTATTTCTTCAACATAAGGGCGTTGACCTTTTCTCCGTCTTGTGTCTGATTCTTCAGATACTTATATTTGTAGCTATGAATATACTTATTTGCAGTACAATGCAAATATAAAAAGGATGGGGCTTTAACCCTTTTACTTACAATTCTTAACACCTAACGATTTGCCAAAAAATATCAGTTTTTGCGTGGACCACTCCGATGCAGTATAGATAGTGAAATACTCTTATTGCAAAAAAGGTCATGTTCTCTTTTGTAGCGATCTCATCCAGACAAACTTGCGGCAGAGGAAAAGTACAGATTTGCGGCGCCGGTCGCATTGGTGTCAGCACTGTGTTTGATAGTTGTCTCATTTAATTAGAGTTATTTTGCGGATGACTTGACATTCTTCCAAATCGATCGCGCCGTTTCCAATATGTAAGCATGCGCTGGCAAAGAGAACACGAAAATTATCGATTATCTATACTAATGAGTTATTAATGTGAAAGTGTGTGTCTGTTTGTCCAATTTTCACGGCAAAACGGAGTGACGGATTGACGTGTTTTTTTTAAACGGGGGTAGTTGATAGGATGGAGAAGTAGTATAGGCTACTTTTTGCTTCTGTCTAATGCAAGCAAAATGCCGGACAAAAGCTAGTAGGTAAATAAATACGCCTGTTTGTGAAGCCAAGGACTATGCTGTATTTTCACGATCATCCTTACGACCAATCGTTAGGTGTAGATACGACCATATCGTAGATGAATCGTAATGAATGCTATCGTTTGGGACTTAACAGACACAGAGAAACACGTCGTATTTATTATCTATGTCATTCGTGTCATAATCACGGCCAGTTATGGCCCGGACTTTTAGAAGGCGTGCGTGACGCCAAAGCCAACACATAGAGGCCCGTTTAATTGACTTTTTTTAAGTGAAAGGCGGGAGACGAGCAGATCGCTTGATGGTAAGCTATTGCCACCGCTCATAGACACCCGCGAAACCAGTGAAGTCACAAGTGCGCTCCCAACCTTTAACCCCCCCTTTCCCCCGGACTGGGCCTCTGATACCCTCACTCACGCAGCGAAACACAACCCAGTGCTGCTTCACGCCGGTTTTCTGTGAGGCTGTGGTATCACTCCGGTCGAACTTTACTCTAGCGTGATATTTTGTTATTATGTATGTCATTTATTTCTGTAATGGGTTACCTACGTCAGTGCGAAAGCCGTTACATCGAATTTTGTTTCTTCGAAAACCTTTCATCGACATCACGATACTGCGATGCTTTGGTACATCGATGTCTTGTTACTGCGATGTAACGTTACATCGAAAAACTTTACTTCGAATGATTTTACTGCGACGCCTTGTTTAATCGACGTATTGTTACTGCGATACTACGTTACATCGAAATAGTGTTATGGAAAAAGTTCAATGATCGATAACAAAAAACAATCGTTTAAAATATATTTTTTTAAATAACATTACATTGCAGCAACAAAACGTCGATTGGACAAGACTTCGCAGTACAGTTTTCGATGCAACGTAGTATCGCAGTAACAATACGTCGATTAAACAAGGCGTCGCAGTAAAATCATTCGAAGTGAAGTTTTTCGATGTAACGTTACATCGCAGTAACAAGACATCGATGTACCAAAGCATCGCAGTATCGTGATGTCGATGAAAGGTTTTCGAAGAAACAAAATTCGATGTAACGGCTTTCGCACTGACGTAGGTAACCCTTTCTGAATTGCGGGAAATTTTGTCACTGACTTTAGGGTGGGTTGCTTGGGGCCGAAGTCAATACGTAGAAGCCCAGTTCGATTATCTTTATTATAACATCCCTCTTTTTGGTTAGTGACAGGGGTTAATCATCTGTCAAGAATTCTTTGCCCAAAGAAATTCACACTGAATTTCTACTTTGCCAACAGCGTGCACGCTCGGGTAATTTAATTGAAAGGTAACAGTTGGCAACAAAGAATTCAACACAATAGAGGCCAAACTCCGGATATTTGAGTAAACAGACCCGAGTTGTACAATGCGTGCGCTTGCCGGCTCGCTGTTTCGTTCTTGGCGGTCAAATTATTCAGGTTCAAATTATTCCAAAATCTTTACTTAAAATTTGCCTTTACTATTTGAGAGTTCATTGAATATATTTTTCAGAGGAAACGTGAAAAAAGTAATTCCAATGGGCTTGAAAATCATTACCCAACTGCGCCAGAAAAAAGGTAATGTTTCTCGAGAGTATAATCACAGAATAATTAATATCCATTGACACGCTCTCAGCCCTGAACGGCGCTGATGAAATCTTGAGAGCTGTCATTTTGCATTTACTGAGAGAATGACACAGAGTGCCAGAGTATAACAATATGGCTGACTCGTGGAGCATGTTTCTTACATAGACATAGCATCCTAAACAGACTGAGCCTTTTCATAGAAAGCCATGCTAGAAAAACCACGCTTCTTTCTCTTCCGCACCCGTATAGAGATGCATTAAAGCTGCGTTAGAGTCGGTTGTATCTCTTTCACACAATGTGACTTTTTTTTTATAATGGCACATTCCGTTTAACAAGCCCATTTTCTAATATTTTCATGGTTTTTCAGGCATGTTTTCAAACACAATGAGTGGACGCACTGCTTACTGACTAAATATAACTAGGAAAATCAGAACAAGCCACCAGTATTTGTATTCTATTCAAAGCTTTATGAGGTTAACATTTGTATTGTTATGAATATAAAAAGCTTTCCAATAGGTCGCTTATGTATTTTGTTAATATTTATTGCTTTGGATTACACTCCAGTATTCAACTGGCAAAACCTAAGGGCTCCTTTTTTATTGGTAATTGGGTTTTCTTTTGCTAAAGCAACGTAATTTTTCTTTCGGTACCCTCACTCACACTGCGAAATACAGCGTAGGCTAGTTTTAGACTAGTGTTTTGTGTGTTTGGTGTAGACGTGTGTAGCTCTTTACTGAAACGACTCAGTGATCCGACTCAACCAAATGATACACTGTTCCGATTCTCTAAAATTCGCTTCGAATGTATCATTCGACTCAAATGAGCTGAATGATCCGATTGAGCTGAATGATCTGAGTGAGCGGAATGATCCGAATGAGCTGAATGATCCGAGTGCGCCAAATGAGCGGAATGACTCACGGATCTATCTGAGAGACGATGTTCCAAATGAGACATTTCACTGTTTCGCATCTCTGCACTGATCCAGATGCAAATGTTCCAATCTTTTGAAAGATACTTTTTTGCCAGGTCTATTATGATAGTCACCATTTTTTCCGAACCCTAAAATTGAAACGACATCGAAATATTATGTTGCCGAGAGTACACAAACGGTTCACCGTTGCTCTGTTTGCAGACGTGAAACAACACGATTATTTGTTTTACGGGTTTTGTCTAAAATCAACTGGTTTTACGTACCCGCTCTCGTGTTGTGAAATTTATTTGAAGCTCAGGTATCGTGGCCAGAATTGATATTGGTCATGAATTTTCGTAGTCTGTAGCAAAATAAGAATATACTGTAAGTTTTGAGGAAATATCAAACCATTGTGTTGATAGATCTTATATACATAGGTACCTACTATGGAAGGGTCAACGTTGAGGTGAAGATCCCGCCAAGGGACGCTAAACTGAACCCCAAGTCTGTCGTATTAAGGCCGAGTTCATTATTATTTCAAACCGTGCGTTACCTATGAGTGATTAAATCACGTTTACTGTGTGATTACTGTTATTGTGACATTGAAGTCGAATTTAGAGATTTCATACATTCGTCCATCATCATCATCATCATCAGCCTATCGCAGTCCACTGCTGGACGTAGGCCTCTCCAATTGTTCGCCACTGTGATCTATCCATGGCTTCTCGCATCCAGCTCTTGCTAGCCATCCTGCGCAGATCGTCCTCCCACCTAGCCAGAGGGCGCCCTACATTACGTTCTACAAATCTCCATCATTCATCATTCAAATCATTCGTCCATACAAATCTCTAACTCGACTCAATGTCGAGTGAAATCTTCATTCTCGACTTTTTCACACGCTCTGTACCTACATTTTTTTGTTTGTTTGAATCCGACAAGTATATCTCGTACGTTACGGGACGGTTTTATTGAATTCCTCGGGGCTTCTTGATTGATGGCAGATCTAGATTTAGTTTTGTTGTTTTGCTTCTGGGAACTATGGCTCAGGTGTATCGATTCCATACAAATGGTACACTACTTGTATCAAAGTTCCATAAATAATTTATCCTACTTACTGATTATGTTCGAATGAATGATTGATGAATCGATGATTTACGTTCCATTCTCATTAAAATTCTTTTTTTTATATCATGGCTCCACCCGATGATATCTCACCAATGTCAAGTAACTAATTGAGAATAAGTTGGTAGTAAACAGTCAATGTCAGTCAAAGTCACAGTCACTCAATAAAACGCTGGTGTTTAACGTTTGATTGACCTACAAATTCTGCCGATACCGCTCTAAATACAATCGCGTGTTTTAATACTCTATTAGGTCCAAGCAAGTTGTCCGTGACAACTCACTCAACGCACAGTAGCAGTGTTAAACACGATATAATTCAACGATTTTTATTATCAGAATTACTTTGCGGCACTTCACTGCACAATTAAACACCTAAAATTGTTCACTAAAAACCACTAAATAATAATTTAAAACCCTTGAATTGCATCAGCCCACGCTGAGTATTTGACTCCTACCGTCGGAATCATCCTATTTTTAATAACATAAGTATCTACTATTTTTTTCTTTCATATATTCATTTATAAAGTAACATAGGAGCAAATATTTTACATGAAAAATATAATGTTAATATGGTGTTTCGTTTTCAGTAATATAATTAATTCGTTGGCAAAGAAATACTAATAACTTATGCAATTATATTTTAACGTTTCTAGATATTAAATCTCTATTTTATTTTCCATGAAGCTGGGTTCCAAACAGTAGCCAGATTTCAGAACCAGAGCTAGTTTTAATATTTATGAATCTCCTGGAAATACATTTTGAATACATTTTGCTTTAGCGAGATTTCACAAAGTATTTTCTGTATTATTAGTGTAAATTATAATAGGCTGTTCCAATATTAATCTATCAATCAATAAGCTCATCACAGTTCCCTCAAAATAATAAATTTAAAATATCTTTATCTGCATAGGATTGTACTTACAAATAGTCATACATTTAGGTAATTTATAACTTTTTATTAGTATATATTAATACATATATAATTAGATACATAAAAATATACTCAAAAAATTAATTAATATAATTTGATTTTACCACCGGCTCAGAAAGTTTTTTCTGGTGGAGAAAATCCGACAAGAAACTCGCCAGTTACTCTTTTTAATCGCCAAACTGTCATACAATGTAGTATCATTCTCATACTAAGCCATAGAATTTGTGTTTTTTTTTTCAAGCTTATTTAGCGCACGACATTTATCTCACAATCATCTATGGCCCGATTTTTGATGGCCACTTTTTTAAAATCCTGCTACATATAAGTGAGACAGGAATAGCGTCTAAAATAAGCCAGCAGTAAAATAAATTTCATTTCCTGTCTTAATTTCGTCACAATAAAAAAACTATCCTACAAGGCAGATTTTTGTTAAATAAGTTAATATGTAGAACATAAAAATTTGATTGCTAAGTAAAAGTTCGCAAAGCTATTGGAACGGAAGTGCCTTATTTGCTCGAGTTATCATCGACTCGTGAATAAGACGACGTCGCATCTCAACTCTATTTTGTGTCAGTACCATATTGCATATTAAACTAAGCTCTAACTATTCTTGTACTAAACTTAAATACTTCCAACTCGTAAGCGCAACGTGCGATATCAAACTTTATGAAATAATTAAGTTACATGGTCTGAGTTTTGTTTGCTTCTTCTTAGTCTGTGGTTTGAAGTATAGAATCTAAACGTCATTGTTATATTAGTAAAGTCCGATCACGGTTATATGGCACGTGGCAAAAGTCGGAAATAATGCTGTTTTGACATTTTCGTATTGAAAATCGTTTTACAACGCCCCCCTGTCAATGTGTCAGTTGTGCCTTCTGATTGTGGTCGCACTATGTGGCCCGAACTCACTTTGTTTCGGGACTTCATTTTGAAAAATGAAGTCATTTTGAAAAATGAAGTCACTGTGAGTCGGGACTTCATTTAGAAAAATGAAAATTTTGAACCTATGTTTAATCCCCTTAGGGGGTGAATATACGCACAGCGCTTTGTGCTCAAAGTAATGTTCCGGAAGCTTTTTCGGTACCCAACAACATTGCTTTATAAAGACAGCTTGGTCTTGGCTGCACGGCAGTTATATGTACTAAAGCTTGCTTTTGCAGCCCATAGAAGAACTGTTACATCAGCTGACTACGAGTCTTAACACAAAAACGTGTCTTCAAGCTAAAAACACCCGCCACTCGCTCCACATTCGCGAAGCGTTTCGGGATCATTGTAGATAATGAAGTGTATAATAAAGACCTAAAGCACTGTTGTATTATTAATTGTCCTACGCGGAAGGCTATAAATATTATTCAAGAATGGCTGATGACATTAAGCTATCATCATCAGCCTATTTAAGTCCCCACTGCTGGGGCACGGGTCTCCCTCAATTCATGAGGGGTAATAGCCATACTCACCACGCTTGGCAGACGGGTTGGCGAGGGTTTTAAGCTATGATGATACGTAAAACCTGATTAAAAGCATAAACAATGATGAGACTGTTTTTATTATGGTAGCGAGACAAATTGCAAGGTAATAGTTCCTACTTATTAATCTTCTTATATACTAGTATAAATCCTTTTAATAATAATGTACTTTTAAATGCCAGCAGCTTTACCTTAGTCGCCTTCTACGACAGCTCGGTAAGAGTGAGGGTGGCCTATTCTACTCTGCCGGGCACCACACGGCCTAACGTAACGGTAAAAGGCGACTAATGTAAAGCTGCTGGCATGATCATCAGCACCTAGAGAAGGAAAACTCTGCATTTATATCAAAACCCTCGCCAACCCGTCTGCCAAGCGTGGTGAGTATGGCAATTACCCCTCATGTGATTGAGGGAGGCCCGTGCCCCAGCAGTGGGGAGTTCTATGGGCTGACGATGACGATGTACTTTTGAATGATATACTACATATACACACATATACATGCATAAAGACACAAATATATATCCTTTATTATGACTATAGTATTATATTTTTAAACAAAATGTTTTGGTTTTCGTATATATATAAGCACATATTGTCCTTTATATTTAATTTTTATGCTAGAGGTGACAGACGAGCAAGCGAGTCACCTGATGGAAAGCAATCATCGCCACCCTTTAACATCCGTGAAATCAGAGAGATTGCTAATGCGTTGATAGTCTTTTTAAAAAGGAGTACGCTCTTCTCTTGAAGGTCCCTAAGTCGTAGGCGTTGGAAATACCCGTAGGTAAACTGTTCCACACTGTTCTGTTCCACAGAACTGAGATACGTGGTAGAAAATTCCGCTAAAAACGCACAGTATTAGACCGCCATCCATCGAAACGATGGGGATGGAATGACAATCGCTTGTGTTATAATTTATCCTTCCATGTATCATAATTTTGTTGGAAATAAATATTTTTATTTCATTTTCAGTTACACCTGAAATTTTCTGTTATGTATATGGAGAATGTGACTGACTTTGCATCTGACGCGTTTTGGAAGTTTTTGACTATTGAACCTCATAACCACCTACATAACCTTAATTTATTACTTACACTTCCTTAATATCGGTACCCGTAAATTCAGTTCAAAGATATCTGACGGCCCGTTTGGATCAGTGGTAGTGAACGCTGCCTCTGGTTGCGGGTTCGATCCCCGCACAAACATTTTGTGTGCATGAACATGTCTATTTGTATTGGTCTGGGTGTTTCCTATGTATTATAAGTATGTATTTACAAAAGAAAAGTATTAAATCATTATTTTTGTAATTCCGCTGTTGGATCTGATATCCGTAACACAGGTGCTTGAGCTACCTATCTCGGAGTCAGATCAATGTTTGAGATTTTGTGAAATATTTATTTATTTATCTAGAAATGAAAAAACATGGGAAGTTTTGTTCAATGTGTTACGCTCGCCTAATCTATGGAGATCGCTGCATCGGCATGCATCGGCGGTGACCTTAATAAACATTGCACACGGCCGCGGCGCAGCGTCAGCAAAACGTGCGTGTATGACGAAACCGGACTTTCATCGCTGATTGCCAATATTTCCTAATCATATTCGGTTCACACTTCGAGCAAATATCATTGTACTTAGATTTAATTTAAATTGTAATTTTCCTTTATAATTAAATTTTATTAAATAAATTGATTTTTTTTGGATCCTCCGGCTGTAGCTAACGTATTTGGCGCAGTCGGTAGGATTTTCGCGGTCGGTCTCCAGAGAAAAAGAAGATTTCCGTACGAGCCGCCCGAGTGGCTATCAAGTCGCGCATCGAAAATCCGAACCTACGGGAGCTGCAGTCCAGAGGTGAATCCAGACATCGATTCGTCCGAAAGAAGACAATGTTGTAAGTCCTTGAATCTTTCAAGTCATACCTTCCCAATCCTTAAGTGATTATCTATCTATTTATAATTATAATTTTTAATACCTATTTTTTAATTACCTATACATAATATCCTGTCCGATTCTGGGCACGATATTACCTTATTTTATTTTATTATAATTTGTGTGTATGTTCTATTAGTTCGCCAAGATTTTTCACCCTAGGGAATCGCGTAGCGTTAGGTTAGATAGAGATAGTAGGGATAGAGCGCTAGACCAGCACAGGAATTTAGACGAGAGAATGGCTCAATACGATATAGATGTTATTTACAAGTCCCTAAGACTATTGCCTGATTTTGACGGTAATTCGCATGTATTGACGCGATTTATAAAACTATGCGATCAGCTAGTATTGAAACATTATTGCACTACTCCGGGTAACGAATTATCTAATTTGGCTCTTATTAATGGTATCCTGAATAAGATCACTGGTCCTGCGGCTAGACACATCAACACCAATGGCATTCCGGAAAACTGGCAGGGAATCAGGTCCGCGTTAATTAATAACTTCGCCGACCATCGCGACGAGTCCTCCTTATATAACGATTTGGCTATGCAAACTCAGGGCTCTAGCACCCCCCAGGAATATTATGAGCGGTGCCAGAATCTATTTAGCACAATCATGACATACGTTTCGCTTCACGAAGCGGTGCCTACTACCATAGAAGCCAAACGTACGCTTTACCAGAATCTAACCTTAAAATCCTATCTAAGAGGCCTTAAGGAGCCTCTGGGTTCCCGGATACGCTGTATGCGACCTGATTCAATGGAAAAAGCATTAGAATTTGTTCAGGAGGAATTAAATACAGTATATATGCAAACCCGTAATGAAGCTGGCCCATCGCATAAGAAGGATTTGTCCAATCCTCAATCCTTCAACCTACCCCTAAATAACTTTGCCCCGAAACTACCCTTATATACCATGCCCAACACTGGCAGACCATTGATGCCATCCACGTTTAATCCCCCTGGTCCTTCTCGGCAGCAGCCGATGCAACCCCCATCTCATGGTTGGAGGCCCAATCCAATTAGAATGCACTACCCTCAGGGTCCCACCAGGACGCAACAGATGATGCGTGCCCCTCTACCGAATTACAACCCAGGTAGCCATGTCTTTAGATTACCTAATAGACCTCCGCCTCAGCAGTCATTCGGTGCGCCACGCCCTATGAGTGGCGTTAGCCATTTTGTGCCTAAACCCTTACCACCTACAGGACGTGACTGGAGGGTACATGGCAATCCACCCCCTAGTAATTACTTTAAAACAAGGGAGGTTAACATGAACGAATTTGAATACGATTATGACTATAATGGGTATGACTATGGAGACTATGATCCAGAATTTACCTACCCGCCAGAGCAGTATAGTTACTATGACATTCCCGACTATACTTATTATAGTTATTCACCAGGCTCTTATAATGAGCATCCTGCCGCGGAAAAGGTAGACCCGGAATCAAACGTTGCTTCGTCTGAAAATTTTCAGCAGATATCCCAATCCGAAAAGCCAAAATAGAATTAAATTTTCACATCCAGAGACAATTAGGGTTCATTCAGACTAGTGATCCCCCATTAAAGCTATTAATCGACACAGGTGCTAATCAATCATTTATAAGCCCTGATGCGGTTTCTAAATATTTTAGTCATTTACCTTTAAATTACGAGCCTTTCGAGGTAACTAACGTTCATGGGACTAGTAAGAACGACTACTCTATAACCCTACCGTGCTTCCCGGAATTAAATGAGAAAACAGACATAACACTGTTCGTATATAAGTTTCATAATTACTTTGACGGACTTTTAGGATTTGACTTATTAGAAAATTGGGGATCCAAGATAGATCTTAAGAATAAACTGATCCTAACTAGAAACGCGCAAATACCGATAGAGATGTACGATTCGCGTAATGTAAACCTTTACGAGGATATCATACCCGCTAATTCCTCTAAGCTATTAAGACTACCTATCAACACACTTGATGGTGAAGTTCTGGTTCAAAGTCAAACTATATGCAACTGCTTAATTTCTGATTGCTTAACAACGGTACATAAAAATAGAGGCTGGGTAGAGATCACTAACAATTCATCTAACGATCTCATCTTTTCCATGGACCGTCCCATAGAAGCTGAGTTATTTAATATTGAAAGCGTACACACTGAAATACCATCGGATCGCACACAAGCTGTTTTATCTTGCTTACGAACCGACCATCTTAATCCAGAAGAGCTCGCGAATTTAAGAACATTATGTGCAAATTATGCGGACGTGTTTTATCTTGAGGGAGAACCTCTAACGTTCACCAACAAGATCAAACATAAAATCAGAACAACCGATGAGATTCCAGTGCATACCAAGAGTTATCGGTATCCCTACGTTCACAGACAAGAGGTTAGACAACAGATAACCAAAATGCTGGAACAGAACATTATAAGACCTTCTGACTCTGCTTGGAGCTCTCCCATTTGGATTGTTCCTAAGAAGGCAGATGCATCTGGTAAAGTTAAATGGCGTCTTGTCGTGGACTTTAGAAAAGTAAACGAGAAGACGATTGATGACAAATACCCCATCCCTAATATCACCGATGTCCTTGACAAGTTAGGGAAATGTCAATATTTTAGCACCCTCGATTTGGCAAGCGGATTCTATCAGGTCGAAATGGACCCCCTGGATGTTCACAAGACCGCTTTTAACGTAGAAAATGGACATTACGAGTTTTTACGCATGCCAATGGGTCTGAAAAATTCTCCGTCAACTTTTCAACGGGTGATGGACAATGTACTGAAGGACCTACAGCATCAAATATGCCTGGTGTATATGGATGATATAGTAGTCTTTAGTACGTCCCTCCAGGAGCATATAATTAATCTAGAAAAAGTCTTCATAAAATTGCGAGAATCCAACTTTAAAATCCAAATGGATAAGTCGGAATTTTTAAAGTTGGAGACCAGTTTCTTAGGACACGTCATTTCTAACGAAGGTGTAAAGCCCAATCCTGATAAAATAGCTGCTATAGAAAAATATCCTCTTCCCAAAACTCCCACAGAAATCAAACGTTTTCTCGGATTACTGGGGTACTATAGGAAATTCATCCCAGACTTCGCACGACTAACAAAGCCATTAACTAAATGTCTTAAGAAGGGTTCTAAAATAACATTAGATAAAACTTACACAGATTGCTTTAATCATTGTAAAATGCTTTTAACTAACGACCCCATTCTACAATATCCTGATTTTTCCAGAGAGTTTTTACTAACAACTGATGCGTCCAATGTAGCTATTGGGGCTGTTTTGTCCCAAGGTGCCGTTGGTTCAGACAAACCTATAGCTTACGCATCCCGTACACTGAATTCAAGTGAATTAAATTATAGCACAATAGAAAAAGAGCTCTTAGCTATTGTATGGGCAACAAAATACTTTAGGCCCTATCTTTTCGGTCGCAAGTTTAAAATTATAACCGACCACAAACCTTTACAGTGGATAATGAGCCTAAAAGAACCTAACTCACGACTAACAAGGTGGCGGTTAAAACTTAGCGAATACGATTTTACCGTAATTTATAAACAGGGTAAATGTAATACCAACGCAGATGCATTATCTCGGATAGAACTAAATAACGAAGAGCTTATGTCTATTGTAGCTAACCCATCTGAGAATATGCCAACATTAGATGACTCTAGAACTATTACCGCCCCAAATCCTTCAGATCATTCTACAACCGCGACAGTCCACACAGATAACGAGAATCCAATCTTGGAAGTACCAATTTCAGACGAACCATTAAATAAATTTACTAAACAGATTGTCTTGAACGTTGTAGGTGATATTAAAGGGCGACCAGTTGTAACTAAACCTTTCGATACACATACTCGTATCACAGTTCAGTTATCAGAATCTAACTTAGAAGAAGATGTTGCTAATGCCATAAAAGAGTATGTGCATCCAAAAGTTAAAACAGGCCTGCTTATTAACCCACCTTTGGCCATGTACTCTATCATACCTATCATTCAACGCACTTTCAAAAGCTCAGCAATGCAATTAGTACTTACTAAAAAGGAAATTGAAAATGTAAGGGAATATTTAAGGCAGCAGGAAATTATTAATAAATACCACGATGGTAAGACTAACCACCGCGGTATTAATGAAACTTTCCTAGCTCTGTCTCACAAATACTATTGGCCTAAGATGCGTGAAAGTATTACTAAATTCATAAACGAATGTACAATATGCGGTCAGGCAAAATATGACCGAAATCCCATCAAACAGCAATTTAAAATTGTACCTATTCCGAATAAACCCTTTGAACTTGTACATCTTGACTTATTAACCATCCAGGGCGAGAAGTTTTTAACAATAGTTGACGCCTTTTCTAAATACGCCCAGGCTTACTATTTGAGAGACGGAACAGCTATCAGTGTAGTTCAAGCTTTGCTTTCATTCTCTACTCATCATGGCATACCGGTCACAATAGTTACAGATAATGGGCCAGAATTCACGAACCAATTACTAGCGGAATTCGTAAGATTACACAGATTACAGCATCATAAAGTCGCAGCGCATACACCTAATGAAAATGGAATTGTCGAAAGATTCCACGCGACTATTCTAGAACATCTTCGAATATTAAAAGTCACACAGAAAAACGAATCTGTTATTAATCTTATGCCTTACGCCCTTCTGGCTTATAATAACAGCATACACAGTCTTACGAAGTGTAGACCTATAGAATTAATCACAGGACACTTTGACCCTCGCGACGCATTTGACATTGACCTTACAGTTCACTTACTGCAACAGTACATGACAAACCATAAGGATAAAATGACCAGTGCCTATAAAACAGTTCACGAGCTATGTACCGACACCCGCAAAGACTTGACAGATAATCGTAATAAGAATAGAGAGCCCGAAATTGACTATTGCCCGGAACAACAAATATTTATTAAAAATCCCTTCGCATCTCGTCAAAAATTGGCCCCACGTTTCACTCATGATATAGTTATGGCAGATCTCCCTATCCATATTTATACTAAGAAGAAGCGAGGTCCCGTAGCGAAACATAGACTAAAAAGAATCCCTAATAGCTCTAAATTGTTACAGAAGGATTCTGATCCTACATCTGTTCCTGCAATCCGTGGTAATGGAGGAGATAAGACTTGAAAGTCTAGATAGTGGTCCCGGAATACTTCCCTTTAAATTAGGCCCTTCCAGGATCCTGTCTCATTACCATTCCTTTCTGCAATATGTTAATCTTCACGAATTACGGGAAAGAATAGATTCCATAAATGATCAGTTAGTTATTAGTACCCCTGAGCTTAATAATAAGACCAACTTTCTATTTCAACCTCACATAATCTATCTTGACGCTAAGCTTAATACAGTATCAGACCAACTACAAACTTTTGAAACAAATCGGTTTAAAAGAGGACTCATCGACGGTCTAGGATCGGTAGTGAAAAGTATTACCGGTAATCTAGATTATACAGATGCATTGCACTATAATAAGGCTATTGAAACTATAAAACATAATGAGAATAAGTTACTAGCTGAATTTAATAATCACGTTAGCTTAACCAAGGACATGGCCGCGCAATACTCAAAGATTATCGATAGTATAGTAGATAACCAAAAGAAAATTGAAACTTTCATAAATAAAATTATAGAAAGCGATGCTACTAGAGAATATGATCTTATAAAATACGCTCATCTTGCTCAGGTACTCCTAATTCTTAGTGATAATATAGATTCTGTATCACAGGAATTGACTAAACTCCAGAATATCCTAGCATTCATACGGGTTTCTACTATGCATAACTCGTTTCTTAGCCCGCGCGAAATGCAAAGTCTAATTGATAGGGTAAACACTCTATATGGTAAAGATAGAATAGTAGACTTAGAAATAAGAGAGTATTATGACATAATTAAATTAGGTTCGTATTATATAGGAAATGAAATAGTAATAGTATACAAGTTTCCCATCTTTCAATCCCATATATATGATTTATATAAATTATCCATAGTTCCTAATAGCAAACATGAAATCCTTATCCCATCATCCCAATTCCTAGCTATCCATGAGAAAGATTTCAAGCACATAGAGGCTGAATGCCCGAAGACCAGCAAATGGTTTCTATGCGAGGAGAAAAGGAGCATCCAAAGTCGATCATCCGAAGACTGCATTCATCAACTCATTACCACCCAACAGCGGAAGGCATCCTGCAACCCTATCACAATTGCCTTGAGTCAACCAGCATATGAAGAGCTGGATGATCGCCACTACACCATCAGCTTTCCAACTCCTACGAAAGTTCATCTCTCATGTGGCCAGGATCTCTACGAAGAATTCCAAGGCAGTTATCTCGCAATCGTCCCACATAGATGTTATCTAGAAACACCACAGATAACAATATCCAACGTCAAGGATCGATTGAAAGGATATGTTCTTAAAATAATGGATCTGCCCCGGAAGCCAGATTACAACGCGTCTACAGTTAAACTCCAACTGAACACCATAAATCTCGATCAGCTTCATGCCACTAACATGAAGATCTCCCAGCATTCGGAAGTCACCCTCGAAAGAGATAATGATTACACCATATACCATACTACTATTCCGTTATATGTAGTAATGTTCGGTGCATGTGTACTAAGCAGCATCGTACTATACCGCAAATGCTATAGAAAAGCAGGTACATTGAAAATCGAGCCAGATGAAGTTCGATCACAGGAGATATACGCCACTCCAGAACCAAAGGCAGGAATAAATCAACCCCCACCTCAATTTACTGCGAAATTCTTCGGTGGTGGCTGTTCTTCGGGGGGAGGTGTTACGCTCGCCTAATCTATGGAGATCGCTGCATCGGCATGCATCGGCGGTGACCTTAATAAACATTGCACACGGCCGCGGCGCAGCGTCAGCAAAACGTGCGTGTATGACGAAACCGGACTTTCATCGCTGATTGCCAATATTTCCTAATCATATTCGGTTCACACTTCGAGCAAATATCATTGTACTTAGATTTAATTTAAATTGTAATTTTCCTTTATAATTAAATTTTATTAAATAAATTGATTTTTTTTGGATCCTCCGGCTGTAGCTAACGTATTTAATGCGCGCCCCTCTGTTATTTGTAAATGTTTAAAATCCATCAATGGTTTCTATCCAAATCCAAAAGTACAATAACAGTACAGGACTTACGACTTACAAAGGAGGTACGTCAAAATCTTGGAATACAAATACCTAATTTGCAAAACCAGCCGAGAGGATAGCCGTGCTTGATCCTATTTCCAGTCAGTCTGACGTACATTAAACATTCAATTTGATTCGGGACGCCGTTTTATAAATATTCAGTGGAGACTATAGTGGAAAACTGAGGGTGGAAAATTCAGTTACCAAAGCGGTTTGTTTTGTCACAATCTATTTAGCATGATAATATATAAGTTTTAAAACTTAAAAACATAGCCGTTGATTATTTAAAGTTATTTATTGTGAAGAATAGTAGGTTATGGAAAAGTGTAGCATAAAAAATATACATGTAAAACCTTTTATATGAAGTCGGTTAAAAACTAAAATAAATAAAAAAACAACTAACACAACCAAACCCCAAACACTACTTCCCCCAGGTGGGATGGACTCTGGTGCCCACCCTCAAGCAGTGATGTGTCTCCCTTTCCTCGTGCTTACGAGAAATAGCGAGTCAGACACAACACAAAAATAGATTTAAGATGTAAATAATAAAGTAGCTGTCCCATCGGATTATGATGGTAAGGGAAAAGAGAGTGCACTTGTGTTTGCGCACTCACTTGAGCACTATAATATATCCTGCGTAAGTGGCTGATCGTTGAGATTGGCCGCCGTAGACGAAATCGGTAGGAGGGTATTATGATAAAGTAGCATTAAACAAAGTATCAAAAAAATATAAAAAAAACAAAAATCTCTTTATTCAATTTAAATATTATAATCTACCGCTGATTCGGAATGTCATTTTTTACAGAGCAGAATCAGCAAGAAACTCCGTAGTTACTTTTTTCAAATAATATGGTAATTACAATTTTCTTTCTTATTCATGACAGTATGACATACAATGCTTATTATCAATATCGTTTAGATAAATCGTGAAAGTAAAATTATGAAATGAAATTATACATTAGAGGACAGGCGAAGAGATCAACATATCCAGGAATATATCATCAGGCCTTATCATTTAAATAATCACCTACTTTATAGTAGCCTTTCTGCAATAGGCAGTTTATTACGTGCAACTTAAACTTATATATCGATAAATCAATGTTTTTTTGAGGTAACTTATTAAACAACTGGAAGAGATCGCTCATAGTGATAAGGCCGCCTTCGTTGTACACATCCTGTAATATCTAGTTTTTAAGTTTTCATGCTTTATTTTGAGTGCAATAAAAGTATATTCATTCATTCATTCATACATTCTAATGCTCAATCCTACAAATAAATTTCCAATTTTATGAAGTCTAAGGTTCGGGACAGCAAGCCAATGTTTATTTCGCGTGTTAAAGCTATGAAAATCTGATTTTTGCGAGTAATGGCGCAAGTTATTGCGTACAAACATAATACAATAAAAAATGTCAGCACATAAGTTAGTACAAACAAGAACATTTAGGTTTGGTTAAGTGACGGTAACGATAAGTAAGTAGTTATGTATGTATCTAGTCCTAAAACTTACAAAGAAAATGATTTTTTGCGGAGCAAAAAAAAAAACTAAAAGCAATTATGTAAAACAAGCAAATAAAGGCACGGACCTAGAGTCTGTGGATTGTCAAATGTACCAAATAAAAAAAAATAAAAACAATGCTCGGCACGTTATACTTTGGAGGCTACAAAATCAATGCAGAAACGATATTAATACAGATATTGGAACACGAACAGACGGATCACCTAATGGTAAGTGGTTACCGCCACCCGTAGGCGGAGCCACAAATGCGCTGCCAACTTTTATATTCCCCTCATCCAGATTGAGACTCTGAGGAGAGACAAAAATGTGATGATGATGAAGTTTCGATTGACGTTATGGTGAGAATCGAAAAAATTTCAAGTGGTTGTTTGGCATTCTAAGAGATATCGAACGAAGTATAAAACGTATCACATTATGAGCACATTATAAAAATAACCTGAGAGTAATTAATTATTGTTCTTACAATAACCAACATTTTATCTTCAGCAAGTTGGATAAAACTGTCAAAAAGGATTTAATGCCAAATCCTGTACTAAATAGACTGAATTTTATTGTCCAGCAACGAAACCTTGTCAAACTAAGCCAGGGCTGTCAAATACCATAAGCCCGCAAATGTGTTTAAAAAGCCGTTTGTTGTCAATTGGGATTAGATATGGAAAAACAAAGTAAGTAAATAATCCTCACGAAATGTGAAATCCCACGGGACTTTTAGGATGAAAATAGTAGTTTATGTGACTGTCACATGATATGGGTTATTAAAACACGAGCGGTTTTGAAAAAAGAACGAATATTGGCGAGCTTTTTTATATTCGCGAGTGTTTTGCTTCCAAGTTGTATGCAATCTCATTTACTACTTTATCTATACTCATGTTTTAATATTCAAAAAAAGAAATCAAAAGGAAACTGATGAGGAATATTGGCTATCCGAGCCTCACCTTGTCATTTTAATCTCCAATTCAATCCAATTGGCCAAAATCACCGCTGTCCGTCGTTTTCAATGTGATGCTGTGTAATGTGTACTATGACCCTACCCTACTGTGTATTTTATGAATATATACAATAAACTATGTAATTATACTTGCGAAGTGTGGTATTCCTGCGATCTCTCTGCGTCAACTATTACCAAACACAGTTTGATTCTTTCAAATCAAATACAGAAAAGTATTTTGTATTCTCAAAATAATCCCAAAACGCCGGTCGTATCATGACAATAAACCTTCCATATTTTATGCAGTAAAAAAATCATCAACTGTCAATCCAGTTTCCCGCGCTTTTCTTTTTTTTTTGTTCCACAGAACTAAGATAAGTGGTAGAAAATTCCGCGAAAAACGCACAGTATTAGACCCGCCATCCATCGAAATGATCGGGATGAAATGACAATCGCTTGCGTGTGTTATAATTTATCCTTCCATGTATCATAATTTTGTTGGAAATAAATATTTTTATTTCATTTTCAGTTAGACCTGAAATTTTCTGTTATGTATATGGAGAATGTGACTGACGGCTTTGCACCTGACGCGTTTTGGAAGTTTTTGACTATTGAACCTCATAACCACCTACATAACCTTAATTTACTTACACTTCCTTAATATCGGTACCTGTAAATTCAGTTCAAAGATATCTGACGGACCGCTTGGATCAGTGGTAGTGAACGCTGCCTCTGGTGCAAGGGTTACGGGTTCGATCCCCGCACAAACATTTTGTGTGCATGAACATGTCTATTTCTATTTAGTCTGGATGTTTACTATGTATTATAAGTATGTATTTACAAAAGAAAAGTATTAAATTATTATTTTTGTAATACCGCTTTTGGATCTGATATCCGTAACACAGGTGCTTGAGCTACCTATCTCGGAGTCAGATCAATGTATGTGATTTGTGAAATATTTATTTATTTATCTAGAAAGGAAAAAACATGGGAAATTTTGTTCAATGCGCGCCCCTCTGTTATTTGTAAATGTTTAAAATCCATCAATGGTTTCTATCCAAATCCAAAAGTACAATAACAGTACAGGACTTACGACTTACAAAGGAGGTACGTCAAAATCTTGGAATACAAATACCTAATTTGCAAAACCAGCCGAGAGGATAGCCGTGCTTGATCCTATTTCCAGTCAGTCTGACGTACATTAAACATTCAATTTGATTCGGGACGCCGTTTTATAAATATTCAGTGGAGACTATAGTGGAAAACTGAGGGTGGAAAATTCAGTTACCAAAGCGGTTTGTTTTGTCACAATCTATTTAGCATGATAATATATAAGTTTTAAAACTTAAAAACATAGCCGTTGATTATTTAAAGTTATTTATTGTGAAGAATAGTAGGTTATGGAAAAGTGTAGCATAAAAAATATACATATAAAACCTTTTATATGAAGTCGGTTAAAAACTAAAATAAATAAAAAAACAACTAACACAACCAAACCCCAAACACTACTTCCCCTCAGGTGGGGCAGGAGGAATGGGCTCTGGTGCCCACCCTCAAGCAGTGATGTGTCTCCCTTTCCTCGTGCTTACGAGAAGAGATAAAACTGTCAAAAAGGATTTAATGCCAAATCCTGTACTAAATAGACTGAATTTTATTGTCCAGCAACGAAACCTTGTCAAACTAAGCCAGGGCTGTCAAATACCATAAGCCCGCAAATGTGTTTAAAAAGCCGTTTGTTGTCAATTGGGATTAGTTGAGGAAAAACAAAGTAAGTAAATAATCCTCACGAAATGTGAAATCCCACGGGACTTTTAGGATGAAAATAGTAGTTTATGTGACTGTCACATGATATGGGTTATTAAAACACGAGCGTTTTTGAAAAAAAAACGAATATTGGCGAGCTTTTACTATTCGCGAGTGTTTTGCTTCCAAGTTGTATGCAATCTCATTTACTACTCTATCTATACTCATGTTTTAATATTCAAAAAAAGAAATCAAAAGGAAACTGATGAGGAATATTGGCTATCCGAGCCTCACCTTGTCATTTTATTCTCCAATTCAATCCAATTTGCCAAAATACTCACCGCTGTCCGTCGTTTTCAATGTGATGCTGTGTAATGTGTACTATGACCCTACCCTACTGTGTATTTTATGAATATATACTTGCGAAGTGAGGTATTCCTGCGATCTCTCTGCGTCAACTATCACCAAACACACTTTGATTCTTTCAAATCAAATACAGAAAAGTATTTTGTATTCTCAAAATAATCCCAAAACGCCGGTCGTATCATGACAATAAACCTTCCATATTTTATGCAGTAAAAAAATCATCAACTGTCAATCCAGTTTCCCGCGCTTTTCTTTTTTTTTTAATGAAGGTGCGTTCCGTTACGCTAATATATTCTGAACAGAAACACTAACTTTTTTCTATGATGAATGTAACTTATCCACGGTTTTTTTTTAAATTACCACTGCATAATTTAAAAACTGGCAACACGACTTTCGTCTTGAGATACTGCGGTGAGGCACTCAAGCAAGTAATATAACTACCAATACAAATATACACTCGTTGGTAAACATTATCTGCTTTCCTTATATAAAAAGGAAAAATCGTAAATATCGTGATCGTGAATAAATGCTCTGTCATGAAAGCTGGAGTGTATGGTAATGGATGGAGATTTTATTGGTTGGCTGACGACGCGAATCACCTCTTGACACCTATCAGGGAATGTCAAGACGGAGGAGCCAGGTATGTTTCAGCAGTTTAAAGGATAATTTAATTTGGTTCAGTTCTTTAACAAGATGTCATGGATTCAAATGCGAGCGTCCACGCATCCGCAACGCCACTCAGGATTTATTAAATCTAAATGCACATTTATATTTAGCTGGCCTGTGATGGAGAGGGCTATGCTCGGAGTCTCCTTACGTGATCGTATCAGAAATGATGAGATCCACGGGAGAACTAAGGTCACAGACAAACCCCAAAGGATTGCATGCCTTAAGTGTCAATGGGCAGGGCACATGGCGAGGAGAACAGACGGCTGTTGGGGCGGAAAAATGCTAGAGTGGAGGCCACATACAGGAAGTCGCAGCCGTGGCAGGCCCCCTACAAGGTGGACCGACGATCTGGTAAGATCGCGGGAATCCATTAGATGCGGGTGGGACAGGCCCGATCTTTGTGGAGAATATTGGGGGAGGCCTATGTCAAAATTATAATGATGGATTTTTTTTCAAAAAAACCTGCACACTTCTGATGGTTTCCTAAACTCTAGATAGCTACATTGTTGAGATGACTATCTATGAATGTCTATGGTCTAGTTTGTCAGGTTTCCCTATTTAGGGGTTGCAAAGGTCAGCAGTCAAATTCATTGTAATCGCCCGATTTTCTACATTAGTATTTGTTGGAGATTATGAGGTGACTAAGTCCCTAAAACCTCTTCAGCAACGTAGAGACATTGCCAGTCTAAGTTTTCTCTACCACCGCTATACAGGGGAATGCTCTGATGAGTTATTTTAACTTATTCTATCCTCCCCTTTTCACTTCCGAACAACACGCTGGACAGCGTTGCCATCCGCATACCATCCAGACAATGGCGGCGCGCACCATGATGTTTGGCTTCATGTTCCTGCTCCTAGCCATCAAGACATGGAATGCCCTCCCAGCTCATGTGTTTCCTCCCAGACTCAATGGGTAGGTACTTTGTTAGTTTTTTTGTTCCTGTCAACCTCATATTTGGATTTTACGGCCGCTTACCATCAGGCGGAGTGAGGTCATCCTGATTGGCCTTTCTATAAAAAAAAAATCTGAATAATGGTACAAGCGTACTCCTAAGCAAAGACTTTAAAAACAATTGAAAATGACACATATTTTTAAGTCTAAAAAGTATATTTTGTTCTTATTACGAGCAACCTTAAATATAAAATTAAATTTTGAACAAAAGATAACAATAGGTTTACATTTACTCATTACAATACGTACCTAATAATTATCTAATATGTAATATTAAAGCAAAGTTAACTTAGCAACAGCTTACATTTCATCCATTATAATTTAACAAAGAACTGGAAAATAATGGCGTCAAAATTTCGAGTTTCAATTTCAAACTTGCAAGAGCTTTAATTTGGTTTCAAAATTTATACTAAGTTGCTTTCGATTCTCGAGGGCGACAAAGTTAAATCACATCCCAAATGAGATTACACTGATGGCACGTGAATGTTCACTTGTTAGGAGTTTCGGTTAGGCCTTATTGAATAACGATATGTATTGTTTAGCAACTCTTGTGTTTAAGGTAAACGAACACAATGTACTAGGGATGATTAGTAATCAAAATAATTAATGTTTACGGGACAAAACACGCCTATTTTAAACGGTTTTTTTATATGTGTGATTGGTAATCAATTCGAGTTTTTGAAAACCGCACGTATATTTTACTTGACAGTAAGGAGAGTTAGAGTCTATATTTAAAAATAGTATAATAATAATATCCTACGATTACGGCTACGGCGGCCAATCTCAACGATCAACTACGTACGTAGGATATATTATAGTGCTCAAGTGTGTGCGCAAACACAAGTGCACTCTCTATTCCCTTACACTGATATTCCGATGGGACACCAGCGTGAACGACAGGAGAGTGATTGGGCGCAGGACCTACGGCTTATTTTTTTTTCTTTGTGGACTCATACAATCATACCGCCAAAAGCGGCTACTTTTAGCGTGAATCAATTTTCCTAAAACGGACCCAACATTTGTGCATGGTTATTTAATAAATAGTATAAGTGTTCGTCGAGAGGTTGTTCTCCCGAAATTGTTTAAAATAGTTCCGGTTTAGTAGCTAAAAAATAAAATCGCTTGGCGTCGCTAGTGTGCCCTACCCGTCACCTTAACAAACTCCCTGACTTAATAAAACATGTAGAAAATATAAATATATTTGTAAACAAATTAAAAGAACTTTTCAGGAAACACTATCATACCATAAATGAATTTAGGTAAATGACAGACTAAAATAATACATATTTACACACCACACACACATTCTGCATAAATCAATTACTACACACACTACAACAAATTAAACATACATAATTAAAATAGCAATAGTAATCAGCAATTTTTTCCTATGTATAAATGGCTCCCCTCTCCTAAACTGTGTTGTGCCCAATGGTCCATGATTTTGATCCTAGCATATACATTAAGTTAACGACCAAAGTAACAACAAATTATGGAAAGCAATAAAATATTGAGTATTTAGTATTGTTTTTACAGAAATAAGCGCTAATATCTAACATCTTTCTGTGGAACAGTGTACCTACGGGAGTATTTTCCGACAGCTACGACTTAGGGACCTTCAAGAGAAGAGCGTACTCCTTTTTAAAAATGCCAGCAACGCATTAGCGATCTCTCTGATAGTTAATGGGCGGCGATGATTGCTTTCCATCATGAGCCCAATTCTCGTGCTTGTGATATTTTGAGAACATGGCGGATATCACCCAAAAACCATACAAAAAAACTATGTTTTAGTGATATATGTCGTATGAAAATAAATGTCACGAGCCCGAGAATTGGGCTCTTGCTCGTTTTTCACCTCTAGCATAAAAAAAAATCTAAATTTATTTCTAAAAAAAACTAAAAGATAAAAATGTTTATAGTTAAGCAAGAAATAAGTAAGACGGGATTTGCAAGAATTGCCATAATAACAGCAAGCATACGTATATACTAAATTCTCTCTGCTTATTAACCACATTTTCGTATGCTATTGCAAAAACTTGGCATCATTGTTAGCACAAAAAAATTCCCTAATAACGTGTTGGTACTAATATCTAAAGACAAGAAGTGCCGTTATCTTAAGTGCATTAGAGCATCAAGAAAACCTTAGCGAGAAACTTTGTGAAAGCTTCATTTTGATAAAATGACACGTCACGAGAATTGGCTTCCTGACTAGGTCATTCATTTTTGGCCTGCTATGATTAGTAAAACTGTACGAACAAAATCTTTTTCCGCGTGTTAAGTTGCCATCGCATTATAAAGCCAGTCTATAAAGCTTAGCCAAAAAAATATACGCAATCAACCCCTTACCTCGCGTCAGAGGGCTTGTATGTGACGTCATACTTCTCCACCAGGTCCGCCGTGGTGGACCACGATACCTTTACCGTGGTCGGGTTGAGGAATGTGACGGTTATGTTCTCGGGCACACCGGGTCCCATTGAACCTGGAAGAAGAGGAGGCAATTAGCTGTTTTATATAGATCAGCATATTACTTCTTTTTTTTAATGTAATATATATATGTCACCGGAAAATAACAAGATCCGTAAGTTTATTATTTTACTAGGAAGTTTATAATTTTTCGTAGGATTCTAAACGGGAGATAAATTGTATTATTTTACGTACACACTTTCTATATATATATACACTTTTAGCAATTTCAAAAACTATGGTTACTTTAAGGAAAAAAAATCTTAATACTTTTTTTTATCATTTTATTTTTTTTACTCATTCACACTCATACAAACACTCAAAACGCATCAAACAGCATGCATGTTCTCTATCTTGGTTGTAATTATTTTGATGTAATGTTGTTAGATGCTTAACTTTATTTATTTTACTATTATTTATAATACTGTTTTTATTGTTACGTTTTTATCTGTACCTTAGAATGTAATAAGTGTTAAGGAAGAGCGGCCTTTTCTGGCACAAGTGCTTCTTGCACTTAAAAGAAGAGGCCAAACTTTGTTTATAGTATGTACCTATCTGGTTATGTTGAAATAAATTATTATAAAATTATAAATTATTATTATTATAAAATTTTATGGATCACCGTTCTTCTTTTAAAAAAATGTCTCATAATCGCCACAATGGGGCTATCGCGTGCGAAAATCTGAGGTCTATCTACTACTGTCTTGCCCACGGCAAACACTCATATAACTCTGCCAATGTCGAGTGATGAAAGAGACACGTATGAGGTCCATCTACAAGGTGATTGGGTATTTTTAGACGTTATATGTCAAGGTGTCGTCGGCCACCTATGACATAAAAAAATATGAGTAAACGAATACATCAACCAATGATGTTGAAGTTAAGCCTCGGTTCACAGGCACACCATCTAGCGGAAATTTTACACGCGATAGCCCCCATTCATCTATCCACACACAAATTAGCGGCGCTAGTTTGGTCAATAAATAAAAACAAGTACCTACCTATTGGCATTGTGATAACAAATTCAAACATCGAATTTAGATGAAAACAGGTACATAAAACATTCGCAATTTAGTGTCTACAAAATTGTTAAACATGTTTTTGTAGCTCTTACCGCCGACATAAAATAACCAAGCTGTAATGGATTACATCGGAAAATAATAATTGCTTTTGTGTTCGTTGGAAATGAACATTGCAGTTTAATATTTTATGCCAGTGAAATTAATTTTAAGACAGATGGCTTTTGTAATTTATATTTAATAAATAAATGGGTTTGTAAAATACATTAATCTTCTTTATAGGAAAAGGACACTGGCAAACGTCTATCTATGACATTTTTGTCAGAATATTTTTGGTATGAAATTGTCATAAATCTGGAAATAAAGATATTATATCAGTTTGACGTTTTTGAGGTTATATCTGAACAAATAATATGCAAAACATACAAAAAACTAAATATTTACATTATTTTATGTCCAATAATCTATATATACTTAAGTACTTTTTACTTTTGACCGCGTGATATCACTTGTGAAACTCCAAGAGCCCGCTCCACACTTATAGTTAGGCCAAAATGATAGGTCACATTTGACACTTCATCAAAATTCGACAACGTAACCTTGTAACAACACAATTTCTTAACTGCAATAAAGACAAAAAAGATAATTTCAGGATTTACTGTCTCTGTCAAACTATTTATAAACTTATTAATATTACTATATTACTATTCTCGAGAATTGAACGTTGTTACAATGTTGTATCTATCAACCCATTTAATTTTTAAGCTCTAGGGATGTTCCGCAAATATACGAACGAATGACAATTCTTAATCGTGTAGGAATATTCAACCATAATTGAGAAGGCACATTCTGATTCTCTTATTTGAAATTCAACAAATATATTAGTAAACAGAAAACCATACATGGTAAACAATTTGAGCAAGCTTGGATTTCGAAGAAAAAGAAATAAACTGGTCGCGGGTCGATTTCTATGATCGGTATACCTCCTATCCTCTTTCTTTTCAATAATTTTGACTCACATATTATTTCCAATAAAAGTATTTATAACTTCTTTTCCATTATTATAGTTTTCGATTTACGTTTGTTTGAAGTACATATCGATTTACTCACTTTAATCGATTTTTAGTAGGTCACCTGTCTATGAAGCTAAATCTAAGAAACGTCAAATGTAATTTATTAGCTTAGCTCGACTATAGTCGCGCATTGCGCGCGAAGAAGCCGCGAGTGAAAACAAAGTGTGGAGCGGATTCGCAAGTCGAAACCGTGATAAAAAAAACTGTCATTTGATGTGATGTGTGGACCAAATATGTGAATTGGTGTTTTCAGCATGCCCATGTGGCGCCATAGGTTTGAAAAAAAAACCTACGTAGGTGATTCAACGGTAAAAAGCTAACTTCGCTGACAATCGTTTGTATCCCAAAGAGAATACACAAACCTAAAATAATAACTTGAAAAAAGTTTCACAACTCAGCTCCACCGTAAAAAAGTAGTGAGATCCATGAATACAAACTAAGTCGGTAAATAAATAGGCATATTTATTAAGATACAAGATTGTTGATATGTACAACTGTAAGATGCAAATTTATGTAAAATACAAGATACAAGAATAAATGTTACAAATGTATGTAAGATACAAGAATTTCACTAAAAGTCATTTGCATCCCTAAGAGGCTACAAATTACCTTCAAATCTTTAAAACTATAATTGAATTTCAAAGAGCCTAAAGAAAGAAACGTTTTTGTGTCATTTCAGTGGGATTTTTAAAAATAATATGTGATTGTGGTGGTATTTTTAAAGAAGAAATCTCTGAAAACATTCGCCCATGTAAACTTATTTGCGTAAAAACCTACGCTAAGTCAGTGGAAACAAAAAGCTCAAAAGCAAATTACGAGTATAACAAAGTGGATGTGAAAAAACTGTTTCACCTTACTAAAATTATTCTGCGAAATGAAGCAATAAAACTTTTCACATCAACATATGGAAATAACTTTTCTAGGAACTGTATGTTAACTTTTGGGTTTTGTTTATTAGGTTTAGGAACTAAGTAATCTGTGGCATAGGATCTAGCATGTTTATTAGGTTAAAATTATAAACCAGATTTAGATCAGTATTTAACATTTGATGGTCCAATGTTATCAACGTTCAAGCCTTCTTGATAAATAATATGCGTGGGATATCTAAAAGGCTTGATTAACATAACTTTTAACACTGATCTTTGAGCACGCTCCAATTGTATTATTTTGGTCTTACATGCTCCACCCCAAGCCGGAATATAGTAACAACAGTTTTCAGAATTTGGTATCAAGTACATTTCGGAGGTATTTAAAGATCCAAATTAGTTTACGCGTACGTGTTTAGAGTAAGGTTATCTGGAATTCCAAGAAAGGGTATTATCTAACTGGACTCCCAGATTTCTTATTTCATTATCTCTTTCTAGTGCGAGGCAGTTACATGAGAATGAATTGTATTACTTTGTACAGGTGTGCGCTTTAGTTAAAAGAGCTTTAGTTAACATTAGTTAAAAGAGGGACCAGGCTGTTTTTTTTTTGGTTATAGATTATGTGAGAAGTTTATTTTTTTTTACGTTTAGAGTAAGGAGATTTTTGTTACGCTAGGTAATGACGCACCCAAGTCCCCTTTCTGCATTCATTTGTGTCTCAGCCCAAGTCTCTCCTGTAAATATGAGTGCAGTGTCGTCTGCATATGAGTAAATATTTCGTCAGAGAGGTTTGTAATTGCAGAGTTCGTTTATATAGACCAGGAAGGAACTTAGGCCTAAAACACTTCCCTGCGGAACTCCGCATGTAATTGGTAGGAAAGTGCACGAATGATCGCCAATCTTTACTTGTTGCCACCTTTTTGTTGGAAATTCCCGAAACAGTTTAAGCGGTGTCCCTCTGATGCCCATTGACTCCAATTTTTGGACTAGGATGGTTGCAGAAACCGTCTCAAAAGCCTTGGCTAAGTCTAAGAAGAGACCAACACACTTTCTACCGCTATCTAGTTCTGAGGATATGTTATTGACGAGTTGTGTTACAGCATCCTCAGTAGACTTGCTGGGTTGGAAGACAGTTCCGCAGGGGTCACACTTGGGGCCGCTTCTATTTGTAATCTTCATAAATGACCTTGTTGACCGACTCTCATGTCCTTCTCTCCTGTATGCGGATGATTGAAAGATATAAACCAAAGTAGAAAACACACTAGAATGTGTAGCACAGTCAAAATGATCTTGACATCGTATCGGAATGGTGTATGGACCATCAAATGAGTCTTAACGTAAGTAAATATAATGTTATTTCTTTTACTAAAAATTACTATATAGGAAATAAGACGCTCAGTAGAACGGTAGTTATACGGGACCTTGGTGTGTTGTTTGACGATCAGTTATCTTTTCGCCCTCATTATGATCACTTACTACTGAGAAGTCGCAGACTTTTAGGTTTTATTATAAGAACAACTAAGGCATTCAAAAAACCGACAAGTATTTTATGTCTCTTTAATACTTTGATGAGAACTGTTCTGGAGTACTGTTGTCCTGTTTGGTCTCCCTTCTATGGTGTTCATATAAATGCCATAGAAAACGTGCAAAAGAGATGCTGAAAATATATCACCCGTAAATACAACTATGGTCGATCGCTTTCGGGTTACAATGTGAGGCTCGAGAAGTTTAATACGATTTACCTGCAAACTCGTCGAGTCAGGTATGACTTGCTTTGTCGTCATATGATAGTTCACTCGGTCAAAGATGTCCTTGACTTGCTCTCCTCCGTTAGCTTTAACACTCTACAGAGATCGAGACATCCAAACGCTTTCGCTATACAGGTCTACAAAAACAACACATCATTTTTCAACCCCGTTGTTAGAATGTGTCGTACGTACAATGATGTGGTTCGTAGAGAAAGACATCTGGATGTGTTTAACGCCAGGTTCTCTACGTTCAAAAAACATGTATCGGAGATCTTCGGAAAGTTTTCTGTACGCAAATGAATGTTATAATTATTTCTCTTAATTTATTTACTATTTATTTTTGTCCTTTTATTATTTAACTTTGCAAACTTAGGCTGTTGCAACTTTTTATCATTAAATCATGTTGTGTATGCTTTTATGGATTACTGTCTAGTCAAGTAATGTTATTGTCATATTTATAAAAATATTTTAATGACTGTAATCTGTCTGCGTACCTAGTTAAAATAAAAAAATAAATTGTTTAAAATAGATCCGGTTTAGTAGCTAAAAATTAAAATCGATTGGCGTCGCTAGTGTGCCCTACCCGTCACCTTAACGTCTTTTATGGCGGCTGTGAAGGTGCTTACACACATAGCGCCCTGTGCTCGTCCAACCAATTTCAATCGGATACCACAAAATAACCAAATGGACAACTCCATACGAACATTCGTACATGTAAATATACCTGTACTTTTTTTTGTTAAATAACATTGGTAGCAAACAAACTAAGAGCACACGTAAAAATAAAGAAAATAATTCCAACTTGTACATGAATGTTGTTCCTGTGGAATTAGAGTATCTATCTATCCAGTTATTTTTCTCAACATGTTGCATTTAAAATTATTATTATATTCATTTATTTCAATCAACATAGGATCATAGGTACATTAAAATTCAAATACATTCATAAAAAATAAAAAACACAAATTGCAAAGAAAAATAAATAAAAAAAAAAATATATACTAGAATGTCCAGAATTTAAATTGAGATTAATATAAATAAATAAACGTTCATTAAATATCAGTAAAATTTAAAAATAGATAACAATAATTAAAATAAATGTCAAAATCGAAAATTAATGTCAAAACAAAATTCTGGCATTCGCTTGTACATGAACCATATTGCAATGGTTTAGGTACAAACTGTCAAATCTTTCTGCAAATGTGATTAGGATGCTGTTGTAACTACCCCGCACCCTGCGCACTAGGGATGTGCACCGCTTGCGAATGATCGCGTAGAAGCAATCCACACGTGCCTCGGCAAACATCCCCGACGCGCTACAGAAACGGGGGAGTCCCATCAGCACCCTAAACGCATTATTATACTGGACCCGTAAGGAATTGTACTGTTTCTGCGTGTAGTTAGCCCACAGACTGCTCGTGTAGAAGGACGTACAAAATGCCCTGAATAGGGTTATTTTGACGCCCCTCGAACAGAGAGCAAATCTACGGGCCACCATATTCGCCCGCACAGACAATGCCCTACGCTCCCTTTCTATGTCTGTATCATCTTTCAGGTCCGACGTTACCCAGTGACCAAGGTACTTGAAACTATCAACTCTATTAAGAGGACACCCGTTTAGTTTTATTTCAGGGATATCTTCTAGGTATCTTCCTCGGGCCTGAAAGATCATACATTCACTCTTTCTCACATTGTATAGCAATCCGTGCTCGACAGCGTACTTTTCGCAGATACCAATCAGCTTTCTTAAACCACACACGGAAGCACTCAGCAGCACCATATCATCAGCATAACTGATATTATTTAAGCAAACACCAGCGACGTGGCAACCAACATGTGTACTGCTGAGCCCCTCAATGAGCGCATTCACGTAGAGGTTGAATAGCTTTGGCGAGGTCAGCCCCCCCTGTCTCACCCCGCATTCCAACCTATACGGACTCGAATAGGTCCCCGACCATCGCACAACGTTGATCTGGTTATGATACCAATATTTGAAAATGCATATTAGTTCCCTGGGCATTGATGTCTTCTGAAGTTTTTCCCACAGAATGTCATAGTTCACCAGATCAAACGCTTTCGATAGGTCGAGGAAACAGGCAAAAACAGGTGTACTTCTATCAGTATAGTACTTGACGGCCTGCTTTAAGCACAATACAGCAGTTTCTGTGGATAAACCAGACTTAAAACCAAACTGGTTGTCATGTATACATAGATATTTATCGAGCTGAGTGTTTAGCAGGCCATCAAATACCTTGGCGATGACAGTGGCCAAGGAAATAGGTCTATAGTTATTACTGTCACTAATGTCACCTGTCTTATTTTTCACAATTGGCACCACCACGGTTCTCATCATCTGCGCCGGTAAGTATGAATGCCCTACACACAATGAATAAAACATCGCGAGAACTCTGGGCAAATGATTTCCTGCAAATTTGAGGTGTTCTATACTCAGGTCATCGTGACCCGGGGACTTCCCGCGTGACATGGAACTAACCACTTTTCTCACATCCCTAGCTTTGAAGCTTATTCCGATCTCGCGTCCCCCGCAGCCAGCACAGCTCTGAGACCGCGATGGCCCCAATGGCGATGTTATGGTGAACTGTTCTCTGAACATGTTGGCCACTCCCCCCAAGTCACTAATGCCGTTGACACTCACAGGTAGGCCTGGCTTACCACTGAGTTTGTTCGTGGATTTCCAGAAACCGCTAAAATCCTGCTTGGAGTGATATGTCGCTAAATACTCGTACCTACTTATGTATGAATAAATTAAATCGCTCCCTTAATTATTCTCTTCCTCTTCATTTATTTTAAATATGGTGCAAACCAACCCTTATTTTGTTAATTTGTTTTTATTGTCGTTACTTCATGACTTGAATAATAAATGCTGAATTTCTCTTCGTATCACGTTTTACATGGATATTGTATGCATACGCAGTAATGGATACTGACACACGTGATATGATTCGACAAAATTTTAATAATTTTTCCTATTGGGAGGGTTTATTGGAGCAATTTTATCTTAAGTAGCTGGTCTCTCTGCCCCTACTTATTAGGCTCTGAGCAAGAAGGTGGCTATATTACTATAGTTCCAGCAGTTCATCCATAATCGTTAGCAGAAGACAGTTGAAGGTGCAAAAGTGGTTACCAACTTTTTATCTGTGAATACCATCAATTTGTACCAAATTTTTTAGATGCAGAGTAGACTTACACTCTTACACAAGGCTAATGAGGTTCATATTTGAATAGGGGTGTATGTATACTTCTTAGTGCACATGACCCTGTTATGACTAATGAATGGAATTATCTGTCGGCTAAAGTGGACTATGTCCGTTAGTGCCCAGTCCACTGCCGATAGGTGATGAAGGCTGAAGACTGATGAAGGCTGATATAGGCTGATGAAGGTTGATGAAGGCTGATGATGGCTGATGAATGCTAATGAAGGCTGATGAAGGCTGATTAAGGCTGATGAAGGCTGATGAAGGCTGATGATGAGTACTCACCGGCGTTGACAAGACGAAACAGAAGCGAGAGCGCGAGAGCGACGGCGGCGGGTTGCGCGAGCGGCGCGCGCCGCATGTCGCGCCCACCCAACCGCTCATGCCATGTCGCTTCTGAAACAAATAAAATGTGTAATTTTAAAAACAAATATTCCATTATAGGCAAATTCGACTTATGAAAATATGGTAAAGACACACAAATATGACGTTATACCATAGATTTATCCATTGATAAAGGTTGGTCGAATCGAGATTTAGTCAAAACCAATATTTATAAAAGCCATAAAATATTTGACTACGGGCCAATCGACAGCGCTTAACTATATTATAGTAGGTTACTGTATAATAATAAAGTAGGTAAAGCGCTGTCATTCTATACAAATGTGACGTTATACCATAGATTAAACCACGGATAAAGATTGGTCCAATCAGGCCTTAGACAACCCGTTGCACCACCCCAAGTCCAAAAAATAGCAGAAAGTCTTAATAACCTTTGGCCGTGAGAGAATGAGCCCGCTTGACCGGAGTGCTAAGAAAACCAGCGTAAATTAGAACCTGCGCTGTATTTCGGTGAGAGTACCGATTTATTTGATAGAAATGGGGTGAGTCTCATAGCCACTTCAACCAGTAGATGATCTATTGTGGCAGCCCCGTAACCTATTACAGCACCTCATGTAGCTTCAGTTCCAGGAAAAACCCGAAAATGGAGCTGATGGGGGAGCTCTTGATCTCGTCTGCTGAGATCATGTGTGCTCCCAGGTGCCGGCTTCTGCATCGGTGCAGCGCTATGCACTCGCCGAGGACGTGGATAATCGTTTCCTCGTCCTCGCGACAGAACCTGCAGATTTTGGTATCTGAAAGGCCCATGTTTTGCAGGTGCTTGTTTAATTTGCAGTGTCCTGTGAGGGTCCGAGTGAGTGCCCTAACTTGTCCTCTTCTCAGTTTTATTATTTCTACAGGTCTTCTCTGATCGGACGCCTGTATCAACGCCTTAGACTGTTCTAGTCGAGGTAGTCTTTTCCAAAATTCAGAGCTTTGCTTATGCTCCCACTTACGATGATGATCCCACTCAGATTTACGATGTTGGCATTGCCAAGCTGGTTTAGGAGCAGGACACACTCGCTAGTGAGTTTAGAGTCAAGTTCACAGGATGTTAACGCCTTGAGGGCAGCTTGACTATCTGAGAAGATGAATATCTTTTTATTCTGGAGATTCATTTGCAGACTCTCTTGGATACAGCCAATTATTGCGAAGACTTCTGCGTACGAAAGAACTTGCACACTTTTCCAGAGAAGTCCGATAGTCATAGTCTTAACACCAGAAGTAAACATAGGCTAGCCGTCCCGGTCTTCAGATTTCATAAAATCGGTAATTCATTTGTTGGCTTAGTATTAAGATATTTAATAAGCTACCACAAAATGTCATAAACCTATAACTGGATCACTTTAAGTCTCATATTAAAACCTGCCTAATGAAGAAAGGCCACATAGTGTACAAGCCTATTTAATTGATAAGGATTCTTGTTAATCGATTAGTCTTTTGAGTGGTTATTCATAGTAGTCTATTAACTTTCATAATTGTACTTTATTTTTCTTTTTCTCTTTCTTTAAACTCTGTAACAACATATATGTATATATGTATGTATTATAAGTATGTATTTACAAAAGAAAAGTATTATAATATGTATATATTTGTAATCCCACTGTTGATTCTGATATCCGTAACACAGGTGCTTGAGCTACCTATCTCGGAGTAGGATCAATGTATGTGACGTTTTGAAATATTTATTTATTTATCATCAATATTTGATTTCTCTATCTTTCTTTCTAGCGTAGATATAAGCAAATCAAGCGGTCGTTTGTCATGAATATGTAGCATAACACAAATGTAGCCTAATATGAAAACGTTGCCTAACATTTTTTTACTAGAAGTTTAAAAAAAATCTAATCGGCTCGCCTCCATTACTAGCTCGCAAGTGGCAATAAAACCACGGTCAGGTCGTGCGGGCAGGTTCAAGGGTATACTTTATTTTTAGTTTAGGCAGTTACAGGTTTTCAGCGCATGCGGGCTGACTATAAATACATATTCGTCGTAACTGCAGGAAACAGTTAAATTCGTCCGCCATTGATATGGCGTGTCATATGCATTCCATTGAAATGGACATTATACAATTTTGCGAGCTTCATGCGGTAAGACGGATTAAGTTAAGCATTCATGTACAGTCAACTCAAAAAATATGTATATACTTTAGGACGTTGTCACAATATATAATATAAGAAAGTAAACCTCTACTTTCTTATAGGTAAGTATTGTGACAGGGTCGTAAGGTGTATACATATTTTTGGAATTGACTGTACAATTGAAAGTTTGTTAGTAAAATGTTTGCATTTGGCAAGCGTGGTGATTAAGCCTTATCCCATCATAGTAGACTTGATTTCTATGATGGAGGCCTTAGCCCTGCAGTGGGATAGTTTATAGGCTGATACTTTTTACTACTTTTTTACAAGGATTCTGGTGGAGTCGGGAGAAGAATGGATGCGGCTCTACCGACAAGTGTGTGAGAGAGAGTTTCAAATTAATGAACGAGAGACACCTTGTATAATATGTTATTAAAAAGGTTAAGGTTGACTGGAAGCGATCATCATCAGCAACCCACACTCGTCCACTGCTGGACATAGGTCTCCCCTAATGCACGCCACTGCTCCCGATTTTCGGCCACTCTCATCCAGGCCACACCAGCCAGCCTTCGAATGTCATCATCACATCTTGACGCAAGGCGTCCTACACTACGCTTACCGAGTCGCGGTCTCCACTCTAGAACTTTACGCCAGGCTGTACAATTGAAAGTTTGTAAGTAAAATGTTTTTTTAATAATAATAAATATTTCGCAACATACATTGATCTGACTCCGAGATAGGTAGCTCAAGCACCTGTGTTACGGATATCAGAATTGGGAATGGGATTACAAATCATCATCAGCCCATTTAAGTCCCCACTGCTGGGGCACGGGCCTCCCTCAATCACATGAGGAGTAATTGCCATACTCACCACGCTTGGCAGACGGGTTGGCGAGGGTTTTGATATAAATGCAGAGTTTTCCTTCTCTGGGTGCTGATGATCATGCTAGCAGCTTTACCTTAGTCTCCTTTTACGACACCTCGGTAAGAGTGAGGGTGGCCTATTCTACTCTGCCGGGGACCACACGGCCCCCGGGATTACAAATATATACATTTAATACTTTACTTACTTACTTATAATACATAGAAAACACCCAGACCAATATAAGCAAACATGTTCCTTTTTTTTTTTTTTTTTTTGACGCTGGGGAATGCCTCCTTATGCATACCCTCTTGCCGGGGGGCAGGCGGGTTATGTCGGGCTCTCCTCTGGAGGGGGCTTCTCCTAGCGAGAAGCCGGCCAGAGGCATACCGACTAAACCCCAGCGACGCTCCCTCATGGCCAGAGTGGGGAGGGGACATGAGTACGGGTTAAAGAACCTTACTTAGGCGGAGGGCCCACTTACACTGCGGGCCCGACACTGCCTCCCCCAGTCAAGCTGGGGGGGGGCGATAGGGACAGCCGGGAGCGCCGGGCTGTCCCTACCAGGCTGAGGCAGAGGCATGTGTAGTGCCTGTGCTGGTACCCCCGTACCATGCGCCGGCGAGCCTATTCCTCGGAGAGGAGGAAGACGCGCCTCTGGTCGCCGTCTTCTTCCCCTCCTTGCCCTTCTACGAGCGTTCGCGAGAGGGTCCTGCTCCCTAAGACGCTCGGCTGCCTCTTTTTGGGACATTACGTCCTCACAGAAAGAGGCAAAGGCCGTAAAGGCCCGTTTGTCGGTGACCATCGCCCGAACTATACTCGGGAGCGAGAGGTCGTTCCCAACAACGCACACTAGCGCCTGGCGCTGCTGATCCCAGGACCCGCACACGGCCAGAGTGTGTTCGGCGGTGTCAACATCGGCCCCACATGCGTGACAGCACGGGGTTTCCTCCCGTTGGATACGGTGCAGGAACTTACCAAAACAGCCATGGCCTGTCATGACCTGCACCATCCGATACGAGAGGAAACCGTGCGGCCTCTCTAGCCACTGGTCCAGAATCGGAACCAGCGCGTCCGTGGTCCATCGCCCGAACTCAGCATCGCCGAGACTGGAAGACCAACGCTGGACCAACGCTTTCTCCTCGTCCTTACGCACCGCCTCGCGCTCTACTGCACAGTACGGCTCATCCGCCTGTTTTTTTGGCCACCGTCCACTTGTAGATGGCGGCCATCACCTTCGCCTCCTCTTCCCAAGGGGGAGTTCCTGCAAGAGCGTAGGCCGCTGAAAAACCTACAGTTTTGTAGGCCCTGGTGACACGCTGCGCCATCGACTTCTGCGGTGGTCTTAGGAGGGAGATGTTTTTTCCTCCTAATCATCGAGTCTGCCCAGATAGGAGAGCCGTACAATGCCATAGACCGAAGAATGCCTGCATAAAGTCGCCGACATTTTGGTCCCGGCCCGCCTAAGTTTGGTAGCAGCCAGTTAAGCGAGTTTGCTGCTTTCAAAAGACGCGGCTGGAGCCCTCTAAAATGGGGGGTAAATGTCCACCGCGAGTCTAACGTGAGGCCGAGATACTTCATCTCGGCCTTTACCTCTATGCTGCAACCTCCGACGGAAATTGAAGCCCCGGGAACAAAACGACGCCGAGGTGGCGGAAAATAGATGGCCTCTGTTTTATGGAAGGCCACCTCTAAACCTAGTCGCCGAATACGTTCAGCGACTAATTCTCCTCCGCGGGAGGCGCGGTCGGCGGCCTGCTCAAATGTCTCTCCTCGAGCTGTGACCAGAGTGTCATCTGCATAGCAGATGACAGAGTGTCATCTGCATAGCAGATGACACTCATGCCCGGGAGAAGACGGCCCCGCAGGACCCAGTCATATCCGACGTTCCACAATAGTGGTCCTAAAACGGACCCTTGTGGAACGCCGGACTCGACAGTGTGTCGCCTTAACTCCCCCTCTTTGTTTACATAGAGGACCTCACGTTCCTCTAAATAACTCTTTAAGAGAGTCTGGAGGTATAAGGGTACTGCGAAGTAGCGGAGTGCCTCTAAAATAACGCTATGGGGGAGGGAGTTAAACGCGTTCTTAATGTCGAACGACAAAGCAAGAACTCCCTCCCTCCGCTGTGCTGCCTGCTCAGTGGTTTGCCGGAGGAGAGACAGGGCGTCGATTGTCGACCTCCCTGCCCGAAAACCGAACTGGGCGTCGGAGATACCCCCAACCTCGGACAAGTGCTGAATGAGACGGGAAGACACTACCCTCTCAAAAGTCTTTCCGATCTCATCCAGCAAGATAATGGGCCGATAGGCCGATGGAGAATCTACAGGACGCCCATTTTTCCTTAATAGGCACAGCTTCCCCGTCTTCCATAGATGAGGGAACCTCCCGACCGACAAACATTGGTTAAAGAGGCCCCTCATGCGTGGCTCCATCTCTACGGCTGCTATGGCCAGAACTTTAGCTGGAATCCCGTCAGGGCCCGGTGCTTTCTTTTTTGAGCGGAGACGGAGCTCCGCTGCTCCAAACTCCTCTGTTGTGATGGGAGCGGGATGAGCATCCGACTGGACTATACCCTGACGTGGAGAAAAATCATCTCCAAAGTCCATCAACGGGGGGGAATAGGAGGTGTCTTTGGTGGGGAAAAGCCCACGAACAACGTCCTCCAGGAGAGCAGGCTCAAGAGTCTCCGTGAGAGGAGGGCCAATGGGGTACAGCTGATTTCGTGCGGCTTTGTAAGGCCGCCCCCAGGGGTCTCGGTTTAGACTCTCGAGCATTTCTGCTCTCGCCCTGTCTTTAGCCGCTCCTATGGCCGTCTTCAGAGCTCGTCTGGCCTCTCGGAAGGCTTCGTACAGACGGGCCTCGGTCTCGGCATCTCGTCTCCGCCGGCGCCGGCTATTGGTGTACGCCCTTCGGGACCTGAAACAGGCAGCCCGGAGGCCCGCAATTTCTTCCGTCCACCAGTAGACGGCATGAAGAGGATCGGGACGGCGGGACCGAGGCATGCAAAAGTCGCATACCTCGGTCAGGGACTGCTTTAGCTGCGAGGCGGCCTCGTCGACGTTGTCGCTCAGTGGAGGCCTAAGCCAATCCTGGAGGAATGACGCCTCTTTGGCTAACTCCTTGTCCAGGCGGGATAGGGCCCAACGGGGGAAGGAAGACGGTCTGCGTGTCGCCGCCTGGAGGCCAGAGAGGTAAGCAAACATGTTCCTGCACACCAATGTTTCGACTGTGATCGCACCCGCGACACTTAGATCAAAGGCAGCGTTCACTACCACTGTTCCAAACAATTAGTCGAATTATGAAATAATGCTGACGGGTACACAAACTACATACCTTTGTCAATCCAGAAGGTTTCATATTCAATAATTTTCATTTAGGCGAAGGGTACCCCACACTAGTGACCCCAATTATTTTTTTACTATTAAACCGGGACTTTTTAACAATTGCGAACCGTCAGAGATTCGGCAAACATAATATATACTATTTATCGATCTAGCACTATTTCCTTCTTAAACGAGGTTTGAAAAGAGTTCTTCTTTCACGGTAGGCAGCGGCATGACTGTTTGCCGCGCTCGTCTGCCTATTTAATGCAATAAAAAAAATTGTGCTGATTGGTCTTTTTTTGTACTCAACTTTGATTAACGCCAAAAGTAGCCGCTTTTAGTGTTAATCAAAGTTTCAAAAATAAACGGGATCTCCGACGGTATATAGGTAATTGTTAAGAATACATCCGGTTTGTAGCTGGATAATCAAGTCAATTTGTGTCGCTAGTGTGGGATATCCTTCACCTTAATTTCATTTAGTATAAAATATGCACGCACACCGCTAATAAAAGACCAATTCCCTTGTAATTCAGGGGTTTCCATGTTTAATGAAGGTTTGTAATTAGCCATTAGTTTATTATTCATGGTGTTGCATTATTCTGAAATAAGCCTAAAATCAGCCCGGTAAAGTTAAGTGAGATTCATAGGTTCACAAGCGCTATTTGAAAAAAAATACATCATAGAATCAAATCAAAATCATAGAAATTACATACTAAAGATATCCGCTTTAATATTAATCTTGTACATACAATTAGATTTGTTCACATAGTGAATTTTTAGTTATTATAAAAAGTGCCCTATACCATCAATTATAAATAAAAGCAAAAAAGAGAGAAAGAAAAAATATTTTATTAGTGACACAAATAAAATAATAAAATTACAAAATATTATTTCACCTTATGAATATTATTATTATAAATATAATTGTTATACAACATAACGAGTAATGTGTATAAAAAACTAACAGAAGTCTCAAAAATAATTATGACTCACGCTTCGGCATGAATGGGCCGGCTCGACAGGAGTGATACCTCGGGCTCACAGAAAACCGGCGTAAAGCAGCACTCTGTGTTTCACTGCGTGAGTGAGGGTACGGAGGAACAATTCGGCGGGAAGGGGGGTTTAAAGGTTTGCAGTGCTCATGTGACTTTACTGATGTCGCGGGTGTCTAAAGAGGTCATCAGGCGATCCATCTGCTCGTCTGCCACCTATCTTTAAAAAAAATACAAATACTCCGTTACATGAATAGACCTTCTACTAATGTCTGAAATTCTTAAAAAATCAAAGGACAGCGCTAGTGGCCATACAAGCCCCATTAAGTTCTTATGATTTTTATTTTCTGGCATAATTTTAACATTAATATTATAACGCTATAAAAACCAAAATTAACATAATTAAGTTCACGAAGGTGGTAAAGTTACTGGCACATTATTTTAATACAGGGTGTATACAAATTGCAGAAAATCTGCATAACTTAACAGTACTGATCACCTAGAAAACTACGATGATTTTTTTAAATTTGCTTTAATATGAAATTTATACAATGCATTTAAAATAGTTTGATAGGTTTTTAGCTGAAAACTGCTGCACTGAATAAACATTAATATGAATTTAACTGTTGGTTTGATTGTGTGTAATCTAATGCTAGAAAGAAAGAATGAATAGAATGATCAAGCAACAAATAGTGAGTACATATAATCTTGTACTTAAAACATTAAGCCGCGGTAATTTCCCGTGATTTCAACTCAACTCAACTCAAATAATTCTTTATTACATAGGCTTGTACACAGCACTTACAAATTAGTCATACATTTGAATGACTTAAAACTATTTATAAGTACTTATGTATAATTTACATGTTAATATATATGTTGATACATAAAATATACTAAAGAAATAAATAAACATAATGCGATTCTACCACCGGCTCGGAAAGTTGTTTCTGGTCGAGAAGATCCGGCAAGAAACTCGCCAGTTACTCTTATTAATCGCCAAACTTTCATACAATGTTGTGTGATCATCATACAAAGCCATACAGTTTAATTGTAACACAAAATAAAATAAAGGAAATAATAATAAAATAAATATTATGAGGTAATCCGAAGCAGACCAGTCCCCAAAGGTGGCACCTGTTCACAAGTATGACGTATGTGTCAGCCATCATTTCACTCAACCATATTAGAGGGAATGTAATGACCCGCCACATAGCGCCACCACCTCAGATTGTTAACCCTATGGTTATTTTTAACAGCTACATAGTTTTTTAACTGTGTACGTACAGCAAAAAAGGATGGTTTTCTAACCCATATACCCTTAATCATTATTATTCCACTTTCTCTTCGAATATTGTTATAGATCTTCTGTTCTCGATGGTAGGAGTTTCCACATTGGCGAATTGCGAGCGTTTTCAAAGCGGAGCGACGACGCAGCGAACACGTTGCGGCTGCGCAGCGTTCACGCCGCGGATGCGGAACGGATTCGCGTTTTTCTGCGTGGCCACCACAAAAAAAAACAATGGCGCTCAGAATTATCACCGCGGTGAATCCGTTGCGCATCTGCGTAAACATCGTCGCTCCGCTTTGAAAACGCGCAATCCGCCAGTGTGACAACTCCCTAAGGATCAAACATCTTTTCTCCATAACCATTCCATCACCTCCTGTAAATGTCATCACGTACAAGGATTCCGCCCCGTTGGTCTAGTGGTTTAAGTACCGGGCCGTGATCTCGGGGTCTTGGGTTCGATTCCCGGGTCGAGCGAAAAGTATGTTTCGAATTTTTCGAACATAGCTTGGGTTTGTGATCACCAATCCGCATTTGGCAAGCGTGGTGATTAAGCTTTATCCCATCATAGTAGCGATGACTTGATTTCTATGATAGAGGCCTTAGCCCTGCTGTGGGATAGTTTATAGGCCACATACTTTTTTACTAGGATTCTGGTGGAGTCGGTAGAAGAATGGATGCGGCTCTACCGACAAGTGTGTGAGAGAGAGTTTCAAATTAATAAACGAGAGATACCTTGATATTTGTATTTTGTTTTTGTGCAATAAAGAATATCTTATCATCATCACCATCATAATTTCAGCCAATAGACGTCCACTGCTGGACAAAGGCCTCTCCCAAAGATTATCTATATATGTAAAAAGATTTTAATAACATATTCTACAAGGCAACCATTTGAATTGATTTAAGCTTGCTTCGTCCAAGGCCTAAACGCTTTATGCTTAGAGCAACGCTGGTTATTATTAAACCGTAGTAAAAAATCCTTCATGAGAGACTTGTTAAGCTATTTTCTACTCTAAATCTTCAGTAACAAGGTTCTATGTTTATTGGCATATAATTTGACTCAACTAAGTTATAGTTTTGGCGTAATTTTGGGCAAACTACTTCCATGTTTATTAGTGGTAAAGGGTATTGCAGTACTTATGTGGATATTAAGTGGATTCCTCGTAACCTTAATGTGTGTATAAGTACTTAGAAGGTTCGGGTTCACTTGAATAGAGCTTTAGATAATCAACAAACTGAAAAGTTTTGATTGAGTATTTCATCATCTGTTGTGGATCACTCCTCTTCATCTTTTTTCATTTTTGTTTACAAGAATAATTTAGTATTTTGAATGTTTAAAATTTAAATCAAGAATATTTTTATTTGAATAGGCTTATGTACACAGCCTGCGATGTAACCGGACTCACTTTGCCGATTGCCTTAAGACAAACCGAGGATAGGAAGGAATGGAAAGACATTGTCACCACCTCGGTAAAGGCATTTCAAGAAAGCCACGACCTTCATCAAAGAAGTAAACGATGAAGAAGTACACAGCACTTACAAATCGTCACTGTTTAAGGTATGCATTTACACATGTGATATTAATACTTAAAATATACTTTAAAAATATTAAATATGTAACAATAAGATTCTACTACCGGAATAAAAAAGTTGATTCTGATTCAAAGATCCGGCAAGAAACTCGCCAGTTACTCTTTTTAATCGCCAAAATTTTTATACAATGTTTAATGTCCTCATGCCAAGTTTAAAAGCTAAATTATGAAGTGAAGCATAGTTCTCAAACGTGGCACATGTTCACAAGTAGGATTAGTGTCAGCCATTATTTTACGAATATTCATCAGAGGGAATGAACCTTTAAATGAATACAATACTACATGACTGTATTAGTATGCTTTTTTTATGTGATAAGTGATCCGAAGTGAAGAGCGGTGATCCGTCCGCTCGCCTGATGGTAAGCAATTGCTGCCGCCCATGGAAACCCGCGACACCAATACCACCAAGGCTCATACAAAATTATTTTACCTCGTTTTCATGCAGAAGCTCTCATAACAGGTATCATGAAGAAAGCACTTGTATCATGTTAGATTAACAATATCTATAATCTATAATATAAAAATGAATCGCAAAATGTGTTGGTAAACGCATAATTCAACACCTCCTGGACCAATTTGGCCAATCCTTTTTTTTTTAATGGTCGTTGAAGTCCAGGGATGATTCTTACGGCGAGAAAAAATCGAATAATTTTCGGGAAAACCCTAAAAACTTTTCTTTTTCACATAGAAACGTTTTCTAACTAAAACGTAGAATCAATATGAGTTTTATTGCTATTGTATAAAGTTCATATTTGTTGCCACATTACAAATTTTTTGACAGGACGAAGTCTGTCGGGTCAGCTAGTCAGAAATAAAATCAGCCAGCTGTTCCATACAAAATAAAATATTAACTCGGATTCGGCGGGTAGGGCTAAAACAAGCCGCGTGGGCTGATGCAATTCAAAGGTTTTAAATTAGTAGCAAGTGGCTTTTAGTGTATAAATTTGGTATTTACTCGTATTTGTGCAGTGAAGTGCCGAAAAGTGATCCTATAATAAGAATTGTTACTGGGTGTTTTCTTTATATTATAAGTATATATATGTAATCCCACTATTGATTCTGATATCCGTAACACAGGTGCTTGAGCTGGGAAATATTTATTTATTTATATTTATTTTCAAGACCACCCAGAGAGCAATGGAGAGAGCTATGCTCGGAGTCTCCCTGCGTGATCGTATCAGAATGATGAGATCCGCAGGAGAACTAAGGTTACAGACATAGCCCAAAGGATTGCATGCCTCAAGTGGCAATGGGCAGGGCACATAGCGAGGAGAACAGACGGCCGTTGGGGCAGAAAGGTCCTGGAGTGGAGGCCACGCACAGGAAGTCGCAGCCGTGGCAGGCCCCCCACAAGGTGGACCGACGATCTGGTGAGGATCGCGGGAGTCCATTGGATGCGGGCGGCACAGGACCGATCTGTGTGGAGAACATTGGGGGAGGCCTATGTCCAGCAGTGGACGTCTATTGGCTGAAATGATGATGATGATGATGATTTTCAAGACCTAAGATCTGGAGTCGAAAATATCAAGATTGGGATTATTAATTGATATATCGTTGTAAAGAATGAAGCCTATATCAGAATAGAATCAGAAAAGTACTAATAAAGATATTTAGTGAGAAGTGCTGAGTACATCTAAGATTTAGATTAATCTTTAACACTCTAAACACTAATTGCAGTCTAGACGGTTGGTTTGTAAGTTTTCCTTTTTTCAAATTAAAAAATTTGAACTTTCCTGTTTTAGTTCACAGAAAGCAATTTCATAAAGTGATTTTTCTTCTCTACTTTGTAATTAGTCTTTTGTAAAAGAGGTTTGTAAATTATTAATACCGCCTTCAAAAACCACGAACTAAAAAATCTGAAATAATATTTTTCTTTATACACTTCAAATCGTGGTTTTTGAAGGCGGTTTTTTTCGCAGAAAAAAATATTTCAAGCTTTTTAGTGTCTCAGTTTTTCGCAGCATTCCCTTCTCCACTAGATTTTTCCAGGATCCCATCATCAGATCCTGATATCCTTATCATGGTACTAATCTGGGACTATTTATTTTTCAACTATATATATATATATATATATATATATATATATATATATATATATATATATATATATATATATATATATATATATATATATATATATGTATATGTATATATATATATAAAAGGAATGTTAAAAGGGCGGGGGATTTTTGGGGGTAGAATGTCATACAGCGAGACTTGATATTTTTGACAGTTAAAGAAAATATGTTCTGTCGTACCTTCTTCTAAACCGGAGTGCAGGCGTGGCCAAGGCATATACATGTCGAACTGAGAACCTCCTCCTTTCTTTTTATTAATTCCGTTAAAAATAACATTATACCGCGGCAGCGTTCACGCCTATTTGAAGTGTGCCACAGCAAAGCCATTATAAAAATTTTTAACTGGTGACCCGTCCTCACTTTGTTTTATGACTTAATTTTTAAGTATGTAATTCAAAACTATGCCAATAGACAGCGCTGTGAGTCAATTACATCGCGCAAGTGGTTTCGAATTACGTAAGACTTGTGCTGTCTATAGAAATTGTTTCTTTATAAATAGTACTAGTGGCCTGTCCTTACTTTGTTTCGAGACATCAGTTGCACTTTATACCAATAGATGGCGCTAGGTGTCGATTAAGAATAAGAAATTATTTATTTAAGTACGAGTACCAAAAAAAATTTACAAAATCAAATTACAAGTATATTTAGGCACCTAAAAAGGTCCCCACTCGATTACATCGCGGAAGCGTTTCGTGTTTTCGGATACAATTTACCTCATTATGAATAGTATAGATAGTACGTCTGCGTGCGAACTTTCAACCCAGTCTTGGAGTCTTCCGAGCTTAGCATGCATCATCATCATCATCATCATCAGCCCATTTAAGTCCCCACTGCTGGGGCACGGGCCTCCCTCAATCAAATGAGGGGTAATTGCCATACTCACCACGCTTGGCAGACGGGTTGGCGAGGGTTTAGATATAAATGCAGAGTTTTCCTTCTCTGGGTGCTGATGATCATGCCAGCAGCTTTACCTTAGTCGCCTTTTACGACACCTCGGTAAGAGTGAGGGTGGCCTATTCTACTCTGCCGGGGACCACACGGCAGCATGCATCAATCGAGATCATTATCGTGGTAGAAAAGTATGTCTGTTCCTGTCAAATAGCAATAAACTACAAATTTAAGCCTCCTTTTCACAAATAAATGTCCACTACCGCTACAGTCGAGTTATTAAGTATGTTGTTAGCTAATGAAGATGTTGAACTGTATTACTATTTAACAATCCTAAAATCGTAATAAGTTTATCCATCTCTAACGTTCTTATTCAAAGACTAAGTTTGGCCTCAAATTTATGCAGTTAGACGAATATGCCACTTAAAAGGTACAACTTACGACTCATCTTTACAATGCAATGGGCTCTCGAACTTTAGATATTATCGAATAATTCATGAACTTCTGTCTAGTCATCTTAAACTTGTACCGAGACATGACTTAATCTTTTGAATATTCCATCCAGTGTTGGCTGTAGATATAGTTTAGAAGCCTAAGTGGAATTTGCTTCAAACGAGTAATTTTAATAATATGGTTCTCGCTCGATACATCGCACTTAATTATATAGACCAGGTATAAAGTTTTAACCATCTTGTCAATTGTAAATGGAACAAAGGAATAAAGGTCAATTTTTCTGTCATATGACATAGGCCTCCCCCAATGTTCTCCACACAGATCGGTCCTGTGCCGCCCGCATCCAATGGATTCCCGCGATCTTCACCAGATCGTCGGTCCACCTTGTGGGGGGCCTGCCACGGCTGCGACTTCCTGTACGTGGCCTCCACTCGAGGACCTTTCCGCCCCAACGGCCGTCTGTTCTCCTCGCTATGTGGCCTACCCATTGCCACTTGAGGCATGCAATCCTTTGGGCTATGTCTGTAACCTTAGTTACAGACGGAAGTCGCTTAATTGTAATTACCGGACTCCCCAAATCCTGGATCACGGTCCAAGCGTGCCCCGGGCTTCGATGCGACAGCTTTGGACGGTAAGATGAGGGGGGAGGTTTTAGTTATGCAATGTGTAACAGAACGTGGCACATATGTTGCCTAATAGTTTACTAATAGCGCAAGTTTGATTGGCAAACTTCCGCCTATAAAACAAGTAACGCGACGGGGGTTCGGTGATTAATCAATTTAATTCAAGTATCAAGTCAAGCATTTACAGTATAAATATTTCCAGTACTAAAATATACAACGCTTTTACGAGCACCAACTTGATTATGTAGCTGTATAATTTTGTGCAGCAGAATAAACGTATTATCTAAAAAGATAAAAGATATTTATTTATCAAAACATGTGTAAAGACATATTACAACAGAGCATAATATGGGTTGGTACAAATTTTTAGTTTCAACATCTCATGCCAACTTTGGCGTGTAAAATTTAAATGAAACATAGATAAATAATTAAAGATAAAGATAAAGAGTTATTTAGTGGCCACAGAACACAAATCAAACATGAGTGACATAAATACAAGTATAACAAATTCTGTAGCCAACAAGGCCCAACCTCAGCATTTGCTGCAGTGGCCGAAGCCGCTGCAGCGCTGGGTTTCAGGCAGAGCCTTGGGCGACGTACGTGCACACATACATAACATACAAATTAATAAGAACTTTAAATCATAAAATTAAATTTCCAATATTATTACTTAATTGTTCAAATTATGTACTAAATTAGGTACATAGAAGCGTCCATAGGATTCAGTCAAAATTTATCATTAAAAAAATCATCTACACTGTAATAGCATTTCTCAGTAAGAATTTGCTTAAGTTTCTTTTTAAGATATTTTTATTCAATAATTTTAAATATTCAGGAAGCTTGTTATAGATAAGGGGTGCCATACATGGGAAAAAGAAGATCCTGGCAAAAATTCTGCGGGTCAATCAAGGACACTGCCCAAGCTGCCAGGATCCACAAAATACTATCCAAGACACCTGAATCCCATCTAGGCCTGCTAAGGAAAGCGGATGGATCTTTCACAGAATCTCCGGAGGAAACAGTGAGACTGCTTGCTCAAACGCACTTTCCGGAATCCGTGTGCATTAATAACGAAAGAGAACTCCAGGTCAGTAAGTCTCCGGACAGGAGACCGAGGAATGAAGACTGGAGGAGAGCTTCCGTTATTTTTCGTCCCCAGCAGATAATTTGGGCCATTAGGAGTTTCAAGCCTTATAAATCTGGTGGGGTCGATGGTATCTTCCCGGCTTTGTTGCAGCGGGGCGAAGATATCATCATCTCTACGCTGATAAAACTATACCGTGCAAGCTTTGCTTGGAGTTATCTGCCATCAGCGTGGACTCGGGCGAGGGTCACTTACATTCCCAAGGGAGGGGACAAAGACAAATCGCAGCCCAAGTCCTACAGACCGATAAGTCTCACCTCATTCCTACTAAAAACGATGGAAAAGGTGTTGAACAGTCACATCAGGGCAACATACCTCGTTGAAAAACCCCTGAGTGCAAGACAACATGCCTACCAAACAGGCAAGTCCACGGAAACGGCACTTATTGACCTGGTGGACAGAATTGAGAAAGCCATAGAAGACAAAGAAATTGCACTCTGTGCCTTTCTCGACATCGAAGGGGCGTTTGACAACACCAACTTCGATGTTATAACACGTAGCATGGTGAATCGTGGAATCGACGACACCACCACCAGATGGATGGGATCCATGCTACAAAATCGGACTGCAACAACAACGTTGATGAATAAAACCCTACATTATAGAGTGACCAGAGGATGTCCACAGGGCGGAGTCCTATCACCCCTTCAATGGTCATTGGTTGTTGACAGTCTCATCTGCGAGCTCAATGAAGCCAGATTTCTGACTCAGGGTTACGCAGATGACATAGTAATAATGGTCATAGGAAAATGCCCTAGCACCATTTCCAATCTTATGCAAAGGGCCCTACGAATAGTAGAAAACTGGTGCACGAGACACGTGCTAACAGTCAATGCACGTAAGACGGTCTTAATCCCGTTTACCAAAAGAAGGAAACTAGAGGCGCTACACACCCCAACACTTCTTGGTACGAAGCTATGCTTGTCCAACGAGGTCAAATATCTCGGAGTCTTTTTAGACCAAAAACTAACATGGAACAAGCATCTCGACTACATCACTAGAAAGGCAAAAATTGCGATGGGGGCAAGCAGTAGGTTGGTGGGGCTAAAATGGGGGCTACGGCCCATGGCCGCACTCTGGATTTATAAAACCATAGTGAGGCCGATCGTCACTTATGGCTGCTGTGTGTGGTATAAGAAGACGCACCAACTTAACTGCGTAGAGAACCTCAGCAAAGTTCAAAGAACTGCCTGCCTTATTATAGCCACTGGCGCGCTTTCGTCCTCTCCCTCTGCAGCACTGGATGCCCTCCTGAACATTCCACCTCTGCACATTCACGTGCAGATGGAAGCGAGGATGGCTATCACGAGAGCGAAAATCAGAGGGAGGACGAGATGGCATTCTAGGGTCATGAGAAACCTCTACAATGAACTAATGAAAATTCCGGTCATGGATATGCCCTCTGACTCCATGGTCCGTGAACACCGCTTCGATAAGCGGTTTACAGTCTTGTTACCAAGTAGACAAGACTGGGAGGCTGGAACTCCCGGAAATGTTAAGCAGAATGACATCGTTTGGTATACAGATGGCTCCAGGAAGCAGGGCATATCCGGGGCGGGATTTTGTAATGATCGCTGCGGAATACGCAAATTCGCCAACCTGGGTCGCTATACCACAGTGTACCAAGCGGAAGTCTTTGCAATAATTGGCTGTGTCCAAGAGAGTCTACAAATGAATCTCCAGAATAAGAAGATATTCATCTTCTCAGATAGTCAAGCTGCCCTCAAGGCGTTAACATCCTGTGAACTTGACTCCAAACTCACTAGCGAGTGTGTCCTGCTCCTAAACCAGCTTGGCAATGCCAACATTGTAAATCTGATTTGGGTACCGGGACACTGCAATATCAGAGGCAACGAAGTCGCTGACGTGCTAGCAAAGGCCGGGGCAGAGAGCCCACTACTCGGACCGGAACCAATAAGTGGCGTTCCAGCATGCATGGTCAGGTTCGAGTTAAAAGAGTGGGAGAAAAAACAAAGCACTGAATTCTGGAAAAGACTACCTCGACTAGAACAGTCTAAGGCGTTGATACAGGCGTTCGATCAGAAACGAGCTGTAGAAATAACAAAACTGAGTAGAGGACATGTTAGGGCACTCACTCGGACCCTCACAGGGCACTGCAAATTAAATAAGCACCTGCACAACATGGGCCTTACAGATACCAAAATCTGCAGGTTCTGTCGCGAGGACGAGGAAACGATTATCCACGTCCTCGGCGAGTGCATAGCGCTGCACCGCTGCAGAAGCCGGCACCTGGGAGCACACATGATCTCAGCTGACGAGATCAAGAGCTCCCCCATCAGCTCCATTCTCGGGTTTATCCTGGAACTGGAGCTACATGAGGTGCTGTAATAGGTTACGGGGCTGCCACAATAGATCATCTACTGGTCGCAGTGGCTATGAGACGCAGGGCTCACCCCATTTCTATCAAATAATAATAATACATGGGAAACTTTTTCTCATTAATGTGGTTTTGGCAGGTTGTAGGCACAAACGGTTTCCATTTCGACGGTTACGTACAACTACATCACATACACGCGGAAATAGGTGTGCATTACTTTTGACAAATAAAGCTACCTCAATTATATATAATGCCGGAAATGTCAGAATTCTGTGCTTTGTAAACATTGGTTTGCAGCTGTCCGTCATCTGAAGACCAAACATTGCTCGAATACACCGTTTTTGTGTTTTAAAGACTGTGTCCTTATTTGTCAAATTACCCCAAAAAAATATTCCGTATCTTAAACGAGATTCAACTAAACCATAATAAGCAGACATTAATGCTCCAGTGTTAACTGTAGATGACAGTTTATACAAAGCGAATGAAAGCGTACTAATCTTTTTGCATCTATCTATCATGTAAGCAGAAACCAATTCGATTCAGTGACAACAGATGTAGCTCAACGCGCTTTCCACCCTGAAGCGAACGTTAGCGTTGACCTATGCAAAATCCGCAGTGGCTAGACTCAGGTAGTCTAGCCACTATGAATTTTTATACTGTCGTACAACTATTAGTTAAGCAATTTCAATCAAACTAAGTGGGGTCAATTTAAAGTCAAAATGTTACCTCTTAGTCGAGCAACCATACCTATTTCTTCGATATCGATGATTGAAGCCTGTGTATCAATAAATCTGATTAATCCCTTTCGTGGATATAAACACCAAGGCACCGAGATTTCTTAATATATTTTACATATAGGTATGTTCTACTTAATGCACATACTTTTATGTAAATTATTGTAAAGAATATCACGGGATTCGTTGTACTTTCTTGACAAGTAGACATACAAAAGTATCTTAAGACTCTTCTATCTTATTTGAACAAAATGCATATCTTCTGTTTCCATTTTTTCCGGCTCTCTCTCTATCTTTCCTAATTCATTTAATAAAGATACTTTTAACAAACAATAGCAAAAGTGTTATATGACAAATAATACTAAAAGCGTCAAATACAGATAATATGAACCTACTACATTTACTTATAAGATGATAATCTATTTCTTTTAGACAAACACGATTAAGGATCGACAGTAAATTATTATCTAGAAAAACTAAAAGCCGATTTAGACGATGTTTAATCAAGTTTCAAATTGAATTTCTTCAAAAGAAATCTATTTGAAATTGCATATTTAAATCCTAATCCCGATAATGTCTTGCTGATAGAATTTAAGATTTAGTAAGCCGTTTGTTTAAAGATGACTTTTTCTGCTTTTAAAATGAAACAGTTATTGTACGTGTTAAGGTACAATCAGGGAAATACCCAGGAAAGGTAATGAAATGTATTAAGTAAGTGACCTTATTGGATAATAATTATAAAATGTAATCTAACGGAAACTTACCTTATTATCCGTTTTGCTAGCTATGTACCTAGTAGCTGAATCCACATCTGACAATGGAAAACGGCTGAATAAATCCCCATAAAAAACGCCGCAGGCCAGCTGACCGAGATCGGTATAACTATTGCTTTTTTTTGTATCGGATTCCATCCCAACGCCTTTCACGATCCGGTATGGATATATTTGGATATTAATAATCTTTGTCTTATTCGATGATGTTGTAGCCAGTAAAGCGTATAAGAATACGTTATTTCGCGTACCTAAGTAAGTATTATGTATATTAATAGACACTCGTGCCCTTAGACAATTTAACACTCTAAGCTCGTGGCCGAGCTTGTCAAATCACATGTTTGTATAGCTAAGTACATAATAATAGTGCAGCGTAAGCGATTCTAAATTAGGAATAATTTATACAAAACCGTATTGGATACTAGAGATGCGCCAGGTACTTTTTTTTCCAGGGGAAACCATCATGGCCGTCACCTTGCTACATGTAGGGAACAAGGTGGTGTGTGGGACTCAAACCCTAACTAAAACCCCTGGGGTGTCCATCTCCGCGCAATCGCGGTTAGGAAACCCCACAGCCGGAACTAGACCGTACCGCTAATCGCGCTCCCCAGCAGTGGATATGCTCACGTACTCCGAAAGCCCGTTTAGTCGCCTCTTACGACAGGCCGGTAAAACCTTAGCAGTATTATGCGCCGGGTACTACTTTAACCGATTTACCGGGTACCGAGTTTACTCGGTTTAAATTTCCTCAAATCGAGTACTCGGCTGAGTTACTCGGTTTAGTTTTGGAACACAAAATCTTCTTCTGTTTTTAGTATAAATATTTTTACGGGACTGCAACCATGTATGTTCCGTATTTTTGTTTATTTATTTATTTATTTTTAAGTTTGATTCCAATAATTAGTACTGCTGAAAGAGTCATGGTTACACCGTGACCATTGCACTTGCAACTGTTCCGAATACAGACATGGTAGCAATTCTCTAAAATCTATTCTAACGTTAGTGATCATTAAAGTTTGAAAGATCTAGAATTACAAAAATGATTATTTTGTCTCATTTATTTATGTTTCAAATTAAAGAATGCTCTATAACTCAGTGCGCGCCTTCCCTACAAGGGATCGTGGTCCAAGCATGCACCTCTGGATTTTTCAAATCTATTTGCATATTTATACCATTGGCTCGGCGGTGAGGGAAAACATCGTGAGGAAATCTGCACGTCTCGCCTAGTTTCTCGAAAAATATAGATTAGACCTAATAGTTCAGGTTATGATTCTGAACGTAAAACCGAGATCCAGTTGGTCTGGGTCCCCTGTTTACGGGTTGGGAAGGTCAGACGGCAATCGCTTTATTGTTATAACCAGATTTAATTAAATCTTGGGGCCTTAGCGCGAAGACGTCCCATAAAGAACGAGAATATACATGTCGTATCAAAGCAAAGGCGAACACACAGCGCGTGTGACGGTGAGGGGAACATATTATGTAAGCCAGCCTGTTTAATTTTATCTAATTTACATGATAATTTTATTTATATGCGCCAGTAGTGTACGGCAGTGCCAAAGAAAGTGAGGCCTTGACACCATGTCCGTTAGAATTGCAACTAGTGGGTTCTCATCAGACTGAAGTAATCTAATATAGTGTCACCACAAAAAAAATGACCGAGCTACTCGTCATTGGTGCCGAGTTACTCGGCCGAGGTACCGAGTATCAGTAAACTGCCGAGTACACCGAGTACCGAGTAGTAACCGAGTACTCGGCCCATCTCTATTGGATACCCTCTGTGTAAGCGTTTCGAAATGACGAGTAATTTATACAAATCGTTATATACAATATCGTCAAAATTGGATACTTGTACGTGCCTCACTAAAGTTTACTTTGGTGCGATATATTATGTTGCATTTTGCATGCAGAGAGTTATGGAAGTCAAACGAGAATGTTAGTGTGTACCTTACTAGGAAATTAATACAGTAACCACATATTCAGATAGCCGATAGCAAGCGAGACTTACAATGTTTTGACGGGGTCTGGTCTATATGCAAATAAAAGTTTTGACCGTGGGAGAGCCACGCATCGACATGAATCGTCCCAACTGTAGTGATACGACCGCACTGAAAATAGGCGTGAAGTAGCGCCGACGCTGCAGTCGCTGAGTGAGTGAGGGTACCAGAATCCTAATCTGGGGAAGCGGAGTTTGAAGGTTGAAAGGTTTAAATTCTCTGTACCATACGCAGGAGAACTAAGGTCAAAAACAGCTCCAAAGAATTACATGCCTCAAGTGGCAGGGCACATTACGTAGGAGATCAGTCGGCCGGTGGGGCAGAAAGGTCCTCGAGTGCAGGCCACATATAGAAGGACGAAACGGTGGCAGGCCCAAGATGGACCTATGATCTGGTAAAGCTCGCGGGAATCTCTTGCATGCCCACATCCAAGGGCCACCCGTGGCACAGCAGATCATTGAGGTAGGCCTATGTACAACAGTGGACGTTTGGGTGATGATAAAAGACTTGTAACTCTACTGGTGTTGTCCATGGGGCGGCTATTGCTTACTAACGATGTTCTCCACACAGATCTTCCTTCACTAGATCGTCGGAAGCCAGTCGCAGAAGCCAGTCGCAGAAGCCAGTCGCAGAAGCCAGTCGCAGAAGCCAGTCGCAGAAGCCAGTCGCAGCAGAAGCCAGTCGCAGCCGTGGCGTCCACCTTGTGGGGAGCCTCCCACAAGGTGGACGCCACGGCTGCGACTTCCTTTACGTGGCACCTACTCGAAGAACTTTCCGCCTCAACGGCCGTCTGTTCTCCTCGCTATGTGCCCTGCCCATTACCACTTGAGGCATGACATCGTTCTGCGGATGTCAATACGATCATGCAAAGGAGGCACCGATCATAGCCCACTCCATTGCTCTCTGGGTGACTTTGAGCCTCCTTAATCGGCATAGTGTAATCGGCCACGTTACGGTTCCGTATGTCATCACTAGCAACACACACGCATTAAAGACTTTTGTCTTGAGACACTGCGGTAATATGCTTCGAATCGGGCCGAAAATATGCTTCGTAGCTTCCCGGACGCTGCCCAGCCGAGATAGATTCGTCGATCGACCTCGTTCTGGAAGTTAGACTTACCAAGATGGATTTTTTTTACGAGAAAGGGAGGCAAACGAGCAAGCGAGTCACCTGATGATAAGCAATCATCGCCGATATCAGCCACACCAGAGGGAGTGGATATCGTTGCCGGCCTTTTAGGAAGGTACTAGGCTCGTCTCTTGAAGATCTCAATGTCGTACCGGTTTCGGAAATATCCGCTGCCGTTTTTTCCGAGGTAGATATTCCGTCGTCCTACTCGTCTGCCACCATCATTAAAAAATAGCGTAGCTAAAATTTCATAATGCATCGAATTCTGTTCAAGTCACAGCAGGTGTGCTACGCGTAGAAACAATATAATTGCTTGATACATATACGTAAATTTTCTAGTAAGTTAATTTTACACCTAAATAAGTTTCACGATAAAACATCAAACGTTCGTTTCAACGAGCAGTACTTAACTGAATAAAATATAGTCCCAAGAAACTGCAAGCCGTCGCCGCTTTAATTAATTTAAGCTGAGTAACTGCTTATTATAAGACGTCTTTAATCTTTGAAACGCTGGTCGTACCGGAGATTTAATGCAATAAAAAAGGTGTTTTTTTTACTTCCGTCAACTACCGGCCTTTGCAGAATGGTTTATTTTCAAGATATTTTTATGCGATAGGCGGCAGACGGATCACCTAATAGTAAGCAATTGCCGCCATCTATGGACACCCGCAATACCAGTGGAGTCATAAGTGCGCTGCCAACCTTTAAGCCCCTTTTACCAGGGATTGAGAATCCGATACCTCACTCACGTAGCGAAACACAGCACAGCGCTGCTTTAATGCCGGTTTTCTGTGAGGCCGTAGTACCCCGATCGAGCCGGCTCATACTTGTCGAAGTGTTGCGCTCCCGTGACTGATAGAAAAAATTGTCCTATTTTTAGGGGTTTTAAAATTTTGGTTTGTGCCAGATACAACCACCACCTTACACCTTCTTTTTAGGGCGTTTACCTTTTCCAGTGACAACTTGACAAGATAATATTTTAATAAACTGGTAACGCCCATTCTTCTTCTTCTTCTTATTTTATTTGTGGCAATCAACTTCTCGACTAAGAATTACTCCTGCCATTATCATGTTTTAGATTTTAGGCATTATTAAGCGGGAAAACCGAAGATAATTCGCCAATGTCAAGTAACTTATTGAGAACAAGTAGGTAGTCAACAGTCGAAGTCAGTCAAAGTCACAGTCACTCAATAAAACGCCGGTGTTTTGCGTTTTATCGACCTACGGATTCAGCAGATATCACTCTAAAAGCAATCGCGGGTTTTAAGACTCTATTAAGTCCAAGCAAGTTGTCACGAGACAACGCACTCGACACACAATAGCAGTGTTAAAAACGATACAATCCAACGATTCTTATTATTAGGATCACTTTGCGGCACTTCACTGCACAACTAAACACCAAACTTGCACTAAACCACTAGACACTAATTAAAACCTTTGAATTGCATCAGCCCACGCGGCTTCTTTTAGCCCTACCCGCCGAATCTAACGCCCATTAAAATTTACCGCGAGCGTCGCGCCCCCAGCGCCACACACTTCAGTCAGACAGACATCAACGCATTAAGTTGACGGGTAGGGCACACTAGCGACGCCAATCGATTTCAATTTTTAGCTTCTAAACCGGAACTATTTTAAACAATTTCGGGGTTACAACCTCTCGGCAAACACTTATACTATTTATTAAATAACCATGCACAAATGCTGGGTCCGTTTTTGTACGCGAAAAATTGATTCATGCAAAAAGTGGCCGCTTTTGGCGTTAATCAATTTTTGAACATTGATTGGTGTCGCTAGTGTGCCCTACCCGTCACCTTAACGCAACGTACGGCAGTTTGGCCAAACTCCCGGCTAGCATTTACTCGCCGGTCTAGAACTTCTGTTTTTTTTTTACAATTAATACACAATATTATGTCATACAAAGCAAGTAAATTAATATTCAACTATCCGGCCTTTTCCCAATACAACTAATTGAGAATCCCCAACACCCAGTCAAAACCACAATCATAATCATCTTTTAGTTTCATCCAAAACCGTTCCTTCCTAGCCCGGGGTACGCTTGCCCCGGCTTCCTAGCCCGGGATCCAAAGAAATCGGAAAGTCTTGTCCTGTAATAACAATCATGGGACTACCGTTTAATCTTCGCAACCCTTAAACTGGGGATAATCATGGTCTGGCATGATTAAACGTTCAGAATAATTATCCCAATAATTGAGAAACTAGTCAGTAAAAACCACTATCACTCAACCAAATACAGGGTAAAACGCCGATTATCCGAATTAATTGGGACTAGGGTCGATTAGGATAATCGAAAATTAGGGATTATCGGATATAGACTGACAATAAGGAAAACGAACTGTCCTATCACACATAGCATTAACATTATTAAGGACTCCAAGGACTTCCAACTTCGACGTATGCTGTCGACGAATCTGTCAAAATTCCTCAATTAATGATATTGAACCAAATGTGTTTGAATCGACAGAAGAAATTTGACAGTTGTATATCCTTGATGTACCATTGCAGCATCTACACGTAATTCATTTTCACATCTACTTGCAGAAGATATTGCCAAATAAAAGAACCCACCCGGACTCAGTAGCTAAAATGACCGCATTTTTTTAATTTAAAAAGAAATATATCTTTACAGTGGACTTGTCGATAAAATTGATTATATTTACTCACCTTCACAGGATCGGACACCGATCTCCGGACATTCTGCATAGTGATGTAGGTACGGGACCCTTTGTAGGCGAGCCCAACTCGCTCTTAACCGGGTTTATAAGTAGTTAGTTGTAACTAGTACCTGTGCTAGTACGTACGTTACCTAAGTATTTATTCGATCTCATTGGTTATAAGGAAGCATTATATTTTCTTTTACTTTTCTCATTTCGTTCAAGAAATTGTTTGTTTTTATCTTTCCAGCCATATCAGATAATACCTTAACTCGTAAGTGGTTTTTGCTCAGCAATTTATTTTTCTTTCCCGAGGGTATGATTTGAGCTCGTGGAAAGTTAGTTACATACAATGACAACTTGGTATGTATTTTTTTATGTGATAGGTGGCAGATAAAAACACGGATAATCTGATGGTAAGCGATTCCCGAAGTCGCCGCGGCGGCAATCGCTTACCAAAGGACACCGGTGGAGTTACAAGTGTGTGGTTTTGTGGCCAACTTTTCAACCCCCTTTCCCTCGGATTGGGCCTCCGGTTCCCTCACTCACTAGGTGAACCACGTCACAAACAGACGTGCTTCACGCTAGGTTTCTGTTACGCTGTGGAATCATTTTTTTTGTTACCTAATTTATGTGACATTTATGTGTTCTATTTTGCAACCAGTCCATTTAAGCTGAAGCGTGGCTCTCCCTTGGTGTAAATGTACACAGAAAAAAGATTAGTGAATATGCATTGATTACTATAACAATAGATATTAAGTAATCTTACTAACAAAAATATGGATCTGTGGTCTGAAATAAAGAATATTTAATTTAATTTTTTTTATATATAATTTAATTTAATTTAATTTAACCTAATAACATATACTTGCTAACATACAAATGTTATTGCTGTTAAAATCAAAACCTCTTCTTTTACAGGTCAGTCAAGTAAAACAGACTGTCGTGAAGCAAATACAGAAAAATTTAATTATCTCGACAAATACTAATAATAATAACAATACAATGTAAATGTAATATTCGGAATATAAAGTGTCACGTTTTACTCGTATGACAGTGTATTACATTTGCATAAAGGATGTGTTCCGCGAAAGGGCGGTAACACACTCAAATATTTACAAATTCTGTATGAAAAGTCAGGTAACCCATTTATAATGAAAATGACACATATATGGGACAAGAAACCACGGAGTAGCGATATTTTGCCAAGCTATAAAATTCCTATAACTATTTTCATCATCATCATACGCCTGTTGCAGTCCACTGCTGAACATAGGCCTCTCCTAAAGTTCGCCACTCCGAGCGATATTTGGACTACTCGCATCCAGCTCCAGCCAGCCATACTGCGTAGATCGTCACTCCATCTAGCCTAAGGATGCCATATACTTCCTCTGTACTAAAAACGTGAAGAACAGATTCCCATGAGAACTATGAAAATACATCATCCATGGAATTCCGTCTCAAACAAACTTACGAAATTTCGATAAATTGATCTCTTAAATCCGAAATTAAGTAAGTCTCAAGGGAAATTTCAGGCTCTATTGTCAGAGAAAGTTCCCGGAAAATATGTGGTAGCTTCAGTTAATATTTTAAATATTCATTGCCTATCGTAAACAGATATCCAAGGAAAAGTGGACTCTCCTTTTAGGCTTAAGTTTAAGGCAATATTTACAAGTAAAAGCTTTTAACGACCTCTTTCTTCAAGGCCTTTTAAAGGGCTAAAATGCGTAGTTAGAAGAAAGTACATACTATGAATATTTTACAGACTTGATTTTTCTGTATTTTGGTAGGTTTTTGGCATATCAAACCTAAATCTATATCAGCGAACTGACTGACTTACTGATCTATCGACGCAGGAACTAAACTACTATGGTTAGAAACTTAAACTTTGCACAGCGGTTCCTTTTATATCGTAAAGAAGGATTTTTGTTAATTCACCCTCTAAGGGGGTAAAACGGGAATTCAAACTTAGAATGAAAACTGCTATATTTTCGGTTCCCGACACCATATTGAATAAAAAAAAACTAAATTAAAAATTTCAAAAACCCCTGACAAAAATTAAAAAATTCTAAAAATAAATTGAAACTGCTGTTGACTGTCCTACGTATGAACATTTTTGATTAAATATTGTCGCGTGGGAAGGCCTCTCTACATATTATATATTAGCATAACGTTTTGTTAAAACAAACATTTTATAGGAGCGGTCCCCCAACGCATTTCAAAATAATGTCAACATGCTTTTGGCTAAATGCCTTTAGATTCCTAACCTTTAGAAAACCTACATCACTCATTTACATCCGAACACATTTTAGCCTTATGACGAGGGCATCCTATGTTCCCTTACAGAGTTACATAAATGAGCACATACAAAGGAGCGATCCAGAGCGGCCGATAGGACGGAACAAACGCTTTCACTCCACTGGCTCTCGCGCTAGAAATTCTCTTGCTTTTGATATGAAGCCTTCTGTATCAAGTTTGTGAAAATTGACCTTTATTACGCATCAAAATTAATAAGACGTGAGTGCCTATCCAGATTAAGTTAAAACTCTGGAAAATTGAAATCTCTGCAATGTGAAATTTTAAAATAATATTGATGCCTAGGCATATTGATATATCAAAATAGTTTTCAATTCAGTAATAAAACATTCAATAAAAGGACATTACGACAAACAAATATTTTCCTTAATGAAAAATACTATTTCTAGATTAGACTCATACAGTTAAAAAAACAGGATTTTTAAACATATTATATTTATGGAGAAAAAATAACATGTAAAAATATTCCTGTGGCGTCATCACTCGGCATGATAAATTAATAACGCTTTTGCTTACGTTGATTAAAAAAAAAGTAAAATTTGTGATCATAAAATGACAAGACAAAAAAATGTCAGTGACAGTAAGTAACTTGTAAGTCACCTTAACGTTTTTTTTTGGACATATAGCACCGACATTACAATACGTTAAGTCTCAGGACTGTGTCACACATTAATGAATAATTTCAAAAATATATATTTGACATAATAGAAACACATATTTAATAATAAAACTAAAAAAATTGGTTCATCCTTGTTGGGACAACAATCGTCGTATGCGCGGGAAGAGCGCGCATCGCTCGGAGGCAGTGCCCCGGACGAAGCATCACTCTGCCCGGGACCCCCACCGTACACACTCTTCGCGTCTTAAGATAATTTTGTAACTTAACCGGCAGAATAACAGCACCTTCAAGTTTACAGTCCACTTTTATTTATATATTTATATTTCTCTTTCTTTATTCGAAAAGCGTATACAAACGCTAATATCTTTTTTTGTCGTATTGTCCATTATAAATGGAAATGTTTTCTCTTAATCAATCAACAGATTCACAAGTTTGTTTTGTAAATGTGATTCTAAAAGCGGTAACAACTCGGATTCCAAAAGCAGATAACGATGGACTCCCTTTGTTATGGGTTTTTTGTTTTTATTCACGGGAACTATTCGCTCAGAATTAATGTTTTACACTCAGGTGGGTGGTATTAGTGGTTTGGGGTTTTTGCTGGTATACTACTTCATCGTCTCGTATTGTGTCTCTCCCAAACACGTTCCATATAGTCTATCTGTCTCATGGCGAACCACGCTGAGATCACTGTAAGCACGCATTTATGTGTGCGTATATGTTTAGCACGTTGTGTAGCAGACACACACAGCCAGATCATAATGTTGTATTTTCATAATTTTGAATTCTCATAATGTTAAATTCTTATAACGTTGAATTCTCATAATGTTGAATTCTCATAACGTTGAATTCTCATAATGTTGAATGAATAAATGAATATATTTCTATTGCACTCAAAATAATATATGTCATTAAAAACTAGGTATTACAGGTTAGGGTAGGTTGAATTCTCATAATATTAAACTCTCATAATGTTGAATTCTCATAATGTTAAATTCTCATAATATTAAATTCTCATAATGTTGAATTCCCAATAAGTTAGATTGTCAAACGGGCGCAGCCAGCGTTGTGTCTATATCCATATTTTGTAGTATCTAGATATGAGGAGGAGATATGAGGAAGGAAAAATAAGAAAGCAGAAGGCTTCCTTACTCATACAATTTACATTACGTGCATTCACGAGCACTATTAAGTATATTACCCCATTCAAATATGAACCTTATTTTTGGTATTTACATTTCATTGCAGGCGAATGTACCTTTTTACCCCTTCTCAATTAGCTTGATACTTCCACTAAGCATTAGTAGTAGCTAGTCCTCATAAGTAGATCTAAGTGTTCTATAAATTTTTTCTATACTTTTATTATTGTTTTCATTAAAGTAAGATACTTAGTTCTGAATGCCTGTGATACAAGATTGTTCTTAGTATAGACAAATAGTAATCTACCTTTCTATAAGTATGATTATTTGTACTCTCGCGCGACTCGGTAAGCGTAGTGTAGGACGCCCTGCGACAAGATGGGATAATGACATTGGAAGGCTGGCTGGTGTGGGCTGGATGAGAGTGGCCGAAAATCGGGAGCAGTGGCGTGCATTAGGGGAGACCTATGTCAGCAGTGGACGAGTGTGGGTTGCTGATGATGATGATGTATAATTTGTATATTTTGATTAACAAAGTTTTTATTTATTTTATTTATTAGTCTCAAATACATCAAGTATATCCAAAATACTGCCCGTTGTTACAATGGATTAGCGAACGCGCTCAACGGGCATTATGAAGCCGTGCCTGTACGGACTGGCAGGTCGATTCTATCTACTTATGCGTGTCACGAATTCAATCCTCATTCTCCAGTTCTAAACACGAGGGAACCATCGTATGGGGCAAATGACCGGGAAGGTCAGGAAGTAAAATTATAGCAGCTTCTGGTAGCTGCTTGCTTGCTAAAGGCATATTTGCAATGCCAAAGGTATGCAAAAAATCGCATAATAAGAGCTCCAAAACTGATATAGTCAACCTACTGGCACTTCAGCTTTCTAATCTGATGAGTTACATTTTATAAGTAAAGTCAAGTATCAGCCTATATACTGTCCCTCTGCAGGGCAAAGGCCTCCATCATAGAAATAAATTTATCGCCTACTATAATGAAATTAGGCTTCATCACCACGCTTTCCTAATGCGTATTGGTGATCACAAACCTGAGCAATTTTTGAAAATTTGAAACATAATTTTTGCTTGACCCGGGAATCGAACCCAGGCCCCCGAGATCACGATCCGGTACTAACCACCAACCATCAAGGCGTTACATTTTGTACTTTGATATAATTTTCAATTTACTTGCACCCCACGAATAATTATACCCTTAGCTACGTATACCTACCTACACACAAACAATAAGACAAAATTTGAAGTGGACCACATTGAGTTTCTTAATAAAATAAGGAGAAAATTCCACAAAGAATTTCGTAAAATGAGATCTCTGCCATTACTCATTCCTGTCTCGACAAGTATAAATCATAATTTCCTACTAAACGGTCCCGCCATCTCGAAGAAATAAAAGTGTAAGCTTTAAACTCGAGAAATTTAAAATGGAAATATACTGATGAAATATTATGTAAACAAAATACGGATAAGCATGTGTTGAGCAATAAACAGTCGTTTGTAACGTTTAGACGTGTGTAACTCTTTACTGAAACGACTCAGGGATCCGACTCAGCCAAATGATACACTGTTCCGAATCTCTAATGTTCGCTTCGAATGTATCATTGGACTCAAATGGATCTCGAGTCCGAGTAATCCGAAGTAAAACGAATGATCCGAATGAACCGAATGATCTGATGAGCCGAATGATCCGAATGAGCTGAATGATTCCAGTAATAAGAAATAATCTGTATGAGCGGAATGTTCCGATAAGCCGAATGATCCAAAATGAACTGAATGATACAAGTGAGTCGAATGATCCGGATGAGCGGAATGAATCACGGACCTATCTGAGAGTCGATGTTCCGCATATCTGCACTGATCCAGATGCAAATGTACAAATCTTTTGAAAGATACGTTTTGCCAGGTCTAGTAACCTTTAGTATTAAAATAGAATACAAATTTCGGCTTCAATGTAGTCTTAAAAACTTATCAACCCGTATCAATGGAACCCTGATTTGTAAAATTTTTGCTTAAAGTTTGAAAATCATTTTGTTAACCCAGTACTTTTGAGATAAGATATGATCTCAGTCCTAAGATGGGCTTATAGGTTAAATTCAATATGATTTAGTGTTTCTCTATGATAAACTCAGTGTGTTTTGTTGTTACGTGTCAGTGTACATCATAAAAAACCGGCATGAAGCAACACTGTCCTGTGTTTCGCTGCGTGAGTGCCCAAAGGCCCAATCCGGGGGAAGGGGGGTTTAAAGGTTGGTAGCGTACATGTGACTACACTGATGTTGCGGGTGTCCATGAGCGGCGGCAATCGATTACCATCAGGTGATCTGTCTGCTCGTCTGCCACCTATCACCTAAAAAAGATTATATTGTGACTTTTCTGCATCTTGATATTTTTTTACTGTGATAGGTGGTAGACGAGCAGAGGGATCACCTGAACGAATAATCCTGATGACGTAATCATTGAAAGAAAGAAAAAAAACAGTTTCTAATAATATATAGGATTTTGAAACCATTCAGTTGAGAAACTTAATAACAAAAATAAATAAATAATCGCTTTATTTACACGTAGTTTTGGGTACCTGTATATTTGTTTACCTTTGTTAGAGACTTGTGTCTACATTAGGGCAATCCATATGTTGCTGAAGCCAGGTTCTTACCCTCTGATCACTTTAGGGAGAAGCGTACTATTATTACAATAATAATAATTACAATTAGTATCTAAATTAACTTGACTTGTAAATATTTTCAGATAACAAAAAAATAAATGTATTCGTTAGGTGAACCCTAAATATAAAATATAATAATAATAATATCCTCCAACCTGATTTCGGCTAAGGCGGCCAATCTCAACGATCAGCCACTTACTCAGGATATATTATAGTCCTCAAGTGTGTGCGCAAACACAAGTGCACTCTCTATTCCCTTGCCCTCATATTCCGACAGGAACACCAGTGTGACACGACCCGAGAGGGATCGGGAGCAGGACCAAGGGCTTATCGTGCTTTCCGAGGTACGGGTACAAGACCGCCAACTTCCAGACTCCGGGCTCACACTAAGAATTTCTTAACAGAAAAACTCAGGTATACATTTTGGCCCGACCCTGATCGAACCTTGTACACCAAGCTCAGCCGTCGCTTTAAAGTGCGTCGCATTACCCACTGCGCCAACGAAGCAGTCTTTAAATAAAAAATATAACGAAGGAGAGAATGGTGAGATTTGCCACTAATTTTCAATCTAAACAGTTCGTTATCCTCTTAAAAATCAAATAACCGGAGCGTTGACTGTGGACAGGGAAAGGAAAAACGAAAAAAGCGAAGTCTGGATGCCAATTACATGGATTTTCTATTTCTTTTTGCAAAATAGTATAAGAAGTTATATTTTCCCCAGTGATATTAAAAGAATACACATTTATGGATGTCGTTCCATTTACCAAATAAATAAATTGATTAAGTTCAATGTTAAAGGTAGGTATTATGCATATGTAGTTGATATTCGTCATGAGTGCTTTGTATGAACCAAATGGAATTAAGTTCAATCCATTTAGATTAAATTATAAATTAAAGCATATGGAACAACTTATTTTTAGGGCTCCAAACTTCAGAAAGAAAAAACGGAACCCTTATCTCTTCGTTGTATAAACTGTATACTTAGATCTACAGTCCCTAAGTAGAAAGTGAAAAATATGTACTAATAATGAATATGAATGAGAATACTAATGAATGATAATGCTTCTTGGCATTAAGTTCGCCTTATTGTATCAAAATTTGTGCAATAAAGTTTTAAGTAAATAAAAAAATAAAAAGTAAAAAAAAAATAAACGACGAACAATAAAAAAGCCTATAGACTAGATAAAGTTGTAAATTATGAAATTTGGCAAGTAACATCGTTTTTACATTCATCATTACCATCATTTCAGCCAATAGACGTCCACTGCTGGACATAGGCCTCCCCCAATGTTCTCCACACAGATCGGTCCTGTGCCGCCCGCATCCAATAAGCTGTCACTAAGAATTTCTAACGGAAAAACTTATGTACAAATTTTTAGCTCGAACCGTAGATTGAAGGCATGACCTCTTGCGCAGCCGACGCTTTAAAGTGCGATCCACTAACGACTGCGCCACCGAGGCAGTATTGAATAAAATATCAGTCATTTATTACAATTATTTACTTACTACGAAAAGACATCGGGCCTCAACTGTGAGGCCACTGCCACGAGGCATCCACGAGTCTCGACGGAACCCAATAAACTGCTCGTGTTCCTTGATCTATTTGATTATCTCCATAGAGACGGTTTTATAGAGATTTCATCTCCAATTGAGGATGAACACAGACGAGTACACTAAAGGCGAGTATCGCACTTGATTTATTAATACTAGGAATTTATTTTTATCTAGAGCGTGGACCTCATATAATAATGACTTTAAAGATATCGATTACACTATTTGTGTCTACTCGCACTCGTGGGTGTGCGAGCGAGAAGTGAATAGATGCGCCGCCATTTCTGATCCCATTCTTTATCCGCACAGTTTTATTCAATATTAATGTGTGCACTTACAAAAGGCAAATAAGAGTAAAGTAACTTTCACGTCTTGACTTAATCGATTTCAACTTTAATTATGCTTTTATTAGTAAAAAATTAATAATAGTTTATTAATTTTGACATGTAATTGTAAATGTATTTTTATGTAGGTATCTAATTGTTGTTGTATCTAAGTGTTTTGTTGTCTTTTATTTAATTTCAGTTACAGCTTTTAAATTATCTGACATTGTATTTTTTATTTTATTTTGACTGTCATTATTTACTTAACTCTTATAATTATTTGTTTAATTATTATTTTTTTGTTTTCCTTTTAAAATTAACATTTGGCATTTAATTTTCAGAGGCAACTTTGCTGATTTATGTAAAAAATAATTAAATTGCTTTTTTCCCAAATAAATAAATATGTTTTCCTTAATAAAATGTTTTCCTTTTTACCTATATTTGGTTTGTTTTCAATGTTAGCTAAAAGCTGCTTTTATTTCAATAAGGCGCACACAAAAATGTTGTCTATTTTCGGATGAGGAAATGACGATATTGCTTTCACGTTTGTGAGATATTTCTGTGATGTTTTTCCTCAATGCAACACATATTAAAAATATTTTTAACAATTAAATTGCTTTTCTTATCGTTATTATGATTAGTTGAACTCTTGATAGAAAGTATCAAACTGCCTTTAGGAGACCTAGTCACGGTCAAGGCCACGTTATCTCTCGGTTAACCTATCCCTATACCTCTCATTTGCGAGAGCATTTCCAATACACTCCTTTGCAAAAAAACGGGCTCCTAAGCAAATAATCAATTTTGTAGTTATTATTACGAATCACCAAGAAATCGTTTTGTGAAATATAGCGTAACTTTATGACTGGATTGATAAGAAAATTGTAAAAAATCAAAGCAAGGGTAGCTCATCTACCCTGTAAGTAAAAATGAAAAACGAATTTTATTTGTAAAAAAAAAGTTTTACTTCAAAACATTGAATAGGTTAATGTGGTGCGTGACCCCCTCTTGCTGAAATCACAGTTTGCATTTGCCTGTGCATGCTGGCCAATATACCCCTTAGGGTCTCCTGCGGAATACGTTCCTACTCCGCCATGATCGCATTCTTTAGCTCTTTTATGATTTGCGGAGCCGGCTGCACTGATCTCACTCGTCGCTTGAGAAGGTCCCAAACTTGCTCAATAGGATTGAGGTCGGGACTTCGAGATCAGTCAAAAATGTTAATTTCGAATGTACATTTTTGACATCACGTCACATTTACGACCGGCCAGTCATATATTAAGAAGACTTAAATCTTTTTTGGTACCATTATTGTTTCCAGGAAAGAAAAAAATAAAACGGCCCGTTTTTTTTGCAAAAGATTGTATAAATTTATTTTATCAAGTCATTTATTCCATTGGTAAAATAAAAAAAATATAATTAAAGCTTTGCAGCGCACATGTGACTTTACTGGTGTTGCGGGTGTCTATGGGCGGCGGCAAGAGCTTACCATTGGGCGAACTGTCTGCTCGTCTGCCATCTATCACATAAAAAAATACAAATACTCCGTTACAAGAATACACTTTCAACTAAAAAGTCTGATATTCTTTGAAAATCAAAGGCTATACAAGCCCCATTAAGTTCTTATTTTCTGACATAATTTTAACATTAATATTATAACGCTATAAAACCAGTTGTATAGAGACAGTTGACTCGAGTCGATAATATCATGTAGCCGTTCTTTGTTAACTCAATCTAAACAATTTTCTTAAATAGAACTATTATGAAACCGAATAGCGTTTCTTACATCGGATGTTATACCAAAACACTATATTAGACTTACACTATTTCTGTTTCAATCAATACAAAACACGCAAGGCGGAACCTAACGTCTGTAGGTAATAAAAGTTCCAGGATGAAAGGTATGACCAAAGAAAAACATTAAAGGTTTGAGTAGTCAGGTACCAATGATAAATTTCTGAAGTCCTTAGGACTTAATAAAAACTAGTTAAATCTATATAATTTTTTTTGATGCCTCACAACACAACCTTCGAGACCACTGTTCCCACTTCCTCTCACCCATCTCTTCCTGTCCTCTGAGAATCATTCGTCTGCTTTGGGATCCATTGTTATTATTTTAGTTACTATATTTATTTATTTATTAATCATATTATATATTACTAGCTGACCCGGCAAACGTTGTTTTGCCATATAAATAAAAGGGTTGATCGTAGAATGGTGAAAATTGAGGATTGTATGTATTTTTGTATGTTGTATCATAAAAAAAGAGAAATTAAAAATTTTGTCTAAAAAATAAAAATAAAAATTTAGGGGTGGACTACCCCTAACATTTAGGGGGATGAAAAATAGATGTTGGCCGATTCTCATAGATACCGGATAAGCACAAAAAATTTCATCAAAATCGGTCAAGCCGTTTCGGAGGAGTATGGCAACGAAAACTGTGACACGAGAATTTTATATATTAGATATATATTGTATGTATTTATATATTCATATTTTATTTATGTATTTGCATTTAACCTTTCTGTGTAAGTAAATAAATATTTAAGATTGCACCACCCTACACCTTCATCAAGTGTCCTTTATCCAAAGGTTGCCTGGAAGAGATCGCTCATAGTGATAAGGCCGCCTTCGTTGTAAACATCCTGTAATATCTAGTTTTTTAAGTTTTCATGCTTTATTTTGAGTGCAATAATAGTATATTCATTCATTCATTCATTCACAACGATGCTCACCAGAAACACTCTCATGTATGTTCTACATTTTTCTTATGTTTCGAGAACTGAATATTTAATATAATGTAACGTGTGTACGGTTTGGCTGCATGAGTATTTCCCGACGGCTACGATTTAGGAACCTGATGGAGAAGAGCGTAGTCTTTTTAAAAAGGCCGGTAACACATCTCTCTAGTTTCGCGGATGTTTATTGGTGGCGTTGATTACTTTCCATCAGGTGACGCTTGCTCGTTTGTCCGCCTCTAGCATAAAAAAAACTGTTTCGGAGCGCCAGTACTTCAGTGGATAAGAACATCATAATAGTGAGGAGGCGACGCGTTGGAAGAAGAAAAAAGTCGTGGCTGCGTAATATAAGGTTGTGGACTGGCATCGCATGTGTGGAACGGCTGTTTCGTCTCGCAATGAACCGAGAGGATTTTGGAAAGCTGACAGCCAACCTTCAGAACTGAAGAGGCACTGAAAGAAGAAAAAGAAAGATAAGAACATGTGCCTTCTGAATGGGAGGTCGAGAGTTGAACCTGCGATGGTACCTAAATAAAGCCATCTTTCAATATATTAAATCATGCATCATCATCATCACCAGCCCATTGAAGTCCCCACTGCTGGGGCACGGCCCCCCTCAATCACATGAGGGGTAATTGCCATACTCACCACGCTTGGCAGACGGGTTGGCGAGGGTTTTGATATAAATGCTGAGTTTTCCTTCTCTGGGTGCTGATGATCATGCTAGCAGCTTTACCTTAGTCGCCTTTTACGACACCTCGGTAAGAGTGAGGGTGGCCTATTCGACACTGCCGGGGACCACACGGCTTTCATCATGCATAAGTGAGCGATATTGGTACAGGACCGAATTAAGTCAAACGCCCATTTGGATCGCTTAGCTAGCATAGTTAGGTAGTTATCTATGTTATTATAAAATGTTTGTTAAGCCTTTGTTAACTAAAACGGTGGTATAAAGCAGTCTACATTATTTTTCGATATTTTTTTTGTTTCTAGCGTCATAACTACTCTATAACACTGTTATAGCGAACAAAGGTTGATTGAATGTTTATATATAAGGCCTAAAGGCCCATTCATCACAATTAATAAAAAAACAAATAGCGGTACTACCGGACCGAACAAACGCTTTGAAGAAACACTTTGTATATTGAACTTACGTTTCTATTTCGTCCAATACAAAAAGGGCGGAACCCTTAAACGTAGGTAGGGCATACCCTATCCGAGGTGAAATCTCATTTATCGGAGTGACGGGAAGTATTAGGGATAACACGCGATATTTAATGGCAACGGGACAACAACAATATGTTTAGTCCGTGATATTACTATCATTATATAGTATAAAACAAAGTCGCTTTCGCTTTCAGTCTCTATGTGAGCACAATATTTTTTTTAGTATCAGCCTATGAACTGTAAGTACGTACTGTTAGACGACCCGTTTGGAACAGTGGTAGTGAACGCTACCTCTGGTTCAAAGGTTGCGGGTTCGATCCCCGCACAGTACCAACATTTGTGTGCATGAACATGTCTGTTTGTATTGGTCTGGGTGTGTACTATATATTTATAAGTATGTATTTACAAACGGAAAATATAATATGTATTTATTTGTAATCGCACTGTTGATTCTGATATCCGTAACACAGTTGCTTGAGCTACCTATCTCGGAGTCAGAACAATGTATGTGATGTTGTGAAATATTTATATTTATTTATTAACTGTCCCACTGCAGGGCAATGGCCTCCATCATAGATATCAAGTTATCGCTACAATGATGGTGAAGCCTAATGGCTTTATCACCGCGCTTGCCTAATGCGAATTGGTGATCACAAACCCGAGCTATGTCCGAAAACTTCGAAACATTCATTTCGCTCGACCCGGGAATCGAACCGACCCCGAGATCACAGCCCTGTACTTAAGCCACTAGACCGGACGTGAGTATAATTATAAATATCATTAAATGTGTATTTAAAGATAATTCTCCTTATTCTAAATCGCGTTCTAAAGTTATTGCCGTACTAAAGCTCATGTCATCCCGTTCCAACACGCAATGTTAAAGGGGGCTGGCACGAGTTTTGTTCCGGGACTATCCTTAATTCGTGATTGCAGTATGCGAATTCCCCCTTATTGATGATGGCTTCCTAGCCGATTTCGGCTACAGCGACCACTTTGTGTACAATCGATGTGTAAATTTTGAGGACTAAGATGTTGCTGCCCTCTGGTGCGCTTTCCAATGACTAGCATAGCCAATCTTAGCATTGAACGTGCGCCCACAGAGGGGACACGTTAGCGCACCGCTATTGTAGTGGTAGGGGATGGCTGCAGGAGGCCGCGCCTTAAGGTCATCTCGTTTCTTGTCCAGATTTGACCTCCTACCTTCTTCAAAATCTTGCACCTTCTGATGGATCAGGCGCCTCCACTCCGGTCGCTGTGCTGCCTGCTTTTCCCAGTGAGCTGGATCTATAAAGCATCTTTTTAAATGTCTTTTCAGAGCATCCTTATATCTTAGGTACTGACCACCGCGTTTCCGCTTGCCGTACTGGAGCTCTGAAAAGAAGATGCGTATTCCCCCTTATTACAATAAGGGGGAATACGCATACTGCACCCTCGTACTGGAGGCCCAATCCAGGGAAAAGGGGATAAAGATTGACAGCACACTTGTTACTCCACGGGTGTTGCAGGTGTCCATAGGCGGTGGCAACCGCTTATCTCCAGGTGATCCGTCTGCTCGTCTGCCAGCTATAACAGAAAAAACTAAGCAACGGATTTGGTGCGGTTTTTTACAAGATAGAGTAATCAAAGTGGAAGGTGACCATGCGAGAGCCACGCTTCGGCATGAATGGGCCGGCTCGACCGGAGTGATACCTCACAAAACCCGGCGTGAAGCAGCCCTGTGCTGTGTTTCGCTGCGTGAGGGAGGGTACCGGAGGCCCAATCCGGGGGAAGGGGGGTTTAAAGGTTGGCAGCGTACTTTTGACTCCACTGGTTTCACGAGTGTCCTTGGGCGATGGCAATTGCTTACCATCAAGTCTACTCGTCCGCCACCTATCACATAAAAAAAAGGTTTATGTGTATAATAAATAATGACTAAGGTAAAGCTGCTGGCATGATCATTAGCACCCAAGAAGGAAAACTCTGCATTTATATCAAAACCCTCGCAAACCCGTCTGCCAAGCGTGGTGAGTATGGCAATTACCCCTCATGTGATTGAGGGAGGCCCGTGCCCCAGCAGTGGGGACTTAAATGGGCTGATGATGATGATGATGAATGCCACTCGTGCAAAGCCGAGGCAGATCATTAGTTTACTTTCTGGCGGTTCTTCAGAGTATAGTAATTTGAAAATTACTTAGATATGTTGGTTGTTGTGCAGCGGCGTTGTTCATACTCAATCAGTTATTTTACAACAAAGTTCAATACGAATATACGTAATTAACTTTCGAGATAATGAACTTTCAAATTAAAATTCAGACTATTCATTACGAGACGAGTATTAAACTCGTAGTTAGAATTAGTTAAGATTTTAAAATTTAACATACTGTTTGAGAAGCCGTAAATTTTTATCCGCCAGTTCAATAGAGCCGATATTACGCTCCTTTATTTTCTTGCTACAGGCCAGTCTAAATATCGTAGAAAAATCTCATAAAGTAAATATAAAGAAATAAACTCTCAATAAACCTAAACATTACAAACAAAAAAACAAAAACAGGAAAAATAAACCATCAACAGTCAACACACAACAAAATCAAATCTTTCATAACATCCTTAACAAAACAAAGCTTTACCAATACACAAATAATAATATACTCGACAATTTATTATATCGATGAAATATCAAAAATGAAAGCACAACGCGGGAATCTTTTTCAGTATTCAAGCCAATATTCCTAGCTGATAAACGTTTTGTTCTCAGATAATTCTAGACTTCCTCTTTGGATACGTGCTCGACATATTTTTCCGTATATTCTGATCCCGGTTGGTCATTTGTTTGCATGATGCAAACGTGGTTGCTATTTTCTTTGTTACTGCGTCTTGCATCTGTGTTTGTATTACGTTTCTTGCGTTGGGTATAAATTGCCGAAACAATAATCGCACCGAAAATATTTTCATATAAAATATAAATAAATATTTCACAACAACACATACATTGATCTGATACCAGTGTTACGGAGATCAAAGCTATCAGCAGAATTACAAATATATACATTTAATACTTTTCTTTTGTAAATATATAATTATTATACATAGAAAACACCCAGAACAGTACAAACAGACATGTTCATGCACATACATGTTTGTGCAGTGCGGCGATCGAACTCCCTTGCTCCAGAGATAGCGTTCACTCCAATGGTGTCACAGATATCCATGGGCGGCGGCAATCGCTTACCACCAGGTGATCCGTCTGCTCGTCTGCCACCTATCCCATAAAAAAACAAGGCATTTATTTGCAAAAGCTAACTTTCAACTTGTTTTCGAAAACCCTAAAGTTAAATTCTGGCCGTCTTAAAATGTTGCCAAGACGAGCTGACCTTATGACTCACACTTTTAAAAGTTGTCAAATTTTTTAGCTAACTTTACACGCCCTGACTGTACAAGTGTACAACCTCAGAAAGAAGAAGTGTCTACAGTGCGATCACAATCAGAAGGCACCTCAGTGACCTTGTCAGGGCATTTCCCAACGTTTTATCCATCTCAAAATGTCAAAACAGCATCAGTTCCAACTTTTGCCCCGTGCAAAATAACCGAAGGCCGACTATAACTTCAGAATCTCTACACGTCAAGGTGTTTAGCTTATTATGATTTGACTAGTGATATGGCGCATTTGGTGCAGTCAACGGCAAAAGTTGGTGCACTCTGTTCGCTCTTACGCTCCACGGAATAAGGACTACAACCTGCGAAATAAGTGCAGCTACTTCTGCTGATGACTGTACCTAGTGGGTTCAATCCACACCCTTGAGAAACAATTTCGTGAAGAACACTTATGTTTATTCAGTGTTTGGGTGTTGTTCACACATTGTACACACAGGCATATATTTGAGTTTTATATTTATAATTCCTTTGCTGTGTCATATCCGCACACATGAATTTATATCTATTATCCAATCCACTTAATCGGCACATTGTAAGCGGCCATGTTTCGATTCCGTATGTCATCACTGACAACACACACGCATTGAAGACTTTCGTCTTGATTAAGGAGGCTCAAAGTCACTCAGAGAGCAATGGAGAGAGCTATGCTCGGAGTCTCCCTGCGCGATCGTATCAGAAATGATGAGATCCGCAGGAGAACTAAGGTCACAGACATAGCCCAAAAAATTGCGTGCCTCAAGTGGCAATAGACAGGGCACATAGCGAGGAGAACAGACGGCCGTTGGGGCGGAAAGGTCCTCGAGTGGAGGCCACGTACAGGAAGTCGCAGCCGTGGCAGGCCCCCCACAAGGTGGACCGACGATCTGGTGAAGATCGCGGGAATCCATTGGATGCGGGCGGCACAGGACCGATCTGTGTGGAGAACATTGGGGGAGGCCTATGTCCAGCAGTGGACGTCTATTGGCTGAAATGATGATCCAATCCACTCGGTTAATCAAGTTTAGGTACTCGTAGGTATATTTTAAACCCTAAATTAGTTAACCGTTGATAAAAATTATCTTCATTTTTCTTTTTTGCATAGAATATTTTACTACCTTGTCCTCGATTTTAGCTAAAACCGATTTAATATTCACGAGGGGAAGCGTCATTTTTTCAAGTGCGACTTGAATTTTGATAAGAAATCTTCCTAATTGGTCCTTCCAAGGGGACAATACTAATACCGCTCAAATTTGATGAAAATTCAGAAACAGTTTTTTTATTAATTTTACCTACACAAAGGCAATACAAAAATGAAAAAGGAGGATAAGTTTGGCGGCGGCAATCGTGTTTTTGCTCACCCTGAATAGTTTAATTTACAATTAGTTTCTATGAAATGTTTACGTTTAGTTAACATATTCATTAATATCAGGATCTTTAGAGTCATTCAGTATGCGGGATTAAAAAAAGCATATGCAAAAATGTTAAGTAGAGGTAAATAAGTGCTAGATAATCCGATCACTAAAGCTGCTGTTACACAAGCTGATTTGTAGCATGCTTTTAAGCATACAAAATATGAGCATGCTTAACGAACTGTCCACATTTGCTATCAATAAGCATGCTTTTACCCATATTTTAGCATGCTTAAAAGTGAGCAAACCTATTTACACGCGCTAAAGCAATCCGCCACACTCCCCCTTCCACCCGCGCTACATGCATGCTACCTTGCTTAAAAATCGACCGGTGTGCGATTTTTGAGCATACTCAAAAATAGCATGCTTATATGTATCACGTCCGTCACATGCTATAAGTCATCATCGTCAGCCCATTTCAGTCCCCACTGCTGGGGCACGGGCCTCCCTCAATCACATGAGGGGTAATTGGCATAATCACCACGCTTGGCAAACGGGTTGGCGAGGGTTTTGATATAAATGCAGAGTTTTCCTTCTCTGGGTGCTGATGATCATGCCAGCAGCTTTACCTTAGTCGCCTTTTACGACACCTCGGTAAGAGTGAGGGTGGCCTATTCTACTCTGCCGGGGACCACACGGCACATATGCTATAAGTAGCACTTGCTCAAAGGTAAATGCTTTCAACATGAAAATAAGCATGTGTAACAGTTCCTTCATGATAATAATTAATCTATAAGTTAGTAACTAGATTTCCTCTTTATTATTATAAATCAGTCCCAACTCTAAAGACAAGAGGAAAATGAAAACATTGACTATTGGCTCCGCCCCATTAACAACCGCGGCGATCTAAAGAGTCTTTTGAGTTATTTTTGTCATTAGAGTTCAGTTTCATCGAGAATATCGTTTATTTTTTTTATGTAATAGGTAGGCAGATGAACAGACGGATCACCTGATGGTAATCAATTGCCGCGATACCAGTGGAGTCACAAGTGCGCTACCAATCTTTAAACCCCCCCTGTCCCCCGGATTGGACCTCCGGTACCCTCACTCACGCAGCGAAACACAGCACAGCGCTGCTTCACGCTGGTTTTCTGTGAGGCAAAATTTCTGATTAGGAAAGAATCGTTTGGTAAACTATAACTATTTTGTATGGAACCCTCTACGACCTAGTTTATCTTGCACTTGGCGCATTTTTGTCCTTGGAGGACAATGCGGCCCGGCATCCAATATCCTGGGCGCTCCTGACCCAGGAGCGTTACTTTGTAACCTCCAGTCGTTGCTCCGATATTGGTACTTACCTGAAGCCAGAGACGAACTAAGGAAAATCTATTAGGCCAAGAATAAAATTGTGCAATTATAATTTATGTATATGTCGGAGTTCACCATGGTCAAGCTTCGCAAAAGAATGGTTCAACTACCTAGGACACTAGCCACGCCCCTTTAGCCGACAATATAACTCAATGCCGGGAGCAGAGCGTGACATTCTGACATTCGAACATTTGGTCGCGATCGACATGCGCTAATCAGTCGATCTGTAATACTTAATTAAAGAATAGTTACATTTGCCATTGGATTGTAAAGTGTATTATTATGAAAAAGGGAAACAACATAGCGCCAGATCATATAGTTGTATAGTGTCTCTAAGGAAACTGTGTTTAGTATTGTGATCAAAGTTATTATTGTAAAACTGTGCTAATTGAATGGAATATGAAATGTAAGAGAAAGTAGGCAAGATATTACAAGAAAACAATGATTTCATTACTCGACTAATCATATTTCCTCACTTTTTGATGCTCTTTTCCGACATATACATGTTGGGTCAATACAGACGATCGCCACACATCAATGTTCACACATCTTCCAAACTTCTACAATTGATTCTTACCTTCATGACAAATAAGATTAGTTTAATTTGACTGACCAACACTTAACAATGCAATGTAAGATTCAATCAAACTTAACACAGGGTTAATTCAAAAAACACAGATTAATTTATGAGGAAAGGTCAAGCTGTATTTTTGTAACCAAGAAGTCTTTTTTCTTCTTAACGGATGCTAGGACCAAACACTTCTGTGAAAACATGTAAAGAGCTCTCAGAAAAATGAAATAGGTAGACGTAGGGTTTTTTACGGTAGGAATCAAACTCGGTCAGACCCACATACCCATGTTGACTTCTCAAAGCATGTTGGAATCCATGAGGGTAAATCCTTATTTATCCCGCTCCTAAAAATAAAAATTGTAAGCATTATGGATTTTTATTAACTTGTAAATATTAAATCTCCCTGAATTAACGGGTCCGATTCCCGGGTCGAGCACAGGTATATTTCGAATTTTTCGAACATAGCTCGGGTTTGTGATCACCAATCCGCATTAGGCAAGCGAGGTGATTAAGCCTAATCCCATCATAGTAGCGATGACTTGATTTCTATAATGGAGGTCTTTGCCCTGCAGTGGGACAGTATATAGGCTAATACTATACTATTTATTAAATCACCGAACCCATATGTAATATGTATTAAACCAAAATTTAAATTTAGAAATATAGTACATATATTTTTAAAAGCACATACCTACCTACTATAACATACGCGGAGCGATTATAGCAAAGTATCAAGACTAGCAAAAAAGGCACGGACCCAGAGTCTGTGGTTGTAACATACACTCAATAATAAAAAAAAGCCAAACGATAAGGCTGTATTACTTGAACTACACTACTCATATGAAACGGCAAGTTAGCAGAAAAAACAAAAGACCAATTCGAAGGTACTTTTAGTCAAGAGTTAAGTCATCGAAATTGATAAGACGCCTGATATTTTTTTTTTACTTCACTATAAGTCCTATATAATCTGTTTAAAGATATGATCAGAACGCCATGTCCGTTTGACCGTGGGACTCGACTGGATTAAATCCACGGCCTCACAAAAAACCGGCGTGAAGCAGCACTGAGCTGTGTTTCACTGCATGAGTGAGGGTACCGGAGGCTCAATGCGGGCAAAGGTGGGGTTTAAAGGTTGCAGCGCATTTGTGACTCCAATGGTGTCGCGGGTGTCCATGGGCGGCATCCTTACCATCAGGTGATGTGTCAGTTCGTCTGCCATCTATAACATAAAAATGATTCATAAAGTCATCTTAAAGTAAAATGGGATCTACAAACTCGTATCGTTTCCTATAAATTAAGCTACCTACCCTTGAATATAATCATACACTTGAGATATAACTTTCTTCAAGACTGTAGGTATAAAATTTCCCCCTGACTCCGATCCTGTGTCTCGATCAGTAATATCGGCGCTATGACGAAAATGGCTTTGAACCTTACTGGCGAACGAAAGTAAGTGAATTAAATTCACGCCGTTAACTCGGATTCTTTGTGAAGGAATGTCACCCTTTTAGGTCGAAATCGGAGTGGCTGATTGGGTGATTGTAGCTGAGCACTTTACTTGATTTTTAATGAAAACCTGAATGGAAGAACTGTTACGGACTTTTTTAAAGCAGATTGGGTTAGGGCTGGAACATGTATATATTTTTATTGAGCACAAAAAACTTACAGCTGTTATTGGTAAAAGCTAAAATGTAAGTGGACCGCTAATGTTTTGATTGATGGACTATAAATCTGTCGCCGCATTTGAATACAGAGGTCTTATTCTTTTTCTTTAGCCGGTTTCAGCTACTTGAGTGTAGGCTTCCTTCAGCATTTTCCATTCTTTCCGGCATTGAGCTTTTTGCATCCAGTTCGAGCCAGCAACCATTCGAGCGCATCTGAGGTCTTCCTTGAGGACGTTTTCTTCCCATAACTTCCAATCAAGAAGACGCTTGCACCAAGATGCTTCATACAGGGCAGGCATGGACATTGCGCCCGCCATTGCGGGCGCCATGTCCTGCCCACCTCCACTTTAAGTGAGCCACTCGTTTCATTACATCTGCGACTTTGCTTTGCTTTCGTAGATATTTATTTGTTTTGCACGCCCTGTTGGTCTAGTGGTTGAAGTACCAGGCCGTGATCTCGGGGTCCTAGGTTCGATTATCGGGTTGAGCGAATATATGTTTCTAATTTTTCGGGAGCTCGGGATTGTGATCATCATCGTCAGCCCATTTATGTCCCCACTGCTAGGGCACGGGCCTCCCTCAATCACATGAGGGGTAATTGCCATACTTACCACGCTTGGCAGACGGGTTGGCGAGGGTTTTGATATAAATGCAGAGTTTTCCTTATCTGAGTGCTGATGATCATGCCAGCAGCTTTACCTTAGTCGCCTTTTACGACACCTCGGTGGCCTATTCTACTCTGCCGGGGACACACGGATTGTGATCACCAATCCTCAATAGGCAAGCGTGGTGATTAAGCCTTATCCCATCGTAGTAGCGATGACTTGTTTCTATTATGGAGGCCTTTGCCCTGCAGTGGGAGAGAATATAGGCTGATACTTTACTTAACAGAGGTTGCTCGTAAGGAAACGTATTATATTATTCCCAGCAGCACGATTGACTGACAATTTGGGGCAGATGGCTGACTTACTTATAAGTTGAATGAAGAATGTGCAGGATCAAGATAGTTAAGTAATTGGTGCTCTTGACGCGAACCCTAAGTTTATGAATGGCGTCGGAAACGGTAATAGGCTGATTGTTCTTTTTAACTTTTTATGAAAAGGGAAAAAAACACAGCGCCAGAGTAGAAAAAAAAAGGTTTTGGAATATTCATCATATCTCTTTTAAAAATTTATGAAAAAAGGAAAACACATGCTACCAGTAATAATAGATATTCGGAAAAACAAATCAGCCGGGATTATCCTGGTGGAAAAAAGGAATCTAGGTATGTTGGTGTACGAGATCGGCCCTACCATTTCTTCTTAACTGTAATTACGCAGGTACGTTTTTTTAGGGTTCCGTTGGCAAAAACCGGAACCCTTATAGATTCGTCACGTCTGTCTGTCCGTCCGTATGTCACAACCACTTTTTTCCGAAACTATAAGAACTATACAATTGAAACTTGGTAAATAAATGTATTCTGTTAACCGCATTACGATTTATATACAAAAATAGGAAAAAAAATTCTTTGCCTAGAAGATGCCTGTTCACTCTTGCCTTAAATAATTAAACTTGCCTTTTTTAATATAATTTTAATGTTTTTAAATTGATTATGTATGTATCTCTGTGTTATTATTTCTTTGTTTTGTATATGTAATTTTTCATTGTCTTTTTACTTGTATATATTGCATGTCAATCTTTTATAATATTTTTTTTTCAATAAAAAGGCGTCACCCAAGGTCCAGCCTGAAAATCTATGCTGAGGCTGAGCCTTGTTGGCCGCAACTCTTTGTCTCTGTACCTTGTTTTCTCTGTTTTGTTCTATGTGTAATGTGTTGTGGTCAATAAATTGTTTCTTATCTTATCTTATCTTAAAGATGTCCAGATTGTAGTGGTCCGGAGAAACAGACCTTGGCAGGGAGTGAAAATAATAGTTGCGAAAGCAGTCGTTTCTTTGTAATTGCACTTATGGACGCCGGCAATCGTTTGCCATCAGGTGACCCGTCTGCTCGTCTGCCAACTATTACATAAAAAATAGCAAATCCCGGATGATAATCCAGGCGTAGGTACCGACTCTACATACCTATGTACGTACATCCTTATGTTGATGAGTAACAAAATATCGACATATCGTCATGTCTGACTCGTATCTTACATCATAATATACTCGTACCTATGTTTAAGACTATATTTTACCTATTTAAATGCTAAAGAGGTTTTTAATATATTTTATTTCCAAACTTAATACTTTGCGCAAAAGACGCTTCCAAAGTGGTAAAATGTGTTAATGTGTAATCCTCTTAAGGTATTTTTAATTGGAGTCCATTTAATGTTACATTTTCATTACAGACAAAGAATTTTCAGTGGACTTTTCCGTTTTAACTTTCCTTCCTTGGGATAATTGTTTTTTTGTATTGAAGATGGGATTGCTCTTGGCTTCAAACTGAACTCTAGAGCTGATAGGAAACCTGCGATGGAGCGAGCTTACCTAAAAGTAAGTACTATTTTACACTACACTATACACTATTTTACCTAGAAGCTTCCTTTTATATAACATTAAGTGTAGATTGTATGTAGATATTTAAATTCTAACGTTGCCAAGTTTCTGATACGAAAAATATTTAGTATCTAAGGACAGACTAAATGAATAAACAACACTCATTATATGTTTTAGAGCACGCAAACTATCACATATAAACTTCCACGGTGAAATTCCTATGTTAGTTAAAAATACGACTTGGAATCGTCAGCGTAAGGATAATTTTTAAATAACACATGTTATGGAAACAGAAAAAGCACAGTAGGTGTAATGATAACCAGTAGCTCATGATAGTGTTGACTATCTATGTAGTTGACTAATGTATATAAAAAAAACCACTGCACCAATGAGGCAATGGTGCAGTGGTTTTTTTTTTCTTATGTGTTTTTTTTACTGCGGATGGTGTTTTTACTTGCGATTAGATACAAGTCGTAAATACTTCAGTTTTGAAAATAATTATCTTTCACTGGAATGTTGAATATTTCCGCTGTAATTTGGCATAAATAAAATATACATAATAATAAAGCATGCTTTATTTAAACTCTTTAAGGTTACTGAAGATGTGAGCGATGAAAGAAAGAAAGAAAGAAAGAAAATATTTATTACTATAGACATCACAACACAGAACATATAGCAGTTGTAAACAGAACACAATTTGGCACAAACAGAAAACAAAACATAAAACACTTAAAAATACATAAAGATAAAACAAAAGGGAAAAAAACAAAACTATATTCAATCATGTCCAGACAGTGCCAAATGAATATTATGGTGTGTTATGACGTCTAGTATAAATGGCCCTCACTCAGCCTATGTCACAGCCCAGACAAAGGCCATGACGTTGGTGAATGCAATGATGTGAATTAATGACTCCCTTGTTGTCTCGTTTTTGATGACTTTTGAAAAAGCGAATGGAAGGACTCTAAGTGATGTGCAGATGTTCTTATGGTCGAACCGATCTCTTGCAAATTTGGGACACTATGTGATAAGATGATCGATGGTCTGCACATAAATGTCGTCACTACGACACGTGTCCGTTTCTGTAGAGGTAGACCCTATGATACCCGTGGCCAGTTAGGTAATGGGTTAGGTAGACGGACGTGCCACATTGTTCCACGGCAGCAAAGACGTCATCTAACTCCGGGGATAAGCCGCTTGTTTGACTACCTTGCTCCGCGTTGGCATAGACGTCCCTCCACCCCTCCAGAGTTTCTTTTCTGGCTTCGTGCTTCACGTAACTCAAAGGGAACTTGGGATAGGAGTATGCGGTCCTCGCCTCGGCCGCTGCATTTGCTGCTACTCATTTCTATCTGCAGTGCTTAGTGCTTGGTTAGTGCAGTGGTTAGTGCGTCGTAGTTTAAACGACGGTTTGGGATCCCTGGTTTGATCGCCGGTCGGGCCAAATTTGTACGTGAGTATTTCTGTTAAGAAATTCTCAGTGTCAGCCCGACGTCTAGAAGTTGGCGCTCTTGTACCCCTGTGCTTCAGACAGCACGTCAAGCCGTTGGTCCTGCGCCTGATCAGTCTTTGGTCGTGTCACACTGGTGTCCCATCGAAATATGAGGGTAAGGGAATAGAGAGTGCGCTTGTGTGTCTGCGCAAATACTTGTGCTCTAAAATAATATGTATATGTTTCATGTGACACGACCAATAACTACAGTACCTTACTGTAGACTGAAAATTATATTTGTTGATAAATGTAATATTCATGTATAAATAAATATCAGACGTGTAAAGCGCAGTGTATGGGGTGGTCTCTATCTTTTTTTATGGTAAGCAATGGACACTCGCAAAACTAGTGGAGTCACCAGTGCGCTGCCAACCCCTTCCATTTTCCCAAGATTTTGGCCTCCATTTACCCTTCCTCTAATCATCACCTTAGCGTTAAATCCCGGTTGCGTCCCAAACTGGCGCTTCAGAGCCGGGGTCCGTTTGACCTTTCCATTACCCTTGCTCACTTGGCGAAACACAGCGCCGGCGCTGAGAGGCCCGCACGAATATTCAAGGAATTCGTAATGTGCAACACCTTGCCACCTTTTAATACCAAATGAGAGAGAAGATATTATAGTCCATTCTGTATCTGACGGTGAATAAGACAGTTCAAACGTTTCGTATCATGCACCTATCTTTCTACAAATAAAAATATTAAGTTGTGAAAATCATAAATTTTTTAGAGTTCTTATTCTTCCAAAATAACAAGTATTCATCTTTCTCAATTAATCTGAACAAGAACTTAAAAAAGTTATTACCAATAAAATTTGTTAAAAATATCTTGTGAATTGCATAATGCGCTAATCGGAATTTTTGCTCATAGGGATCTACACAAACAATCGCAATAAATCAGTAATCGGTATGGCCACTATCTTACTATTGAATCACGATTCATCATCAGCCCATTTAAGTCCCCACTGCTGGGGCACGGGCCTCCCTCAATCACATGAGGGGTAATTGCAATACTCACCACGCTTGGCGACGGGTTGGGCGAGGGTTTTGATATAAATGCAGAGTTTTCCTTCTCTGGGTGCTGATGATCATGCCAGCAGCTTTACCTTAGTCGCCTTTTACGACACCTCGGTAAGAGTGAGGGTGGCCTATTCTATTCTGCCGGTTGAATCACGATTATTGTCGCGTAAATTGCATTAGGGACCAAGAACTAGAAAATTCTTTTGGTAACAAAGGTGGTTTGGTAACACGTCAAGCGAGTGTTGTTATTTTTCAGATGAATATGATGCATATTATTTAATTATTTGTGATTTATTGCGTGTGAACCACTAAGAATATTTACATATTGTATTCCATATCCAGATAGTTCAAATTCATAGATAAAATGTTGGTTAAAATTAAAACTCAAACAAATTAAAGTCAATTAGATTTCTAAAGAAAATATATATATTTTTTATGTTATAGGTAGCAGACGAACAGACGGATCACCTGAATGGTAATCAATTGCCGCCGCCCATGGACACCCGCGACACCAGTGGAGTCACAAGTGCGCTGCCAACCTTTAAACCCCCCTATCCCCCGGATTGGGCCTCCGGTACCCTCACTCACGCAGCGAAACACAGCACAGTGCTGCTTCACGCCGGTTTTCTGTGAGGCCGTGGTATCACTCCGGTCGAGCCGGCCCATTCATGCCGAAGCTTGGCTCTCCCACGGTAATCTCGATTCTTTAAAATATCGGTTAGGTTTAACAGGAACGTCTCATTTTCCTATTCACCTTCAGATACTGATTGGACTATAGCTTTCGTACAATAGAGGAAGCTCTTAGGTTTCCATACAAATAGGCAATTTGCCTCATATGTCACTATTTATAAAAAAAACTTTTAATTTAAATATCATTCCCTACAAGGGTCCGAAATATGTCAACTTCAATAAATATAAATAAGGGATTGCTGTAAAAATTCAACTTAAACCCGTCATATTTTTACTTTTTTCTTTTGAAAACACCGTCCGCCATGGTTCTACGTCACCATTATTGTAAACAACAAAACGTCAAACGCCAGTTTCAGGTTATTCGTGGTCTTTCATTTAGACGCCTTGATAATTATGAGAGTCATGACAGTCACACGTATTGCTTACAATAACAGTGACGCCACGGCACAGAATCGTAGCGTTAGCGTGAGCGTTAGCTTACGATACGCTACGGATTCTTCACAAAGTTTAAGCTGGCCCTACTGCTTTAGAGCGGCTTTCTCCTGGGCTGTCCATTCATGCCGATGCGTAGCTCCCCTACGGTAGGAAACTTTGCTACCGACAATCTGTATACTGCGGTAGAAGCAATACTAGGGGATATAAATTACTGAGTTTCCCGCGCCCACCTGCTATTTGAAACGAAGGTCTCCTTTGAATATTTTATCAATTGAACGCCGTAAAGTAGCTGGTATTTTATCAGGACCTTTTCTATTGACTCTTCACGCTGCGGTTGTAAAGCGGTGAAAAGGAGTGTTTTCGTGTTCATATTTTATGAGCACTCGTTGAATGGTCGAGTTGGTTGCACACGCGCGGATGACATGACGCGAAACGCAAGCAAATAAACAGGCACAAAAAGAAAAATCTTTTTATCATAGAGGCGGAAAATAATGGTGAAGCAATGGGGGCTATCGCGTGTGAAAAATCCGCTAGATGGCGTACTGAGGTCCAATATCAACATCATTGGTTGTTTAGTTTGTCAAATTGACATTTTGACAGATCAAGTTTAAGGATAACGAATCATATTGTATATGGACCTCAGTCCTATAGTACGCCATCTAGCGGATTTTTCACACATGCGACAGCCCCCTTTAAGCCCCCCAAAATAGTAACTGCCGATAAACATCAACAAGGCCAGGGAACAGTCATCCCATGCATGATTGTTCCCTGGTCATGCTGCTACATTATCATAATCGCATATATAACTTATCATAGGCTCGACCGGAGTGATACCACGGCCTCACAGAAAACAGGCGTGAAGCAGCATTGTGCTGTTTCGCTGCGTGAGTGAGGGTACCGGAGGCCCAATCTGGGGGAATGGGGGGTTTAAGGGTTGGCAGCGCACTTGTGACTCCACTGGTGTCGCGGGTGTCTATAAGTGGCGGCAATCGTTTACCGTACGTACCGTGATCCGTCTGCTCGTCTGCCACCTACCACATAAAAAAAATTTAGCATTTTGTCCCGGTTGCTTCCCAAGCTGTCTCTTTGGAGCCCGGGGTCTGTTCGTCATGCTTCTACGTACAGTGAAAAAAGTACTAATTCTTATCACTTTTCAAAAATACGTAAATTGTACTAGTCCTCCAACCGATTAGGGCTACGGCGACCAGCCTCAGCAATCAGCCGCGTACGCAAGTTATAATATTCTCCAATCGATTACGGCTACGGCGCCCAATCTCAACGATCAGCCACGTACGCAGGTTATATTATAGTGATCAAGTGTGTGCGCAAACACAAGTGCACTCTCTATTCCCTTACTCTCATATTCCGATGGGACACCAGCGTGACACGACCGGAGAGGGAGTGGGCGCAGGACCAACGGCTTACCGTGTTTTCCGAAGCACGGGGGGTACAAAACCGCCAACTTCCAGAAAGCAAATATTTGTCCCGACTCGGGGATTGAACGCGGAACCTCTTGCGCAGCCGTCGCTTTATAGTGCGACGACCCACTAACCACTAAGCCACTTAGCCAGTCCAATTTTGTGATGTAAGTAACGAAGTCAAGTCCAGTAAAACATTTAAAAAGAAGCTCTACAAGAAATTCAGAAGTAAATCAGCGCGAAATGTTGCTATTAACTCACCCATTGGAACGGTTAGTTAGCGCAACTTCTAGAGGGGACGCGGGAAAATTAGATTATTTTCTCAAATATGCATGGAAATTCGAATATATTTTAAAACTTTCATCAAAATAAACCCACGTTGCTGTATTGGAAAAAACTGGCCAGCAAAATTGCCTGAAAATCCTTAGAAAACGCTGGTACGCCAGGTAAATCACTATGAAAACTCATATTTGCGTATTATATAAAAATGGAACATTACGTAATAATAAACCAAGGACCTAACTGACTAGTCCATGTTTGTTTAAAATTCAAACTGGCTGAATGAAACTCAATATGAAAAAATAATAAGTATTTGAAAAAAGAACAAATGAAATGACTTTGGCGACTACCGTGTGGCAGAATATTGTTGTCCATTTTATATGGTAATATCGTAATTAAACGAAAACAAAGTAAAATATTTTTGTTGTACCCACAAATAATGTTTCAACTGTCCCCCTCTTGGCATAAAATGGTTAACAGTAAAGTATAATAATAAATTTAAATAAAAACTAACCATTTTACGATATTGTAGAATATTTATGTAATTAAACTAAAATAAACCTCTCCTCTCAATACTCTAACTTTAAACAAAATCCAAATTATTGGAAAAATATAGGTGCCAAAATTCTTACTTTTCCGTCAAAAACACAATGGGCCCTCCTATAGACAAGTACATCCCCCGAAGAGCGTTAGAATACTAAAATTCGTATTTCGACTGGTCGCTCGCTTCTTTCTCTCCTTGTACCCCTCAGCTCGTCACGCACTGTTCACGATATTTTTGCTTTGTTTAAACCGTCCACCGTTTCAACCGTACCCAGTCTACCCTATGGCTATCTCATTTTTTTTCTATATCTCTCAGTCACTAACCGAGGAAACAATCAGCTAACATCTTGATGACTTAACCAGATGGTTAAAAAGCGGATAATTATTAAAGTCTTAACTTAAAATTACTACCCAAGAAAAATATCCAGCAGCATATTCGTAACTTAACGAATTTAAACTTTTGCGTTGCAATAAACAAATAAATGACATACTCGTAACAGGCATTTAGTGCCTTATAGCTAATAATTAATGTATTTGCGTGTAGTGTCAATGAGGATGGTGAGGAAATTATAAAGCTGAGATCCGTTACATTAATTGCGTTTACTTCAGGCTTCTGTTACAAAGTTTCAAAGACGACAGTTAGAGATGAACCGGACATAGAGATTACGACCAATGATATGCAAAATCTATCTCGGACCGATTTGGTTGGGCGACACGGCGTGCGTCGTAACCGGAACCGGCCGTACGGATTGGTCTTCGCTGAGGGCTCTGCGGATTGGCTCGACATATGGTCGTGTACCATTTTGATTGGCCTCAGGACGTAGTTGATGCGTTTCGTGTTGTCTCTAAAAATGACGCGTATAGTTGCGTGCCGCAACATTAATTTAGAAAAACGCCGAGCTATTCTCAAATTGTAAATTACTTCGGTAATAAGTTTGTATGGGAAATAAGTTTTCGCCGGCTCCTTAAGTCACAGATTAACTTGTGTATTTTGTGCGATAACGTTCCTCGCTTCGCAGATTCAAAATCAGTGTAAAATGTTTCTAAGTACGAGTAGCTTGCGTTGGAGCGGCTAGTTAGCGGGAAATTCAGAGGAGAAACGGGCAAATTAGTTAGTTTCTGTCTACCGCTAACCGAGGAAACAATTAGCTGACATCTTGTGTCTCAGCCAACCTGAACGAAGAAAATGCTACTGAAGAAGTTTGGAGAACTTCTGAGTTGGATATTTTGATAAAAAAGTGTTAAGATAGTAGTATTTGCTAGTAATAGCTGTTCTTATTGTGTGATTCGTATAAACAATAGACAATACGACCAACATATATTACCATTTTTATACGCTTTTCGAATTATAAAAGAAAAAAAAAGATGACCCATATTTTTTAGTTTTCATTAAACGTGTTTTTGTTGATTTTTTAAATATTTATTAATAAACCGGAAGTGATATAGTCCTGAGGCTCAAAGTATTGCGATGTCGGTGCTATATGTACAGTAAAAAAGTTTAGGCGACTGGTCATGTCATTGTGACGTTTGTTTTTTTTCTTTTGATTAGGTTTTTTTTTAAATCAACGTAAGCAAAAGCGTTATTAATTTGTCATGTCGAGTCATTACTCGATAACGACGTCATTACGTCACAGGAGAATCATTCCTTTTTTTCTCCCTAAATATCTGTTTAAAAATTCTAATACATATTATTTTTTATCAATTTGTATGAGTCTAATTTGGTTTTCTTTTTTCGGAAATTACTTTTTGTCGTATTGTCAATCTCATGGTAGGGAACCCTGACTAAATGGTTAAGATATACAATATTCATTAGCTTTAGGACACGATCATTTTAATCAATAATTAAACTAAGAAAGGGATATGTGACATAGTCCTCCTGTTGCCAAACATATTTTTGGCCAAATGCCAAAAATATGTATTATTTTTTAATGGCATGGCCTAAAAACGCACTCAGTATTCTTTATCAATCACAATTGCCAGATTATGTTTATTTACTCATACGGTTTTATTAGTTAGATAGTCCATAAAATATATAATAATTGATGAGCCTTTATTGCAATGACCTTAAGGTTTAACAATGATAATCATTTTAATATTTTTTTCTATGGACATAAAGAACATTTTTCTGTGACATCACTAAATGTCATTAGAATCAAGCTACATTTTACGGACTGTAATATCGCCCACGTGGTGGCATTTGACAGTAAATGTCACCCACGTAAATATACTATTGCTTTATGCATGATAAAATTGTTGCCCACCCACGTGTTCAGCGGTAACCAAATTTACCCTTACATTGACATTTGGTACCTAATAAATAATTAAGAGGGAGAAGGTAAAAACGTTCTACTGTAATTAACTGTCACTAACGGAATCGCCAATACAGAAAAAGCCAACTAGCCATTTGAAATACACGTGTGTCCCTCTCACTTCTAGAAGTATTCCTATACATTATTTTTATGCTAGAGGCGGACAAACGAGCAAGCGAGTCACATGATGGAAAGTAATCAACGCCGCCCATGAACATCCGTGAAATCAAAAAGATCGTAATGTGTTACACATTACATATTAGAGCTTTGTTCATACCTTTGACTGTGTATATTATGATGAAACCTACTATTTTATAATATCCCCCAACCGATTTCGGCTATGGTAGCCAATCTCGACGATCAGCCACTTATGCAGGATATATTATATAGTGCTCAAGTGTGTGCGCAAACACAAGCGCATCTCTTTTCCCTAACCCTCATATTTCCGATGGGACACTAGTGTGACACGACCGGAGAGGGATCGGGCGCAGGACCAACGGCGTAACGTGCTTTCACGGGAGTACAAGACCGCCAACTTCAGACTCCGGGCTGACACTAAGAATTTCTTACCTGAAACTTAGGTTAATAAAATAATAAATAAATATTTCACAACATCACATACATTGATCTGACTCCAAGATAGATAGCTCAAGCACCTGTGTTACGGATATCAGAATCAACAGTGGGATTACAAATATATACATAAATTACTTTTTTTGTAAATATATACTTATAATACATAAAAAACACCCAGACCAATACAAACAGACATGTTCATGCACACAAATGTTTGTAACTGTGCGAGGATCGAACCCGCAACCCTTGGACCAAAGGCAGCGTTCACTACCACTGTTCCAAACGGGTCGTCAATATTTGGCCCGATGCGCAGCCGTCGATCTAAAGTGCGATACACTACCCACTGCGCCATCCAGGCAGCCAACGTTATTGTTATAGTGGCTAACATTTGTGCATGGTTATTTAATAAATAGTATAAGTGTTTGCCGAGAGGTTGTAACCCCGATATTGTTTAAAATAGATCCAGTTTAGTAGCTAAAAATTAAAAACGAATGGTGTCGCTAGTTAGGGCTACCCGTCGCCTTAAACACACGCATCACCCCTAGACCGCTATTACAATAGGTCCTTACATATGAAATTGCCATTTTTTATGGCGATTTTGTTAGAAATAGTTTAAAATAGCTAAAAGTTAAAGTCGCTTGGCATCGCTAGTGTGCCCCACGCGTCACCTTAATAATCGATCTTTAAGACCATACGTTTCATTTACGACACGATTAATCGATTACGATATTGCATCCAATAGATCGTTCCGATTAATCATGCCTTTCTCGATGAAGAGTCCACAAAAATGCTTCTAGCATTCGATTTCACGTTGTTTTGCAGCCACAAAATACCAATTAATTTTCTATAAAGAAGTTCTATACTGTCAGCAACGCAATTTACAAAACAAACGATGCTAACAACGTTGCCACAACGTTGCCAATACAACCCCGCTGCGTTGTATTTCAATTAACCCGCTTCGGAAGTGAGAAGTAAACTTTTAGTGGCAATTATTGTGTCTGGAGTGCAGTGGAGGTAGATACATGCTTTGGTTTTCATTAGGGCCCGAGAGTGTTTGCTTAACCCACAAGTTAATTGGTATGAAACAAAATGTTGGTTCACTCCAAGACATAATCGTTAATAAGGAAATAAAGGTGAATCGGAACCACAAATCTATATGTATAAGCGAAAGCTGACTTAGAATAGTTCTTTACGAGATTTCTATCATGTACCTTATTTTTGTGTTTCCGATATGTCGGCACTGTTGCAAACGCTATGGACACGGAGTAACTGAAGTGTTTGCGGGTAAGTTGTTACTGGCAGACAAAACTGACTGACTGACTGATTGACTGACTGATCTATCAACGCAGAGCCTTAAATTTATGGGTTAGAAATTTGAAATTTTGCACAGGATCCCCTGTTAACGTATCTTTCTGAACGTAGGGGAGCACTAAGAAAGGATTTTTGCAAATTTACCATCTAATACTCCGTCGGTCTAGTAGTTTAAGTACCAGGCCGTGTTCTCGGGGTCCTAGGTTCGATTCCCGGGTCGAGCAAAAAGTAAGTTTCGAGTTTTTCGAACATAGCTCGGGTTTGTGATTACCAATCCGCATTAGGAAAGCGCGGTGATTAAGCTTAATCCCATCATAGTGGCGATGACTTGCATTCTATGATGGAGGCTCTTACCCTGCTGTGGAACAGCTTACAGGCTGATACTTTACTTTACTTCACCCCATAATAGTATAAAGAATAGTATATGCTCTAACCTCAACGCCATGTTCTAAAAAGAAGAAAAAGAATTGTTTTGACACTTCATGTCACAGTGTAAAATGAAGCCTCGAAACGAAATGAGGGTGGTAAATAAATAAATGCGTGAGACAACCATGAGACAACACACACGTCAACTTTTTTAGTTTCGGTGATCACTAAAATTCGTCTGCTCGTCTGACCAAGCAGACGGATTTCAGTGATTGGTCAGACGAGCAGGTGGATCACCTAATGGTAAGCGACTGCCGCCACCCTTGGACACCACTCACTCACTTCACTCCTTCACTTGGGTTACCCCCCTTCACTTGGGTTTCCAAAACCCTCTCTCATTCGGCCTCAAATTGAACAATCCATATCCTATGAGTACTAAATGACGATGTTTTGGGGTGTCTTTAAGTACACTCAAACCCCGAATAATTGAGAAGAGGTCTACAGGTTACAGCCTCTCGGCAAACACTTATACTATTTATTAAATACCAATACACAAATGTTGGGGCCGTTTTTGCACGCAAAAAATTGATTCACGACAAAAGTGGCCGCTTTAGGCGTGAATTATTTTTTCGCGTACGCGTTGGACCCAACATTTGTGCATGGTTATTTAATAAATAGTATAAGTATTTGCCGAGAGGTTGTGACCCCGATATTGTTTAAAATAGATCCAGTTTAGTAGCTAAAAATTAAAATCGATTGGCGTTGCTAGTGTACCCTACCCGTTACCTCAAGAACAATCGCTTACTTGTTCATTCTAGTATAGGTACTTATAGATTATGTGCGTCAGATTGATACAAAATACTGATACTAAGTTATAACATGCTGATATAAGTATTTTATGATAGTATTTTTGTTTTGTCTCATTTGTTTGATTTGTATCTTTGTCATAATGCCTAAGTTTATTACCCGACTACGGCGAAGCAAAAAGGAGGGTTATGAGTTTGACCTGTATGTATGTATGGTTGTTCATCTGTTCCCTCATAACTTCTAAACTAGTATTATATTTGAACAAATGAGGTGTCGTTAGAAGCATCTTGATTGTTTTCTGGTTAAAGGCTACACGACGTCACGTTAAATTGACTACAGCGCCTTCTAGGGGACTTAAAATAAGGAACTAAAAAATAATGGTAGGTGGAACCATGCGGGGTATCAAAAGAAAGAGCTTTTTAACACATTTTAAGTATGCAATTTTATTTACACAAATAAAAAATATATTAAATAAAAATAAAGTTTTATAAACTAATTCTAATGAATATTCATTGTTAAATTATTTATTGTGATGGACAATAAAATGTTTCTTTCTTTCTTTCTTTCTAAAACCCGACTACCAAAAAAACACGCTCTAAAAAGTAATTGTTTCTGCTGAAATTATTATGCCGTGTTGCCTTGGTAGTATGCCACCTACTGCAGCAAAATAGATTCATTATAATAATAAAATAAAATCAATGTGGCATACGACCACGGCAATACATCATAAAAAATTCAGCAGAGACAATTTTCTTGTTTTGTACTTTTTAGAACGTGTTTTTATGGTAGTCGGGTTTTATTTGTATAAAATTGAGTTGTAATACGAGCGCTTTGGGCAACTGTAAGCTCTTATTACTAATCGCATCGTCAGCCCATTTAAGTCCCCACTGCTGGGGTACGAGCCTCCCTCAATCACATTAGGGGTAATTGCCATACTCACCACGCTTGGCAGACGGGTTGGCGAGGGTTTTGATATAAATGCAGAGTTTTCCTTCTCTGGATGCTGATGATCATGCCAGCAGCTTTACCTTAGTCGCCTTTTACGACACCTCGGTAAGAGTGAGGGTGCCCTATTCTACTCTGCCGGGGACCACACGGCACAAATTATATTGATATTTAAATAAATACAATTGCAACACGGATCGTAAAGAGCTAATACATTCTCGAATCATGGTTTGACTTTAAATTTGCGGGAAAATTGTGGCTTGACGTCGTAAGGGATAACATGCGTGGCAACATACTGACCACTAATGGATGCCCAAGATCGGTCGAAAAGAAGTCGAAGCAGGAAAGCGGACCCCGGGCTCCGAAGTGACAACTTAGGATGAAACTGAAACAGGGACAGAACGCTAAGATGATCGTACAGAAGCAGGTTTCTGTGGCGATTACTCATATCGTATCACCATCATCATCATTTCAGCCAATAGACGTCCACTGCTGGACATAGGCCTCCCCCAATGTTCTCCACGCAGATCGGTCCTGCGCCGCCCGCATCCAATGGATGCCCGCGATCTTCACCAGATCGTCGGCCCACCTTGTGGGGGGCCTGCCACGGCTGCGACTTCCTGTACGCGGCCTCCACTCGAGGACCTTTCCGCCCCAACGTCCGTCTGTTCTCCTCACTATGTGCCCTATCCATTGCCACTTGAGGCATGCAATGCTTTGGGCTATGTCTGTAACCTTAGTTCTCCTGCGGATCTTATCATTTCTGATTAGATCTCGCAAGGAGTGACTTTGAGCCTCCTTAATCGACAGATTGTAAGCGGCCACGTTTCGGTCCCGTATGTGATCACTGGCCACATACACGCATTAAAGACTTTCGTCTGTGATATAGTATATAATGAAATAAATCTTTGATAATCTTGACATAAACTCTCGATTACTCGCTCCGATTGACCTGAAGCGAGGGATAAGTATCAGTTGATCAGTGACGCAATAGAGTTGAAGAGTACTATTTGAAACCAATTTATATCAATTTGTAGATTATCTCTACCAATGAAATATAACCATTGAATGGATTGTCGTAACTTCGCGGTGGTTTTGACGCTAAGTTTAGCGAATAATATTTTAATCTTTATTCATATCTTAATCTTAATCTATATTTAAATTGAAGAAAGTCGTGTTAGCTGCACTATCTTTAGCTCAAGAACAGCAGCACATTTTTAGCTGCAAATTGGTGGAGATGTAGCTTTGAACAAGGGAAAGGACATATACATGGGACATAGGTCAATAAAAAAATAAAAAACCGTGGGCAATGGCGCGGGTAAAAACTAGTTAGTTACGTATAGATGTTATGTAGCACTCTCATCATAGAGTTATTAAGCATAGAATCGGTAAAACTCGGTTGAACCCTTTTAAAAGTTCACCGGGATGGAACCCAATACGGTATTAAGTCTTGTAAATGACAGCTTTGATTGGGGTTTAATAGGGGCCTACTCTACTATTCCAGATGTGGCTGCGTTTGTAGGGTTTGCGGGCGATCAAACATATCGAATAGAAAACGTAATATCACTTACATACTACGCTGGCTCAGCGACCCGATGTTAATCATGGCTTCCGACACTAGAATGCGCCCATGCGTTCTATTTTCAGCCACATGTCGCCAATCCAGCCTTTGCCCGACCGAGATCATTCTCAAACTGATCTATCCAGCAATACCCGGGGTACCCCAGCCGATGCCCCAGCGATACCGGGTGCTTCCCTGGTGATCGACCTGGGTACACTCTTTTCACATCTCGATCCGACTCCATTCTCTTAACGAGGCCGACCCAGCGTAGTCTAGCTGCCTTTGTCTCACCCATTATATTGGGTTCCGTCACGAGCTCATCAATTTCAGCGTTCTTCCTAACGTTTAACACTTTATCACAGTGTTTCCTATAGCCAATGTGTGGACTGGACATAACGTTTATGACTGCATCGGTGGCGTAATTGCTAGTTAGTCGCACGCTACTCTTGGGGTCCCGAGTTGAGCCAAAATTTGTACCAGAGTCTTTTTGTTTAGAAATTCCCAGTGTCATTCCGAAGACTGCAAGTTGGTGGTCTTGTACCCCGTGCCTCGGAAATCACGTTTAGATATTGGCTCTTTATTCTATCAGTCTTCGTTAGTCCCACACTAGTGTCCTGCGGCAATGGCTGATCGTTGAAATTAGCTATCTTTTTTATGACATAGGTGGCATCTTAGCCCTAATATCGGTTATAAGGACATTATTAATACTAGAGACCAGCGTCTCCTTGATTCACTACGCGTGACTGGCCAGGTTACAATGAAGATACTTATTAAGGTTACAATAGTGCATTGCTATAATGATCAACATGTTGTAGTTAACATATAAATCTTGCTTAGTAAGAATGTTCAGCTTTAAGCATCTGCGTAATCATTGTATAAACACAGTTAGTGGGCCCATTACCTTGCTAAAAGACTCCACACATCTGCTTCCTTTACCCTCGGCTTTCTATCGCCTACGTCGATTCAAATTGACTTTGATGTATGGTTCGCCTGTTGCTCAAATCGATGGTGTATGTGCGAGGGAAATCTCGTCTTTGCGCGAATATTTATGAGCGCTCGTCAAAGATGGCATTTTTGATAATACATTTCGTCGTATTAGAAATTCCATAAACATTTTGAAATGAGAGCCAAGTTCAATAAATGTGTCGTTCTCGATTTTGCGATACAGAATCGAGGTATAATTGGTGGAAAATTTGATATTCACATTTGAAATGCACGGGTGAAGCTATTGATTTGACTCGATATTTTTTACATACAGGCTATATTATATTCACAGAGAATTGTGATTATGTGTATTTGAATGTCCTTTCTTTTGTACAGGAATATTGGGTACCTTTTTGGTTGACGGTTTAGCCAAGTCAAGACTTGAGATTGAATTCGTTTTAATAATAATTCTCCTTCTCCTAATTAGTAGTTCACTCTTGACAGAGTGGTCGTGGTTGACGATGTATCATTTTCGTGTGCTGATGCGGCTCGCGCGATGTGTCTCCATTTGTTGCGGGCCACAGCGTCTCGGGAGCTTTGGATAATGGATGTTTAATAGTAATAACTTCCTGATATTAATGCTATGGCAGCCCTTCTTAACAATCAGCCAAACAAACAGGACTTATATCAGAGCACAAGTGTGTCGGTTAAGAGTAAACTCAGGAATTGTACATTTTCAGCTCAATGAAAATTTTACCCATATATTTTGAGCCACATTCTTATTAAAAGATATTATGTGTAGTACCAATCAAAGATTTGTATTAGTACAATTTGTAATTATTGTCCTTTACCCAAAGGTTGCCTGGAAGAGATTGCTCATAGTAATAAGGCCGCCTTCGTTGTACATATCCTGTAATACCTAGTATTAAGTTTTCTTACTATACTTTGAGTGCAATAAAAGTATATTCATTCATTCATTCATTATTTATTTATTATGTGCTAATTAAACTATTTCTTTTTTTATTCTATTCTATATTTGTAAAACACACACAGTTAAGTAGTTCGCTTATCAATGTAACTGGGACGAACTATTCTTACATCGACAAGGTGGTCGAAGCCAACGTTACACAATTAGTCAATTAGGCTAAAGCCAGTTCAAATTCAGTCGGCTTGTCCTAATTTCATAAAGACAAACATTAGTTAACTAACCGTAGCGATTCTAATATCAATATAACGCATATTTCGCACTTACCGTGTTTTGACAACTAGCCAATATCCGTAAAATGATTTAAAAATAAAAACCGAGCATTTTTCATTTTTCTACGCTTATTCATTTAGGTATGAAAAGCGACGTGTCAAGCACATGAACGTAGCCATTTCATAGTTCCAATAAAATTTATTTAATTCGTTCTAATTTAAATAGAACGAACAAAATTTATTATATGAATATCATCATCATCATCATCAGCCTATTTAAGTCCCCACTGCTGGGGCACGGGCCTCCCTCAATCACATGAGGGGTAATTGCCATACTCATATATGAATATATTTATTTATTATTTATTTATGAACGCCCTCTTGGTCTAGTGGTTTAAGTACCGGATCGTGCTCTCGGGGTCCTGGGTTCGATTCCGGGAATCGAACCGAAAGAATCGAGCGAAAAGTATGTTTCTAATTTTTCGAACATAGCTCGGGTTTGCGATCACCAATCCGCATTTGGCAAGCGTGACGACTAAGCCTAATCCCATCATAGTAGCGATGACTTAATTTCTATGATGGAGGCCTTTGCCCTGCAGTGGGACAGTTTATAGGCTGATACTTTTTTTTTTATTTATTTATGAAATATGACAAGCAAATTTTGTATATGATTAAAGTGAGACGTCATGCAGTATTTATGGGAATCAGTATTAAGCCTATTTTCTTTTACGCTACTATCCCGGGAGGACATGGATCTAGACTAGTCATTTTAAGTTATATAGGTGAATCTTTGGCCAATTGAATCGCTCAACAACCAGGATTTAATTTGCAGTGTCCCCAAAATTCAAGCAGTTATCAACTAATGGAAATTAGCTAGGGAAATAGCTGCCGGCGATTGGATCACCTGTTTCAACACAACTATATCATGTACAATGTCTACAAATGTACATTCATGTTGCGTACGGCTAAGGAATGGAACCCTCTGCCAGAAGATGTGTTCCCTGAACGACATGATCTGAACGAATTCGAGAAAAGAGTGTTTTTTTTTATAGAAAGGCCAATCAGGATGACCTCACTCCGCCTGATGGTAAGCGGCCGTGAAATCCAAATATGACGCTGACAGGCACAAAAGAACTAACAAAGTACCCATTAGTCTGCCATCCTCACCCTGATGGCCTGCTGAATTGTAAACACGTTACTTATATTAGATAGTAAAATTTAATTTTAGTATCTAATATAAGTAACGTGTTTACAATCTCTAACAAATTTGTGCTTTCCAAATCGAACCGCCCATTCAATTTCCAATATGTTATGGATACCTTTGTTCAACCATGTCACTATTAGGCTGATATTTGTTCATTAGCATTGAAAGCTTTTGCGGTCTACCTTGACATTGTTATTGAGATACAAGCGTAATTAGCAATATTCCTATCGATCTATACTAGTCTCTATTCTAATTTGGTTAGCAAGCATTTTGATTGCATTTTCTGAGAAACGTGGATCAAAATGATTTAGAAACATTCAAAAAAATCTTTAATATACAGGTGTACCGGTAAAAACGTACGTCTTTGTAAACAAGTTTTTTTTTTGTAATAGGTGGCAGACGAGCAGACGGAACGCCTAATGGTAGACAGGTAATCTAAACGTCATTTTAAAACACTTTTGTCATCTTTTTTTATACTCGTTAAAATACATTCAATTTTTCATAGCAACCCTAATTCTGTTTGATAAATTTTATAATGGGGAAAGCAAAAATGTTTGTGCGAACTAGGAAAAAATTCAGACAATAGGATGCAATCACAAGTTAAAAAACTATGTACTTGATTGTATGTATCGGCCTATTACTGAAATAATATTTTTTTTATGTGAGGTGGCAGACTAGCACACGGATCACGGCATAAGTAATTGTCGTCGCCCATGAACACCCGCGACACCAGTTAAGTCACAAGTGCGTTGCCAACCTTAAAGCCCCCCCTTTCCCGCTGATTGGGTCTCCGGTTCCCTCACTCACGTAGCGAAACACAGCACAGTGCTGCTTCACGCTGGTTTTCTGTGAGGCCGTGATATCACTACGGTCGAGCCGACCCATTCATGCCGAAGCGTGGCTCTCCCACGGTCAATATATATATTCAATAACCGACACCTCCAAGGAACACACTAATCACCTATATAGGTCAACGGAACTATCGTCGTTACTAACCGTCTATTTCCGACAAATCGATCGGCCGACCTATTGCACCAAATACGATCTGAGTTTTGTGAGTGGACCTAAAAATAATAAAACGACCAGGCACAGTTGGCGGCCATGCATAAAAGATGCACAAGGCGATCACGCAAGCTTATACTCGTAGTGTGAGCAATAGACGTGTGTAACTCTTTACTGAATCGACTCAGTGATCCGACTCAACCAAATGATACACTGGTCCGAATCTCTAATGTTCGCTCCGAATGTATCACTCGACTCAAATGGATTTCGGGTTTGAGTGCACCGAATGATCCGAATGAGCTGAATGATCCGATGACCCGAATGTTCCGAATGAGCCAAATGATCCGAATGAGCTGAATGATCCGAGAGAGCCGAATGAGCGGAATGAATCACGGATATATCTGCGAGTCGATGTTCCAAATGATGCGTTTCACTGTTCCGCATCTCTGCACTGATCCATGCAAATGTAACAATCTTTTAAAAGATACGTTTTTGCCAGGTCTAGTGAGCAGTTTGCGGGGTTTACGGGCTCGGTGAATGGGGAACACGTAATCTAAACTATTAAGAAAACAATATTGACAACGACAAGGTTTATGCAAACCGATAAGACGAAACACTTTATTTATTTTAGTTTAGCATTTATTTATTTATAGTATAGCAAAAATGCTATACTCGAAAATTCATTCATAATGTCGCGTCGGAAGACCGTTCTAATTTACATCAGCCTCCGGTAGGTTTTTATAGGTAGCTAAGGAGCGGTATCCTGACGTGATAACGTTTAACCAATAATTTTCACTCGTAGGAGTTATGACAGTCAAGATCAGTTCCAACTTATTTTTGGACTGTTTAAATTCCTACTTTTTATTATTTTTTGTCGGGTGTTTTTAAATTTAGACTTTTTTCCTGTTTTTAAAGGATTAGTCCCTATTTAATATTTAAGTACAAATCAGTTCCCCCATTCAATCGGCACACCACTCAAGTTTATATTATTTCGGCATTTTTTTTGGGGCGGCCATCTTGGATTAGATTTTTTTATGCTGCATCTTGGATTGTATATCTTTTTTTCTATATATCTAGGTTTTGAACTATTCAAGCCCTTTTATTTGTCACCCTTTTGTTTGTATGTCAAGAGGGGTTGTCATAGAATATGTTAATCCAACATTTTGTGGCGGCGGCCATTTTGAATCAATTTCTATTAAACATAGCTAAGGACACTCCCTAGTTCACCTTTCAAACAAAAAAAAAACCAAAATCATTTCATTCGTTTGGGAGTTACGATGCTACGGACAGACACGTCTTGAACATATAACACCCCGTCGTTTTTTCATCGAGGGTTCTGAAGTGACTGTGAAATTGACGAAGCGATGGTAACTGGAACTGGGGATGTATGTTTGAATGTGACTTTTATGTGATAGGTGGCAGCCGAGCAGCCTGGTCGCTTGATGGTAAACGATTGCTACGACAACCAATTAAACTAACTAAGCCGACGAATTTCTAATATTTGGAACAATAACTCCATTGGACAATAAAGATCAAGGAGACTATTATCAGCTCATTGCAAATTAAGCTCTTAAAATTCGTCGGCTTAGTATGTTCGATTAGTTTAATTGGTAGAGTAACCACCTCCAACGTGGTTGTGGGTTCAAGTCCCATCTGAACTCGCGATGATTTTTTAATGCGTTATGTACTTAAGAATAAATTGCAATGCATTCCTGTAACAAATATAAAGTTGGATTTTGGATTGAAGTATAATGAAAATGAGTAATTATATAATAATAGTGCGTCCTTCCGGTCATGACTTACAGTGCCGAGACGTGGACACTCACGGCTGGACTAGTCCACCGGTTCAAAGTCGCTCAAAGAGCTATGGAAAGGACTATGCTCGAAGTATATCTGAAGGACCGCATCAGAAATGATGTAATCCGACAGAGAACCAGAGTCACCGACATAGCCCACCGAATTAGCAAACTGAAGTGGCAGTGGGCTGGTCATATTAGCCGCAGAACTGACAGCCGTTGGAGCCGTAAAGTCCTTGAGTGGAGACCGCGACTCGGTAAGCGTAGTGTAGGACGCCCTGCGACAAGATGGGATGATGACATTCGAAGGCTGGCTGGTGTGGGCTGGATGAGAGTGGCCGAAAATCGGGAGCAGTGGCGTGCATTAGGGGAGACCTATGTCCAGCAGTGGACGAGTGTGGGTTACTGATGATGATGATGATGATATAATAATAATAACTGCCTCTGATATAATGAGAACTGCCCTGGTGGTGCAGTGGTTAGTGGGTCGCACTTTAAAGCGACGGCTGCGCAAGAGGTCCCCGCTTCGATCCCCGGGTCGGGCCAAAAGTTTGTACCTAAGTTTTCGGTAAGAAATTCTTAGTGTCAGCCCGGAGTCTGAAAGTCTGGGGTCATGTACCCCCGTGCCTCGGAAAGTACGTTAAGCCGTTGGTCACGCTGGTGTTCCATCGGAATATGAGTGTAAGGGAATAGAGAGTGCGCGTGTGTTTGCGCACATACTTGAGCGCTATAATATATTCTGCATGCGTGGCTTATTGTTGAGATTGGCCACCGTAGCCGTAATCGGTTGAAGGATATAATGAAAATGGCAAAAAATTGACGATGTATGATAGATAAGGGCAGTATTAAGAGCACACTTGTCACCTTATGCATAAAAGATGCACAAGGAGTGATCACGCGAGCTATGAATGTCGGAGTGATATACGGGACCGTTGAGTGGAGAACACGTAAGTAGAAAAGTCGTATTTCTTATTCTAAAAATTATTTTCAGCTTTTGTATACCGTAATTTTTTTATCGTTTACATACCGAAAACCTTATATATAATAGGAATCGTGCATGAGGTCCGTTTAGCATGTTAGATTTTTTTATGTGGTGTGGTGATAGGTGGCAGTCGAGCAGATGGATCACCTTATGGTGAGCGATTGCCGCCGCCAATGGATACCCGCGACACCAGTGGAGTCACAAGTGCGCTGCCAATCTTGACCCCCCTTTCCCCCGGGACCACCGAACAACAAAATAAGCGAAAAAATCAGCTGTTCCGTACATTAATGCAGGATGGATTTTATATTTTTTATGGACCAACTGTTTTTTTTTTCGCTTTAATCTAACATGCTAAATGGACTTCATTTACGATACCTATTATGAGGTTTTCGGGATGTAAACGATAAAAAAATAACGATGTTTAATGGTAAATTAATATAAAGTGGACTCCTTTTTCCGCACTTAGACTCCCGTTTGGTCCATTGTGCGTGTTGGGTCCTGGCTAATCTAGCCAGCCCAACTCCGCCCAAAACCGCAGAAGCTTCCTGGGAGCTTCGCGGAGTGACCTCGCCGATACTTTCTCTTTCAATTTCTTCGCGTTGTCTGGTCACCGCACTCCAGGAGCACGTGACTGATTCCTCGGCGTTGAAGCATCCCTTGAATAGAGGGCTGTCATAGGGGTGATTACATACCAACAGGTGACCCGTTTGCTCGTTTGCCACCTCTAATTCAAAAAATAAATATCACTTTAAATATTATTTATTCAAACTTAAACATTTTAGAGCACTGTTATAGAGTTTAGTCATAAAATACGCAAAGAAACGATCACGCCAGCTTAAGTGTGACGGTGTAACTTATTATAGTTGAACGAATAAAGTGTATAAACAAAAATACTTTTACGATACAAAAGAAAGCAGGTCTTTTATAATATATCCTTTCCTTAAAAGCTCTTGTTATGTTGTAGTTATAGTCTGTCTGTCTCTATGACGTATGCTTATATGTATCTTTAAAACTAAGCAAGGGAGGTTGATGCTGATTTTTTGTAATACTCGTAGATATAGTAATAAAAAGAGAAACTTTTAAATATATAATACATTCAGAACATTGTAATCGAAACCGGGGCAAGTCGCTAGTCTTAAAAAGTGAACAAACAAAAAATAGAGTGCACAAACCTTATTCACTTCTATGACTATTATTAGAACTCCAGACAATGAATCCCGTCACTCAAGGTCCAAACTGAAAACCAGCGCTGCAGCGGTTTCAAACAATTGCAGCACATGCTGAGGTTAGACCTTGTTAACCACTTGATTTTATTAATGATTTTGGTATTGTTTCAAGCAACAGGCGACCTACTTATTATTTGTTTGACGGCGCTTCACTATTTTACAAGCTTTTATTTAGTTTCACCTGTCCCGTTGTCTGTCGTTCTGTAATCAAATCTTGCAACTTAAATTTGATCCACTTCCCGGTTTCCAATTGAGCTGAAATTTAGAATGCATGTATAAATCGGATGACAATGCAATGTTATTGTGACATAGAGCCGATCTGATGATGGAGCTGGAAGGTGGCCATAGGAACTCCGTAATTAAATGATGCAACCCTATCGAGTTTGAGCTCATTGGATTCGTCTTGACGAGTACTTTGATACTATATGGTAACCAGGGTCTGATAATGGAGCGGAAGGTGGCCATCATTGGATTCGTCTTGACGAGTACTTTGATACTATATGGTAACCAGGGTCTGATAATGGAGCCGGAAGGTGGCCAAAGGAACTCCGTAATTAAACGATGCAACCCTATCGAGTTTGAGCTCATTGGATTAGTCTTGACGAGTACTTTGATACTATATGGTAAGCAGGGTCTGATGATGGAGCCGGAAGGTGGCCATAGGAACTCCGTAATTAAACGATGCAACCCTAACGAGTTTGAGCTCATTGGATTAGTCTTGACGAGTACTTTGATACTATATGGTAACCAGGGTCTGATGATGGAGCCGGAAGGTGGCCATAGGAACTCCGTAATTAAACGATACAACCCTATCGAGTTTGAGTTCATTGGATTAGTCTTGACGAGTCTTTTGCTTTCGTCCCATATTAATTATATATGATTGATTGGATGGATGACCCAATGCCAAGGTGAGCACGTGCCGAGGGCTGAATGGTATGAGGGTGTATAAACATGTCTGGCCGCTAACGTTGCGCCACAGGGTACCAAGGCGAACCCTGTTGTATTGTAGCCCTTATCCCTCTACAACGGACCTCTGGGGGGATGGACTGTTATTTGTCCTATACTCGTGGGAATAACATGAAGAAAACAGAAACAATTACACAAACAAAACGACGTTTAGAGAAGGCGAAATTGAAGAGACAGGAGAAGATTGCTAATGAAAGGGATGTCCACAAGCGGCGGAAAAAATAAGTTTTGAAGGTGCTAAAAAGTTAAAAATAAAATTTAAGAAAAAAAACCTTTTTTAAAACAAGCTTTTATTATTTGTTTATAAAATGAACTAAAAAGTTAAAATAAATTAACTCTAAAAAGAAATTATTTAATTTTAACACTAAAACTTTTCACCATACATAATTATTCAATCTCGTCCCCCCTCTTTATCATAGTCCCCATTTATAAATAAAAGCGTGTTACATTTAATACAACACAACATTTTCCTCAAGCTATCACAATGTAACAACATGTTCCTAAAGGTCTCTATCATCATCAGAAACCCACACTTGTCCACTGCTGGACATAGGTCTCTCCTAATGCACGCCACTGCTCCCGATTTTCAGCCACTCTCATCCAGCCCACACCAGCCAGCCTTCGAATGTCATCATCCCATCTTATCGCAGGGCGTCCAACTGAACGCTTAACGAGTCGCGGTCTGCACTCAAGGACTTTACGGCTCCAACGGCTGTTAGTTCTGCGGCTAATATGACCAGCCCATTGCCACTTCAGTTTGCTAATTCGGTGGGCTATGTCGGTGACTGGTTCTCTGTCGAATTACATATTTTTATTACATAATTCAGAGATAATCCGAGCATAGTCCTTTCCATAGCTCTTTGAGCGACTTTAAACCGGTGGACTAGTCCAGCCGTCAGTGATGGACACTCGGCACCGTAAGTCATGACCCGGAGGACGCACTGGTCGAAGACTTTCGACTTGAGACTTTGAGGGATGGGTGACTAGAAGACTTGACGAAGCCTACCAAATGCTAAATGTATTTATTATAAATGGTACTATACCTAATTAGCTTAAAAGTATAAAGATCATAAAAATCATCGGAAGAAATTTTCAGACGAGGGGACATCTCAACGTCGACTTCATTTCGAAAGTGCCAATGTGATGTGGTCGTAATTTATATTATATTTCTATACTACCGTCTAAAGGAACCCTTAAATATGCGCAAGTAATATTCACGCAAGCTTACCTACTGAGTGCCGACGTGACTTACAGCGTGACAAGCAGGAGCGTGTAAAATTATTCAAGACTTGTCTGGTTCAAACTTAGTTACTAAATACGAAGGAATTTTGCGAGAGGATGTAGAAATAATAAAGTGTAAGCAAAGGCAATTTTAACAAAGGTACATAAAGTGATATGGATTATATTCATATTCATAATCATATTCATTTTATTCACATAAAATTCATAACATCACTGTACATAATACAATAAGCATAGTAAAAAAGGCAGATGACAAAGCCATGTTACAAATTACCTTTTCAAGGCACTTGTGAAAAAGGTTCGATTACATTTATTGAAATAGATAAAATAGCATTAAAGATTACATTCATATACATTAAATAAATTCATTTATGTTAATAAAAATAAAATAAACATTAACTAAAATTTATAGTCAATAAATTCCTTCATATCATAATAACTTTTGAGCAAAAGTTTTTAGCTTACTCTCAAATTCACTACCTTGGAGGGTTTTTAATTTATTTGGTTGGTGATTGTAAGCTCTAATAACCATGTCGTATGCGCCTTTTTGAACAACTCTAGATGCGGAGTTGGTAGAATTATATCATTTACGCGACGTGAAATGTGGCGTCTAGGTTTATCTCCAACTCTTTGAAAGTACTCTATGCGTTTTCTTACAAGTCGACACAATTCAAAGATATACATACAAGTAAGTGTTAAAATCCTGTGCCTTATGAAAAGTGGTCTACAAGATGTTCTCGTGGGCGTCAATGTTATATTAAATAGAATGAGCACGTTAGTATCAACTATCAATAGTTGACCTCGAAAATCATTCAGGCTATCGATAGTGCTATCGATAGTATTGCTATGGATAGTATCGATAGTTTTGTACTATCGATAGTCAGCTATATTTTGATAGTATTGATGCCTGAATAAATGTGTCCGATACTATCGATAGTAAACAATGGATAGTATCGATAGTATTAGCGTTATCAATAGTATTGACCTAATTGATCATATCGATTCTATTGATTTTACTTTTACTATCGATAGTCTATCGAAAGACTATCGATAAGCAATACTAAAACACGTGAGTGTACATTATGATAATATGGCTCACAGTACTATTCAATAGAAAGAATTGATAACACTTTATAAAGCCTGTTAGATTGATCCAGTTTAGTGGGTGAAACTAAAAGCCATAAAACATTGGAGACGACCTTCTACCATGCCTGTATTCTGTGAAATAAAGATTACCTTTAGCAGACCTATAAGCTGCATCTATATATCACATCCTCTATCTCTAAACTGGTAATGAAACGTTTAACGCATATGAGTATATGTATAGCCGCTCTAAGCGCGTGTTATGCGTTAATAAGGTAGAATGTAGCCCACAAGAGGCCGATTAATGAATGCAGTGTTGAGCAAGATATGCTGCTACATATCTAAAGTCTAGGGAATTAATGTGACAGAATTTTTACCTAAACAGTACAAATGTCAGTTTGAGTGCAGTTATAGATATGTAAAACAAATCTTTTGCCAATTGGACGCTTCAAGAGGCCTTAAGATTATGAAACACCTAAAAATGATTTATAATTGTAAAAAATACATTTTTTATTTACATCACATACATTGATCTCACTCCGAGATAGGTAGATCAAGCACCTGTGTTACGGATATCAGAATCAACAGTGGGATTACAAATATATACACATAATACTTTTTCTTTTGTAAATACATACTTATAATACATAGGAAACACCCATACCAATACAAACAAACATGTTCATGCACACAAATGTTTGTACTGTGCGGGGATCGAACCCGCAACCCTTGGACCAAAGGCAGCGTTCACTACCACTATTCCAAACAGGTCGTCAAATTCTTTTTATTACTCTTAACATTATTCTTTGGTATTGAAAATTTATGCGGCACATTTACTAAAATAAACATCTGGGATTTTTTATAAGTTTCCAAAATAAATTTACAAGACAGTCACATAGCAGATGAATCTGAAATATGATTTTAATTGATATCAAACGTGTTTGACATCCTAACTGATACATATAATCAAAGACTCGAGGCAGTCAGTAGAATATTTCATTCATTAATATATGAATGAAATTATAATACCAACTGCTACGAGTTTATTTGGCTCGAGTACCTATAACAGTTACTTCCCTTTAAGAGTGCGACAGAGCGTCGTTCAAATTCAATTCGCGGCAAGCTCCTCAACCATTACGTGCTAGTAGAAACAGCAAGATAGCTGTTTGAAATTAGTAAGAAAATTATGTGCGAATACCAAAAATGATGAAAACTTGATTTTATTTTAATTTTCTTTAGGACATTGTGTAACTAGACAATACAAGCTGTGTCTCTGTTAAAGTTTCATAATTAATAATTGTGTTTTTAATATAAAACAATTAGGCAGAATATAGGTCGTTAACGTTGAAAATTCTACGAAATGTAATCGCTTTTTAAATGGGTCAATATTTTTAAGACCTGTAGGGCTAACATGCCATCGCGAGATATGTCACGGAAGAGATACGAGAAATTTGTCGATATCGACTAATATGTCGTTTTCTCTAACATGCGCATCACGATCGTAAAGAGTAGAGTTCTAAGTGCAGCCATGTTAGCGTCGGAAGACATATAGACATAAACGAATAAAACACGAGATAACGGGGTAGACAAAATATGTCGCGGTGCGCATGTTAGGCCAACTGGTGTTAACCGAGACATAAATAAATACTTCCTTAATCCGAGTAACAGCAATGAAACGCTGAGGTATACTCAAATTTCAAATAACGTTTTTAAGGGAAATACATGATTCGCCGGCCTCTTCAACCTACTGACCAATTTGAACAAATAAACTAACTTTACGGTCTGGCGCGAGTCTTCGCGTGTAGTTGTACAGCTGCGAATGCATGAGAAGCGATACTGTGTGCACTGAAACAGCTCTCTGGCGAAATTTTCAATTCCACAATAATAGCCGAAAGCCTCGTCCGCATTAAAACACTCTCATGTAGGTACCTACTTTAGCGCGCAATGTGTCAGCCATACGAGTATTAAGTGGCAGTTTGCTGTGGACATGAAGAATAAAGCTCGCAAGAGCACTGTGGCATTAATATGAATGGTCATCCTCTTCATCGTAGCGTGTAATTCAGTATTTGGGGACTCTGGTAATTACAATGAAGCGACTACCGCTTGAACTAGGACAACCAGACCAACTGAATCATGGTTACACGTTTCAGAAACTATCCAAATTGTGAAGGTTTCTTCAAGATATTTTACTTAATGCTTGTTCACGTTACACACGACTATCACGAAATATCGCGAAATATCAAACATACGGCGTAATATGGAAGTGTACACATACGAAACGCACGTGCGATCTAAGTAGCGGGCAAGCTATCGACTGGAGCGCGCGCGCAGCTCGCGTCAATCCACTAAACGCACATAACTTTTGACTATGACCTTTAACAAGAACTCTTGTTACTACTGTGCTAAAAAAATTTTTTTTTTTTGCATTTCAATTTTGCGGAGAAACAAAAGACGTGCGATATTCATACGTGGAATGCGCATCGTCGCTTGTGATATTTAAAATTAATATGGCGGAAGTTAAAGTTTTAGTCTGCGACTGTTCAGAGCTTCGACATAACGCGCTTCTATGTCAGCGAATAGGCGTTTGTCGCCAACACGGCGGAATAAAGCCCGCGAGACCGGCGCGGCATTGATAATGAATGCCGGTGTTGCATACAATGTCGATGGATCCGCCATGAATGCCTGAGCCAGGGGAGTTGACGTGACAGATAGTGGAGAGAAGTTGAAAACACTCATATAGTGCTTCAGAATGTGGTTGAAGAATCTATATTTATCGTGTGCCCTGCCCTAAGAATACTGCCAAGGTGTTCCTGGCCTGTCGTAAGAGGCGAATAAACGGGCCTTCAGAGTACGTGAGCATTCCCACTGCTGAAGAGTGACTAGCTCAGCATATGACTCCGCGAGGGACGACATTACCGGATGTCCTGATAGGTCGTACAGCAATGAAGGGTTACATTACGCCAAGTAGGGTTTAAGCGGCGAGCGCGATCAGGTTTAGCCCTGGCTTTGGTGTTTCCGACCCCTGCTTCGGTGCTTCCGCTGAGTGAGATGGGCACCCCAGGGGTTTTGGTTAAGGTTAGAGTCCCACACACCACCTTGTTCCCTACACGTAGCAAGGTGTTGGGTATGATGGTGAAAAAGAGGAAATAAAGGTTTTTTTATCGTTAATTAAACTCTAGCACTGTAACTACGCTTCTTTTGAACAAATCTAAAAAAATAAACTCATTGCTATAGAAAAGTTATTGATGCAATTGTTTTGAAAAGTTAGACCTATTGTTTTTCACCGTTTGATTCTTAAAATAAAATGCTTGTTATCAAGGGTATAGTGACTTCAAATTGTTTTCTAAAACGGATAAAAATGCACTCTGTATAAATGCCAGTTCTCAAATAATTATATCAACAAAGCACATTAAATTAGGAATGCGGAAGAGAAACATTTTTATTTGCGTTATTAAAATAAGTGGCCCAGAATAGGGAACTCGTCCGAAAATTACGAGTCGCTTCCACTTTGCATATCAATCGCTTATTTCAAGTGATCAATGCGAATACAGCTTTATTTTTTAGTGTATTTGATGAGATGAGCCAGTATTTTCTTATAGTTATTAGACAATTGTCTTATAGCTTTTTGTGTTATAGGTGACAGACAAGTGGATGGATCAATTTGATGATAAGGTCACTTTGACGCCGCCCACGCATGCAGCACCAGTGAAGTCACAAGTGCGCTGCCAACCCCTTTCCCGATTTATTCCCATTTTTATACTGTCATTCAAGATGCGATTCACTTCTAGTTTGAAACATTTGCTGGTATCCTATAGGATTTGCTTGCACCAAGTTCCACTTTATGATACACCAAAGATAAAAATGCTAGCTTCTTTACATCTATTCGGTGGTACATTAACCGAATGGATGTAAAGATCTCAGCCAAAATATGATTATTTTTTTAAGTAAGTGCTCAGTTATAATAATAATAATTCTCACATCTCATACGTTGACCTGATTCCGTACTAAGTAGCTTAAGCAGTTGTGTTACAGATATCAGACAACAGAGGAACACAAATATATACTTAAATACATATATTACACCCAGACACTGAACAAACACAAGTGTTCATCGCACGAATGTTTGTCCAGGGTGGGGATCGAACCCACGACCTATGGCGTAAGAGGCAGGGTCACTATTAATTGCGCCATCCGGTCAGTCAGTTATAATCATTATTATTATGCAACGCAAAAGTTTACAATAAAATACAAATACAAAATCGTTTATTTCACGTAATTTGTTACATACATGTTTATGTGGTACACCAAGAAGAGTAAATAGATGACAAATACTTAGCTTAAAATATAGTTTGTTTTTGGATCAGTCAAGTCAAGTCAAGTCAAATAATTTTATATTTGCATAGGCTTGTACACAACACTTACAAATCGTCATACATATAAATGATTTAAAACTATTTATAAGCACTTATGTATGTATAATTTACATGTTAATACATAAATATGTTAACACATAAAATATACTAAAAAATAAATTAACATAATGCGATTCTACCACCGGCTCGGAAAGTTGTTTCTAGTCGAGAAGATCCGGCAAGAAACTCGCCAGTTACTCTTTATAATCGCCAATTTTTACATGGTTGTGTCTTCATCATACCAAGCCATAAAGTTTAATTGCAATACAAAATAGGTAATATTAGGTACTTTCGCCACCTTGTTATATTCCAAAAACAATCACATTAGTAACAATATAGCAGAGCAACACCTACCTACTTCGTGAAAACAATTTGCTTTAATTTAAAATCTATAGTTTAAAATTTAGTTTTAAATCATTATCCATTCGATTAGTTTTTATTTCATTCTTATTTATGTTTTCTTATTTGGTTACAAAGAAACAAACAGAAAATTTCACATCAATTCGTTCATTCTAATAACTACGAACACTGCATGCAAATAGTGTGAAAATTGAAACTGTAAATAGTCAAATTACGATATTAGTAAGGGTTAGGTTTTACTACCGTCAATGTGCTGTTATATTTAAATTTTTATGACCCAATAATGCATTTTATAGTTTGGGTAATAAAGTGAGTCTAGACTTAAATAAAGGTTAGATATAATAACATACGTTTTTATTGCATAGTTGTTTTATTGCATTTATAATCACAAAATGATCCATTTAAACGTAAAATAAGTAACTATAGTCCGCGCGCTAGCTAATCGTAGTAAAGAACAAGTAAATTATATTATGAAGAGGAAGCTTTGTCAACATTTATATTTATTTTTTAGCTAATTTAGAGTAGCATATAAGTATTTTTTTAAGTTGACACTTGATCCCGCAGACAAGCTATATTAGCTTTGTGGGACTACTGTACTTTAATGTAAATGTTATTTGTTTAATAAAAAAATAAATAAAAAAAAATACATTTATAATACGTATCACATCTTGGGCCAGGTTTCTTTCTTCAGTAACGGCACGGCATTTCAAAAAGTTTATGCCTATTATTCTCACAATTCCATTTTTTTTTATTCATGACGTTAATTTATTTTACTTAATTTCCCCGAAATCATCAAGCCTTATCTGCAAATGATAAAAAAAATATCAGTGAATCCCAATATTGTGTACAAAAATAGATTTTTTAACATATGATAATGAGCAGAAAACTTATCAATGTTCCTAAATTATTTATACCGTTTCGTAAGCTATTCATAGAAATGTCAATGTGTAGAGGAAATATCGTCTGACTGAACGAACTTAGGTACTAATATTAATAAATTTTAATACTTAAGTACCTACTTTGATTAAAATGCTTGAAGAGTGAACAAATATAGTTATAACTTAATCTTATACTACTAAATTAATATTTCACTTTACTCTATCATCGTCAGCCCATTTAAGTCCCCACTGCTGGGGCACGGGCCTCCCTCAATCATATGAGGGGTAAATGCCATACTCACCACGCTTGGCACACGGGTTGGCGAGGGTTTTGATATAAATGCAGAGTTTTCCTTCTCTGGGTGCTGATGATCATGCCAGCAGCTTTACCTTAGTCGCCTTTTACGACACCTCGGTAAGAGTGAGGGTGGCCTATTTATTCTACTCTGCCGGGAACCACGCGGCACTTTACTCTATACCTCCCCGCAAACCCGAACTATGTTCGAAAAATTCGAAACATACCTTAATAGCTCGGGTATGTGATCACCAATCCACATAAAACAAGCGTGCTAGTCCCATCATAGTAGCGATGCCTTGATTTCTATGCTGCAGGCTTTTGCCCCGCAGTAGGACAGTTAACAGGCTGCTACTTTACTTTTTTTACTTTACTAAGCCTCCACTAGGGCAAATATGAATATCAACTTACTTACCTAAAACTCTTATTTAAGGGTGTGAGACTAATCTGGAACTGCATATTCTCCACGCTCGTACAATGTTGGTCCTCTGAGCCGGATCCTTTTGTTCCGGATGGTGGTGCCTTATATCCTACTAAGTATCTACAAGCTCTCATTCGCTGATAATAACAATAAATGTTCTATGCCACTACATAGTATAAAATAAAGTCGCTTTCGCTGTTTGTCCCTATGTATGATGATGTATGCATAGATGTTTAAAACTACACAACGGATGTTGTTGCGGGGTTTTCTCAATAAGTAATTCAAGAGAATGGTTTAATGTATAGTAGTATGCATAATATTGCATAATTTAATAAAAATAAGTCCCTGAAGCTGTTTCCCATAAATGGTGCCAGCGTTAAATATTCCACCGGATCGTGATTAAATGTAATTTCACTTAGTTCTTATCATACCTAAAAAGTTGTGATCAAAAAATCGCGCGATAATTTGCCATAACTTAGCCTTTTTTACAGCATTTTAACAAAAAACCCATGCGGAATGGTTAAGGTGACGGGTAGGGCACACTAGCGACGCCAATCGATTTTAGTTTTTAGCTACTAAACCAGATCTATTTTAAACAATTTCGGGGTCACAACCTCTCGGCGACCACTTATACTATTTATTAAATAGCCATGCACAAATGCTGGGTCCGTTTTTGTACGCGAACTAAAATTGATTCACGCCAAAAGTGGCCGCTATTGGCGTGAATCAATTTTTCGCATATGCGTTTGATCCTATATTTTTGTATGGTTATTTAATAAATAGCATAAGTGTTTGCCGAGAGGTAGTAATCCCGAAATTGTTTAAAATAGATCCGGTTTAGTAGCTAAAAATAGAAAATCGATTGGCATCGCTATTGTGCCCTACCCGTCATTTTTAACGGTCCTGATTTGATTAAAAATGTAACCTACCTGTTTTTTTATCTGATCTTTGGCCGAGGAGCAGACGGATCACCTGCTGTTAAAAGCTATTGCTGCCGCCTAAGAATACCAGTGGAAACCTATAAATAATAATTTTAGTTTCATAGAACCCAATGAGCAGTTTTCCAGTAGGTATTTATTAACTTTGGCGTTATTCGCTAGATGATGTAAGCAATCTCTATATATTGTAGGCGTTGGATGATATATCCTGTGCTCCCAAATTTATGGGAAAATATCAGTGTGCTAAGTTTTTTTACGTTTACCTAATATTTCACAGTAACCATAGCATGGTTGGTTAAATACATGGAAAATAACACTTTATACCAACCTCAAGTACCTAGACCTAAAATAAGTTGTAAAAAAATGTCTGCCATGGCGTTTGGAGATGTTTTTGATTGCTGCCCGTTTGAAAATGAGCAGTTTGTCATTAAATATTTCTATTGAAATAAAGTTTTTACAAGGATTTCATTGTTGTTGTTGATTATTTAAAATAAAAAATATTTTTAAATAAAACCTCTATCCTTCATTCATGAAAATGAAATATGGCAACACTTAAAACGCCATGACCAATCGCTGTAATGTTTATACAGATACGGGTAGCGCCATCTGTTATCACTTTAGAGAAAACGACTGACTAATGTCAAACTCCTCATTGTAAAATATTTCATTTAATGATTTTGGATAGGTAAATTTTGATTAAGGCTGCAGTCGACCAATCTTTACCTGTAGATAAATGTACGAGTATGGTGTAACGTAAGAGTTGTATAAAATAACAGCGCTATACCATAGATTTAATCGACCCTTAGAAAGTCATATCCATATTAGTGCTAATATTTACAAAGTTTAGCTAAATAAGCGCTAGATTTTCCAATTACTACTAATTAGTTACCTATAACTTTCATAATAATTGAATCCGTGCTTACATGATTTTAGGCTTCAATCACTTACAAAACAGTACAGATTCTAAGATCAAGCTTGTCTTATAACATGAAATGCATACAAACGCCGACATATAATGAACGTATGAACATGACACTAATATGACGCTCACAACAATAAACACTGAACTTAACGTTGATAATTATGCAATCCTGTATTTGGTTATCAATAGCTGAGAACTTTAATTCGGCTACGGGAAACTATTTTGAAGTATAAGTACTGTAGAATTGCTGTATGTAAGATGAGGAGTATGTGAATATTAAACAATATGGAAAGAAACGCAGACGAGTGAGTGAGAGGGAGTGATAGGTGTGAAAGAGAGAGAAGAAAGATGGAGAAGTAAGACGAATGAGACGCGCGCGAGAAGAGTTCCAAATTAATTAAAATAAAAAAATTAATACTTAATATCTAAGATTGTGCAAGAAGAATAAAACCCGTGTTGCTGTATTTATCGGATGTGACGAAGCCATGTGGACCCCGGCAGAGTAGAATAGGCCACCCTCACTCTTACCGAGGTGTCGTAAAAGGCGACTAAGGTAAAGCTGCTGGCATGATCATCGGCGCCCAGAGAAGGAAAACTCTGCATTTATATCAAACCCCTCGCCAACCCGTCTGCCAAGCGTGGTGAGTATGGCAATTACCCCTCATGTAATTGAGGGAGGCCCGTGCCCCAGCAGTGGGGACTTAAATAGGCTGATAATGATGATGATTTGTCCCAAGCCCCAACATCACGTTCCCGTTTTCTACAGTAGCATATTTTTATTAAAAAGTATATCGTGCCGAAAGTGGGAATGTTTGGTCTGTTTTTGTACTTGGTCTGCCTTTGGCGTTAACCAAAGTTTCGAGTACAAAAACGGACCAAAAAATAGTGCACAATTATTAAATAGTATACAGGTTTGCCGAGTCTCCGACACAAGGTTCCGCAATTAAAAAAAAAAACCGATTTAGTAGCTAATGATTTCAGTCAATTGACGTCACTAGTGATGGGTACACGTCGCCTTTTTTTTAGAATTTTAACTATCGACAAAAATAAACCGTACACGTACGATTCGTATTACAATCTTATGTGGCAAACAAGAAGATGAATCACCGAATGTACCTAATTATTCTCGCCCATGAATATCTATAGGCGACCACAACAGCATCACTATTAGAGTCACAAGTACGCTGCCAATCTTTTCCTTTATTATTTATTGGGATTAAATTGAGCCTCTAGTACCCTCACTTACTCGGCAGAACACAACGCATGTTTGTGAGGGTGTGGTGGTATCACTCTAGACGAGCCCATTCATGCCGATGCGTGTCTCTCACACGGTCTAAGCATGTCTTAGCATGAATTCAGCTTGTTGCGTTACTAAACAAACACTTCGTATATCTTAGTTAATGATACTTACTTACAGGCTTAAGGAAAGCCATTTCCGTTAATTAGTTTACTGTGTTAAGAAAATCCGCCCCAGTTTACAGACGTGTAACGAGAAGCCTAACGACCAAATGCGCCTTATGAATGTAAGTAATGAAGACTATACCAAAGGAATTATAGAGTGCCTGGCTTTTGCCTGTGATTTTGCTCGCGTTAGAAAAGGACATAAAATAGCCTATATGTATTTCTCTTTATCTCTTCAACTATCTCCAATCATCAGTAAGTGCGAAAAAGTGAGTCCACTTTACATTTCACATTACAACTATCTCCAATAAAAAAATCACCTCAACTCGTCACTCTGTTTTGCCGTGAAAGACGAAAAATCAGACAGACAGACCGACAGACGCACACGCTCTTACATTTAACTATATTACAATGGATTTTAGACATACATAAATAAATAAATATTTCACAACATCACATACATTGATCTGACTCAGGTAATAGGTAGCTCCAGCACCTGTGTTACGGATATCAGAATCAACAGTGGGATTACAAATATATACATATAATACTTTCCTTTTGTAAATACATACTTATAATACATAACAAACACCCAGACCAATACAAACAAACAAGTTCATGCACACAAATGCGCACAAATGCTACTGTGCGGGGATTGAACCCGCAACCCTTGTATCAGAGGCAGCGTTCACTATCACTGTTCCAATGGGGTCGTCATGACATGAATAAATATACTTTTTGGGTAAAGCAATTTTGTAAAATTAATTCTTAAGTAAATAATGCACTTAAAATTTTTTCGACGGTCTTTGGGTGGCACTTGAAAATTTTACGAAAAGATGTTAAGTACATTATTTAATGAAATATAGTTTATTGCACACAAAACATGCATAGGTCTAAAAACTTAATACTAGGTAGGACAACGAAGGCGGCTTAGTGACTATATGAACAATCTCTTCCAGGCAACCTAAGTAAGGATTTCCTAGTTGCGTCCAAAGCTGTCGCTCTGGAGCCCAGGGTACGCTTGGACAATGATCAATGATTTGGGGAGTCTGGTAATTACAATGAAGAGACTGCCGTCTGACCTTTGCGACCCTTTGACAGGGGAACCAGACCAACTGAATCATAGTTACACTTCTCAGACATGAACTATCTAAAACATGCAGGTTTCCTCACGATGTTTTCCCTCAGCGTCGAGCTCATGTTTGAAATGGACACTTGACAAACAAACATGCAATATTTATTAAAAAAAAATAAGTGATGGCAAACGGATCATCTGGTAAGCTGTTGCCGCCGACCATGGACCCGTAACTCCAGTGAAGAAACAAGAGCAGACACATTTCTTTTGGGCGGCGGTAATCTTTTCCATTAGGTGATCGTCTGCCACCTGTCACATAAAACTATTCGAGGTCATCATACTAATGAAAACAAACATTCATTCCAAAGAAAGGTAGGAGTCTAACACACCGCGTGGGCTGATGCATTTCAAAGGTTTTAAATTAGTATCTAGTGGTTTTTAGTAAACAAATTATTTGTGCATTGAAGTGCCGTGAAGTGATCCTGATAATAAGAATCGTTGAATTGTATTGTTTTTAACAACTTTAAACTTACAAATTAGTGCATATTTCGCCGTTGGTACAATCGGGCGCACTCAGCAACATAACATTTCATCAAACATTAACATTAGTTTTAACTCATAACATAACCTGTGGGCGGAGTATGGTGGCGTCAGTGATATGCAAATGATAAAAGCGATTTTCATGAGCTTAACGTTTTTTTTATTTATTTTATTATATTATTTAAAATATATTTTATATCCTTGACAGTTAGCCTAACAGACACTTTATCATAGACAATTTTGTTTTCTTTTATAAGCTATGGCACTGGTATCATTGGGTCGTCACTTGTTTAAGAACATTTGTGGAACTTTTAATAAATTTTATTTACATAATCAACTCTATCATTTAAATCAAATAACCATCCCGAAGCTCAGGCACCAACACTGCTATTGTGTGTCGAGTGAGTTGTCACGGATAACTTGATTGGACCTAATAGAGTCTTAAAACCAGCAATTGTGTTTAGAGTGGTATCGGCAGAATCCGTAGGTCGATAAAACGTAAAACAATGGCGTTTTACTGAGTAACTGTAACGTGTAACCATGATTCAGTGTAATTACCAGACTTCCAGAATCCTGGAACATGGGAAAGCAATTCAGCATGAATGGGCAGGCTCGACCGGAGTTATACCACAGCCTCACAGAAAACCGGCGTGAAGCAGCTCTGTGCTGTGATTCGCTGCGTTAGTGAGGGTACCGGAGGCCCAATCCGGAGAAAGGGGGTTTAAAGGTTGGCAACGCACTTGTGACTCTACTCCTGTCTCTAATTTTTTTTAAAAATTGCCTTCCTATACAACACGGGTAAAACAAAGTTGAAAATAGGCCCAAGCTTCTTGATAAAGAGAGGTGTTCGACAGGGAGACCCCCTTTCCCCAAAAATATTTATAGCTATCCTCGAAAACGTCATCAGCAAGCTAAAATGGAGTAAATTGGGTATCAATATAAAAGAAGCCTATTTGAGCCAACTAAGGTTTGCAGACGACATAGTTACACTCTCAGAGACAAGTTCACAGTTGTAGGAGATGATTGAATCGTTACAAGTCGGAAGCTCAAAGGTGGGCTTAGTAATCAACCTATCTAAAACTATGAATATGACAAACGGTTATGAAATACCAATAAAGGTCAATGGAAATACACTGGAATATACAGAAAAACACATATACTTGGGTTATGTATTTTTTAAACAGTTTTGTTAAAGAAAACAATGACAAAGAGATAGAAAGAAGAATAAACAAACTTGGTACAAATACTGGAGTTTAAAAGAAATATTTAAGAGTAGCATGCCAACGAGTCTGAAAACCAATATTATGAACTCAAGTCTCTTACCTTGCCTGACATACGGTTGTCAGACATGGAAGTTCACTGCTAAAGCCAACTAAAAAAATACTGATTGCTAGCGAGGAATGGAGCGAAGCATGATCAAAGTAAAAAAATTGGATAAAATAAGACACACAACAATAAGATAGGCAACTGATGCCTTGATCTACGTTAAGAAGCTGAAATGGAAGTGGCAGGACACGTCGCGCGGCTTACTGATCAGAGATGGAGGGCGAAAACAACTTTATGGGAAGGTCCCGCAGGGGCGTAGAGGATGAGGAAGGCCACCGACAAGATGGGAAGACGATATCAAAAAAGTTGCTAGCCTAAACTGGATCCTGAAAGTTCAGGAAGGGTCAACTTTGGGGGAGGTCTTTACCCAATAGGGGGTTCTTGTATTAATAGTGAAATTAGTATTAAGATATTTTATTTTATACAAAAGGCAAGAAATGAATGGCATTTTTTACTTCATTTTATTTATGTGATAGGTGGCAGACGAACAGACGGATCACCTGATGGTAAGCGATTCCCGCCGCCCATGAACACCCACGACACCAGTGCAGTCACAAGTGCACTACCAACCTTTAAACCCCCCTTTCACCCGAATTGGGTCTCCGGTACCCTCACTCACGCAGCGAAACACAGCACAATGCTGCTTCACGTCAGTTTTCTGTGAGGCCGTGGTGTTATTCCGGTCGAGCCAGCCTGTTTATGCCGAAGCGTAGCTCTCCCACATGCTGAGTGGGGCCATTTGAGTGCCATGCAAATGTCCTTATCATTCTAGTTTTATATTTTTATTTTGTGTATGTTTGACGCTGAATAAATTATTTTATTCTCATTTATAATTATTTTTTTGAAATTCAAACATGTTCCTCAAGGAAAAAATTTTATTTCCCTTGAAACGTATTTGGGTATCTCAAAAAGTCACGGTGTATTAAAAAAAGGACGCATAACCTAGTTCTTAACCCATTCAAGTGTTTATCCAGCCTATACAGGGTGTATGTGTGAATATTTACATCCCTTTAACCACTAGTTCTACCAACCATTCTGAACAACATTTGTTCAATTACTTTTCGAAATTCATCGAAAACTTTATCGATTCCCCATACAAAATGACCAAGTCACGTGACCGACTTTGTATGATAAGTTCAAATTTTTTCATGCGAATTTCCAAAAGTGATAGAACTAACTATGTTCATATTGATCAGTAGAACACGTGGTTAAAGGGATGTAAATGTTCACAGATACACCCTGTATTTATGACTCGACAAGCGTGGACGATATTGCACGGTTGTTGGTTATTTAAAATGCTAATCAGGTTTCCGTAGCGGAATCCATGCGTAATTCAACTTGTTATCGTCAGAAGGGTGGATTAAAAAATGGCTTTCGCCACGCCATTTGATGTAATCTTTAAATGCCAGTTACATCTTAATATTAACTTTGTATCTTCTTACAACATTTATGATTAAAAATCTGCAAGCGCTCACGTACCGAGGCTTTCGTACAATTGTCCTTTTATAAAAAAATATTAGATACAACTTTTTCGCTCGATCCGGGTATCGAACCCAGGACCCTAAGATCAGGGCCCGGTACTTAAACCACTAGACCATAGGGCACTATTTTTCGGACATAGCTCGGGTTTGTGATCACCAATCCGCCTTTGGCGAGCGTAGTGACTAAGCCTAATCCCATCATAGTAGCGATGACTTGATTTTTTTGATGGAGGTCTTTGCCCTGCAGTGGGACAGTTTAAAGGGTCACTAAAAAAAAAATTAGATACAAAGTTAATTTTGCAAATCTTTTCATTAAAGACAAATATCATAAGAATTTTTTTGCGGTTCAGTGGCGCCACCAATACGTTTCTTACTAATTGTTATGAAATTAATACAATAATCATTTACCAAGGCATTTAAAATAAAAAGGATTTGCGATTGTTACGGTTCCGTAGCCAAATAGCAAAAAACGGTACCCTTATAGGTTCGTCATGTCTGTCTGTCTGTCTGGCCGTCTGTCCGTCCGTCCATACGTGTGGACCCATATGTGTGGGGTATCTATGGATAGTTCTTTAAAAATGATATTGAGGTTTCTAATACATTTTTTTTCTAAACATAATACTTTGCGCAGGAGACGCTCCCAAAGTGGTAAAATGTGTGCCGCCTCCCCCCCTCTAACTTCCATAATAATAATATAAAACTAAAAAAAATAAATGATTTACATTACCATGAAAACTAACAACGAAAATTGGTTTGAACTAGGTTTAGTAAATAGTTTGTTTAATACGGTATAAACCGTTAACCGCAATTTACCTTCCATATATCTTACTTGCCGCTACAGAACCCTTCATGGGAAAGTCTGACTCGAACTTGGCCGGTTTGTTCCAAGCTAATTTTACACACGCCATTCAAGTCACAATCGTCTCTAGCAAGATTTAAAAAAAGTGAAGTAAAAAAGAAGTTATTGTTTCATGAATGACGTGCGCAGTTATTTGAACTGAGCCATGGAAGTGCTCTTAAAGTAACTGCCATTTCATAAAAAAAATATTATCAACAAAGTTAATTTTGCAAATCATTTTATTAAATACAAATATCATTAAAGAGATTTCAAAGCACTGAGGCACAGAGCTACCATTCGCTCAGTACCTAGCTGCATAGCCGGCATGCTTAGAATAATTACTTGTAAATATAATATGTATAAAGATGAAAGCAAAATGTATTTTGTTAACAGTCACAGTTCGATACGTTAAAGGTTTTTTGAAGCTATGCGCTTCAAAAAACCTTTAATTACTTCTAAGTGCGGTTTTCTGGCCATGCGAATTCTAGGCAGCCATTTTGTCCGATAGAGCGTGCTACAAAAAAAACAAAGATACATTAACATTATTGGAGACGCATGGCTATCTAAACTATAATATCCTCCATGCGATTACGGCTACGGCGTCCGATCGTAACGATCGTACGCAGGATATTATAGTGCTCAAGTGTGTGCGCAAACACAAGTGCACTCTCTATTCCCTTACCCTCATATTCTGATGGGACACCAGCGTGACATGACCGAAAAGGGGTCGGGTGCAGGACTAACGGCTTAACGTGCTTTACGAGCCACGAGGGTACAATACCGCCAACTGTGCCTGATATAGGTTTCAAAAAGAACCTGTAATTACAGGTTCTTTTTGAAACCTATATCAGGCACCAGTCTCACAAATACGGGTTGCATCTAAAATTAGCAACTAATTCCTAGCGCTTAAGACCTATTTGTGACGAGAAATAAATGATTTATTTATTTATTTAACTTTCTGTATGTTGGCGGGCAAACACTAAGAATTTCCTACCAAAAACTTATATACAAATAATATGGCCCGACCCAGGCCTCAGTGGCGCAGTGGTTAGTGGGTCGGACTTAAAAGCGACGACTGCGCAAGATGTCCCGGGCATCTGAACTATATGATAACGATAGAATAAGCGCCTTACAAATCGTAAACGTGTATTTTCAGATACACAAATAACCACACTTCTTTATTGTGGAAAAGAAACTTGCACAAAAACACTTAATTTTGCTGCAGCGGTATTTCCGAACCCATGCAGCATTGAAATCTTTAAGAAACAAGCTACATCCTTATTAAAGGTTGCTACCTAACGCATTTCCTATCCTTCTGGTATACCATAGACGATGTTGATCACTTACCACCCGCTGGCACATTTGATTTTCTCGGCCGCACTCAGAGACGTCATTTAAGCTAATGTTCATTAACTTTAGTGTCGGTAGTCTTTATGCGTATCAAAATAAGTGTCAATATGTTTTCTTAAGTAGCTAACTAAGTTAATCAACGACTCTTAGTGTGGCAGTCTTTATCATAAAACACGTAAATCGATACAAATACCAGTGACTCGTGGTATCATGTCGCAGCCATCTGTTAAATTAGCCATCCAATCCGCCGTCCAGGGCGTCCGTCAAACGCCCTCATTCAATCAAACGGCTGTTTAACAACTCGCCATGTGGTTAACCGCAACGTTTGAACAGATGACTGAACGTTTGTCGCCACAATCATCTAATTAGATGCTTAGGCCGATAGTAGTTTGTACTAAAATCACTGGTTTTTTGTAATATACATCAATTTTGCGTATAATTGCACACAAAAACGAGATAATCGCACCATAATATTCATAACTGTTTTTGCTGCAGATGCCATATTTGTTTTGATGATTACTAGCGCTGCAGTGGAGAAAAGTGGATATAAATTTCTATCACTTGCCTGAGTTTTGATCAGTTATTTCAAATAGGCTAACATTCAATACGCCAAGCAAACAACTATCGGCCTAGGCATCTTATTGGATGCCGGTTTTCAACATACGCTCTAGGCATCCGTTGGATGGCGAATTTAACCAGATCCACCAGAACCAGACATCTGAATACAGTCACGCATGACACGTTTGTATCCTTTAAAAAACGTCATTACCCTACTTTGCAAACCTCATACGCAGTTATGACTGACTATATTAGTCTGAGGATAAAATTCTCTTACGACAGTCTTATTTTCATCCCATTAACCGTACTTAAACCTAAACAAATGTTTTTGCCACTCTTTTAGGACTCATTTAGAGCCTAAATCTTCTTATTTATTATTCCATTATAACTTTGCTTAGGTGTTAACAAGAGAAGGATACTTGTGAAAGCGATTAGCTCTAATGAGCTGATATTCAGTAAATGTACAGCGGGCGGGCTATGCACCTGTTTAGTAGTATTTAAATACATGGATAATCTGAAGGTACACTGTTTTCTAACATATTTTATTTTCTTTGGGCAGGCTCTTCGCGAGATAAGAGTCAACAACTGGAGTGAAACCGCAAATGCTCGGGCAAAGAAGTCTTATATCTGTCATGACACATTTTAGGTCGCTGAGCCATCGGAATAACTGACGACCCGTTTGGAACAGTGGTAGTGAACGCTGCCTTTGGTCCAAGGGTTGCGGGTTCGATCCCCGCACAGTACAAACTTTGTGTGCATGAACATCTCTGTTTGTATTGGTCTGGGTGTTTTATATGTATTATAAGTATGTATTTACAAAAGAAAAGTATTATATGTATATATTTGTAATCCCACTGTTGATTCTGATATCCGTAACACAGGTGCTTGAGCTACCTATCTCGGAGTCAGATCAATGTATGTGATGTTGTGTTATATTTATAAAAAAAAACCGGCCAAGTGCGAGTCGGGCTCGCGCACAAAGGGTTCCGTAGCAGCAAAGTCCAAAATTACAGTTAAATCAACCTATCTCAAAAACTATAAGAGATACTTTGATCAAACCAAAAATCGTTGAAAGAGTTAATTAGCATGCATCACCTCTATTTTTTTTAGAATTTTATACCCCGTAGTTATAAAAATAGAGGGGGGGGGACATACTTTTTACGACTTTGAGAGCTGATATCTCAAAAACCGTTCACTTTAAGAAAAATGTTTTTTAGAAAACTTTATATCATTTTAAAAGACCTTTCCATTGATACCCCACACGGGTATGTACATCGAAAAAAAAAATTTCATCCCTCAGTTACATGTATGGGGGGCCCCACCCCCAATTCTTTTTTTTACTATTTAGTGTCATATTTTTGTAGCGGTTCATACAACACATATTCCCATCAAATTTCATCACTGTAGTACTTATAGTTTCCGAGTAAATCGGCTGTGACAGACGGACAGACGGACAGACGGACAGACGGACATGACGAAACTATAAGGGTTCCGTTTTTGCCATTTTGGCTACGGAACCCTAAAAATGGTGGTAAGCAATTGCCGCCGCCCATGGACACCCGCGACACCAGTGGAGTCACAAGTGCGCTGCTAACCTTTAAACCCCCCCTATCCCCCAGATTGGGCCTCCGGTACCCTCACTCACGCAGCGAAATACAGCACTGTGCTGCTTCACGCCGGTTTTCTGTGAGGCCGTGTGTGATGTCGCAATAAAATTACAAGTTATATAAAAATATTTTAAGTTGGTAATTATTAGGATGCATTGAGAAACCTATTTCAATATTAACGAAATTATGATGTAGAGACAGTTGTTCTGTATAATTTGTTTCATATAAAACGGAATTCAAGTCCCGTGTCAAAACTCACTTCCTATCTCTATAAATAGGTACACTGTTTTTTCCTTGTCTCTTCTTCCTTTTTACAAGCTTTTATTTAGTTTCACCTGTCCCGTTGTCTGTCGTTCTGTAATCAAATCTTGCAACTTAAATTTGATCCACTTCCCGGTTTCCGATTGAGCTGAAATTTAGAATGCATGTATAAATCGGATGACAATGCAATGTTATTGTGACATAGAGCCGATCTGATCATGGAGCTGGAAGGTGGCCATAGGAACTCCGTAATTAAACGATGCAACCCTATCGAGTTTGAGCTCATTGGATTAGTCTTGACGAGTACTTTGATACTATATGGTAACCAGGGTCTGATGATGGAGCCGGAAGGTGGCCATAGGAACTCCGTAATTAAACGATGCAACCCTAACGAGTTTGAGCTCATTGGATTAGTCTTGACGAGTACTTTGATACTATATGGTAACCAGGGTCTGATGATGGAGCCGGAAGGTGGCCATAGGAACTCCGTAATTAAACGATGCAACCCTATCGAGTTTGAGCTCATTGGATTAGTCTTGACGAGTACTTTGATACTATATGGTAACCAGGGTCTGATGATGGAGCCGGAAGGTGGCCATAGGAACTCCGTAATTAAACGATGCAACCCTATCGAGTTTGAGCTCATTGGATTCGTCTTGACGAGTACTTTGATACTATATGGTAACCAGGGTCTGATGTTGGAGATGGAAGGTGGCCATAGGAACTCCGTAATTAAACGATGCAACCCTATCGAGTTTGAGCTCATTGGATTAGTCTTGACGAGTACTTTGATACTATATGGTAACCAGGGTCTGATGATGGAGTTGGAAGGTGGCCATAGGAACTCCGTAATTAAACGATGCAACCCTATCGAGTTTGAGCTCATTGGATTAGTCTTGACGAGTACTTTGATACTATATGGTAACCAGGGTCTGATGTTGGAGTTGGAAGGTGGCCATAGGAACTCCGTAATTAAACGACGCAACCCCATCGAGTTTGGGCTCATTGGATTAGTCTTGACGAGTACTTTGATACTATATGGTAACCAGGGTCTGATGTTGGAGCCGGAAGGTGGACATAGGAACTCCGTAATTAATCGACGCAACCTCATCGAGTTTGGTCACGTTTGATTCGTCTTGACAAGTCTCTTGCTTTCGTCCCATATTAATTATATATGATTGATTGGATGGATGACCCAATGCCAAGGTGAGCACGTGCCGTGGGCTGAATGGTATGAGGGTGTATAAACATGTCTTGCCGCTAACGTTGCGCCTCAGGGAACCAGGGCGAACCCTGTTGTATTGTAGCCCTTATCCCTCTACAACGGACCTCTGGGGGGATGGACCGTTATTTGTCCTATACTCGTGGGAATAACATGAAGAAAACAGAAACAATTACACAAAGAAAACGACGTTTAGAGAAGGCGAAATTGAATGACAGGAGAAGATTGCTAATGAAAGCGATGTCCACAAGCGGCGGAAAAAATAAGTTTTGAAGGTGCTAAAAAGTTAAAAATAAAATTAAAGAAAAAAAAACCTTTTTAAAAACAAGCTTTTATTATTTGTTTATAAAATGAACTAAAAAGTTAAAAATAAATTAACTCTAAAAAGAAATTATTTTAATTTTAACACTAAAACTTTTCACCATACATAATTATTCAATCTCGTCCCCCCTCTTTATCATAGTCCCCATTTATAAATAAAAGCGTGTTACATTTAATACAACACAACATTTTCCTCAAACTATCACAATGTAACACGCTTTCATTTATAAATGGGGGGACTATGATAAAGAGGGGGGACGAGATTGAATAATTATGTATGGTGAAAAGTTTTAGTGTTAAAATTAAATAATTTCTTTTTAGAGTTAATTTATTTTTAACTTTTTAGTTCATTTTATAAACAAATAATAAAAGCTTGTTTTTAAAAAGGTTTTTTTTCTTTAATTTTATTTTTAATCTGTTTTCCATAAGTTCCCACTTTTTCCGAGTGCCAAATGATCTTGATCAGACTATAAGTCAATTTATTTTATTAGTTTTTATTTTATTTCCTTTTATTACACAAACATCAGATAGTAGACTTTGTGTGCATGGTCTATTGATTGATTAAAGGAAAGGAAAGATCAATGGCAAAATATTTGTTGAGTTATTTGTTTGGCGTCTTAATATATCGTTATTACGAAATGATTTCATATACATAGTATCTTCTACTTAGTTTGTGGTCTAATATAATAAAATGTACTTTAAATGACAGTTTTTTCAACATGGCTTCGACTTGCGAATCTCCATATTTCGTGTTCGCTTGCGGCTTCTTCTTCTAAGTGTGGAGCGGGCTTTTAACATTTTACAAGTGATATCACCTGGTCAAAAGTAATCTATGGCTACTTGAAACTCTGATTAAAGTATCTAGTTGTAAATTATTGGACATAGAAAACTGTACTTAAATATTTAGTTTCTTGTTCAATTAAATATTATTTATTCAGATATAACCTCAAATACTTTAAACTGACATAGGTACCTTTATTTTCAGACTTACCAGAGTCGTGTACCTGACGTCAATCTCCAAGATGCAGGACTCCAAGTTGTATATTATTACATATTTTTCATACCATACGCAAAAAAATATAAACTAACAAAAATGATATATGGAGGTTCGCCATTGTCCTTTGACAGACTGTAGTGACCAGATGTGTGGCTGTCTGTGCACACACTGAAAAAAATTACAAACTTGTGAAATGTTTTTCTGGACATCTTTAAGGCAAGAGTGAACAGGCATCTTCTAGGCAAACGCGTTACATCCTAGACCTCATCGTCACTTTCCATCAGGTGAGATTGTGGTCAAGCGTTAGCCTACAGTTCATAATAAAAAAAAATTCAGGCGAACTTGTGAATAGCAATTTATATTTTGCGTGCTGTGAAAAACATAACCAGTGCTACACTTTCGGAGTACCTACATGTGATTTCACCCAAACCAAAGTAGAGAATCTTGTTTGCAGTGCGATCGCAATATCACTCACTGGTGGAAAATGTGAATTCATTCCGCTCCGATACGAATAGGCACAAATCTGCGTTGCAATCTTGTGTTGTTCTAGTTTTTACTACGGTCTTGTGTTCGTTTTTGCTTTTCCAATTTTGGTATTGATTACAAATGTTAAAGATAACAATTTCACTTTTTTGCGTATTTTTGCCATTCGCTCGGCGGCGAGGGAAGACCTCATTATAGTGTGTAATTCCCGGATGCGTCCAAAGCTGTCGCTCTGGAGTCCGGGGTACGCTCGGACCATGATTCAGGATTTGGGGAGTCTGGTAATTACAATGAACCGACTTCTGCCTGACCTTCGCAACCCTTTAACATGGGAATCACACCAATTGAATCATTGCAGATACTATCCAAAACACGATATACGATGGATGGAGGTCTAATACTGTGAGTTTTTCGCGGAACTTTCTTCCACGTACCTCAGTTCTGTGGAACGGTTTGCCTGCGGGAGTATTTCCCGACACCTACGTCTTAGAGACCTTCAAGAGAAGAGCTGTCTACTCGTTTTTAAAAAGGCCGGCAAGATATTAGCGATCTCGCTGATTTCGTGGATGTTCATGGGCGGCGATGATTACTTTTCATCAGGTGACACGCTTGCTCTTTTGTCGCCCATAGCATAAAAAACAAACATTCTAGTTTTAAAATTTTATACTGGCAAACAAAGGCACGTACCTCGAGTCTCGAGTCTTTTGTTTGTTTTATGTATTTTACTTTTATTTTTATGTATTTTTTGTATGTATTTTTTTATGTAACTATTTATTATGTAACTAAACCAAATAAAACAAAAAGTTCCGGTTTCTTCACTGTGTTTATCCTCACCCGCCCAGCTAATAGTAAAAATACAGATTAATACCAACGTTAATGGGATGTAAAATAGTGTAAAAAAAATCAATAAAGGAAATGTTCGATGCAGAAATCAAAAATACACCGTCTAATGTATTTGCATTCTCGAACAAACTGAACATTTCGTTCAATCATATCTGCAAACCACGCTGACTGCACAAAGAACAACAACATCAAGATAGTGATCGTACAAACAACTGGCTCAGGGCTGGCATCTGTTTGTACTTTAAAAACAAAGGACTCGTTTAAAAGACATGTCAATGCAAACAAAAGTCCCGTTTAGGGTGACGCATCGACGAAACTAGAGCGTAACCAATAGATATGTATTAATCGTGGCGATTACACATATTGCTGAAAATCAGCTGTTTGCTTTTGCTGCTTATGCTTTAACAAAACATCGCTGAGCTATCGCCCTTTCGGGTTTATTCCCGCTGTCCACCCTCTGCTTTTCCACCCCGGGTGGACAGTGAAACAATTGTTAAAAAAATTCCCGCTGTCCCCATCCTCTTTCAACCAAGAAGGGGTGGACAGTGGGAATAAACCCCCTTTCGCATTCCTGTGACACACATGATCTGACAATTTAAACTTTCTGTAGAATATTACAACGACCTACTTTAATCTTTACAATGTGAAATTCTCATTCGACATCTGGTGGCGTCGAGGGTGTGTGGCTGTGGGAGGATCTTTAGGTTTGTCGTAGGGCACGCTACGCTACCCTTTTTATACGCTTTTTACGCTACCTTTTGCATACTTATAATGTTTGTTGGAGTTTCTTTTTTTCTCTCTAAATTCCTTTGTATTAATTGGTCCTTATTTTTAATTTTGTTTTTTTTTCTTGTGTCATTTATGTGTATCAACTGAAATAGGAAAAAATTTTTCATCTATCTATCTAGATAGATATTTTTTAAAAAAGTCAACGATGGCACCATAAATGATAGTATTGAGATTTTTTGAGACAATTTATTATGTCATAATTTCTAATTCCTACAAGTAACCATAATTTTTATAATTGCTAAAATTGCCCACTTTAGGCAATAATTAGAATTATGGTTATTTTACGAAGATAATATTACACCAGCACATCTCAAAACACAGCCTAACAGAAAACCGGCGTGAAGCAGCACTGTGCTGTGTTTTGCTGGGTGAGTGAGGGTACCGGAGGCCCAATCCGGGGGAAACGGATGGGTTTCAAGGTTGGCAGCGCACTTATTTACTAATTTATTTAAAATTTTATAGCACAAATTTTGATACAATAGGCGAACTAAATGCCAAGAGGCATTCTTTACCAGTCAACCACACTTGTGACTCCACTGGTGTCGCGGGTGTCCATGGGCGACGGCATTTGCTTATCATCAGGTGATCCGTCTGATCGTATGCCACTTATCACATAAAAAAATCCATAATGGATTCACCGTTGTGCTTTTCTAAAAAAATGTCTCATAATCGCCACATTTAATACAAATCTATTCGCTCGGTGGCGCAGTGGTTAGAGGGTCGCACCTTAAAAGCGACGGCTGCGCAAGAGGTCCCGGGTTCGATCCCCGGGTCGGGCCAAAAATTTGTACCTAAGTTTTCGGCAAGAAATTCTTAGTGGGAGCCCGGAGTCTGGAAGTTGGCGGTCTTGTACCCCCGTGCCTCGGAAAACACGTTAAGCTGTTGGTCCTGCGCCCGATCCCTCTCCGGTTGTGTCACATTTGTGTCCCATCGGATTGTGATGGTAAGGGAATAGAGAGTGCACTTGTGTTTGCGCACACACTTGAGCACTATAATATATCCTGCGTACGTGGCTGATCGTTGAGATTGGCCGCCGTAGCGTAATCGGTTGGAGGATATTATTGGCGACGTTAGTTACGTCGATGCGTCACCTTAAAAGTTCACTTCTGGCAGTAAATATACTTTGCAAAAAAATGTGCATCCGACAAAGTTCCCGGTAGACCACGTTTCGACCTTATTCCAATACTTTAAGGTCTACAAGTGGTCTACCAGGAACTTTGTCGATGTTATGCATCATAGTAGAGCGACGATAAGTCAGTGGTTTAGAACGCGCCTTTCATACAGGGGGCCGTGGTTCGAATCCGAGCATGCACCTCTGGAACTTCCAATCTATGTGCGTATTTCTACCATTAGCTCGGCGCTGAGCGAAAACATCGAGAGGAAACCAATACGTTTTGGATAGTTTCTGAATCGAGTAATCATGATTCAGTTGATGTTTTCCTCTTGTTGAAGGGTTCCGAAGGTCAGACGGCTTCATTTTAATTACCACACTTCCCAAATCTAGTATCCGTAATCTATGGTCCGAGTGTACGCCGTACGCTTTCACTGGCGACTCCAGATTCATCATCATCATTTCAGCCAATAGACGTCCACAGCTGGACATACGCCTCCCCCAATGTTCTCCATACAGATCGGTCCTGTGCCGCCCGCATCCAATGGATTCCCGCAACTTTCACCAGATCGTCAGTCCACCTTGTGGAGGGCCTGCCACGGCTGCCACTTCCTGTACGTGGCCTCTACTCGAGGATCTTTTCGCCCCAACGGCTGTCTGTTCTCCTCGCTATGTGCCCTGCCCATTGTCACTTGAGCCTCAGCATGCAATCCTTTGTGCTATGTCTGTGATCTTAGTTCTCCTGCCGATCTCATCATTTCTACGATCACGCGGAGAGACTCCGAACCTAGCCCTCTCATTCACTTTAGACTTCAAAACTGTGGTTTAGATTTTTTAGTTTATTTTATTTTTACTTTTTATCCATTATTTCTTTTAGTTTTTAGTTTTTTGTTAGTTATTACTGTTTACGTGTTAAATGTTGTGTACACCTGTAATTGGTATATGTATAAGAATATTGTGTTGTATTGTATCTGTTTCACAGCCGTGTGGTCCCCGGCAGAGTAGAATAGGCCACCCTCACTCTTACCGAGGTGTCGTAAAAGGTGACTAAGGTAAAGCTGCTGGCATGATCATCAGCACCCAGAGAAGGAAAACTCTGCATTTATATCAAAACCCTCGCTAACCCGTCTGCCAAGCGTGGTGAGTATGGCAATTACCCCTCATGTGATTGAGGGATGCCCGTGCCCCAGCAGTGGGGACTTAAATGGGCTGACGATGATGATGACGATGTATCTGTTTTGTAGTATGATGTACAGTAAGTGAATAATAAATAAACACTTCAACCTTGGAAACGGTGGTTTTGTTATTATAATAAATCTCCATATAGATAGGCTTCCTATCACACGCCGGTACTTACTGGCGTGTGATGGGAAGCCTATCTATATATTGATTATACAGTGTGAGTCTTCATAAATAAAAAAAAATTAAAAATTGCACATATCAAAATTCAGAGAAACTACACCCTTTTATCGCCGGAAAAAAAAGGACTTGTCACGTTGAATGAATGCATGACGTGACAATGTTGACACTAGTATTATTAACTTTGACAGTAATACCTTTTTTTTTATTCAACATAATGATAAGCAAAGGAATATCGCTGTATCAGACGTCCATGACGTCATTTGGCGCTTACGTCCATTAGAATATAAAGAGTTTTAATAATTATTTTTATGCATGAAAATGGACAAATTTTGAAAAAGGAAAAAATATGGGTCCGTCATTTTATGTTATTTTCATATAAAAAAACAATATGGACATGTTAAAAATATGAAATGTTGTCCATTGCGCCGGTCGACCGTAGTGATACCACGGCCTCACAGAAAACCGGTGTTAAACAGCACTGTGCTGTGTTTCGCTGCGTGAGTGAGGGTATCGGAGGCCCAATCCGGGGGAAAGTAGGGTTTAAAGTTTGGCAGCGCACTTATGACACAACTGGTGTCGCGAGTGTCCATGGGCGGCTGCAAACGCTTACCATCAGGTGAACCGTCTGCTCGTCTGCCACCTATCACATAAAAAAAATTCGAGCAAGAAAGCGTGTCTACAGTCAACATAAAAATTATCTTTAGCGTTCGAACCTACCAAAAATATCGGAGCATTTGACAACAGACTATATTTCAGTATACACCAAGGTGCATTTTCGTTTGTTGTTCGTTAATGACGACAGACGTACATGAGGCATTTTTGAAATGTTTAATAAGCAATTTTTTAACAATGGTAGTTAAAAGTTATAAATTCTTAGTACTATACCTGTAGTTTGCTTGATATAAGAACGTGGAAGGGTGATTCTGCGAAATTTGACCTTCCAGTTTCTTCGCGTCTAATTTCCATTCGCTCAAAAATATTGTACAATTTAGAAGTTTCAATTGAAATAAGAATACGTAAAGATACCTACACTTCTTTCAATTTAAGTTTTTTCTGATTTCAATATGAACTTCTAATTTGAACAATATTTTTGAGCGAATGGAAATTAGACGCGAAGAAACCGGAAGGTAAAATTTTGGAGAATCACCCGGAAGTATTGTTGTCAGAAGTCCTTGTACTTATAGCATATTTCTTGGAAATCCGGTAGGTAGAACAAATAGTGTACATACCTGAAACAAAGAGACATTTTTTTTAAAATAAATAGTTCGTTTTTAGGGTTCCATATTATATTACACATGTTTTTAGTTAATCATAGCCCTAGAGAGTTTAGTTGACAATCCAGGGGTGGTAAAACTCTCAAGAGTCCATGCCACCAAAGAAGTCCCATGAAAAACGCGATTCGGTCTCCATCAAAGTTCAAATTCGAGCATTATATCCATAATCGTAAGGAATCTAAAATTTTAGTTCCATATTTTGCCGCAGGAATTTGTCGTGGCGTGGCGTTTTCGTTGCTCTATAACTTCTTTAATGCCTTGCGACATAACCTTAAGGTTACGGGTAGGACACACTAGCGACACCAATCGATTTTAATTTTTAGCTACTAAAAAGATCTATTTTAAACAATCTCGGAGTTACAACCTCTCGGCAAACACTTACTTATACTATTCATTAAATAACCATGCAAAAATGTTGGGCCAACGCGTATGCGAAAATTGCTGAAAGCGGCCACTATTGGCTTGAATCAATTATTCGCGTAAAAAACTGGACCCAACATTCATCATCATCAGCCCATTTAAGTCCCCACTGCTGGGGCACGGGCCTCCCTCAATCACATGAGGGGTAATTGCCATACTCACCACGCTTGGCAGACACCCGTCTGGCGAGGGTTTTGATATAAATGCAGAGTTTTCCTTCTCTGGGTGCTGATGATCATGCCAGCAGCTTTACCTTAGTCGCCTTTTACGACACCTCGGTAAGAGTGAGGGTGGCCTATTCTACTCTGCCGGGGACCCAACATTGGTGCATGGTTATTTAATAAATAGTAAAAGTTTTTGCCGAGGTTGTATCTACGAAATTGTTTAAATAGATCCGGTTTAGTAGCTTAAATCGATTGGCGTCACTAGTATGTCCTACTCGTCACATTAAGGCTAAATATAGAAACATTTTGGTTAATCCCACCCACTGTGCGGCGTTAGCTATGTAGGTACTTGCGCTTCTAATTGAAATGCCGGACCGAACTAAATATTGGGTTCAAACAAACGGGGCTTCCAGCCGAATTAGGCCGATTTGAAATGGTTTAACTTCGACCGGGAAGCAAGAAGCAATGGGCTGCATTCAAAATAGCTACCCTTAACCCTTTGAATTTGTGGTTTTGACTGAATGATAAAGCAAGATCATTTGACCGTGGGAGAGCCACGCTACGGCATAAATGAGCCGGCTCGACCGGAGTGATACCACGGCCTCACAGAAAACCGGTGTGAAGCAGCACTGTGTTTCGCTGCGTGAGTGAGGGTGCTGCGGCCCAATCCGGGGGAGAGGGGGGTTTAGAGGTTGGCAGCGCACTTGTGACTATCCACCATCAGGTGATCCATCTGCTCGTCTGCCATCTATCACGAAAAACGTTTTATAAGTTTAATAAAAAATATGTTGATAAACAAGCATTGACGACCCGTTTATCGCAGTGATTGCGCCAGTTGCGACGTAAGGGTCACGGGTTCGATTACCGCACCAATACAAAAGCAGACACAATAGCAGCCATAAAAAATAATCGTTGAATTGTATTTATTAAACATTTTAACAGTGCTATTGTTTGTCAAGTGAGTTGTCACTTGAACAACTTACTTAAAACAAAAAGAGTTTTCAATTTGTAGGTCGATAAAACGCTTAACGCCAACGTTATTGGCTATATACTCTAACTTCTCAATTATTCAATTATTTGACTTGACATTGGCGAAGTTATTCTACAGAGGTATAGCCACATTAAAAAGCAATGATAATTAGAAACTTTTTGAAACTTTTTTGCATATAAATGATTCCGCATTTACCAACATTCAAATATGAACTAATTGAAAACACTCGAAAATTTTATTCACATTTCTTCCTTCAGCCCAATCCCACGCAAATGTTTTCCAAACTTTTGAGTTCTCATTAAATACCAGATCATTTCCTGAAATTTTCAAATCAACTTTAGACAAATTAACAAGGAAAAATTTGTATTTTTTTTTTAAAACTCATTTGTATAATTTCTGTTGAATTGTTACTTAGAATCAATTAGGCGGTACAGATCAAGAGAATGGTGAAGATAATGATAATATTCATCTCAACATGTTGTTTCCTACATTTTGGAAACACTACATTATATTCATAATTCAGCATTTCTTTTTTTAATTTTATTTATTATAATGACATATATTGGCTTACCTCAGCCTGAGGGTAAGCAAAAAGGAGAGCTCACGTTGCAGTGACAACGGACGCCATAGCATTGCATTACTTTCATTGGCACTGCGATACTGGCCCACGAGATGTTTCTTCAGGTTTAGGTACTTATGTTTGGCCAAAAAACGTTTCGCAAAATATCACATCGCAAACTACTATACGCAAATTTTCATTTGGCAAAAAAAATATTGTGAAAACAACTTAACGCAAACATTTAATTAGCAAATCCCTTTTTTGGCAAATTATTGTTAAACAAATACTGGTTTGGTCATGTTTCATTTTACCAAATATTATTTCATCAAATGTTTCATTCGGCAAAACATATGCCATGCCGAAATATGTCATGGCAAACGATTTACATGTCATGCATGGGTTTGCTGCGGGCATCTGGCGGTCCCACGCGAGTTTATCGTCGCAGATGATTTTAGCTCACCCCCGCAGCTTGGCTTTCTGGCCGGCTACGCCGGCCAGCCTCAGCCGCGGCGGCAAGCTTTAAAACCAATTGCTCCTCAGCTCGCGGGCCGCCTCGTCCCTTCGCACCTACGCGGGCTTGAATTACACTCTAGGGGTAGGGCAGACAAGACTACGTGAAGTCGGGTTTGCAGCTATTCGCTGCTGTCAATAACTTTTACCTAATACCCAAGAACAGACCGTTATCACTCTATCGTTAAAAATAAGCTTTACTTTAGAAAATCGTTTCTGTTTCTACAAGCTGTTCCTTAAATCATGAGTTTAATAAATACAATTTTCGGCAATTTATTTGTTTTTTAAATTTCTACATTCCTATATCAGCACAACTAATCATTTTCCTAACTACACTATAATTTGAGTAAGTATTCGAAGTGATAATTTTGGCATATCAGATTTGCCAAAAGAAACCATTTGCCATATGTTTTTTTTTCTAAATAAAACTTGTCAAAGTAAGATTTTGCCAAATGATAATTTGACCAAATAAATGAAGTGCGAAATGTGCATTTGCTAAAGATTTATTTGCGAAATGAATCTTGGGCGAAAAGTTTTTTGGAAAATGAATTTTGACGAAAAATAATTTGGCCAAACGGAGGGATCCCGGTTCTTCACGCTTCGTTTGAAGGAATCCAAGGTTTGGAGGAAGGTTAGGAGTCAATTGCCATCTGACGTCGGCGTTACCTTTTCATGTAAAGCTTGTTAAAAATCAGGGAATACAAACTCGACATCATTGCCTCGCTAAAGTATAAAGAGCATCACAATTTATGGTAATGCTCCCAAAATGTTGCCATTCTTTTTGGCTCGGCTTCCTATAGGATTAATTCCACCAATAAGCGCGAGGTAACTCTGGGGCCAGGTGCACAATTAAAAATAACTGGTCGACTCCGGACGCGAGTTTTAATGATGCTTACGTTACATTTGTATGTGTCAGTTAGTAAAGCCTACATGATTATTATTAAGAGGGGAGTGTTGAGGTTCGACGACTGAACTAGCCTTTTTTATATTGTTCAAGTTTCCACATTTTTCACTGATTTTGATATATTCTTTTTTTGTTTATTGTATTGTCTTATTGTTAATGCCTGTGTCTATAAACCTCTAAAATACCAGAAATTACAACTTTGTTTTTCCAATATCAGTTTACGTGTGTAATTATTGGCACCCCTCACCAGAGCTCGATTATATACAGTCCAATCGTCTCAACGTTTTATGCGAAATGTTAAAAAGTAACCCAAATTCCAAAACTTAGAATAAAACAGTTATCTCTTCTACCATCAGTTCTATGTCTCTCAAATCTGACCATCACAATCCTTTGAAAGAGGAACCAGATCAACTGGATCTGTGACTTTACAAAACACAAAATCTGACTGATGCATGTATTAACGTATCATAATATTCAGAATTTGAATTGTTCTGACTTTATTAGACACAACATAGAGACAAAAGCAATATTTACAGTATAAACATAATAAGGAAAGAAGCATGATTTACAAAAGATGAGACGAAAATATTTATACAGGATTGTTGTCTGCCTTGCAACTCAGCGTGTTTAGAATACTGCCGGCATTACCTATTTGAATGGTCATTATGCCCAACCAATGCATTGGTCGAGGTAGCTATCAGTGGTTTACCTATCGGCATTACGGTTGTGTTCGATAATCTATCGATAAACTATCCTTAGTAAAAGTACAATCAATAGTATCAATAATTTTGCTGGTTGTGAATAGTATCGATAGTAAAATTAGATCAATGCTATTGATAATGCTAATACTATCGATATTATCGATTGTTTAATGTCCAATACTATCGGAAGAATCGGACACATTTAATCAGGCAGCAACACTATCGAAACATAACTGACAATTGATAGTACAAAACTATTCATACTATCGATAGTATCGATATTTTTTTATTAACACTGTTAGGAAACACCATACTATCGAGAGTATCGGGCATTAAATACTATCGATTATTTAATGCCCGATACTCTTGATAAAATATAATTGTATTGATAAAATTTTACTATCGATACTATATCGATAGTTTTGACAAATAGCAATAGATAGTACTATCGATAGTCTGGATGATTTTCGAAGTTAACTATCGATAGGGAAGCTATCGATACTTCCGCAACACTACATTACGGTCACCTGAAAATCCTTAAATAGAGTATCCGGGCAGACCACTGTTGAATGAGCTTGCGCGCCTCAGGTCCCCACGGTTCCATCGTTTCCACGCCAAACGAGACGAAATGATATTAAACTGTTTCTAACTATAATCGTCCAGGGCTTTTTAGCCATCATCAACATTATAAACTAAATGAAAAACACACAAATTTCATCTCGTGTTCAGGCGGGAAGCACTTACAAAATTAGTCGGCTTATTAACGCGTTCAGTGGTCTAATTGGTAGAACATTCACCCGGATTGTGGAAGGTGTGGGTTTGTGTCCCGCCTGAACATGAGATGAAATTTGTAAGTGTGTTATTTACTTAAGAATAAATTGCAAAAGATTGCTGTAAAAAAATATCAACTATTGATTTATCAGTCTTATCTTAACTGGTGGTCAAATATTTGTAATAATATATCCACGGGATATTGTAAATATATCTACAATATTGATGAGACTATCGACAGCTCATGTCGCATCAAGCACTTACGAATTTCGTCGGCTTATTAACGCGTTCAGTGGTCTAATTGGTAGAACATTCACCCGGATTGTAGAAGGTGTGTTCGTGTCCCGCCTGAACTCGAGATGAAATTTGTAAGTGTGTTGTTTACATAAGAATAAATTGCAAAAGATTGCTATAAAAAACATCAACTATTATAAACTAACCTCAGCCCGCGTCAATTGTGATAGAACTGCCTTCCTTTAGAAATCGCATATTTCCGTTACAAAGTGCCCCATATATTCCGTACATAAGTAGCCCCCGAGATTCCAACTGTACTGTGCAAAATAACGCTTGACCGATTTCTGTTGTGACGTGGAAAAAGGACAAGCAAACTTACTTTCATTTACTCAGAGTATTGGGTGAAAGGAACCAAATCGTGTTTGCTTGTGTTTATTTTATGTCACATTCGATCATGTTAGAACGAAGGTCACACACAAGTCACACAAGGAAGATTTTTTGTTATGTGATAGGTGGGAGACGAGCAGACGAATCACCTGATGAGTAAGACACCTGCGACATCAGTGGAGTCACAAGTGCACTGCCAAACCCCTTTCCCCAGGATTGGGCCTTCTGATCTGGGCCTTACTGATCTGCGCGAGCTCCAGGACAATAATTGGCAAGAAGTAGTGCAGAATCGACCGAAGTGGCAATCTCTTGTTTCGGAGGCTAGAACTCTATTTGAGTTATTAACTCTACCGGAGTAAGTAAGTAAAGTACCTATGTATTAATGTCAAGTCTCAAGTTATGTTATATCCTCCATCCGACTTCGGCTACCGCGGCCAATCTCAACTATCAGCCACCTACTCTCTATTCCCTTACCCTCATAATCCGATGGCACACCAACGTGACATGACCGGAGAGGGATCGGGCGCAGGACCAACGGTTTAACGTGCCAAGGCACGGGGGTACAAGACCGCCAACTTCCAGACTCCGGGCTGACACTGAAAATTTCTTTATAGAAAAACTCAGGTACTAATTTTGGCTCGACCGACAAGCGCAGCCGTCTTTAAGGTGACGGATAGGGCACACTAGCGACGTAATTTAATTTAAATTGTTAGCATCTAAACCGGATATCTTTTTATTAAACAATTTCGAAGTTCGAGCATCTCGAAAAGAACTTTTACTATTTATTCAATACTTATAATTAACTTTTTGGTCTGCTTCCTTCCCTATTGCGTTAATCCCAATTTCGAATACAAAAAGTTAAATTAAATAAATAGTAATATATATATCTCGAAGTCAGATCAATGTATGTGATGTTGTGAAATATTAATTTATTTATTTATTATTTATTTATATTCTTTCCGAGAGGTTCGAACATCAAAATTGTCAAAAAGATATCCGGTATAGTTGATATCAATTTAAATCGATTGTAGTCGCTTGTAGGCCACCTGTCGCCTTAAAGTGCGACACACTAACTACTTCGCCACAGAGGCAATCAATGCGCCGTCCAGGCGAACCTATCTTGTATTAAAAGGGCACGGTTTTACAAGGACACAATACTCTCCTACTAAATTTTTTTTTTAGTCTACTTTGTCCCACTGCTGAGCATAGGCCTCTCCTAAACTCCTCTAGTGGTCTGTGGCCTGCTTGCTCTTGCCAATCCTGAACTAGGTGGTCTGCAATCTTCACACCCGTTGCCTTAAAGTGCGACGCAATACCCACTGCGCCAACGAGGCAGTCCCAAGTTATGTTATTAAGGTGACGGGTAGGGCACACTAGCGACGCCAATCGGCTTTCCTAATCATTCGCTGGTAAGCATCGTCTCAATCGGCTCAGCGATCCAAAATAGGTCTTGATCTCCGACGTTAAAATAAAGTCGATAAAGACCCTACCCGTCAGAGCACACTAGCGACGCCAATCGATTTTAATTTTTAGCTGCAAAACCGGATCTATTTTAAACAATTTTGGGATTACAACCTCTCGGCAAACACTAATATTATTTATTAAATAACCATGGTCAAATGTCGCGTACGTGTTGGACCTAACATTTGTGCATGGTTATTTAATAAAAAGTATGAGTGTTAGCCCAGAGGTTGTAATCCCAAAATTGTTTAAAATAGATCCGGTTTTGCAGCTAAAAATTAAAATCGATTGGCGTCGCTAGTTATTACTACCGGTAGCCTTAAAGTACGACGCAATACCCACTGTGCCAACGAGGCAGTCGCAAGTTATGTTATTAAAGCGACCTTAAGAGAAAACAACCTTTATCCAAATACCACAAAGCCGTGTTCCGGAACTCCGATCTCTGTGATCCGTTTGTAATTAGCTCATCGGCTAGGTATTTGTACTGCCCGAGAGTAATTTGGTAATACGATGTACCCGGAACAGGAAACTGCGAACACCAAAACATCCAGCAGCGTAAGTGAGGGTACCGGAGGCATAATCCTGAGGAAACGAGGGTTTAAAGGTTGGCAGCGCACTTGTGACATAATGGTGTCACGGGTGTCCATGGGAGACGGCAATCGATTACCATCAGGTCATCCGTCTGCTCGTCTGCCGCCTATGACAAAAAAATCCCCATCAATGTATCTAAATTAATGTTTTTCTTGTTTTTTTTAGTGTGTATTGTTGTTGTGTTTTTTATTTTATATTTTACATTCAAAAAGGCGCGGAAGATCAGCGCTGAGGTGTCGGCCACAGCACATGCTGAGCGGGGACCTATTTTTTTTTGTACATACCTCTGAACCATGCATGTAGTGAAAACACTGTAGATGTGCAAAAAAATAAACGATTCTTCTTTCTTCTTTCTTTAATAGGTAATAAAAGTATTTTTCTTAGTTTGGAAATTGGTGGTCCCGTGCCTTAGAAAGCACCTTAAGCAACGACTAACAAGTCGTAAATCAAAAATCGATTAGAATTAATGATTAAACTTTTCATTTAAATCATAGGTAGCAGACAAGCAGACGGATCACCTGATGGTAAGCGATTGCCTTCGCCCATGGACAATCGCGACACCAGTGGAGTCACAAGTGCGCTCTAAACCCCTTTTCCCCCGCAGCGAAACACAGCACAGCGCTGCTTCACGCCGGTTTTCTGTAAGGCCGTGGTATCACTCCGGTCAAGCCGGCCCATTCATGCCGAAGCGTGGCTCTCCCACGGTTGCTTAGTTTATTTAGTATTAAGACATTAAAGTTCAGCCAAGACACCCACAGCTGGACTTAGGACTCCCCAATGTTCTACACTCAGATCCACCGAAGGCAACACCAGTGGAGTTACAAGTGCGCTACCAACCATTAACCGCCGTGTGGTCCCCGGCAGAGTAGAATAGGCCACCCTCACTCTTACCGAGGTGTCGTAAAAGGCGACTAAGGTAAAGCTGCTGGCATGATCATCAGCATCCAGAGAAGGAAAACTCTGCATTTATATCAAAACCCTCGCCAACCCGTCTGCCAAGCGTGGTGAGTATGGAAATTACCCCTCATGTGATTGAGGGAGGCCCGTGCCCCAGCAGTGGGGACTTAAATGGGCTGATGATGATGATGATGACCAACCATTAAACTCCGGAGCCCCCACGGATTAAATTTACTCAGCGAAAGAACTCTCTCCCTCTTATTCCAAAACGTGATTTAAAATAAGTAATGTTATTAATACTGGGAAAAACTGAAGAACTAGAATAAACATTATTACAAAACTAAGTTTAACGTTATTTAGTATATCAACTATAGAGTTAAACCACCCGTACCCTTAGTTTAAAATGAGAACTAAAATAATAACCTCCAAATTTCGATTCAGTAACCATGACAACTTATCCCTGTGACAGTTCATTCCGTTTCACGCTTAAGTTATTTGTGAGGAAGTAGTTAATTTATTTTTTGGGATTTAATCCCAAAAATATAAGCAAGTCCTAAGTATATTACTTGGAAGCCTTACTCAGGTCAATATTTAATCAATATTTATTGTTGTTTAAAAACCAATCTTTATATTTTTTACTTCAGACAACAAAATAAGGTTATGTAAAATGAAATGTCACTCAACGAATGATTGAATGATTCGATCAATATTGACACTATCCTGCGGTACTAAGTTGTCTTTGGTTAGTAGAGGATTTGTAATAAAAAATTATGAACTAACATTATTCCAAAATAATCATGAACTTGCTAGTTTAGAATTAAAAGCGGTATCAGAGCAGTTTTCTGTAATAAGGGGGTCTGTGTAAGTCTCGTAAAATCAAAAACGGAGGTCAATTATCCATTATTCCGCTTTTAACTCTTTGCATCTGCCGACACAGCCAGCAGCTGTCAACAGTTTGTATTATTCACAAAACATTTTCTTCTCTTTACCCGTAAATAAAACATTTTTGCACCCGTTGCTTCATACAAAAGCCTGATTCATTACCTTTGTCTGCATTATGCATCTCAAAGAGACGCGACCTGTATCAAATCGAGAAAATTTTATTCGAGTGATTCGTGTACTCAACTCGAATAATCGAAGGTGGTTCACTTTCAAGACGCATAAAAATTTTAAGCATAAACAGATTAAGCACAAAATAATTAACCATAAGTCATTATAAAGTGGCTTACGGGTGGCCCAAGGGCCACCCCCGCCGCACCTAAACCTACTTTTACTCTTTAGAATATAGGAAATGATAAATGCATTATGCTAAATAATAATTATGCCACAGTACTAACATATTATGCTAAAACAAAATTCGGCCACATTAATATTATGCTAAATAAACTATGCCAATTTCATTATGCCTATCCATTTTAGTACAAAACACATTATGCCAATCAAATGGATCCCAACGAAGGTACTTCCTAACAAACAAAATTTTAGACTTCATTGGTCGTATAAAAGGCCTGATAAGGTAGCCAAATTTTGCACCTAGGAAGAAAGTGGCACAATTATATCTCCATTTTATCTCTTTACAGTACATACATCTGTACTATTAACATCGTAATCGGTGTTGTCAAACGCCACAACCAACACCTTTATAAGTCGTTAACTCGGCTGTTTAGAGGTATAATTTTGGCTATAGAGCGAAATTATTCATTGGGTTGGATTCACTTAAGCAATAATTTAAGATTTTAATTAATCATTCCTTTCATTAATCGTCGGATGTCTCCATAAGAAAAAAGGGAAAGGAAACAGCTACCCCTTGGGCTCTTTAATAGCATGGTGTCTCTTGTGCTAAAAATGTTTTATTCCTTGAATTATTTAAGCTAGACACTCATGGGTGACTTGAATAAGCCAAGTTATTAATAAGCTAATAGACACTTCTGTCGTAGTCAAGTACATTGTATAGGACTAACTATCTGGCTAATTAATACATAAATCATCATCATCATCATCAGCCTATCGCAGTCCACTGCTGGACGTAGGCCTCTCCAATTGTTCGCCACCGTGATGTATCCATGGCTTCTCGCGTCCAGCTCTTGCCAGCCATCCTGCGCAGATCGTCCCCCCAACTAGCCAGAGGGCGCCCTACATTACGTTTTCCAAGACGCGGTTTCAACTCTAATAGATAAATCGGTTTCGATTATTATCAAAGTCAAAATTCTTTATTTGTGACGATAAATGGCCTTTTTTTATAAAAAGAGATACGGAGGAAAGAAAGAAAGAAATATTTTATTGACAATTACAATAATAATTTAACAATTGAAAACATAGGTAATATTCACACATTAAAACATTACAGACAAAGGTGATACGAAAACTGACGATAGGTAGGTAATAATACAATGAAAATATTCTAAATAAATAGGCGTGTCAAGAGTGTGAGGTCAATCGCGTCTCGGCCTCAGCATGGTGCTGCCAAGACACCAACAGAGATGCCGCGGCAGCGCTGATATTCTGGCAGGACCTGTTGTGAGTGACGACCGTGTTGATGAAGAAACATACCTACATAAATAAATACTAATGTGAGATAGAATTAATATGGAGGTACTTAAATTTACATAGATACGCCATAAAATATAGAGAGGAAGTAAATAATATTCGATGTTTTTAATCGAATCGAGCAGAAAAAAATAACTCGAGGCGCATCACTATCTCAAAGATGGATTAACATTCCAAACGCTGCCTGTGGCTACCACAGATATTATTTTTAAGAAAAAATCTCCGTAAAGAGGCCAGTGTTACAGGCTTCCTGTAAATAAACATGAGATGTTACATCACAAACACAATGCTGTTAGAGTGCCGTTTGTTTTTCTTACTTTTTTTTTTAGCAAAATGGAGTGAAAGTGATGCCATGGTAAAAGTATCAGCCTATAAATTGTCCCACTGCAGGCCAAGGGCTCCATCATAGAAATCAAGTAATCGCTACTATGATGGGATTGGGCTAAATCACCGCACTTGCCTAATGCGGATTGGTGATCACAATCCCGAAATCTGAAAAATTCGAAACATATCGACGTTTGACCCGGGAACGGAACCCAGGACCCCGAGATCACGGCCTGGTACTCAAACCACTAGACCAACAGGGCGATGATGCCATGTACAAAGATAAATATTTGTCAGCAGGAAGTAAATATCATCCAACTCATTCTTCAAATGAAATGCCACGTTATCAAAATACGCTCGGAGAACGCTCTGAAGATTAACCACGTCTTTATCTCAGAGGGATCTTCCAGTCAATTTTCCTCAATAAATATTTACTCAACTGCCAAAAGATAGACAATTGAATAATTTAAGCTATCCCTCGTCAGATCCAAGAAACATAATTAATTAATATTAGGCCACAACCACCTTATCACAAAACGCAATTTCAAGTTATCACCGTGGCATCCCATTCCAACACGAAATGTTAAAAGGGACTATAGGGAGATCATTTCTCGAAAATATCTTAGATCGTGTTTTGTAATCAGGGTGATTATCGACGACTTTTTAAATAGTGATCTAGAATCCGGACAGGCAGAAATAACTTTATAATTGGGAAATGAACTAATGTTTTATTTAGAAAAAGAGGAATAACTCAATAATAAACAGTCCATTAGCCATTCTTTCAGAGAAGGATGTTATTACAGTGCTCAAGTGTGTATGCGCAAACACAAGTGCACAATTTAACTTTATCGGGTGATTTTTTTCATCCTTGGTATCAAAGAAACCTAATATGCTAGATTCTGTTGCTCTAATAATGACGAAAATCAAACTTAATAAAAATAATTCAGTAATTGGATGAGTTTTTTTTTATGTGATAGGTGGCAGACGAGCAGACGGATCACCTAATGGCTAGCTAATGCCGCCATCCATGGACACCCGCGACACCAATGAAGTCAAAAGTGCGCTGCTAACACTTAAACCCCCTTTCCCCCGGATTGGGCCTCCAGTACCCTCACTCACGCAGCAAATCACAGCACATGCTGCTTCACGCCGGTTTTCTGGTATCACTCCGGTCGAGATAGACTGACTGAGAGTAGACTGACCGGATGGCGCAATTGGTAGTGACCCTGCCTCTTACGCCAAAGGTCGTGGGTTCAATCCCCACCCTGGACAAACATTCGTGCGATGAACATTTGTGTTTGTTCGGTGTCTGGGTGTAATATAAGTATTTAAGTATATATTTGTGTTCCTCTGTTGTCTGATATCTGTAACACAAGTGCTTAAGCTACTTAGTACGAAATCAGGTCAACGTATGAGATGTTGTGAGAATTATTATTATTTTTCTTTTACAAAATATGAAAAATTCTGCCCAAAAAATTAATAAAACTACTTAATTTATCAACAAAAGTCCGAAAACAGATAAAGCGAAAATCGCCAGTTAACAATGTAATGGATGGTTTGGGTTCAGTTTACTTTCTTGTTAAAAAAGCGTCGAGGGAAACCTAATTTGCAGTGTACGATTTCAACAGTCCCGAACCGGAGTGTTTTTTTACCAAACGGAATTTGATACACAACAATCGGCCCAAAATTGTGTCACATAAGTATTATTATATATATTATATTAATAAATACAGGGTATATCTGTGAACATTTACATCCCTTTAACCACGTATTCTATCAACCATTCTGAACAACATTATTTGTTCTATGACTTTTGGAAATTCGCATAATTAAAATTCAACTTCTCATAGAAAGTCGGTCACGTGACTTGGTCATTTTTTAATGGGGAGTCGAAAAAAATTTCGACTAATTTCGAAAAGTCGTAGGGGAAAGTCCAGAGTACAGCAAAAACAATTTCTGATCGGAACTTATGGCATAAGAGGATGTTCTTTAAGACAACTAAATATAATATATAAATTCATACAACATCTTGTATATCATTGACCCTGATTTCATAGTTATGGATATCAGACAACAAAATTAAAAGCTATCTTCAGCCAATAGACGCCCACTGCTGGACCTCCCACAATGCTCTCCACACAGATCGGTCGATTATAAGGTATCCAATATAAATATTATGTACTAGGTAGTTCTTCAAGTATGTATTCAAATTTGACGTGCTTCCTTCACCTGTTGAAATATCCTAGCCTCTAGTATTTCAAAAGCTTATCTCTCTTATAAAAAAGGCTTGGATCAAAATCATTACAAAACTACTTTCAATACTAAATTCCTGAAATGCTAAAGTTATTTCCTAAAGTAATTATGTAGCGGTAATAGCAGAGGTAAACAAAAATCCTTTAGTTTTTATATGAAAATATCAATTTTTAACATCCTCGTCTACATTTTTCTGATAAAACATACCTCTCTTGGTTTCATTTGAATTCCTGTAATAAACATCGCCCTGGTACTGACGATCCTCAGTAAAGCTGCAAATTTTATTTGAAAACCGAGATTAAAATCTGTCCCACAAATGTCAGTATATGGCTCAAAATTCAACCTTTTCACATTGTCGTAAGAGCGAAAATAGACATCATTTTGGCTGTCCGGTTTACGGATACTGGATTTGTACTAAACTTTTATTACAACTCAAGAAAACTGCTACTTTATAGGATGGAGAACACATTATTTTTTAGGAGTTGGTTTGTTTTATCCCTCCACAGCTTTAACACAACTTATCGATCTAACTGCCACAGTCAGAGTTGTTGATTAATTTAGTTCGCTACTTAAGAAAAAATATTGACACTTATTTTGATACACATAAAGACTACCGATACTAAAGTTAATGAACATTAGCTTAAATGACGTCTCTGAGTGCGGCCGTAAGCCTTCGACCTTACACAAAATTTATTTCCGTGAATTGTGAAAAAGTTAAGTTTTTAAAAAAAATTAGCAAATTTAAAAAATTGATTGATTATAAAACCTATAATTTTTTTTTTTTTTATTTATATTCAGGAAATCAACAGCGATACAATGTATAACCTACATCTAAGTTGGTACATCTAAATTAAACTTACGGCTAATTATGGATTTCCACAGATTAAATTTTAAATATATTTACCTTTTATATACGATACTATTTAGCCCAAAATCACTTGTACTCAATCATAGGTATGTGTCAAGTGACTCTGGTTGGATTAACACTGCGGTTGTTAAATCCCACGTTATCTGCAGTTTCACAGGTTACTGGCAGTATCGCAGAATGGAAACGCATTGCATGCAAGTAATTCAGGTCGCGAAAGGTTGTATCTTTTTAGTACGTCATTTTAAAGAAGTATCAGATTGGGAGAAGCACTAAGGTTCTATGTACTACTCGGTGGCGCTGTGGTTAGTGGGTCGTAATTTAAAGCGACGGCTGCGCTTGGGGTCCCGGGTTTGATCCGGGCCAAAATTTGTACCTGAGGTTATCTGTTAAGGTGCTACATGGGAGAAACTAGCGCCGCCAGCAGTTTTAAATTGATTGTGGCGATTATGAGACATTTTTTGAAAAGTACAATCTTAAAGACTTGAAGGAATGTATTAACAGTTTTTGAGAGAAACTTATGAAATGTAGTTTTTTAGATTTTCGCGTTGCATTATCACTATAATGTATCAAGAAGGGGTCCGCTGAGTCCGCTCGTGACCACGGCTGCTGTAACGTAGCCGAAACACAATGTTGAAATATCGTGTTAATTCCCGTCTGGATACATTACACTGAACTTATGAAATGATTTCTTCTTACAAGTAACAATAATCTGCAAATGGCAAAAATTTCAAGTGGCCACTTTTAGCAATTATAATAATATAATTCTCACAACATCTCATACGTTAACCTGATTCCATACTAAGTAGCTTAAGCACTTGTTGATATCAGACAACAGAGGAACACAAATCTCCGGATATTCTGCATAGTGATGTAGGTAGGTACATCATCATCATCATCAGCCCATTTAAGTCCCCACTGCTGGGGCACGGGCCTCCCTCAATCCCATGAGGGTAATTGCCATACTCACCACGCTTGGCAGACGGGTCGGCGAGGGTTTTGATATAAATGCAGAGTTTTCCTTTTCTGGGTGATGATGATCATGCCAGCAGCTTTACCTTAGTCGCCTTTTACGACACCTCGGTAAGAGTGAGGGTGGCCTATTCTACTCTGCCGGGGACCACACGGCACGGCACTTAAATACATATATTTAAGTATATATTATTGTTACTTGTCGCGTGTAAAAGTTATTGTTTTGTGTCTCAAAAAATTTATTATTCTTTCCTCCAAGTCTTTGAGATTGTACTTTTTATTTATTGAGACATTTCTCATAGTCACCACAATCAATTTGAATCTACTGGCAGCGCTAGTAACCGATACCTCGATCGATCGAATCGATTTATATTAATGGCAACTAAACTGGATATCTTTTTAACAATTTCGAAGTTCGAGCTTCTCGGAAACTATATATTGTGGCCGGCGTTTGCTCCTCGGCAGAGATGAGACTTTAATATTTCTTTTCTTCTTTCTCAGGGCGCCTTGTCGGGTGTTAAATAATAACTCCGGACTTTTAGTAATACTATTACTTTCTAATCAACTTAAATATAAAGGACAATCTGTCTTACATCTAATATTAATTCGTGGATTCTACGCTAACGAGTACAATCGCGCAAGCGAGCAGGCGCGCGAACCGCGCGGCGCGATCGTGGCGTCGCTGCAAAGTATTGAATAAATAGTATAAGTTCTTTTCGAGATGTTTAAATTTCGAAATTGTTAAAAAGATATCCGGTTTAGATGCTAACAATTTAAATCAAATGACGTCGCTAGTATACCCAACCCGTCACCTTAAGAAATTCTCAGTGACAGCCCGGAGTCTGGAAGTTAGCGGTCTTGCCCCCGTGCCTCAGAAAGCACGTTTAGCCATTGGTCCTGCGCCTGATCCCTCTTTGGTCGTGTCACACTGGTGTCCCATCAAAATATGAGTGAAAGGGCTATTCCCTCACTTGTGCACTTGTGTCTACGCAAACACTTGTGCACTATATAATATGCCTTGCGTCGATGGTTGATCGCTGAGTTTGGTCGCCATGACGGAAATATCGGTTTGGAGAACATTATTATTATGTACCACTAACCTTCAGTTATTCGCAAAATAATATGCTTTATGCGATCGACAATAAATGATGACCCGTTTTGCGTAATGATTTGAATGATATGATTAAGCAGAAAAACTCGCCAGTTCTATTGGTACCAACATAACCGATGAAAATTTTTTTTGTGTTAGTTAGGTGCGGGACCTTCCTTTGTTTCCAATGTCAATAGTACAGGGGAAGACTCTAGTTCGATACCGTCTTAATTTATTTATTTACTAATGGCCCGTCCTCACCTCGTTACAGGATTATTAAATCTGTGGTGATACTCGTAGGACTTAATTTTGCTATTAGTTACAAATAAACTGTAAGAAGAAAAGCGATGTTAGTGGTTTAGAACGTGCCTTCCATATGGAGGGTCTTGATTCAAATCCGAGCAGGCGCTTCTGGATTTTTCAAATCTATGTGCGTATTTGTACCACTAGCTAAGAGAGAACATCGTGAGGAAACCTGATTCCGTTGGTCTAATTCCCCTAAAGTTGTAACGGTACCGATTCCCTCCAGTCTTCATGGATGGTTGGACCCCCATGACTGGAAACTCCGTTCCAATTCATACGTAACCCACTAACTACTGGCCACTCTTAATCTAAATTTAAATTTTCGGTCACAGAATCCCATCGAACTTCATTCTTGTTGCCTAGAACTAAGTTTTAAACATACAGCCGAGCCGCACAGAGCTCCGTAATAGAAGCCTTTTATTGCACAAAAATAAAATACAAGCAGCAACAGACAGTACAATAAGGCGGTCTTATCGCTTGTAGCGATTTCTTCCAGACAACCTTTGGGTAGAGGAAAGAAATATCGTATTCGTAATAAGGGAAGGCAGTGCAAAGAAGTTTAACAAATGAAATTGAGAATGGCAGAAATATACATTATTTTATATATTAATATTATTACATTACATAAATAATAATAAACAATACATACATAGATAATGTATAACAAAAATTCAATAAAAATATTTCTTATAGATAGGTATAAATGACCAGAGAGCAGACCACATAAAAAAGGGAAGAAAAGACAAGGAAAAAACAGTGTACCTATTTATAGAGATAGGAAGTGAGTTTTGACACGGGACTTGAATATAGGAAGGGATTGTGATTTCCTGATTGGAAGGGGTAAGAAGTTCCAGAGACAAATGGATTGAACAGTAAAGGATTGTGAATAGGATTCTGAGGAATGAGGAGGGAAGCTAAGAAGGAGTTAGATAATATACAATTGCTAAATAACTAAAAAGAACCCGTCAATTACACGGGGTAAGCATTATCATTTTATAATATCCATCCACACTCCATACGTATCCATTCATACCCACATTCATAGGACTTTTGTATTAATATATTTTTATTGTTACCAGTTCCCCTTTTAAGTATACCTATTTAAACTATTGACATAAAAACAATTGGAAATCTGTCAGACGGCAGTCGCATCTTTGTAATTATTAGACTCCCCAAATCCTGAATCATGGTCTAGGCATAAATGGAATCCTAAATCATGGTCTAAGCGTCAATTATGATAAGGAAACTGCTACATCGCGTTTGTCGTTGTCTATATAATTTACCTCGTTATTCTAAATATGTAGTTAAGTTATTCAGATCTTTAAAAAAATAAATAGGCAACAATACTTATACAGTATACAGACTTAGGGACCTTCAAGAGAAGAGCGTACTCTTTTTTAAAAAGGCCGGCATTACATTAGCGATCTCTCCAATTTCGCGGATGTTCATGGGCGGCGTTGATTACTTTCCATCATGTGACTCGCTTGCTCGCTTGTAGCATAAAAAAAAACAGTTCTAAAATATATTCGTACATAGCGGACAAATTCTACAAAGGCGAGAGTAAATATGGAAAACGAAGTAGGACCCACGAGTTCGTATTTAAATAAATACTGAAAGGGTATTTGAGTTGCGATGTTTAACAACTTATGAGGTGGATGAAGTACTAATTTGAGTTACACTGCTACTTTGTGTTAGAATTTTTGAGTAGGATTTGGATTTTATGGCTTTGTGAAACAAAATGGACAACGCCGTCACCGCTTCACAGTGGAAAGCATTCCATCATGGAAAAAAAATAGGCAGTTCCTATTTCTACCGCACCATCAAAAAATAGAATTCGTTGCCGCCGCATGTAGGCTGAGGAGAGCCAATATACTGAGCCTCTATAAAAAAAGAGAGCGGTGAGTGAGTAATGTGATCTCGGCATACGCTTATGTAGATAGCATATGGTGTATTACTATATTAAATTGGTCTCCATCTTATCATTGACGACCCGTTTGGAACAGTGGTAGTAAACGCTGCCTCTGACGCCGTGCTCAGCCAGTCCGCTCGTGACCACGGCTGCTGTAACGTAGCCGAAACGTCGAGCCAAATATGTGAGTACACAAAGTTGTATCACATAATTAATATCGTATTAATTCCCGTCTTGATACATTACGGTCAGTCAATTGTTTAAATATTCCTTGCAGTAAGTTTATAATGCTGATTTATGGTCATTTAAGGAAAGCAGGACGTTCTTTCAGCACAGATTTTCTGCCCATACATATGTGGACAAGGGCGGATCCACCGTTGTGGGCACGATGGGCATGCCCACAACCTTAATAGACTTGTGACGTCACCTTTTTACGGTCTTTTGAGATCGATAGGCTGATGATAATGAACGATAAGCCTTAATAAAGTTTAAAAAACACAATTAATCATGAAACGTGCGTGATTTGGAACGCAGCAAAGAGCCATAGACGATATGCTGACATGTTATGACTTATGTCACATTTTTGACAACTTATTGCGCGTGCCGCCAAAACTTCAAGCCGCGTAGCGAGGCGTCTGTGGCGCTACTTAATGAGGGTGCTTAAAATTTTTTAAACCGCTAGATGGCGTAACGTAGCCGTGAGGTCCAACTTCACCATGATTGGATTCAATAATGTCACTTTGAATGCTGTGACCACAACCTTTTTTGAATGATGGATCCGCGCTTGTGTGGAGCATAATGCAGGAGGCTTCATTTCGACGACCCGTTTGGAACAGTGGTAGTGAACGCTGCCTTTGGTCCAAGGATTGCGGGTTTGATCCTCACACATTACTAACATTTGTGTGCATGAACATGTCTGTTTTTATTGGTCTGGGTGTTTTCTATGTATTATACGTATGAATGAATATACTTTTATTGATCTCAAAATAAAGTATGAAAACTTAAAAACTAGGTATTACAGAATATGTACAACGAAGGCGGCCTTATCACTTTGAGCGATCGAGTACATATTTCGAGTAGGAAGCAGACCAATTATAAATATTTAATAAATAGTATAAGTTCTTTTCGAGATGCTCGAACTTCGAAATTGTTAAAAAGATATCCGGTTTAGATGCTAACAAAAAGTTTTTGTTAATTATTTTAAAGAAAAAAATGTTTTAAAAATAAATGGTGTTTGTTTTTTCAATATTTCCTTGAATTACACTCATCTGATTATCATAATTATGTGGGGTATATCTTACCAAATAAAGCTTTAAAATACACAGCAAAATATTTTTTGTCATTTCACTGAACCAATTTAGGGATTTGATCAATTCATTAGATTTGTTTAGAGGAAAGATAAAAATCCCCGTTTTCATCATATCCCTGTGACATATATACATCCATGCGGGAATCCATTGGATGTGAGCGGCACAAGACCGATCTGTGTGGAGAACATTGGGGGAGGCATTTCAGCCAATAGATGTCCAGCTGTGGACGTCTATTGGCTGAAATGATGATGATGATGATATGTATATATTTGTAATCCCACTGTTGATTCTGATATCCGTAACACAGGTGCTTCAGCTACCTATCTCGGAGTCAGATCAATGTATGTGATGTTGTGAAATATTAATCAATATTTTTTTTAAATCAGTTAAGGGTTTGGCTCAAGGCCGATTCGACCATTCTTTCATTCCGTTAATAAATCTATGGTATAGCGCTGTCATTATACACAAATCTGACGTTTACCTTAGATTTATCCACGGATAAATATTGGTCGAAGCGGGCCTCAATCAATCAACAAATTAATAACAGCGACTGGCTCGATGGTGCATTTGATAGTGACCTTGCTTCGTACGCCAAAGGTCGTGGGTTCAATCCCCTGATTAGACAAATATTCCTGTGATGAACACTTGTGCTTTTTCAGTGTCTGGGTGGAATATGTATCTATAAAAGCTAAATGAGTTGTCTGATAATATTGCTTAAGCTACTAAGGCTCGCTTCGACCAATCTTTATCCGTGGATAAATCTAAGGTATAAGGTCAGATTTGTATAGAACGACAGCGCTTTACCATATACTTAGTATCGGAATAAGATTTGATGAATCGGACCTTAGTACGGAATTAGGTCATTGTATGAGATGTTGTACGAATTTATCTATTTATTTATAGGTGACGCAATAGTATAAAAAGTACCATTTGTTTTTATAGCCATTGCATTCCAATCGAATGTATCGTCCAACACATTGAACTCGTAATTATCCAGTGATTATCCATGATCGAAACCCTTTTTCAACGAATACAACCTGTTTCTTAGAACTTCGCGCGCTTGTCATCAATATTTGATCAGTCTATACAAGCACCTACAAAGCTTTATTTGAAGCTTCCAGCAGAAACAAAAAAAATGTAGATTCTGAATTTGAGTCGGAGTTGGTTTTTAACCGACTTCAAAAAAAGGAGGTTCTCAATTCGAGATTTTTATATATATATTTTTTTTATGTTTGTTCGCCGATTACTTTTCCATTTATGAACCGATTTAGATGATTATTTTTTAGTTGGAAAGTAGATAAACCACCATTAATACCATGAGGACAAAAAATGAGACACTATAAAGCAAGAGGTTAAAGGCGGTATTTTTTCGCAGATTATTTTTTATTTATAGAATTTTACTTATTTTTACGCCTTTTACTATCTAAATGCATGAAAATTTTGTACCGTCGGGATGGTGAATGAATGAATGAAAAACTTTATTTCAGACCACAGAGTCCATATAGGTGTTAGTAACAATATTAACTTACAAACTATGTTAGTACTTATTATTTATTGATAAGTAGGTATTTAAACAGACAGGTGGAAGTCTGCACACATCTACCCACCTCTTATGGCGTTAGGTATGATCTTAACTGGTGTGTGGTATTTGAAATTACTTTAATTATATGTTGGCCAACTTCATGCAATGTGGACTGCGGAAGGAGCCAACCCCACAGGCGCGGACCCCCAATGGAGACCTCCAACCCCCCCAATTTTTTATTTTTTCCATATTTAATGTCGTAAAAATCGTAATGCGGTTAACAAAATACATCTATTTAGCAAGTTTCGGTCGGCATGAATGGGCCGGCTCGACCGGAGTAATACCACGTCCTCAGAGAAAACCGGCGTGAAGCAGTGCATGTGCTGTGTTTCGCTGCGTGAGTGAGGGTACCGGAGGCCCAATCCAGGGGAAGGGGGTTAAAAGGTAAGCAGCGCACTTGTGACACCACTGGTGTTGCAGGCGTCCATGGGCGGCGGTAATCGCTTACCATCAGGTGATCCGTCTGCTCGTCTGCCACCTATATCATAAAAAAAAAGTTTCAATAGTATAGTTCTTACAGTTTCGGAGAAAAGTGGCTGTGACATACGGACGGACGGACAGACATGACGAATCTATAAGGGTTCCGTTTTTTGCCATTTGGCTACGGAACCCTAAAAATAAAAAGGAGATCATCGTTTATCAGCCCACAACCACCCACTATTGAGTATAGGCCTCCTTTTTATTTCGCCACTTCTCTCGGTCGCCCGCCAACTTCATCCACTGTTTTCCCGCCACCTTCACTTTATCATCGGACCAACAAGCTGGTGGCCTACCCACAAGAGGTCACCCTATTCAAAGCTGCCATTCGTTAAGCACTAAAAAGGAGATAAAAAATGGAAATATAAAAGATAAAATCTCATGATTAACACAATTAATTTAAAAGGTAAAATGGTTTCCGCTTACCTTTTCCAATTGAATACACTCAGTACATAAAACTTTTTTTCTAAGGCTCAAACATCAAACGCGAAAAAATACTTCAAAAAGTTAATAAAGGCCGACTCTCTAAACGTTCTTCAAAGGGTAACGTTCTATTTCATGAAATTTGAGAAAAAAATATCAAGCTAACCTAATTCCCTTCTAACATTTTATTGGCTCTTCCATTTTTTTTATTGCTTAAAAAAGGCAGACGAGCTTGCGGCCCATCTGATGGTGAACGGTAACCGCCGGTCAACAATGCCGGATCACACTCATGCCGCTGCCTACCGTGAAAATAGAACTCTTTTCAAACCTTGTTTGAAAAAGGACATGTCATAGCGATCAGGGAACACCGCGGCTGGAAGCTCATTCCAGAGTTTGCACGAGCATGGGAAAAAAGAGCGCTGGAAACGAAATGTATTCTCAGTAGAAATCGACATTCCGAACCAGCGGTAGATGATAATATTATGTACCTATTTGATATTCATAACTGTTCTGTGTGGACCTAAATTGAATAAAGATTTTTTTATCTTTATCTGGAAGGGATTGGTTCCAGGTATTATTGGTAAGTTTACCGCGGCGTCTAGTCGTGCGATTGTAGAATGGTGACCCTGGTATGATAATGAACAGCTCCACAGAGCACTCTCCATGGAAGAGCATAGGCTCTTCTATTAAGAAGAGGCAAAGAGAGCGAAAATCTTTTCACGACCTCAACGACTCCATTTTTTTTATGAGAAAGGGAGGCAAACGAACAAGCGAGTCACCTGATGGTAAGCAATCACCGCCGACCATGGTCATCAGCCACACCAGAGGGAGTGGAGATGCGTTGCTGGCCTTTTAGGAAGATATAGTTTGTTTCTTGAAGATCTCAATGTCGTACCGGTTAGGAAATACCGCTGCGGAAACTCCGCGACTCAAAATCCGCGATTATGTTTGGTGGTATCCGTAGAATCCGTAGGTCAATAAAACCTAAAACACCGGCGTTTTATTCAGTGACTATGACTTTGACTGATTTCGACTTTCTGTTGACTACTCACTTATATGGAACGTACGTGGACCTTTCTACCACGTACCTCAGTTCTGTGGAACGGTTTGGCTGCAGGACTATTTCCTGACGGCTACGACCTAGGGACCTTCAAGAGAAGAGCGTACTCTTTTTTAAAAAGGCCCGCAACCCAGTAGCGATCTCTCTGATTTCGCGTATGTTCATGAGCGGCGTTGATTACTGTCCATCAGGTGACTCGCTTGCTCGTTTGTCCGCCTCTAGCACAAAAAAAAGAAAAAACATAAAAGTAAGACACCAAAATTGATCAGACATCGACGTCCGACGTCGTTCCGTTCCATGAAAACCTAAAAAAAACCGCCCACGTGCTAACCCATAATTTACTTATACGCAAGTTACCGACGAAATTTTATTGATTCTGCCTCAGTGACCTGTCCCTGAGCCGACAATACTATTTGTATTTAGACATATAAACAGTCACCACGATCAATAGCAATCAGTAGACAAACGACCTATATACAACCACGTTGACCCGTATATGACTTAAATATACCACGTTCCGTCACACACAAGACGATTCAAAAATACAGTTTATAGCATTGAGAAATGTGCTTTCGATAAATGTATAAGGGAATTCGAAATGACGACTGCACAGAAATTGAAACTCGTTGACTGCCTCGTTGGCGCAGTGGGTAGTGCGTCGCACTTTAAAGCAACGGCTGCGCTCGGGGTCCCGGGTTCGCTCCCCGGGTCGGGCCAAAATTAGTATCTGAGTTTTTCTGTGTCCCATCGGAATATGATGACAGGGAATAGAGAGTGCACTTGTGTTTGCGCACACACTTGATCACTATAATATATCCTGCGTAAGTGGCTGAACGTTGAGATTAGCCGCCTAAGCCAAAATCGGATGGAACATATTATTATTATAGGAATTCTGAATGACAGTTTGCGTTATTCTGCCACGAAATGCTGGAATAACATTCCTCCGCCTTTAAGAAGGTGTAAAACGTTAATATCTTTTCGCATCAACTTTAAGGAGTATTTATTAAATTTGCAAAAGAGTAATGTATAGCTGTGCTGTGTCTCTTTATCCACTGTCTCTTTTCTGATTTTATTGTAATTAAGTACATACTACCTAACTAAGCTGTAAGAAACATAACAAACCACTGCAACACATATACTACATACAACGTACCTAGTTTCTCTACCTCACGAGGTTTGCACGGATGACCAGCGTCGAAGCGTCCCCTTCGGCATATGCTGAGTGCAAACCTTTTTGGTGACGCATTTTATTTTTATTGTCTCTTTTACTGTACCTAACCTTAATATTTTTATAGATGTAATAATGTTTTGTAATTTTGTTACTTTATTTGTGTCACTAAATAAATATTATTTCTTCTTTCTTTCTTTCAAAATTGAAACTTGCTTTATTACCATCACGAGTTATGTAGACAAACGACCTATATACAACCGCGTTGACCAGTATATGACTAAAATATATCACGCTCCGTCACACACAAGACGATTCAAAAATACAGTTTATAGAATTAAGAAATCATCATCAGCCTATCGCAGTCCACTGCTGGACGTAGGCCTCTCCAATTGTTCGCCACTGTGATCTATCCATGGCTTCTCGCAGCCAGCTCTTGCCAGCCATCCTGCGCAGATCGTCCTCCCACCTAGCCAGAGGGCGCCCTACATTACGTTTCCCAAGACGCGGTCTCCACTCCAGAACTCGTTTACCCCATCGGTTGTCGGTTCTGCGGCTAATATGGCCAGCCCACTGCCACTTAAGCTTGCTTATCCGGTGAGCAATGTCGATAACTTTGGTTCTCTGCCGGATCACCTCATTTCGGATTCGATCTCGGAGAGAGACGCCGAGCATTGCTCTTTAAGGTGAATTAAGAAAACGGTACATGACTATTTTTTTTTTATTATTGCAATCAAAAGACCTCTCAATGATAGAAACATCGTTGAAAAAATCACTTGATTCTCATTTAAACCACCTAAGATATCACAACTTTAAAATCACATTATTTTGGGCAAACCCAAAACGCTCCCTACAAATGGCTACTAAGATGTGACGTCACACTTGAGTATTTTGTATGCATTTCATTTGAATTTTGTATGGTAGCTATATCAAATGTTTCGTTTATGTCAATGGTTCTATTATAATAATTGGTGCAAATTGTATGAGTTATTTAATGGTATAATTATTTTTTAATAATTTCATAGTTTTAAAATGGACTTGCCCATGAATCTTTGAATGACCATAAAACCGGCTAGACGTAATATTTTTAATTGTGAATTTTTGCTATTGGCACATATTGACCTATATTTTGATAAAATATTTAAATTTTGTAAAACCTTGAGCTTAGTCATATACCCTAATGTGCTTTCGATAAATTTATAGAATGACGTCTGCATAGAATTAAAACACTATTAGCATGACGGGTTACTATTATGTTGGCAATTATTTGATGAAGTATTTTTCTTTTTCATTTCTATAATTGGCCTAATGGACTGAGTAATAGCAATGCCATTATTGTACTTCTATCAATTTACGCCTTGTAATATCACTACAGAGTATAAAACAAAGTCGCATACTGACCGGATGGCGCAATTGGTAGTGACCCTGCCTCTTAACCAAAGGTCGTGGGTTCGATCCCCACCCTGGACAAACATTCGTGCGATGAACACTTGTGTTTGTTCAGTGTCTGGGTGTAATATATGTATTTAAGTATATATTTGTGTTCCTCTGTTGTCTGATATCTATAACACAAGTGCTTAAGCTACTTAGTACGGAATCAGGTCAACGTATGAGATGTTGTGAGAATTATTATTATTATTCGCTGTCTGTCCGTATGCTTAAATTTTTAAACTAAGCAACGGATTTTGATGAGGCTTTTTTAACCATCATCATCATTTCAGCCAATAGACGCCCAATGCTGGACATAGGCCTCCCCCAATGTTCTCCACACAGATCTGTCCTGCGCCGCCCGCATCCAATGGATTCCCGCGATCTTCACCAGATCGTCGGTCCACCTTGTGGGGTAACTGTCACGGCTGGCGGCGACTGCCTTTATGTGGCTACAGATGTGGCCTCTACTCGAGGACCTTACCACCCCAACGGCCTTTCTTTCCTTCGTTCTCCTCACTTGGTTTTGTTAATAGGTCATTTAAGAGAAAGGTTTATATGAATTTTTCTATGTAATGGTAGGTAGACGAGCAGGCGGATCGCCTGATGGTAAGCGATTGCTGCCGCCCATAGATAACTGTGACATCAGTGGAGTCACAATTGCGCTGCCAAACTTTAAACCCTCTTTCCCCGGGATTGGGCCTCCGGTACCCACACTCACGCAGCGAAACACAGCATAGTGCTGCTATCACTCCGGCCGAGCCGGCCCGTTCATGCCAAAGCGTGGCTCTCCTACGGTTGTATGTAATAATATAATCCATGAAGAACAACATTGCTAATTTTAGAGGTTTCTAATTGATGGCGTAAATAAAAACATTATTTTGCGCTTACATTGCAAACGCTGTTTGAACCCTACAAGATAGATAAAAAAATGTACTACAGTATTGTACACCTTAAAAAGTTCTACAAAAAAGTCCACGATGGTACATGTCTATCTTCTATGATAGGTATAACCTACAATAACAATTTTTTATCGTTTACTATTTACGAGAAATGAGGGCTTATTTACAAAACCATTTTGATCAATCCAATTGAGTACCTTAAATACGTTGTGTATTTATTATAGCTCAATATGGTAGATCAATATGGGAGCAATAGCGTGCAATCCAAATGAGTAGTTTTGAAGATATTAGAGATTTAAACTGCAGAAATATAGCCTATATCGCCCAGCGCCAACGAAAGTTCCCAAACGAAGCGAAAACGTATCTTTCAAAAGATTGGTACAATTGCATCTTGATCGGTGCAGAGATGTGGAACAGTGAAACGCTTCATTCGGATCATACGTTACGAATTCGAGATCTATTTGAGTCGAATGATACATTCGGAGCGAACGTTAGTAATTCGGAATAGTGTATCATTTGGCTGAGTAGGATCACTGAATCGTTTGAGTAAAGAGTTACACACGTCTAGAAGCGAGGCCGCTAGTAACTATAATACCTACATATGGGGATTAACGAAAAAAAATTTGTTTAGTACAAAATTATGTACTTGCTTCTTGACATTTCGGCTACAGACGGTTCGACGCCTAATCATGTACTCAACAAATAAGTGGCAGACGAGCAGTCGGACCATATACATATACTGTATAGTAAGCGAAGCGTAGTGTGAACGCCTCGGTGGCGCAGTGGTAAGTGGGTCGCACTTTAAAGCAACGGCTTCGCAAGAGGTCCCGGGTTCGATCCCTTGGTCGGGCCCCAAAAAATTGTGCATAAATTTTCGGTAAGAAATTCTTAGTGCCAGCCCGGAGTCTGAAAGTCGGTGGTCATGTAACCCCGTGCTTCGGAAAGCACGTTAAGCCGTTGGTCCAGCGCCCAATCCCTCTCCGGTCGTGTTACGCTGGTGTCCCATCGGAATATGAGGGTAAGGGAATACAGAGTGCACTTGTGTTTGCGCACACACTTGAGCACTATGATATATCCTACGTACGTGGCTGATCATTAAGATTGACCGCCGTAGCCGTAATCGGTTGGAGGAATATTATAGTAAGCGAATGCCACCGCCCATGGACATCCGCAATACAAGTGAAGTTAAAAATGCGCTGAAACCCTTTCCCAAGATTAGGTTTCATGCCGTTTTTTGTGAGGCCATGGTATCACTCTGGTCAAGCCGGCAGATACATGGCGAAGCGTGGTTCTCTCCTAGGAAAGTTTAACTGCCGCTAATGTTCATTCTTAATCATAGATAGTCTTTATGCGTATAAGTGTCAATATTTTTGTAAAGTAATTATACGTCTCTGAGAGTCAGATGTCTGTGATGCGGGGTTGTTTATGTTTTGTTCAATTTACTTGTTAATCTTACCCTAATAAATTGGCAAACCATAAAGGCAACGGGTGCCTAGACGGGTAACTAGCGACACCAATCGATTAAAATTTTGTTAGCTACAAAACCGGATTTATTTTAAACGATTTCGGAGCGGCAGTCGCTAAACAAACAATTTAACTATTTAATAATTGTACCCTACTTTTTGATCTGTTTTTGCACTCGAAATTTGGACTATCGCCATAAGTGGCAGTTCTTAACGAAAATTCAAATTAAGAGTACAAAAACAGACCCAAAAATTAAGTATTAGTATTCAATAAATAGTATAAATATATATAGGACCGATCTGTGTGGAGAACATTGGGGGAGGCCTATGTCCAGCAGTGGACATCTATTGGCTGAAATGATGAAATAGTATAAGTATTTTCCGAGAGGCTGCATCTTAAAAATTGTTAAAAAGATATCCGGTTTAGTCGCTAACAATTTAAATAAATTGGCGTCGATAGTGTGCCCTACGCCGTGTGGTCCCCGGGAGAGTAGAATAGGCCACCCTCACTCTTACCAAGGTGTCGTAAAAGGCGACTAAGGTAAAGCTGCTGGCATGATCATCAGCACCCAGAGAAGGAAAACTCTGCATTTATATCAAAACCCTCGCCAACCCGTCTGCCAAGCCTAGTGAGTATGGCAATTACCCCTCATGCGATTGAGGGAGGCCCGTGCCCCAGCAGTGGGGACTTAAATGGGCTGATGATGATGATAACGAGTGTGCCCTACACGTAAACTTAAAAAGCACTTTCAGAAACACAGTAAACTCAAATCTGTGTAAAATAACCGAGCAAAGGAGTGTGACAACATAATTTAAAATTTCGTAGCACTCGAGTTTCTGACAGAGTTTCATGAATATTAAATCATTGGTCTGTCGCCCGAGCAAGATGGGGTCGTAACAGAATTGAAGACCTAATCTTTGAATTACTTTCACGCTTGAACTGAAACTGGAGTTGCATTTTACTTAGGGCGCTGGCTCTTCTTCCTTGGCCTCGCCTCTTCCCTTTACACAGGGTCGGCTTTCCTAATCATTCGGCGCCATTCATTTCGCTGGTAAGCATCGTCTCAATCGGCTCAGCGATCCAAAATAGTTCTTGATCTCCGACGTTAAAATAAAGTCGATGAAGACCCTACGCGTCAGAGCACACTAGCGACGCCAATCGATTTTAATTTTTGGCTATTAAACTTGATCTATTTTAAACAATTTCAGGTTTACAACATCTCGACAAACACTTATACTATTTATTAAATAACCATGCACAAATGTTGGGTCCGTTTTTGTACGCGAAAAATTAATTCACGCCAAAAGTGACCGCTTTTGGGATTAATCAATTTTTCACGTACGTGTTGGACCCAACATTTATGCATGGTTTTTTTTTATGCTAGAGGCGGACAAACGAGCAAGCGAGTCATCTGATGGAAAGTAATCATCGCCGCCCATGAACATCCGCGAAATCGGAGAGATCGCTAATGTGTTGCCGTCCTTTTTTAAAATAGAGTACGCTCTTCTCTTGAAGATCCCTAAGTCGTAGCCGTCCGGAAATACTCCTGCAGCCAAACCGTTCCACAGAACTGAGGTACGTGGTAGAAAGTTCCGTCAAAAACGCACAGTATAAGTGTCCATCGCCATCCATCGAGATGATGAGGATGGAATGACAATCGCTTGCGAGTGGTTCGATGTAAGAATTCGGCTGCAGGGAGTAGATCAAACAGTAACAGTTATTTAATAAATAGTATAAGTGTTAATAAATAGTTTAAATAGATCCGGTTTAGTAGCTAAAAATATTAAAATCGCTTGGCGTCGTTAGTGTGCCCTACCCGTCACCTTAACACTCAACGTGCACGTTTGGGTGGGATAGATGAAAGACTGGAAGAGAAAAGACTGGATTTTTACCACCACTCTTGCCCAGAAAGTCCAGAAACGAGTTACGATAAAGATGATTTTTTTATTCAAACTAGGACCTAGCTAGACTGGAACAGAAACGAGATAGGACCAGTATACCATCAAGAGATGGTCAACTCTGCAGAAGGTTTTCGACGGTTGCGTGCGTTTGCACACAAAAGGCTTAACATCAGGAAGGAGATTGATTGATGTGGAACTGCCCGAGCGCGAGTCGCTTGTGTTGTGGTGTTTCACGCCCCATTTGGGGAGAAGTGACATTGAGATGGGACACAGACACAGACTTTGTAGGGAGTGAAGAAACGCGCCGGGGAAAGAGCCCTTAGCAAGTACCTGGTGAGCGTCTCCCAAGATTCGGTCCGTATGCCGAGACGGTAGGAAGGACCATGGGCTGGTGGAGGGACTGTGTCTATAGGACCTAGCTAGAATAAAAAAAAACATCTTATATATCATAAAGGACACTTATGAATGTCAAAATAGGTACATATATTATCATTTACCGCTGGTTCGGAATATCGATTTGAGTGACCACAGCTTCACAGAAAACCGGCGAGAAGCATCACTGTGCTGTTTTTCGCTGCGTGTGTGAGGGTGCTGGAGGCCCAATCCGGGGGAAGCGGGTCTTAAGGTGTTGGCAGCGCACTTGTGACTCCACTGGTGTCGCGGGTGTCCATGGGCGGCGGGCATCGCTTACTATCAGGTGATCCGTCTGCTCGTCTACCACTTATCACATATAAAAAAAAACATTGAAACCTAGATAAAATTAATATCGGCTCATCCGACCCGTTTGGAACAGTGGTAGTGAACGCTGCCTTTAGTCCAAGGGTTGCGGGTTCGATCCCCGCACAGCACAAACATTTGTGTGTATGAACATGTCTGTTTGTATTGGTCTGGGTCTTTGTATGTATTATAAGTAATACTTATAATACATAAGTACGTATTTACAAAAGAAAAGTATTAAATGTATATATTTGTAATCCCACTGTTGATTCTGATATCCGTAACACAGGTGCTTGAGCTACCTATCTCGGAGTCAGATCAATGTATGTGATGTTGTGAAATATTTATTATTATTATTATTATTATCCGTGACAAGAATATTTTACCCGATGGTGAAAATGGGGAATATCCTGCTTTGTGTCTATTGTATGATATCTCATTCTGTCTGTGTTATCTGTGTATTGTTTGTGGCCAACAAATGTTTTCTTCCTTTCTTTTCTTTATTTCTTTCTAATCTCTAGAAGAGTAGATAACATTAGTAATATAAAAGTCACCATTTTCATTTTACTGATGATCAAAATATTTGTAACATTATTACCATTTGTTAGTCGTTAGTCCAACATTATTGATGCTACTATCGTACAGACCACTCAGTCCTCAATAGCTCAGTTGGTTAGAGTACCTTGCCTGGTTCGCAAAAGGGCGTGACTTGCCTGTTTTTTTTTATGCTAGAGGCGACAAACGAGCAAGCGAGTCACCACCGTCAGAGAGATCGCTAATGCCTTGCCGGCTTTTTTAAAAGGAGTACGCTCTTCTCTTGAAGGAAAAGGTTTGAATGGACAATACGATAAAAAATATTTTACCATTATCATATGCTTTTCGAATAAAGAAAAAAAAAGATGACCCGTATTATTTAGTTTTCATTAAATGTGTTTTTATTAAATAAAAAAAAATAAAAGATAGATAAAAATGCAGGAAGTGACGTAGTCCTGAGGCTCTACGTAGGTGATGTCTTTGCTATACAATAAAAAAAGTTTACTCTCTCTGTCTTATTCATTACTGTCATTGTCATTTCTTTTTTCATAAGTCAACGTGAAGAAAGGCATCATTAAGTTGTCATGCCGAGCTGAGACGTCACACGGGGATTTTCACATTTTATTTAATTTCTCCTTAAATATCTTTAAAAAAAATCTAAAACTATTTTTCTGAAAATCCTGTAACTCTAAAAAACGGTATTTTTCATTTTGGAAAAAAAATGTCGTGTTTTTCCATTCCATTCTAGTGATAATTAAAAAAATGTTTTGAATCTTCTGGCGCCCTATCCGTTCTAATTTTCAGCCTTCCAATAAGTCTATATGTCGCAGGGATATGATAAAAACGGGGATTTATCAATTCCCTAAGGGATTTGATCAAATCACGGCGGATGTTAAAAACACAACACGATTTTATCTTTTCACTAAACAAATCTAGTGAATTGATTATATACCTAAATTGGTTCAGTGAAATGAAAAAAATAATTTTGCTGTATATTTTAAAGGTTTATTTGGTAAGATATTCCCCACATAATTATGATAATCAGATGAGTGTAATTCAAGGAAATATTGATAGAAAAATCACCATTAATTTTATTAAAACAATCTTTTCTTTAAAATAATTAACAAAAACTTTTTGTTAGCATCTAAACCTCATTTTAACAATTTCTAAGTTCGAGCATCTCGGAAAGAACTTATACTATTTATTCAATACTTATAATTTACTTTTTTAAACTGCTTCCTACTCTAAATATAAAATACCGCCACAAACAGCCACTTATGGTGTTAATCAAAATTTCGAGTGCAAAAACAGATCAAAAAGTTAATTATAAGTATTAAATAAATAGTATAATATATTCTTTCCAAGAGGCTCGAACTTCGAAATTGTTAAAAAGATATCCGGTTTAGTTGCTATCAATTGAAATCGAGTGGCGTCGCTCGCTAGTTAGGGCCACCCGTCGCCTTAAGCAGGAAATGACATGTTTTTTTGGCATTTCACTGAACCAATTTAGGGAATTTATTCAATTCACTAGATTTGTTTGGGAAAATGATAAAAATCGTGTTGGTGTTTTAACATCCTCCGTGATTTGATCAAATTAGGGAATTGATCAAATCCCTGGTTTTATCATATCCCTGCGTCATATATATGACATTGAAGCGATAGTAGAGACAATCGACAATCTCGGACTAGGAACTTCTTAGTTTCATTTATAGGTTAATAAGATCATTAGTTTGCAAGTCAAGCTCACCAGTGACAAATATATCTTAGTATTTTATTATGAACGATTGACCTTCATCCTTCTACATATTCTGCGAAGCAGAGGCATTTTAGCCTCAATATTCCTAACTCATTTTAGGCTATTCCATTGAATAGGCCGTAGCCTAAAAAATTATTTAGGCAAGGCCTGGGTAGTAACGCTTACAAACCGTAATTTTAGGAAGGCTGAAAGAATCGTAAAATGTAACTTGCCGGAAGTCTTTAGACTAATTAGAAATTAAATAAATAAATGTTTTATTGACAAAAAAGTTAGTACAATTCTTAGCCTTTAGTTAGGTTAGTCTATAATAGATACCAACAAGCCCCTTTTTATGGACTAGAGGACCTAGTTTAGCTCTTTTTTAGGTGATAGCTGAAATACTAACAAATTGCTACCTTAGCTTTTTTAAATAATTTATTTATTCATTGGTTTTGTCCTCTGTCATAAGTAAATAAGGTCCAAAATAAAATCGTCCCTATACGGGCTCAGCCTGGCTAAGGGCAAACACGGTTAGTAGAAAAAAATTATGACATTTTATACTACATTTATCATAGTTCATATTTTTATAGCAATCTTTTGCAATTTATTCTTAAGTAAATAACACACTTGAAAATTACATCTCGTGTTTAGGTGGGACTCGAACCCACACCTTCTACAATCCGGGTGAATGTTCTACCAATCAGACCACTGAACAAAAAAAATCAACTATTGGTTTAGCAGTCTCATCTTAACTGGTAGTCAAATATTTGGAATAATATTTCCAATGGATATCGTAAATATACCTACGATATTGATGAGACTATCGACAGCTCATGTCGAATCAAGTACTTACAAATTTCGTCGGCTTATTACCGCGTGCGATGGTATAATTGGTAGAATATTCACCCGGATTGTGGAAGGTGTGGGTTCGAGTCCCGCCTGAACTTGAGATGAAGTTTTTAAGTGTGTTTATGATGTATCTACGTTTAATATGTTCGACAGGCAAGTGTTGTACTTACCCGAGTACAGCAGAGAATAAAGATCGAAAAAATCTTTATTTGTATGCGTGTTTCGTTCGGGTATAATAAGTTAAGTTAAAGATGTAGGGCACTTTCCATTCGGAACCCATTTTTTTCTATCCAGTTATCAAACTATATTTTTCCATGAGATCGAAAATCATCGTGAAACGGTCTATCTTATTCATTTAAACCACTTCAGCACTAAATTATAAAATTTCTTGGGTGATAATTCGGTGATAACGGTTTAAGATTTTCATGCCCGTTCATTTTTATTAACTGATCACTTAAATCCGTTTCTAATACTTTCGAGGAGTAATCCATTTCAGTTGGTAGTAAGTAAAAAATAGGCACATTTAAATATTACTTATTCATCGCGAAAAAATTTCATGACATATTTCATCGAAGCGTTCATTTCTTGCCACTATATTATTACCACAAGTATAACAAAAGTTTTCCTAAAATACTTGTTGTACTGTTTTAATACTATGATCACTATCGACTCGATCATTAGTTATGTCAATCATGATCCAGTTGATTTGGTGATCTGGTTAAGGTCGGACAACAGTCGCTTCATTGTTATTAACAAACTCACCAAATCCTATATCATGAAGTAAGCGTATCCCGGGCGCCATATCAGCTTTGGACTCAACCCAGAATCACGCAACAAATATAACTTAAAATAAAAATCTATCAACATTATTTCTTAGACTACGTCTTTGTATGAGGACCGAGTAAAAAAGTATTATTTTTCACTTTCATTTACGTATTCGTTTGTGGCCTAGCATAATATTTTCTTTGTCATGTCAGGTAGGCACAATACCACCATGTCTATAGACACCCTATTCTCACGTCTATCATCAAATCCAAAGCCTTAAAAAAACCAATGGTAACCTTTACGAAAAAAAAAACATCAACCTACGACGCCAGTAATAATTAAAATAACAATTCGTTTACATGACCTAGTTATTATAACCTTAGGCTCACAGAATATACTATCCCCGTGTTTAGAAAGAAATAAAAGCCAATGTCACTCAAAGTTCATGACCCCTTTTTATATGTTTGTCTACGCATTTCACCCAGTATACCTATACCAGTGTATGTTTATACATAACTAGCGGCCGCCCGCGACTCCGTCCGCGTGGAAAAGTAACTTTTTACCCCCCTTTCAACCCCTTACAACCCCCTTTTCGCAATAAAAAGTAGCCTATGTGCTTTCTCAGGGTCTAGATTATCTGTATACCAAATTTCATTTAAATCCGTTGAGTAGTTTTGGCGTGAAAGAGTAGCAGACAGACAGACAGACAGACAGAGTTACTTTCGCATTTATAATATTAGTATGGATGTGCGTTTATGTTACAAAATGAATGGATATAATATTTCACAATATCACATACATTGATTTGACTCCGAGACAGATAGCTCAAGCACCTGTGTTACGGATATCAAAACCAACAGCGGAATTGTAAATATATGTATTATTTTGTAAATCAATACTTATAATACATAGAAAACACCCAGACCAATACAATCTGACATGTTTATGCACACAAATGTTTGTATTGTGCAATCGAACCCGCAACCCTTGCACCAGAGGCAGAGTTTATTACCACTGATCCAAACAGGTCGAGAATGGGAAATGTTAACAGTTTTTGTTTCATTGAACAATGGCATTTATTAAAAAAAAATACAGACAATTTCAAATTTCACAGGTGCGGGTGGAAGTCACGTTACAACGCGCAATAGTATAAAGTATGTATGAGCGACGCGTTACCGGAGCCAAAATTATGAGAGTATATAAATAATTTCCATCTTTGATCTGATGAGTACCTAAGTATTTAACAATAAAATAAAAATATCTTTATAGCTTCAGCGTCTGGAGAGGTCATTAGTAGTAATGACTGGAAATTATACCTCTGCCCAGCGACAGATACATGAGCACATCCTCGCTGCAAACAGGTACATGGCCCAGTGCAGCTGCGATCTGGGTGCGGCAGACGAGCCCCAGGTTCCCACGCTGAGTAGCGGCACAGACCAAGGTAAGTGCAGCCAGGGTGGCAGCCTTCCTACCCAGCACCAAGTGCCAAATAGCCTGTTAGATACTAATAGCGATTTACCGGATTGTACAATGCCTACCGCCACCACTACTACTAGTACTAAGAATACAAACAATGTACTAGTATTCTCTGATTCAACAGGAGTTGGCTATGGTCCCCTTTTGCACAAGCAACTCAATTGTAAAACAATGAACTATTGTTTGCCAAATGCATCGCTTACCAAAATAATAGATAGCATACTTAGTTGTAATTATAATAAGGACTCTATCATTATATTAATGATGGGGAATGGGCTAGATTCTAATAAGAAAGACATTATTAAAGTATTTTCGCTCTTAAAAGAGATTGCTGTAAAGAAAATTGTTGTTTGTGCCTTCCCATTTTCTAGGCACTATTTACCAGAAAAAAATAACAGTATTCACATATTGAATACTACATTATATAATTTAGTGACTAGTCATAGCGACAACTTTGTGTTTTTGACACAAATAAATTTATTAATTATAAGTTTATAGTGACTGGCAAAACATTTTATTTGCCTTATAATGTAAAAAAAGAACTGGCTACTTTGTTAGCATTTAATATAAATAATATATTTAGTCAGACTTTGGAAAATATTCCAAGCAATTTAAATTTAAGTTTAAGACAATAGAGGACGCCTCTAGCAACATATTGACCAAGCAGGATCTTAATATCTTAAATCTTATTCACCAGAATATACAGGGGCTTCCTGGTAAAGAATTAGAGCTAGAATTATTTTTACAAGAAATGAATGTTGATATACTATGTCTCACTGAACATTGGTTAAATCAACATCAATTAATTGTTAGTATTAATGATTACAAAGTTATCAGTTCGTTCACGAGAGACTCAGCAATAAGAGGAGGGTCACTCATTTTGTTAAAAAATTCTCTTAAATGTAAACAACGTAAAGACATTGAGTCACTATCTATAGAACGAACTATTGAAATTTCGTGTGCAGAGCTGGAGCAGCATATCATTGTCTGCGTGTACAGACCCCCTTCTGCAATTTATGACTCATTTGAGACTAGCATGGAAGAAGTCTTGAGAAAAGTTTGTGCAAAAAAGTAAAAAAGTTATTGTGTGCGGTGACTTTAATATTAACATCCTAGAGGATTCACAGAACTCTATTAGGTTTCTGAATCTTTTTAAGTCTTTCAATTTACACCACCTTTTCAATGAACCTACAAGAGTCACCTCCACTTCAGCTACGTGTTTGGACAACATATTCTGTAATTGTAATGTAGGGGAAAAATCCATAATAAATTTTATAAACTCTGATCACAGTGGTCAGATGGCTGTTATCGACTGTCATCGAACTGTTCCGTCTACTAGTTTCACATGTAGGCCCATTACTAAGGGGCGTGTAAAAAAGTTCAAGAAGAATATTTGTAATAAAATATCCTCAATTCCATGTATTGAAAATAGTGTTGATGAATTATATGAAAGCCTTTTCGAAATTGTTGAAAAGGAATTTAATGGCATCTTCACAAAGAAGACCATTAAAAATAATTCTAAAAATCAATTTAGTGACTGGGCCACTACAGGTATATACATAAGCAGAAGAAAATTGTTTGAATTATATGACATTAAGGCTAATTCATGTGATCATACAGTAATAGAATATGTAAAAAACTATTCTAAATGCTTCAAGAAAGTATGCGCTGTTGCTAAATCAAACTACATTAAAAACAAAATAAGTAAAGCAACTAACAAAATTAAAATCACATGGAATATCATAAACAAAGAGACTTGTAAAAACAAAACACAAGAACACAAAGTCTCTCTAAAAATCAATGGCAAACAACTTGACTGTGATGCTGATGTGGCAAATGCATTTGAGTCTTTTTTCACTAATATACCAGTGACAACGACAAGTACATTAAACTCAAGTTCACATCTTGCTGTCTCCTTGCTAAAAGCAAAAGTTGACGAATGTAAAACACCTTTCAGATTTACCCATGTAACACCTGAGATAATAGTAAAAACTTTTAAAGATCTAAATATAAAAAAAACTGAAGATCTTTGGGGAATATCCGTAGACATTTTAAAAAATATAATACTGCATATCGCACCCCATTTGTCAATGATATTCAACAGATGTGTTGACGAAGGCCAATTTCCTAACTTAATGAAGTATAGCAAAATCATACCGTTATTCAAATCAGGTGATAAAAGTAATCCTTCTAACTTTAGGCCTATTTCTATATTACCAGCACTGAGTAAGATTTTTGAAAAAGTCATATTCGTTCAGTTGCTGTCTCATTTTAAAGTTAACGACCTGCTTCATAATAAACAATTTGGGTTCACTAAAGGTAAGTCAACAACTGATGCAGGAGTTGCACTTATCAAGCATATTTTTGATGCATGGGAAAACAAGCAGGATGCTGTTGGAGTATTTTGTGACCTATCGAAAGCATTTGATTGCGTTACGCACCAAACATTGTTGTTAAAATTAGCTCATTATGGTGTGTCCAAGATTTCACTAAGTTTGATAAATTCTTACTTGTCTGATAGAATTCAGAAAGTAAACATTAATGGGACATATTCTTCAGGCACTCCTCTATTGATGGGAGTGCCCCAAGGATCGATATTGGGGCCTCTGCTTTTCCTGATATATATAAATGACCTTCCTTACTTTACACAAGACCTTTGTGAGGTAGTGCTATTTGCTGATGACACTTCGTTGATCTTTAATGTTGACCGAAGAAAAAGTACGTTTGACGATGTAAATGACACTCTGTCACAAGTTCTCCATTGGTTTACCACTAACAACTTACTTCTTAATGCTAAGAAAACTAAATGTGTAAAATTCACAATGCCCAATGTAAGACAGGTCAATACTAACATCACTATGAATAATGAACGTATTGAAGTCATTGATTCAACAGTTTTCCTTGGCATTACCATGGATGCCAAATTACAATGGGGACCCCACGTCGCAGCCTTGGCGGGAAGACTTAGTTCCGCCGCGTATGCGGTTAAGAAGATTAGACATCTGACCGATATTGAAACCGCGAGATTGGTTTATTTTAGTTATTTTCACAGTGTAATGTCTTATGGTCTCTTGTTGTGGGGGTCTGCTGCTGATATACAGACTATATTTGTATTGCAGAAGAGGGCCATCCGCTCCATATACAACCTTAGACCTCGCGATTCGCTAAAAGAATTATTTAAGAGCATTAACATCTTAACCGTAGCTTCTCAATACATTTTAGACTGTATTTTGTACGTGCGAAAGAACATGGATATTTTTTCGAAAAAATCTGATTGTCATGGTTTTAACACTAGAAATAAACACAAGCTCGCGATTCCAAATCTGAAACTTCAAAAAATTAATAATTCATTTGTTGGTCTAAGTATTAAAATGTACAATAAGTTGCCACAAAATGTTATTGAGTTACCAACGCATAAATTTAAATCTCACGTGAAAGCCTGTTTAATGAGTAAAGGATACTATAAAATTGTAGACTACTTAAATGATAAGGATTCATGGACATAATGACCTCCATGCTTGCACACTTGTAACATTTTCATATATATTAACAAAAATCATTAATATTATATAATTACTGAATTTTAATAAATTAGGCTTAGCAGCATTTATTACTGTATAAAATTGATTTATATTGATTATTCAATAATTGACAAGATGCTAACCACCTACTATTGTACACCTCGTCCTGCAGTTTATTAGTATTAGATTAAGTAACTACTACTCTTTGTGACCTATGAGGAGAACCTAAGTAGTCATGCTCACTCAAATGTCTCTGAGGTGGTGGCGTTATGTGGCGGGTCATTACATTCCCTCTAATATGGTTGAGTGAAATGATGGCTGACACATACGTCATACTTGTGAACAGGTGCCACCTTTGGGGACTGGTCCGCTTCGGTTTACCTCATATTTAGCTTTTAATTTGCTTCATTCTATTTTGTGTTGCATTAGACTGTATGACTTGGTATGAGGATAATAAACCATTGTAAAAAAGTTGGCGATTAAAAAGAGTAACTGGCGAGTTTCTTGCCGGATCTTCTCGACCAGAAACAACTTTCCGAGCCGGTGGTAGAATCGCATTATGTTTATTTATTTCTTTAGTATATTTTATGTATCAACATATATATGTATTAACATGTAAATTATACATAAGTACTTATAAATAGTTTTAAGTCATTCAAATGTATGACGATTTGTAAGTGCTGTGTACAAGCCTATGCAAATAAAGAATTATTTGATTTTGATTTTTTGATTTTTGATTTTATACACCGTTATTTTTTTATCCCTACTGGGCGCTTCCCGGATGATCGACCCAGGTACGCTCTCTTCACAGCACGATCCGACTCCATTCTCTCAACTCTAACGTGACCGAGCCAGCGCAGTCTAGCTGATTTGGTCTCGCCCATTATGTTGGGTTCGACCACGAGCGATTTTACTTAGCCACGAGAATTTCGGCGTTTTTTACTTAGCCTCCATGTACCATCGCCGCCCTGTTGGTCTAGTGTTTTAAGTACCGGATCGTGATCTCGGGGTCCTGGGTTCGATTCCCGGGTCGAGCGAAAAGTATGTTTCGAATTTTTCGAACTTAGCTCGGGTTTGTGATCAGCAATCCGCATTTGACAAGCGTGGTGATGAAGCCTAATCCCATCATAGTAGCGATGACTTGATTTCTATGATGGAGGCCTTTGCCCTGCAGTGGGACAGTTTATAGGCTGATACTTTACTTTTACCATCGCCGCATTCGGTCAGCCCCAGGATTTTTCGGAATATCTTTCTTTTATGCTATTAACAGCTTTTTCTCCTCATTGAGTGTCAGTGTCCAAGTTTCACACCTGTACATCAGGATCGGTCTGATACAAGTTTTATAGACGCGGATCTTGGTTTTTCTGCTCAATAACTTGGACAATAACAATCTATGGAGAGCTGCAGTGCATAGTAAAGTGTTTTGAATACGGATATCTATCTTGCCTTGTCGTTGGTTGGTATACATAGCCTATATATCGCTGGATAGACCAGAGGCCTTACCACGAGTTTGAAATACTATCCTCGCTATCCAAAACTATTGCTCTGTCTCTTTCACATGCACCACAATGAAAGGGACAGAGCGACTATAATTATAACTTTCGATAGCGATAACAGTTTTTCTAAGTCATGGTAAGTCGAAAAGATCTCGGTCACCTACAAAGGCCGGATTGGCGACAGGTGGCTGAGAAAAGAACAGAATTGCGAATTCTCGTGTCGGAGGCCAAAATCCACTTCTGGTCGCTGAGCCAGCGTAAGTAAATATTTTTCTATCGTTTACATCCCGAAAACCTCATAACAGGTAAGTTTTTCTTCTTCGGGTGCCTCTTCAGGCTGGAAGGTTGGCCGCCAGTTTCTTGAACCTCTCTTTATCTTTTGCGAGACGGAAAAGTTCTTCCACGGTGGTAACCGATCCACTCCCATGCAGCCAAGAATTTTTCCTACGCCCAGGACGAATCTTCCCATCAAATTTGCCCATCATTACAAGTTGGAGTAGATTGTACCTATCGTGTCTCAACACGTGGTCGAGGTATTCAATCTTTCTCTTTTTGACGGCCTGCATCAATTTCCGGGTTTGCCTGACGCGCTGGACATAAGTATCGTGAATAAAAATCATTGACAACAACATGATTGAAAAAAAATCTGCTGTTCCATACCTAATATGAGGTTTCCGGGATAGATAGATAGATAGATATACTTTATTGCACAAAAAAAACACAACTTTAAAATCTAGGCATTACAGAAACTTAATTGTACAATTTCGGCGGTCTTATCGCTGGAAGCGATTTCTACCAGACAACCTTCAGGCAAAGGACATTTGATAGTAGGGTTGTTGGTAGGTGGTGCAATATTGAAAAGGAAAATAAGAGTGAACTGTATAATATATTAAAATATTCATAATGCTAATACATAAATAAACACAATATTATATACTAATAAATAAATATGTTTTGCTTGGATAAAATAATATAAAGTACTATATATACATTCATATAAATTAGGATCTTAGACGGACCATCGACTACTACCGATGACTGGACCTGTAAAGACTTATTTACGGATTGCTATTTATTTATAAACGATATAAACGATAAAAAAATTACGGTGCTGCTTTTAATTTATTTAGAATATAATAATAAATAATAAATAAATTATTTATTTTCTCATCACAAAGGTCCATAAATGACAATACATTGCTTAAGGTTACTTAACATTTGAGGTATATAACCTTGTGAGAGACTGGTGTCCATACTAGGGTAATCCCTGTGTTACTGATCACCAGGCCTCCACCCTCAGACTTATTGGCTTAGTTGACTAGTAAAAGTTTGTATATTAATGACTTATGGATAATATTTTTATATTTTATCTTAACTTTACAATAGATAGTTACTACTTAGAATCGTCATATCCGGCAATTTAAATTTTATCTATCACTAAATTCTATAAATATCTAAATTTTGGAGTTGAAACATCTTAACAAGACTATCGATAATTCGACCTCACTACTCATACTAATACCGGTAATTTACGTTTGGTTTCCCAATAATTATTTATTCATCACATCGATTTCGACTAATTTGGGCTTTTGTTTTTGAAATAGGTACGTACGCCACGATACGTTTACCTACTTGTGTACCAGTGGCGGGGTTAAAGTACATGATGTAATTATACCCTTGGAAATTAACCAAGGTTACAAATTATTTTTTTTATAGTGACACAGTATATTGGCTCTCCTCGACCTGATGGTAAGCAAGAGAGCCCACGTTGCAATTACAACGGAAGCGATGCCAAGCATCACCTAAAAAGATAAAAGATAAAAAACATTTATTTGTTAAACACACACGACACACATGATTACAAATAAAGAACAAAAAAAAAACAAACAAACTTCTGATGTTTATACCAGTAAGACAACACATTAAAACAAAGGAAAAATAAACAAAAAGAAAAAAAAACCTACAAGTTAAAATATTTAAGGCGGGCAATATATACCTACATTGTGTCCAGGTGTGTCGCGGTGCATACAAAAAGGAGCTCACTCAGCTAAAGCCACGACTTAAGGAAGGGGTAGGTTAGGTTAGGTTACCTTCCTGTAGGCCAAGGCGCTGGTATTATGTGAGCCCTGATTGCTATGACGCACGGACGGTATAAATACATATAATAAGTGTGTGTAATAATACCTACTGTGTTATACATAGTTATGGGGAATAAAATATATAATAATAACGAAGATATACCTACGTACCTAATGAGAATACAAATGAATAAATAATAATATGATACTATTAGATACTGATAACTTGTATTGTCACATACAATACAAGTTATCTAGTTAGGTCTAGGCTTGTGTGTAACGGACGCAATTGATCAAGTGCCGGTTGAAACATGAGGGTCGCGAGTTCGATCTCCGCACCTACACAAATGGCTGCTGATGAAACAGATAGTTGCGCTGGTACTGGCGTCCGCAGCACCTCCACCTAATTCATTTTTTTTTAAAGCTCCCGTATTAACACAAGTATTTGTTAATACCTTTTGCTGCAAAACACGGGGTGTCTTTTTGTTTGTCCAGAAGATATATTTTATATTTTCTTTTAAATGCTCCTAACGTTTCCAGATAGCGCAACGGCGGAGGAAGGACATTCCAACATCTGGACGCGGAAAACTTGAAGCTTCCCCTAAAGGCCACAGTTCGGTGCAGTGGCAGAACTAAGGAATGGGCAGAACGACGGGTCCTGGACTGTACTTCCCTCGTCCAAACCACCTCCGTTAGTATATTGTCAATGATATATTTTTTTATATGATAGGTGGAAGACAAGCAGACAGATCACCTGATGGTAAACGATTGCCGCCGCCCATAGACACCTGCGATACCAGTGGAGTCATAAGTGCACTGCCAACCTTTAAACCCTCCTTTCACCTGGATTGGGCTTCATTTACCCTCAGTCATGCAGCGAAACACAGCACAGTGCTGCTTCACGCCAGTATTTTGCGAGGCCGTGGTATCACTCCAATCGAGCCTACCCATTCATGCCGAAGCGTGGCTCTCCCACGGTATGTCAAAGGTCGGCGGTGATCACTTACTATCAGGTGAGCCGTCTGCTCGTTTTTCTGCTATAATGTAAAAAGACACGTGTCCCGTGAACTAATTATGACTTTAACGTATTTGTCATTGAACAAAAAAGCAATCAATAACCGCGGTGCACATACATTGAAGCTTAGAAGTATTGATCAGTGTACACACGACGTCACGTGAAGATTCCCTTTTTGTACTTTAGACCGTCTTTATATCTCAGAAAAAAGTGCTATTTTTGCACTTAAAGCGTCAACTCGACCTGACGCCGACTGTACTTCATGGAATGTTCTCTTGTTGCATTACGAAAATCCTCATCTCATTCTGAACATGTCATTAAATAAATAAATATTTCACAACGTAACATACATTGATCTGACTCCGAGATAGGTAGCTCAAGCACCTGTGTTAATGTCAGAACCAACAGCGGAATTACAAATATAGACATCTTTTTAGGGTTCCGTAGCCAAATGTCAAAAAACGGAACCCTTATAGATTCGTCATGTCTGATTGTCTGTCCGTCCGTCCGTATGTCACAGCCCCTTTTTTCCATAACTATAAGTACTATACTATTGAAACTTGGTAAATAGATGTATTTTGTTAACCGCATTACGATTTTTACATAAAAATAAGAAAAAAAAATGTTTTTGTTGGTCCCCATACTTAGATCTGAAACTCTAAATTTTGTTTTCATCAAACCCATACGTGTGGGGTATCTATGAATAAGTCTTTAAAAATGATGAGGCTTTGCGCAAGAGAAGCTCCCAAAATGGTAAAATGTGTGCATGAACATGTTTGTTTGTATTGGTCTGGGTGTTTGCTATGTATGTATGTATTTACAAAAGAAAAGTATTATATGTATATATGTGTAATCCCACTGTTGATTCTGTCTGATATCCGTAACACAGGTGCTTGAGCTACCTATCTCGGAGTCAGATCAATGTAGGTATGTGATGTTGTGAAATATTTATTTATATTTTATTTATATTTTCTATCCAAAAATTTAGACACTACCAGAAACCAAGATGCAGGTTTCCTCATGATGTTGGCGCCGTAAGTTTTCCTTTACAATGCCATTCGAACGATCCTCATCAAAGCAACCACGTCTTGCTGTCTTTATCATTATTTAGAGTTTGCAGGCTGAAACAAGTCTTTCAAGTTCAAGACTCATAATGAGGCTTTTAGTTAATTTTTTCGTAGAAAATTATTAATAGAAGGTACCTTTTTAGCTACGACTTACAAAATCATAAAAGACAAAAAGCATTCTTAACAAAACAAATGACTATCTACTTATCAAATAAATATTTCCATAATTTATGCTACAGCCGACGGAATTTGAAAGGTCAAATTTATCATTTATACAGCAACTTAGTTTTCGCTGATATCAACCTAATCACATAATAACTCAAATAACTAAATGAAAAAGTATAAAAAAGCCAGTTCAAAATTAATTTTTAGATATTTTATTTTGTTACTATGGAATAACATTGTGGCTGTCATTTTGTAAAAAGTTCTTAGTCTAAATACAGAGTTTATAACGAATTAGGCCAAAATAGTTATTCACAAACGATAAACATTTCGTAGTAAAATAATTAAAACTAGTCTTGACAAAGTACATGCAATACAAATTAGGTATGCCTACGAACTACAGACCAGAAAAAGGTAAGTTTCCAACTGTGGTAACAACAAAATCACAATCGCAAACGCAAAATGGTTCAAGTCACACCAAATAAAATAGCAACAGTAACGTCATTGAGATATTTAAGAAACGAGCATCTACCTTCCTAAAAAGCTGGCAACGTATCTCCACTCCTTCTGGTCGCTGCTCGTTTGCCTCCCTTTCTCATTAAAAAGAAAAAAAGTAAACCTATAAAAGACCCTGTTGGTCTAGTGGTTTATGTACCGGGCCGTGATCTCGGGGTTCGATTCCCGGGTCGAGCGAAAAACGTTTCGAATTTTTCATCGTAGATCATAGCTCAGGTTTGTGATCACCAATAAGCATTAGGCAAGCGTCGTGATTAAGCCTAATACCTCCATAACCGCCCCGTTGGTCTAATGTTTTAAGTACCGGGCTATGATCTCGGGGTCCTGGGTTTGATCCCCGGGTCGAGCAAAGGTATGTTTCGAATTTTTCGAAGATAGCTCGGGTCTGTGATCACCAATCCATTAGGCAAGCATGGTGATTACGTCTAATCCCGCCATAGCGTATCAGTAGCGATAACTTGATTTCTATGATGGAGGTATTTGCCATGCATTGAAACTGTTTATAGGCTGATACTTTACTTTACATATAAAAGTTGTAGACGTAGGAGATATCGATCAGAGCCTCCGGCTTAATATGCATAAGTAAATACAGAACACCTACAGCTTACATCGCGTGATAAACAGGCTACACACACACACACGCGCGCCCGCGCAAAGTGATCTCGGCATGGTTCGGCGTGACACAGAGTCAAACTATACAGGACGTGTACGGCAGAGACACGACATAACAAACTCTTCGATATACATGTCTGCTAGAGCTGACCTTCTTTTTAACCCCCGATGCAAAAACGACGGGGTGTTATAAGTTTGACGTGTGTGTGTGTGTGTGTCTGTGTGTCTGTCTATGGCATCGTAGCTCCCGCACAAATGAACCGATTTTGATTTTGTTTTTTTTGTTTGAAAGATGAATAAGGAGTGTTCTTAGCTATGTTGGATAAAAAACGATCCAAGATGGCCGCCGTCAAAAAATGACGAATAACCTATTTGTTGTTCCAACTGCCTCAATATAGGTATCAAATGAAAGAGCTTTAGTTGTGTCGGGGTTTTTTAAATTTTCAATTATTTTTTTTTTACTTATTTTGTGGTGGCTTCAAAAAATAATGGTCCCTTAAGATGCAATTTACTGCATTGTATTGTATAATCAAATGAATGAATAAATTTTAAAAAGTACTGCAAAAAAATTGCATACTAGAGTATTATTATGCTAGCCCAGTGGCAACAGTGTAAGTATTGCGCATTACATGCGCACGCTCAACGTGTAAATTATGTATCAACTTTAAACCATGTTTAAAGCAAACAAATGAATGAATTATGAGAGTACCATGACTTGCATTTGAAATAATATCCTCAACGATCAGCCACGTACGCAGGATATATTATAGTGCTCAAGTGTGTGCGCAAACACAAGTGCACTCTCTATTCCCTTACCCTCATATTCCGATGGGACACCAGTGTGACACGACCGTTGAGGGACTGGGCGCAGGACCAAAGGCATTAAGACACTAAGAATTTCGGTCCAAATTTTTGGTCCGACCCGGGGATCGCCGTCGCTTTATGGTGCGACTCACTAATCACTACGCCACCGAGGTAGTAATTTTATCATTGTATGAGCATACCGGTAGAAACGAAATACCTAATTCACGTGAAATATAACAGCCCGTTCTGAATCATATGTTCCAAGTTTCCGAGAAACGAAAGCCAATAATGAACTACAATTCATTTACAATAGCAACTATAGTTACAATGTTTTATTTTCTTTCCGTGAGGCTATTTTTTATTATTTTATCGCAGTTGTAGTTTGACAGGAGAACTAAGGTCACAGACACAGGATTGCATGCCTCAAGTGTCAATGGGCAGGGCACATATCGAGGAGAACAGACGGCCGTTGGGGCGGAAACGTCACTTTTTTTGGAGGCCACGTACAGGAAGTCGCAGCCGTGGCAGACCCCCCACAAGGTGGACCGACGATCTGGTGAAGATCGCGGGAATACATTGGATGCGGGCGGCACAGGACTGATCTGTGTGGACAACATTGGGGGAGGCCTATGTCCGGCAGTGGACGGTCTGTTGGCTGAAATGATGATGATGTAGCTTAACAAGATTTCCTTCTCTAGAGGTACGGTAGAGTCTACACCACCAAAGAAGACCCACTTGAAAAGCGCACTTCAGTCGCTATCAACACTTTTTGAGCTTTATGTCTATAGACACAAGAATCCAAAAATGTTAATTCCGTGTTTTGCCGCTGGATTCCATTCATGTCGCTGACTATATCAATGCAATCTACTCATCTAAAATGATGTAATTTGATTATGTAGTGTGTGTTTTAAAAAAAAATTCGTAGTCAAAGTCAGTCAAAGTCACAGCCACAGACATGCATCCTAACCAGACTGAGCCTTTTCATATATATATATATATATATATAAATTTATTTATTCAGACACAAGTATCCATTTTTGTTAGTAACATTGACTCTTAATACCTATGTTAGAAAAGAGGAAGGGATGGCAAAACAGCAGGCAATTTTGAGAATTGCAGCAAGTTTTTAATTGTGTGTATGTTTGTCAATGTAATAAGTCCTTGTGAAAGTCCAGCATCCAAAGAATAGTAAATGTCGTCTTGCAAAGCATTGTTAGAACTCAAGCATTAAGTTAAAACATAGTGAAATAGAAAACTGTAAAACGTCTTCCAAAAATAAGTTATTATAAAAAGAAACATTACTAAGTAAAACCAGCGAAAATAAATAAATGGGCACTTCCGTAAAATCTTACAGCTGGTATACAAGTAAAAACACCAGACATTTTTATTTTTTAACAAACTTTAAAGTAGCAAAACTCACAGCGGATACAGGCTTATATACAACTTAATATCGAAGGGAATAGTTATAAAAAATAAAAAATAAAATAAAATACCTGTTAGTAAAACACATCAAACAAACAAAGCAAAATAACTTAACTTATTAATGTTGTAAATTTGGCTGAAGTTAGGGTTTACCAGGGCACTGGCTAGTATAACGAGAGCTATACTAGTGAGTGACGAGGCCTGGAAGGCTTTCGCTGCCTTTTGCGAGCACGTGATGGCAGCGAAGGAGGCGGCGGAGCGCGAACGAGAGGCGGATCCTCTCGCCCCCGCGCTTCGCAAGGCACGTAGAGGGAGGAGACGACGCGAATACTTGCGTCTCCTTCCCCTGCGAGGAGCAGGTCCGCTGGTGCGTGGGGCTGTAACCCCACCACTGGCATTGCACAGACCTCTTCCTACGCCTGGTGGGGACGGCATAGCTCTCCCGGCTGTCCCCATCCCTCCCCCTGACCCCGGGGGGAGAAGCGCCGTGCCCGCCGTGTAGGCGGGCTTCCGTCCGGGAGGGGTCGTGGTGCCAGGTTTCGTACCTCACCCCACGACCTCTCCCACTATGGACGATGAGGGAGAGTCCCAGGAGTTTTAGTCGGTATACCCCCGCCTTCTGCGGGGGGGAGTCCGACATAACCCATCCGTTTACAGTCGGATGGGTACCTATGCGTAACGCATTTCTCCTGGGTCAACAAAAAAAAAAAAAAAAAAGGGTTTACCAGGGCGGTTACCCAGTGCCTCCCCAAAGTACTGTCCCACCTTCCCGCCAGTAAGCTCAGAATACCGTTGGAACTGCCTTTCATTCTGTTCCGGATGGACAGGATCTTTTTCCTCAATATAAACATACCGGACGCACTGCAGAATCGCGGAAGCGCCAACAGCACTTTAAATATATTATTATATAAGACACGCAGAATAGAAAGCCATATTTGAAAAACCGCGCGAAGCTGTCAGTACTGGGGTGACGCGCTAGGTGTCTTTCTTTCTCTACCGCATCCATATGGAAATGCCATAAACCTGCCTCAGGGCCGGTTATATCTCTTTCACACTCTGTAAAGCTTTTTCCGAAAATAGTAGTAGGTGCTTGGTGCGTCAGGGCTGGTTATACAGGTTGTATTTGTGGACATTTTTACATCACTTTAACTACGTGTTCTACCAACCATTCTGAATAATATTTGTTCTACGACCTTTCGAAATTAGTCGAAATTTTATTTCGACTCCCCATACAAAATGACCCACACACAATGAAAATAGTCACGTGACCGACTTTGTATGAGAAGTTGAATTTTTTTTATGCGAATTTCCAAAAGTCATAGAACAAATGTTGTTCAGAATGGTTGATAGAACACGTGGTTAAAGGGATGTAAATGTTCACAGATACACCCTGTATCTATTTCACACTCTGTAAAGTTTTTTTTCTGAAAATGGCACTTTTCTAGTTCCATGGACGTAATCTGCCGAGAACACTCCAACAGGATCGCGAGTTTCAACATTCTATTAAGTCCAAAGCAAGTTACCCACGTGTCATCTCACTTGACACACTATATCAGTTTGTACACTAAAAACCACTAGATAGGTACTAATTAGAAGCCTTTGTATTTAAGTTCCACCGACTAACTTGATTAGTGATTACATATTTCCATTTCAAATCAGACTAGGAGCTGTAACACTGTAGTTAAAATTTTCTTCAATGTCAATAATTTCTCAAGTATTTTGAGCTCAAATAACATCGAAACATGAAACTAGAGATGGGCCGAGTACTCGGTTACTACTCGGTACGCGGTGTTCTCGGCAGTATATTGATACTCGGTACTCGGCCGAGTAACTTGGCACCAATGCTGAGGCTCTCCTCAGCCTGATAGTAAGCAAGAGGAGAGACCAGATAGATTTGAAAATCCAGAGGTGCATGCTCGTATTCGAACCATGACCCCCTATATGTAAGGCAGTTATTATCCCCTAAGTTACCATCGCTCGTCGGTTTACAAAATATGTTATAAAGCATTCATCAATTTGAAACACAAATATAAGAGAAAGGAATCGTTTTTGTAATTCTGGAAGTTTTACAGTTTCATGATCACTAACGTTAGAGTAGTGTTTTAGGGAATTGCTACCATGTTTGTGTTCGGCACAGTTGTAAGTGCAATGGTCATGGTGTTACCATTCACCAGTGCTAATTATCGGAAACTCAAAAATAAGGTAACATATATGGTAGCAGTCACGTAAAAATACATATACTGAAAACAGAAGAAGTTTTTATAATTTATCATCATCATCATCATCAGCAACCCACACTCGTCCACTGCTGGACATAGGTCTCCCCTAATGCACGCCACTGCTCCCGATTTTCGGCCACTCTCATCCAGCCCACACCAGCCAGCCTTCAAAGGTCATCATCCCATCTTGTCGCAGGGCGTCCTACACTACGCTTACCGAGTCGCGGTCTCCACTCAAGAACATTACGGCTCCAACGGCTGTCAGTTCTGCGGCTAATATGACCAGCCCACTGCCACTTCAGTTTGCTAATTCGGTTGGCTATGTCGGTGACTCTGGTTCTCTGTCGGATTACATCATTTCTGATGCAACTCCTTCCTTCAGAGATACTCCGAGCATAGCCCTTTCCATAGCTCTTTGAGCGACTTTGAACTGGTGGACTAGTCCAGCCGTGAGTGTCCACGTCTCGGCACCGTAAGTAATTTATCAAGACGGGAATTAACACGATATTAATTATTATGTGATACAACATTGTGTATTCACATATTTTGCTCGACGTTTCGGCTACGTTACAGCAGCCGTGGTCACAAGCGGACTGTTAATTCCCGTCTTGATAAATTATAGTTATAATGCAACGCGAAAATCTAAAAACTAGAAGAAGTTTTTGTGTCCCAAATCTGAACCAAGTAACTCGGCCGAGTACTCGGTTTGAAGGTCTTTGTTCAGAGTAAACTCGGTACTCGGTAACTCGGTAAAAGTTAGTACTCGGCGCATGAAACATGAAACCAATTTATATTAGTCCTGTCAAGTTCATTTGGAATAAATCTCACTACAAATTGAGCTCTAGCAATGAAATCCTAAGTTTACTACAAAATATAGCCACTGAACAGCTGTCAGACCCACTCCCTCAATACCATCTGACGCAAACATTGAACTAAAAAAAGCTATAACAAATTCTGCTCACTGTTTTCGTAAATAATCCTATTAATATTATAAAAGCGACAGATTTTGCGGATGTAAAGAAATAAAGATTCATTTAAGATGCCTACATCTTATCATCTATTATTAATTACCAAAACATGTTACTGGAGGCCCAATCCGGGGGTATGGGGGTTTAAAGGTTGGCAGCGCACTTGTGACGCCACTGGTGTCGCAGGTGTCCATGGGCGGCGGCAATCGCTTACCATCAGCGGATCTGTCTACTCGTCTGCCACCTATCACATAAAAAAATGTTATTACATGCTAAATATATGATTATCTACAGATCAACATGTTTTACCACAAACAGATAATTACCTAATGTATGTATGTATGTTTGTTGATCTTTCACGCAAAAAGTACTGAATAGATTTTGATGAAACTTAACAATAATAATATAGCTTACACATTAGAATGACGCAGGCTATAACTCATAAAAATATATGTTATATTCACGACGCCTTGTTGGTCTAGTGGTTTAAGTACTTGATGGCCGTAATCTCGGTGTCCTGGGTTCGATTTCACGGGTCGAGCAAAAAGTATGATTCGAATTTTTCGAACATTGCTCGCGTTTGTGATCACCAATCCGCATTAGGCAAGCGTGGTGATTAACCCTAATCCCATCATAGTAGCGATGACTTGATTTCTATGGCGGAGTATTCTGGTTAGTATATATATATTTTATATTACCTAAAATATAACGATAATTCTATCACCAAGCGGGTGAAACAGCGAGGCGCAGCTAGTATCAATTAAAATGGAATTTGTATCACAATTTCAAAACGGGATAATAGAGTTATCAGAATATAATTAAGTGCCAGTAACAGGATTAATTTTCAGGAGAAACGTTTTCTCTAAGCGTTTAGTGGGTACCTAATAGTTAGTTAATGAAATTAGTAACAAGTAGATAAGTATTCTTAAGTCGCATAAAAATTTCGTAAGCTACCGCAAAAAATAAATTTGCATCACATATGTTCCTGAAGCCCCGATTCGACCAATCTTAATCCGATACAAAATCTATGGTATAGCGCTGTCATTCTGTACAATTCTGTCATTCTGTTTTATACCGTACCATGAGGGAATCTATGGTAATGGTATGTAATACATTAACATAGATTCCCTCAAAAATCCGACAACCATAACCCTTAATACTAGAAATAAACACAAGCTTGCTGTTCCACATCTCAGACTTCATAAGATTGGTAATTCATTTGAAGGAATGAGTATTAAAATATTTAATAAGTTACCACAAAAGCTTGATGATTTACCAAAGCCTAAATTTAAAACACATGTTAAAAATTATTTAATGTCATAAGCCTATTATACAGTTAATGATTACTTAAATGACAAGAATTTGTGGAAATAATAAACTGTTCGCCTACACCCATGATACTGTACTTACAAATATTCTGGCGATTAAAAAAGAGTAACTGGCGAGTTTCTTGCCGGATCTTCTCGTCAGAATCAACTTTCCGATTCCGGTGGTAGAATCACATTATATTTATTCATTTCTTAGTATATATTATGTATCGACATATATGTTTAATTACATGTATAATATACATAGCTATAATTTATATTTTTCATGTGTGACGATTTGTAAGAGCTGTATATAAGCCTGTGCAAATAAAGTAATTTTGAATTTTGAATGAACTTATCCGAGAAAACAGTTTTACCGTGGGAGAGTCACGCTTCGGCATGAATGGGCCGGCTCGACCGGAGCGATACCACGGCCTCACAGAAAACAGGCGTGAAACAGCACAGTTTTCGTGTTTCGCTGCGTGAGTGAGGGTACGTGCGCACTTGTAACTCCACTGGTGTTGTCGGGTGTACGAGTAAGTCCAACAAAGTAAAGATAGGTAAAAATGGTAAGAAACAATATACTTATATTGGTAAATGGATTAAGTTAATGGTAAATGGTTATGGTCATGAGGTGAGCACACGCAGCGAGATTGGTGACCGATCGTGAACTAACTAAGTTCGTGGTCAGCGTGAATATCACATAAAAAAAAAGAAAAAAGTTAACTGGCCACACCACAAAAACAATTATACAAAGAATAAATCAATCGTGACCAAACATCGAGTTATTTTTAAAAAAGTATTTAAATGCTTCACCAAATCCGTTACGGAAGAACCAATCCTGTTTCAACAAAAACCAATTACGAATTTCATTGCGCAAACCAGTAGGAAAACGTCACTTTAATCCATATGCTTTTAAATTAAAATACCAATTAAAATCAACCCGTCAAAAACACAAACACTTGGACCAATTCGACCGCAAAATCATATTCCTGGTTGGGTTAACTTACGAGCTGCGAACCGCACAGCCATAGTTTAAAGATTACCGGTGGAATAACTTTGTTGTGTGATATGTGACAGACGAGCATACGTGGCCGAGCCGTGTGGTCCCGGCAGAGTAGAATAGGCCACCCTCACTCTTACCGAGGTGTCGTAAAAGGCGACTAAGGTAAAGCTGCTGGCATGATCATCAGCACCCAGAGAAGGAAAACTCTGCATTTATATCAAAACCCTCGCCAACCCGTCTGCCAAGCGTGGTGAGTATGGCAATTACCCCTCATGTGATTGAGGGAGGCCCGTGCCCCAGCAGTGGGGACTTAAATGGGCTGATGATGAGCATACGGATCACAATCGATCACAACACGATCACAAACAATTGCCGCCGCCCATGGATAGTCAGCTATTATATACCTACCTACAACATACCTTTTGGACCGTGGGAGAGCATTCGGCTTGAATGGGCCGGCTCGACCGGAGTGATAACACAGCCTCACAGAAAACCGGCGTGAAGCAGTACTGTGCTGTGTATCGCTGCGTGAGTGAGGGTAATGGAGGCCCAATCCGGGGGTAAGGGGGGGTTGGCAACACACTTGGGATTCCACACCATCCATTAGGTGATCCATCTGCTCGTTTACCACCTATCACATAAAAAAACGAGCATACGAATCACCTGATGGTAAACGATCGCTGCTGCCCATGAATGGTAAGCTCTATTACTCCACTAAAACAGTGGAGCTTACAATTAGTTATTATTACTGATGTGCCGTGTGGTCCCCGGCAGAGTAGAATAGGCCACCCTCACTCTTACCGAGGTGTCGTAAAAGGCGACTAAGATAAAGCTGCTAGCATGATCATCAGCACCCAGAGAAGGAAAACTCTGCATTTATATCAAAACGCTCGCCAACCCGTCTGCCAAGCGTGGTGAGTATGGCAATTACCCCTCATGTGATAGAGGGAGGCCCGTGCCCCAGCAGTGGGGACTTAAATGGGCTGATGATGATTTAAAGCAACAGCTTTATTTATTTATTTATTTTACAACTGTATTGCACAAAACGATACAAATAGGCGAACTTAATGCCCAGAGGCATTCTCTACGCAGTCAACCTTTGGGTCATGCAGAATGGACAATGTGCGGCGAAAAGAGGACTTATGTAATAATTACAATTTTCTAATAGAAATACGTTTATACGTGTATACTTATTCCTAATTATGTATAAAATACTTATAAGTTATACGTATAAAATGAAATATGTATATATATATATATATACTAAGTCTTATCTAAAAGTAGAGATGCGAAAGTATGCTCACGAACCCTTTTGTTGAAGCCATCTTTGTTATGAGCGGTTTTTAATGGTATAGGCAGCGAATTCCAAAGCCGTATAGCCTGCACGGTGAAGGAGTTGGTGACAAACGAGGTGTGGTGTCGCGGGATGTAGAGACGAAAACTGTCAGAAGAACGAAGAGAGCGACCATGAGATTGGCACAAATATTGGAATCTGTCCTTGAGGAAGGACGGAGAAAGGGGGTTGTGGAGAATATTAAATAGAAAACAGAGTATCCGACAGTTGCTACGCTGACGTATGGGGAGCCATTTAAGGCGATCGCGAAAGGCGGAAACATGATCGTATTTTCGAAGTCCAAAGATAAAACGAATGCAGTTATTGAGAAGACGATAAAATAATAATAATATAATAAAATATATATTGCTTAATATAGGCAGACGAAGCATGCGGCCCATCTGATGCTAAATGGTAACCGCCGCTATTTACCATTCTGACATTTTAACAAAGCCGTAAAATTCACGTCCTATTCAAAGAGTCTAACACAATTACACAAAGTGACTACCTCACATTCATCTAAAAGTGCTCACTCGTACATACGTTGTTAAACATCGTAACTCAAATACCCTTCGCGTATTTATTCAAATATTAACTTGGGTTTCCCCGTTTTCCATTTGCTTTGTTAAGTCCGCTATATAGTCTTTTTTCACGATGATCCGACCAAATAACAGGTGCTGCATCCTTGCCAAAGTTCTACGAAGTGGTTTAGAGATCAATGGAAAAATAAATAAATAAAGATGTTTGTTCAGTGTCTGGGTGTAATATATGTAAGTATTTAAGTATATATTTGTGTTCCTCTGTTGTCTGATATCTGTATACAAGTGCTTAAGCTACTTAGTACGGAATCAGGTCAACCTATGAGATGTTGTGAGAATTATTATTATTATTAAAGTATTAAATAAATGGCCGTGTAGTCACCGGCAGAGTAGAATAGGCCACCCTCACTCTTACCGAGGTGTCGTAAAAGGCGACTAAGGTAAAGCTGCTGGCATGATCATCAGCACCCAGAGAAGGAAAACTCTGCATTTATATCAAAACCCTCGCCAACCCGTCTGCCAAGCGTGGTGAGTATGGCAATTACCCCTCATGTGATTGAGGCAGGCCCGTGCCCCAGCAGTGGGGACTTAAAGTGGGCTGATGATGATGATGATGATGATGATTAAATAAATATTTCACAACATTGATCTGACTCCGAGATAGGTAGCTCAAGCTCAACACAACACAAGTAACACGTAACACAGGTGGTGTTACGTGTTACTTGTGTTGTGTTAAAAGTTTGTTTGTTTAATGATTTTCAGTGAATATGATCCTCAGTCCTAATGGCAAAAGGCCACTCGGCCGTCCGAGATATCGCTGGAAGGATGAGGTCGAAAAAGACTTGCGCGGACTCTCGGCAGATGACTGGCAGGAGGTGGCGCAGGATCGACCAAGATGGAGGCTCTTACTATCGGAGGCCAAGACTCACTATGGGTCGCTGCGCCAACCTAGTTAGTTAGTTAGTTATGATCCTCAGTAATGAGAGACCAAGTAGAAGAGACAGATATAGCCTTGTTTATGTTAGGTGCTAGACGAGGAGACAAATCACCTGATGGTAAGTGATTGCCGCCACCAATGGACAACACCGGTAGAGTCACGCTGCCAACCTGATAATGATGATGATGCTCCTAGACCGATTTCGGCCACAGCGACTACATATATATTGAATAGCCCTATCGTGCGCTCTCATAATAATAATATCCTCCAACCGATTACTGCTACGGCGGCCAATCTCAACGATCAGCCACGTACGCATGCTATATTAAAGTGTTCAAGTGTGTGCGCAAACACAAGTGCACTCTCTATTTCCTAACCCTCATATTCCGATGGGACATTACTGTAACACGACCGGAGAAGGATCGGGCGCAGGACCAACAGCTTATCGTGCTTTCCGAGGCACGGGGGTACAAAACCGCCAACTTCCAGACTCCGGGCTGACACTAAAAAATTCTTACCAAAAACTTAGCTACAAATTTTTACGTTCGATCCCGACCCCGGGATCGAACCCGGGACCTCTTGCGCAGCCGTCACTTTAAAGTGCGACCCACTAACCACTGCGCCACCAAGGCATTCAAGCTCTCATAATATAGCCGCTTTAGCCAATCTTATTTTTAAATGCGCGGGCACATAAAGGGCATGTTAGGACTCCATTAACAGTAGCTATTATAGGCTATGGTTGTCTACCCTTTAAATTATCTTGCTTGGCATCAAGGCATATTCTTCTTGCTTCTTCGAAGACTTGCACCTTTGCGCTGCCAACGTATAAGGATACCGCAAGGCCCAATTCGGGTGGAAGCCCCTACCACCCAAATTAGCCTAACACATTCGTCACACTGCACAGGCGCTGCTAGTATTCTTTGATGTTGTGGAATCACTCCCATTCATGCCTAAGCGAGGCACTCCCACGATAAAACTAGAACGCAAGTGAAAACCAAACTCTGTGAGATTTTTCTTAAGGCGACGGGGTAGGGCACACTTGCGACGCCAATTGATTTTAATTGTTAGTTACCAAAACAAATATATTTTAAATAATAACGGGGCTTCAGTCTCTCGGCAAACCCATATACTATTTATTTAATAACCATGCCCAAATGTTGGGTGTGTTTTTGTACTAAAAAAATTGATTCACGTCTAAAGTGGCCGGTTTTTTCAGTTATTCAAAATTCGAGTGCAAAACCAGATCAAATAGCTAACTATAAGTATTAAATAAATAGGTGTTGACCGAAAGACTGAAGTCTCCAAGTTGTTTAAAATAGATCTGGTTTAGTAGCTAACAATTGAAATCAATTGGCGTCGCTAGTAGGGTATACCCTTTACCTTAATCGGAGTTTTTGTTTATGGGAAAGAGGGCAGACGAGCAGACGCGTCACCTGATGGTAAGCGATTACCGCCGCCCATGAACACCTGATTTGACGGATTCGGATCGGTCTTTGTGCGAAACCTCTCTTACTATGAGTTTTATACTATGTACATACACACGACAACGAACACATGCCAAAGTTCACTAAACTATGAACCTTATTTCCTGAACCAGACAAGTTTAGATATGAAAGTACACATGTATTAACATATAATATAAGTAGGTACACTTAGTTAATTAGTTAAAGTTATCTACTTACATGCAGACAGTTTTAAATAAACACATGGATTTAGATTCTCTTCATGTGGTTTCGTGGCTTCATTTTTATGTTTACTTAATGCCAATGGAATTCTTCACGCGATATTTTTCATAGGTCACTGACATCTTGTCATTAAAGTCACATACACACTAATATAAAATAACTATAATTAATTAAGGTGACGGGTAGGGCACACTAGCGACGCCAAACGATTTTAATTTTTAACTACTCAACCAGATCTATTTTAAACAATTTCTGGGTTACAACCTCTAGGCAAACACTAATACTATTTTTTAAATAACCATGCACAAATGTTGGATCCGTTTTTGTACGTAAGTACGCGCACTGTACGTACGGCCGAGGCCGTCGTGCAGAAGGTGGCGGAGGCGTCCAAGAACTTGGTGGCGCCACTGAACCTTAAAAGGTCGTACGCCCTGGAAAGCCAAACATTTTTTTATTTAACTTCCGAGTATTTTTTTCATGGTAAGCAAAAGGACCTTTTCACCTTGGGAGCACCCGGAGTGATACGACGGCCTCACAGAAAACCGGCGTGAAGCGGCACTGTGCTGTGTTTCACTGCATGAGTGAGGGTACCGGCAGCCCAATCCGGGGGAAATGAAGTTCAAAGATTGGTTGCGGACTTGTGACTCCACTGGTGTCGCGGGTGTCCATGGGCGGCGGCAAACGCTTACCATCAAGTGATCCATCTGCTTGTCTGCCATCTGTAATAATAAAAAAGAGCCCACCTTATAGTTACAAAAGACACGATGGCATTTCAACACTTCCGTATGGAAGTCGTAAGCGCTCATTGATTTTGGTTCCTGTTTACATGCAACATAAATATTATGCAAGAACAATCTTACAAATCCCAACAAACCCGTAGTATAATATCGCCAAGTTCCGAACATTTCCCTTGCATGTCTACAGACGTAAAGCTGGATAATCTGTGAACAAAGAGAAATGCCCGCAAGGCTGCGCCGGGTACGGTACGAAAAGAAAACAGCGGCGAGTCAGAGATCTCGATAATCCCTGAGGATACACGTAAAGCTAAACGATATCAATGAGCGTTTAACAAGTTGTTAAGTAATTTTTAATGTTCGTAAGGGTACCTTAGTGTACCCTTATTTTTTAAGCCTGGCAAAAACGTATCTTTCAAGAGATTGGAACATTTGCATCTGGATCAGTGCAGAGATGCGGAACAGCAAAACGCTTCATTTGGAACATGGACTCTCAGAATGTATCAATACGTGGATTAACATGATATTTATTATGTGAAACAACATTGTGTAATATTGTGTATTGTGTGCCGTGCTCCGCCAGTCCGCTCGTGACCACGGCTGCTGTAACGTAGCCGAAACGTCGAGCCAAATATGTGAGTACACAATGTTGTTTCACATAATAAATATCGTGTTAATCCCCGTATTGATACATTATAGTTATAATGCAACGCGAAAATCTAAAAAACTATTTATGGACTCTCAGATAAATCATTCCGCTTATCCGAATAAGCGGAATGATTAATAATAATTATTATTATTTATTATTAATAATAAATAATAACTGACGTGGATCCGAATCCACGTCAATTATTTTTACCTGGTAGACTAGTCTATTCAAAATATTCATTTTCACTCTCAATTGTATCACAAACCTAATAACATAAGCGCTGTATGAAAACATATTTTTGTTCTCCTTTACTTTTACCTACAGTTAAAATAGACCTTTCAATAAAAATAAAACCCCCAACCCTATTGCTAATATTTAGCCCCGATTCGACCATTATTTATCCGTGGATAAATCTATGGTATAACGTACAAATAAGATCTTTATTAGCTTGATGTCTCCAGCAATAGCTGTATACTCGTAAGTAAAAGCGAAGGGTACTATTATGAGATACTTCAATATGTCGATCGAATGTATCGATATAATGGAATTATGAGATTTATTTAATTTCAACGGCTGTCAGTTCTGCGGCTAATGTGACCAGACCACTGCCACTTCAGTTTGCTAATTCACTAGGCTATGTCGGTGACTCTGGTTCTCTACCGTAAAGTCCTTGAGTGGAGACCGCGACTCGGTAAGCGTAGTGTTGGACGCCCTGCGACAAGATGGGATGATGACATTCGAAGGCTGGCTGGTGTGGGCTGGATAAGAGTGGCCGAAAATCGGGAGCAGTGGCGTACATTAGGGAAGACCTATGTCCAAGAGTGGACGAGTGTAGGTTGCTGATGGTGATGATGATAATTTAATTTCACACATGATTTGCCTTGCATACTTCATATTTTTGGAATTAACAGTTTCAGTTTTTAGGCTAAATATATATTTGTTTCAGTAATTTTGACGCATATTTACCTACCTATATGTACGAAATAAACAATCACACAGCAATTCATACCTGCTTTTGTATTAAGTACCTATGATGCTCAAGCTAGATAATGTAGCTTAACAACTTGTGTTATGAATTTTGGACAACAGAAGACACACAAATAATTATAACATATCCAATTTTCCCACAAATGTTTATCAAGAATGGAAGCTCAACCTTTGACGTATGAGGCAGGTCACTACCAATTGCGCCAACAGGCCAGCAATAAAATTATACAGTACCTAATGTAATAAAAAATATCAGCTCTGATGTCGCATGAACTTATTTACAAATATTTAACTCGCAAGGATCAAAGCAGAACATTACGGATAAGTATTACAATCAAGGCAGTTACCAAAATATTTATTTATTATTGTAAGGTACACAAAAACAGCAAACTAGCAAAAGCAGGTTTGTGTGGTCCCCACACAAACCTGTTTTTGCTCGTAAAGGACATCCTCGTTTTTGGTCCAAGTTCCGGCCAGATTTTTTTTTGTATTATTCTGTAGTACTTGTCCACCGTCTGCCGTGTGGTCCCCGGCAGAGTAGAATAGGCCACTCTCACTCTTACCGAAGTGTCGTAAAAGGCGACTAAGGTAAAGCTGCTGGCATGATCATCAGCACCCAGAGAAGGAAAACTCTGCATTTATATCAAAACCCTCGCCAACCCGTCTGCCAAGCGTGGTGAGTATGGCAATTACCCCTCATGTGATTCAGGGAGGCCCGTGCCCCAGCAGTGGGGACTTAAATGGGCTGACGACGATGACGATGTGTCTCGTTGTCTAACGCCTCTCAGAATCTACGCCTCTCAAGTTTGCGATGTGATATTTTGCGAAACGTTTTTTGGCCAAACATAAGTAAACCTGTGTTCGCCGTGTGGGCCCCGGCAGAGTAGAATAGGCCACCCTCACTCTTACCGAGGTGTCGTAAAAGGCGACTAAGGTAAAGCTGCTGGCATGATCATCAGCACCCAGAGAAGGAAAAATCTGCATTTATATCAAAACCCTCGCCAACCCGTCTGCCAAGCGTGGTGAGTATGGCAATTACCCCTCATGTGATTAAGGGAGGCCCGTGCCCCAGCAGTGGGGACTTAAATGGTCTGACGATGATAATGATGACACAGGTGGCACGTCCCTAAAATTATGTAAATATAAGTAAAACTCAAATTAACACTTACCTATGAGAGACGTAAATTTTCAATACGTATAATTGACCAGGGTAGAAATCAAACCCACAACCCTCGGAACTTGAGGTATTATTACCAACTGAGCTACCGGGATAGTATTATGTGTTTTACCTTAGATATGACAAACCAACATCTTTAACGATTTCTACTGAAATATCTGTTGTACGAATATAAATAATAAATAAACCGGTACATCCGAAGAATACGTTTCAATACTTTACATGAAAGCAAATCGTAATGTTCATCATCATAATATTATTACATATCGCACATCCTCTGAAAAACTGTCATAACACAAAAAGCTACTTTTGAGAAAAACGCGTTTTCAATATTGGTTACTTCATTAATGTTATTGCTGAATTATCAATGCTGTGTTTTTGTTACAAACTATTTTAACTGTTGTCGAGTTTAATAAAGTCTTTTCTAGAATGTAAAAAAGGTTTAGAATTAAGAAAAAAGGCGTTTACGCAATGTGAAGGTGTTCTTGTCTTATGACAGTTTTTCACAGGATGTGCGATATATCTAATAACGGCCTCCAACTTGGAAAAAGGGCAGACAGATGATTGTAATGAAATTAATCAGGCGATCGACGGATCGCCTGATTGGCGATGCTACGATGTGATACATAAAAGAAAACATTCATGTCGTGTTCCTTACCTGCCACATCCTCACTACTCATCTTGCGAGCCATCGACAAAGAATATCGATACAAACTCCATTTTACCCGTCTCTAAGTGCGATGCAGTGCAAATCTAAGCTCAGTTGGATATTGAAACGTCTAAATCCTCCTTCGATCTCGAGGGTAATTTATTAAATTAGCTCACCCTCACATTTTAGTTTTATCATCTGCCAGTTCACGACGGTTGCGATTTCAATAGGAAATGTAATTATTAAATGAACGTTGGTCTTTTGTTTTTCGTAGCGCAACATTTGTTAGAAATCGTAGCGCATTTTATATCAATAACTGCAATAAAAAAAAGCAAATCATTTTAATGATGATAACGGCCTGTTGGTCTAGTGGTTTAAGTACCGGGCCGTGATCTCGGGGTCCTAGGTCGAGCAAAAAGTTTGTTTCGAATTTTTCGAACATAGCTCGGGTTTGTGATCACCAATCCGCATTTGGCAAGCGTGGTGATTAAGCCTAATCCAATCATAGTAGAGATGACTGGTTTCTATGACAGAGGCCTTTGCCCTGCAGTGGGACAGTTATAGGCTGATTGATACTTTACCCTGCCATGATATTAGGTCATTTTAATGATATTATCTTCTATTCTTTCAGTTCTTTTATTGTTTCTACAAATAGACTTAGGCCCGATTCGACCAATTTTTATCCATGTATAAATCTAATGGTATAACGTCAGATTTGTACGGAAAGACAGGGACCTTATACCGATACAAAATTAAAAGTATATCGGTACAAGCTTCGTCAAATCGGCACTTAAATAAAATGCAGAGACATGCTTATTATTATTATTATTTGATAGAAATGGGGTGAGCCCTGCGTCTCATAGCCACTGCGACCGGTAGATGATCTATTGTGGCAGCCCCATAACCTATTACAGCACCTCATGTAGCTCCAGTTCCAGGATAAACCCGAGAATGGAGCTGGGGAGCCTTTGATCTCATCTGCTGAGATCATGTGTGCTCCTAAGTGCCGCCTTCTGCAGCGGTGCAACGCTATGCACTCGCCGTGGATAATTGTTTCCTCGTCCTCGCAACAGAACCTGCAGATTTTTGTATCTGAAAGACCCATGTTGTGCAGGTCCTTGTTTAATTTGCAGTGCCCCGTGAGGGTCCGAGTGAGTGCCCTAACATGTCCTCTACTCAGTTTTATTATTTCTACAGCTCGTCTCTGATCGAACGCCTGTATCAACGCCTTAGTCTTTTCCAAAATTCAGTGCTTTTTTTATGCTCCCATTCTTTTAACTCGAACCTGACGATGCAGGCTGGAACGCCACTTATTGGTTCCGGTCCGAGTAGTGGGCTCTCTGCCCCGGTCTTTGCTAGCACTTCAGCGACTTCGTTGAGAGACATGCTTACCTATTTTTTTTTAATTATCATACATGCCAATGTCGCATTTAGATAAAAAATATCTTGCTAAATAACGAAACGAATCATCATCATCATCATCATTTCAGCCAATAGACGTCCACTGCTGGACATAGGCCTCCCCCAATGTTCTCCACACAGATCGGTCCTGTGCCGCCCGCATCCAATGGATTCCCGCGATCTTCACCAGATCGTCGGTCCACCTTGTGGGGGGCCTGCCACGGCTGCGACTTCCTGTACGTGGCCTCCACTCGAGGACCTTTCCGCCCCAACGGCCGTCTGTTCTCCTCGCTATGTGCCCTGCCCATTGCCACTTGAGGCATGCAATCCTTTGGGCTATGTCTGTAACCTTAGTTCTCCTGCGGATCTCATCATTTCTGATACGATCACGCAGGGAGACTCCGAGCATAGCTCTCTCCATTGCTTTCTGAGTGACTTTGAGCCTCCTTAATCGGCACATTGTAAGCGGCCACGTTTCGGTTCCGTATGTCATCACTGGCAACACACACGCATTGAAGACTTTCGTCTTGAGACACTGCGGTAGGTGGGCCGAAAATATGCTGCGTAGCTTCCCGAACGCTGCCCAGCCGAGTTGGATTCGTCGATCGACCTCTTTCTACGAAACGAATAAAAAAAACTAAAAGTTTCCAAATTTTAAAATATTCATCGAATTGATAGGTACAATAAGTACTAACTCCACTCGGATGTATAAGTTTTCATTCCTATTATCGTGTGTCGTCCTAAAAATAAAAAATGCAAATCCAACTATGCATACAAATGTGTGTAGGTCTTATTTACGAGTATGATAACCCCAGAATATCTTTAGCAGTAGAGGGAACATATTCTATTCAAAATTCCCCTTATAGCTCTTCAGGGAGAGTCTGTGGGGAACGGTCAGAAAAATGTATCAGGCAAGTTCTCATTTTATTGACCTAGACCCCAAAAATTGTGTTCCGATTATCAGAATCGACGCAGGTGGATTTTTCGGCGTGAATGGGCTGGCTCGACCGAGAGATACCACAGCCTCACAAAAAACCGGCGTGAGCTCTATGCTGTGTGTTCTCTGCGTGAGTGAGGGTACCGGAGGCCCAATCGGTGGTGTTTAAAGGTTGGCGCACTTGTGGCTCCACTGGTGTCGCGGGTGTCTATGGACGGCGGCAATCGCTTATCATCAGGCGATCCGTCTGTTTGTCTGCCAGCTATCACATAAAAAAGGTAACACAAATAAAACTGAAGTAGTTGGTAATTAACATAATATTTTTCTACCACGTTCCACAGTCATGTGGAAAGGTTTGACTGCAGCAATCATTACGACGAAGAACGCACTCGTTTTTAAAGGACTGGCAACGAATCAGCTACTCGTACCTCTCTAATTTTACAGATGCATAGCCCGTAAATATACGGCTAGACGCTTTTTTCTACATGATAGGTGGCAAACGAGCAGACGGATCATCTGATGGTAAGCGATTGCCGCCGCCCATGGACTCCCGCAACCAGTGGAATCACAAGTGCCCTATCAACCTTTAAACCCTTTCCCCGGATTGGGCCTCCGGTACCCTAATTCACGCAGTGAAACACAGGACAGGATTGCTTCACGCCGGTTTTCTCTGCCGAAGCGTGGACTCTCCCATGGTTAAAAGGAGGGTCACTCACTACAATCTGTTATTTGATATTGAACCAAATAGCATTGTACCTACATTGAGTTTAGAATGAATTGAAGTAATTTGATAAATTTGGATAAGCTTCTTGTTCTCCGGTATTAAGAGTGCGGCGGAGCGTCGTTCAAATTCCATTCGTGGCGAGCTTCGCCATTCCTCGGACATCTCGCTGTCTCTGTTGCGCCATTGGCGACCCTAAGGTGAGAGTAGAAACAGCAAGATATCTGTTTGAAATTCTTAATTGTTGACATTGTGTAACTAGAGAATACAAGCTGTGTCTCCATTAAATTTTCATAATGAATATGTGAGTTTTTAATATAAAACAAATAGGCCGAAAATAGGCTGTTGACATCAAAAAATCTACGAAATGTAATCGCATATATTTTTAAATGGATAAATATTTTTAAGAGCAGGTGTTGACCGAGACATAAATAAATACTTCCTTAATCTGAGTAACAGCAATGAGTCGAGATATCCTCAAATTGCAAATTATGTTGTATGGGAAATACGTTGTTCGCCGGCTCCTTAATTTAACGCACAAGAAAACATTTAATCATAAATATGACATTAGGCCCTTTTGGTCTAGTGGTTAAGTACCGGGCCGGGTCCTTGGTTTGATTCCTGGGTCGAGCAAAAAGTGTGTCACCAATCCGCATTGGGCAAGCGTGGTGATAAGCCTAAACCCATCATAGTAGCGATGACTTGATTTCTATGATGGAGGCCTTTGCCCTGCAGTGGGACAGTTATAGGCTGATACTTTACTTTTTACTTTTATGACGTGAGGCTTTGAAAACTCAAAGCCTCATGTCATAAAATGTCATGCACCTGATCCCTCTCCGATCGTATCACACTTATGTCCCATCGGAATATGAGGGCAAGGGAATAGAGAGTGCACTTGTGTTTCCGCACACACTTGAACAGTATAAATTCGACGAATTTAGAAAAGTTGTAGAACAAATATTGTTCAGAATGATTGGTGGGATGTAAATATTCACAGATACACCCTGTATACTTCAGTAACTAATCCAATCATAATTTTATGGAACTCTTATTACATGAGGAAACTACCAGGTTTAATATTAAGTTCCAAATAATTCATACGGAATAGTAAATGTAACTTAATTATAAATTCACTTGTAAGCAGGGCCCAGGGAGCCAGTTGTTACATTGAAATGAATTTGTAATTACGTCCTATGTAATATTTAGTTTAGTGATGAATTCAGGAAACATAGATGTGTACCTTACTCGTATAAAGTCGGGAGCTTGTGATGATTCTGACTTTTGACAATGTGTAGGTAGTTTGACAGTGTCCACTCACTGGTGTCCACTTACTAAACTCAACTCATTCGTTTTGGAGCCCAGGGTACGTTTGCACCATGATTCATTGACCTTCGAAAGTAGTGCTATCGATACTATCAGAGCTTATGACAACACCACTCACATACATTGATCCGACTCCGAGATAGGTAGCTCAAGCACCTGTGTTATGGATATCTATCAAAAGTATCGATTCTACAGGTGTAGGCCTGTTTGACAATATCGATAATATCAATACTATTGCTATAACGTCTACGTAGTCTATCGATGTGGAATATCGATAGGCAACTCTATTTAACATGGTGTTCGAACTTTTTTTATTGAAAAACACAATCGAAAACGATTTTAATTATTTCCTTTGTAAAACGGTTTTGCCAAATGGTAAAAAACGGAACCCTCATAGATTCGTCATGTCTGTGTGTCTGTCCGTTATGTTGAAGTTAGTTATTAATATATATTTTTTCTAAACTTAATACTTTGCGCAAGATATACATGTATCATGAAAACCAAAAACGAAAATTGGTTTGAACTAGATCTTCTAAGTAGTTTTTTTAATAACCTTTATAAACTGAAAACCACAATTTACCTTCCATATATCTTACTTGCTGCTATGGAACCCTTCATGGGCGAGTCCAAATCGAACTTGGCCGGTTTTTTACAGAAAGTCTTCAGAATGAGACTCATAATTCACAGCTGAAAAGAAATATCTCTCTAAGATGTGTAGCCAAGTCAAGCAAATATTTCAATTTCACCAGGATGCAGATGGTAGGTAACTATATTATGGATCTAATATATCAAGAGAACACTTGTTTATGCAGGTAAGAATAAGTGTAGCTACAACTCTGGAATTCTTATGTTTACACTTTGTACATATTTTAGAGGGTGAAAAAATATAAATATGTTTGTATGGAATGGCCGAACCAAGTCATTCTACTCGTGAATGGTTTTTTTTTACATTTCCTTTTTGAACGTAGTTAATAACAATATTTCATACTGTTGTGTTAACATCTCTCTCTTTCAGCCTAGGGTCAAGTAGGTCTCCTTCAATCCACGCCACATGCCATCGATCAATCTTGTGCCGGATCCACTTTTTCCCGGCAGTTCTTTTTATGACGTCCTCTCAAAGCATTTAGGGTCTCCCTGGTGGTCGTTTTTGATTCCATGGTCGCTCTTGAAGCAGCCCTTGCGGCATGGATCACTTCTGTGTGCCATATGACTTGCCCAATGAGCAGTACTCATTCCCACTTTATCGTGGCCACGTGCTTGATGACATCGTTGACCCTGCTCTGTTGTCTGAGCCACTCACTAACATAGATGAATAAACCTATTTGTTCTACAATTCGACCGGTAGTCTAACAAACAAAAATACGTAATAGTAATAACTATGCAGCTGTGACGTCATCGCCATCACAGCACAATATACACAGCACATCGCAACATTTGCTTATTCATTCGCAAACAACATTTTTACCGCCGCCATTCGCAAACATATTAACTTTCGTGAGATCCAACATATTTTAATCTACTAGAAGTGTAGATAGCAACAATAAAGCATCCAACCATCCACTTAAGTTTCCAAGATTATTTTCAACTTTCAAGTGGAAAATCCTGCGACTGAGTTTTTTCCATTTAATCTTACGCGGAGATTGAGTCGACAATAACACAATCCCAAGTGTAAAGGATATTTTACTTATGTAGCCCCAATAAAGGTGTTTGAAAACCGGCTGCTTACTCGTGTGGTCATGAAAACCAACGTCGAGGTTGGTCTCATGGATCAGCACCGACTATTGCTGAGCGGCCGCCTGTTTGGCGCATACAGGGATAATGTTGTCCTACTTTTCGTTATTATTTATGTCTAGGTTATGTTTCTTATTATGTTTCCTTGTTTTGTATTGTGCCAAATAAAGTTATCATTCACCCATTCATTCATAAATAATGCACTTAACTTACTTAAGAACAAATTGCAAAAGATTGCTATGGCCAAAAAATTCAAAGCTTAATGCTGTCTAGTACAGAACTTTTTTTTACTTTTATAGGAAATCCTTTAAAAATAACCTAGTCAGTACATGTTGAGCACAACCTCTCTAGCTAAGAGTTATACTACTGAAAATTAAATAATAATAGATTGTATCTTAAGGGAGCAAAGTAATATAATGATTACGGTGAGAGTGCTATTCTAAATTTTGAGCAAACTGAAGGATTCAAAGTCGGTATTCGTCCGAGCCTAACATACAGGGTGTATCTGTGAACATTTACATCCCTTTAACCACGTGTTCTACAAACCATTCTGAACAACATTTGTTCTATGACTTTTCGAAATTCGTCGAAAATTTTTGCGACTCCTCATATAAAATGACCAAGTCACGTGACTGACTTTGTATGAAAAGTTGTTTTTTTTTCATGCGAATTTCCAAAAGTCATAAAACAAATGTTGTTCAGAATGGTTGGCAGAACACTGTGTAAATGTTCACAGATACACCCTGTATATTTTGCGAGTTGATGATGAAAAGTAGAGTACGATACACTAACTATAACTGTGAGAAAATACAAGGCACTTTTCTTTTTTATTTCTTTGGCGCTGAACACTAAGATATTCCCTTAAGAGCCGGCAACGGCCTCATGTGTTGCAGATGTCTATTGGCGGCGGTAATTACTTACCATCAGGTGAGCCGTCTGCTCGTTTGTCCGCCATAATGTAAAAAAAAACTAAAAATACACGGTAAAGGTAATTGCAACGCATTTATAAAGAGTAATAACTAATACTGCCCGCTTAAAGCTTGAATGAAACACCACGTTTTTTTTTCCCAGGGGAAACCATCATGGCCGTCATCTTGCTACAAGTAGGGAACAAGGTGGTGTGTGGGACTGGAACCCTAACTAAAACCTCTGGGGTGTCCATCTCCGCGCAATCGCGGTCGGAAACCCCACAGCCGGGACTAGACCGTACCGCTAATCGCGCTCGCCGCTTCACAGCCGGCGCAATACAGCCCTTCAACGCTGTACGACCTACCAGGACACCCAGTAATGTCGTAACCCGCGGAGTCGTATGCTGAGCAAGCCACTCCCCAGCAGTAGATACGCTCACGTACTCCGAAAGCCCGTTTAGTCGCCTCTTACGACAGGCCGGGAAAACCTTGGCAGTATTCTTAAACGCCCCTAGCCACAGGACGTAAAACACCACGTTGGGTGAACTTAAAGGCGAACCTAAGCCGTTATTTTCGAATATGTACCTAGATATAAAACGTGGATGAAAAATAAATTAATTCCCCCTGGCAAAAAACAAAGGGGGAGACTGATGGAAATATTTTAATATCGTTACGGGAATTGATGTACGTACAATGACCAGCTAAAACCGATGAACAAATACATTTTCAGGCGTAGACTTTTAATAACGTAGCCACAATTAGCCGTTCATAATTTTACCATCGGAATGTTCGTCTAAACAAACCCACTAAACCAATACAATATTGTTTTTTCCATACCATTTACTCGGTAACGCTTAATTATTCATGTAACTTTGCCCCATCGATCGCATTGGGTCATTGGTTCTCAACCAGTGGTTCAAGGATTGATAGTCCAACAGGGCTAATTTTTTCTATGTGATAGGTGGCAAACGAGCAGACGGATCACCTGATGGTAAGCGATTGCCGCCGCCCATGGACACCCAGCCACCCGCGGCACCAGTGGAGTCAAAAGTGCGCTGCCAACCTTTAAATCCCCCTTTCCCCCGGATTAGGCCTCCGATATCCTCACTCACGCAGCGAAACACAGCACAACAACATGAAGCAACAGCTTCACGCCGGTTTTTTTGTGAGGCCGTGGTATCACTCTAGTTGCGCCGGCCCATTCATGCTTAAGCGTGGCTCTCCATTTGGTCAAGTACATGAGCCGTAAACACGATCCCCTCACCATGGATGATGAGAGGATGCCCATGCGGGGGAAGTCCGACGTAACGCATTTCCCCTGGGAAAACAAAAAATAATGGCTAACCATTAGGGATTAGAATAATTAATAACGGAATTGCTACCATGTCTAAAGAACGAAATGTTTCGTCAGTTTTCAAATTGATTCGTTTGATATGCTATGAGCACTTATTACCTTTCGTTTTGTCAGAGTAATACCTGTTACACAGAAAATTATGCTTAACTGTCAGATCAGAAAGTTCAGATTTGCTTGTAGCAACATTGATTCCTTTTGATGTAAAGTAAATTTAAAGAAGGTTGGCAGATGTTTTTAAAACGGTATGTTGGTACGAGTATAACTGATTCTTGCCGTGCAAGCGAAAATTTGCCTTAAGGTGACGGGTAGGGCACACTAGCGACGCCAATCGATTTTAATTTTTAGCTACTAAACCGGATCTATTTTAAACAATTTCGCGGGTACAACCTCTTGGCAAACATTTATACTATTTATTAAATATCCATGCACAAATGTTGGGTCCGTGCACAAACGCGAAAAATTGATTAACGCTAAAAGTGGCCGCTTTTGTCGTGAATCAATTTTTCGCGTACAAAAACGGACCCAACGTTTGTGCATGGTTATTTAATAAATAGTATAAGTAGTTTTTTTAGATTTTCGCGTTGCATTATAACTATAATGTATCAATACGGGGATTAACACGATATTTATTATGTGAAACAAGGCATTGTGTACTCACATATTTGGCTCGACGTTTCGGCTACGTTACAGCAGCCGTGGTCACGAGCGGTAGTCAGTCCGCTCGTGACATACATTACATTATAAATAGTATAAGTAGATCCGGTTTAGTAGCTAAAAATTAAAATCGATTGGCGTCTCTAGTGTGCCCTACCCGTCACCTTAAGGTGATGAACCTGTTTATTCTCTGTCCGTACCTTAATTTTCAGTTTGCAATATTTCGGCGCTGCCCGCTGTTACAAGGGCCACGGTCACGGTGTATTTCAAAAATAAGGTACACGATAGTAATTTCGCTACAAATTATTGTAATTTTAGTGACAATGTCAGTTTGAAACAGTATATTAGGGATACCCAAGTGTAGCAAAATGTTTGTTGTTTATTTTCGTTTACTTATGTGTTTTTATTACATTTCATTGTGTAAATATGTGGCATATTTTTGCTAATAGATAGATAGATATTCTTTATTGCACAAAAACAAAAAACAAGTATGATACAACAACAACACACAATATAATAAGCGTCTACACTAATGTGGTGTGTTGTGTGAACAAACATTGTACTTTCTTTAAAACAATGGCTTTAGAAGATGAAATTCTAATCACGTCAGGTCACGAATAGAAAAAAAGATTATTTGTTAGTAAAAGCAGCTTCTACGTGCTCTTTGCTGATATGGTCCCTATCATAGATTAAAAGGTTGAGAACCAATGTTTTTGATAGATAAAAACATGCGATAGTGTAGTTCCGCATTTATTGTGGGCAGGTAATTTCCTTTATCACTTGTGGATAAATATTACTGTAGAAATAATTATAATATATGATTCAAATATAACCTTTTGGAAATATTTTTCATAGATTATACAGGATATAATAATATCCTACAAAAGATTATGGTAACAGCGACCAATCGCAACGCTGGGCCACGTACGCATGATATATTATCATCATCGTCATCCCATTTAAGTCCCCACTGCTGGGGCACGGGCCCCCCTCAATCACATGAGGGGTAATTGCCATATTCACCACGCTTGGCAGACGGGTCGGCGAGGGTTTTGATATAAATGCAGAGTTTTCCTTCTCTGGGTGCTGATGATCATGCCAGCAGCATTACCTTAGTCGCCTTTTACGACACCTCGGAGGGTGGCCTATTCTACTCTGCCGGGACCACACGGCCAATTAAAGTGCTAAGTTATAGTCTTGACCGTGGAAAAGCCACGCTGCGGCATGAATGAGCCAGCTTGGCCGGAGTAATACCACGGCCTCACAGAAAACCAGCGTGAAGCAGCACTGTGCTGTGTTTCGCTGCGTGAGTTAGGGTGCCGGAGGTCCAATCCGGGGGAAAGGAGGGCTTAAAGGTTGGCAGCGCACTTGTAACTCCATTGGTGTCGCGGCTGTCTATGGGCGGCGGCAAACGTTTACCATCAGGCGATCCGTCTGCTCGTCTGCCACCTATCACATAAAAACCAAATAAGTGCTCAATTGAGGTGTGAGTTTAATGGAATAGAGAGCACTCTCTATTCCATTAAACTCATAATCGCGTGGAACACCTTACCGGAGAGCGATCGGGCGCAGGACCAACGTCTTAACAAGCTTTCCTAGGCACGAGGGTACATGACCGCCAACTTCCAAACTCCGGGGTAACACTATGAATTTCCATGAAAAAGTTGCATAGTAAATTTTCCATAGTAGTGTAGTCGCTCATCAATATTTTAACACACGGAGCCCAATTCTCGTGCTTGTTATATTTTGAGTACATGGCGGATATCACTTGAAAACCATACAAAAAAACTGTTTTAGTGATATATGTCGTATGAAAATAAATGTCACGAGCTCGAGAATTGGGGTCCTGGCAACAAAAATATGTCTGCAATCGATCAAATTCATAGGTAACATGTATTCCTATAAGTGTAATAGGTAAATTGAAACGATAAAACCGATTTGGGGTAAATCAGACCGAAATTAGGGGCTTCATTTACCATTTCTCTGAACCGGCTACGGGGATAAGGGACGATCTTAAAGTTTGGACTCGACTACGGAACCTACCTTGTTACTTATTCTACCGTCAGGGACTGGGAGTATGTTATACTGGTTGTACCTACATTACTCTCATATTCTAAGCCTTAGAAATCCTTTAAACCGTAGTATAAGAACCCTAGGCACCCCACACAACTTGAATAATATTGTGCAATAAGGGCCTATTTATTGATTCGTAGTATCGTAGTTACCTTTTGGTTTTTTTTTGTTATGGCTCTACCCGAAGATAATTCGCCAATGTCAAGTAACTTATTGAGAATAAGTAGGTAGTCAACAGTCGAAGTCAGTCAAACTCACAATCCCTCAATAAACCGCCGGTGTTATACGTTTTATCGACCTACAGATTCAGCGGATATCACTCTAAAAGCAATCGCGGGTTATAAGATTCAATTAGGCCCAAGCAAGTTGTCACAAGACAACGCACTCGACACACGATAGCAGTGTTAAAAACGATACAATCCAACGATTCTTATTATTAGGAACGGTTTGTGGCACTTCACTGCACAAATAAATACCAAATTTGCACACTAAAAACCACTAAACACTAATTTAAAACCTTTGAATTGCATCAGCCCACGCGGCTTGTTTTAGCCCTACCCGCCGAATCCTACCTTTTGGTTAAATTAACTATTGTTAACTGTCTAACTAATTGTCGTCAAAGTGATGGCGTCAAATTGACATAATTACTAATATTTTAACATTTTTAGCTAACTATTGCTAATAAAACACGTTTTTTAAATCAGTAGTTTAGTTTAACTACGGATCATATAATCCGTATGTATCCGATGTATTGATCCGTAGTTACCTTTTGGTTAAATTAAATATAGTTAACTGTCTAACCAATAGTCAAAGTGACGGCGTCGAAGTGACGTAATTCCCTAAATATAACTATTGGTTAAGCTAACTATTGTTCAATAAACACATTTTACCGATATTTCACCATTGATTACTTTTTTAAACCATTCGTTCAGTTTAACTATGGATCAAAAAATCGGTCATAAGTATAACATATAACAGTTTAAAGAATCTCAATAAGAAACTGAAAATGTTCTTAAACTAAAAATTTGAAGAGGGAAAATGATGAAAGTAAAGCAATAAACCATACTCGTGTCTATATATTTTTAATGCGATAGGTGGCAGAAAAGCATACGAATCACCTGATGGTAAACGAATGCCGCCACCCATGAAGTTCCGCAACACCAGGCTGTGGAGACAAAAGTACGCTACCAACCTTTAAACTACTCTTTCCCCCGAATTGGTCCCCCGATACCCTCACTTACTTGGCAAAATATAGCTCAGATGTTGCTTTACGCCAGTTTTCTGTGAGGTCCCCACGGACAAAACATATAAAATCTTCTTAAATCTCATATAAATCATTGTATCTCTGTATACCTAGCTCTTAAGTTTTGTATGTTGTGCACTAAAGAGTATCTATCTATCTATCTATAAAAGCCGACTTTTTTACATAACAATGTATATAATTAAACATCAATAATAATAATTAATAATTCTCACAACATCTCATAGGTTGACCTGATTCCGTACTAAGTAGCTTAAGCACTTGTGTTACAGATATCAGACAACAGAGGAACACAAATATATACTTAATTACATATATCAATAATAATATCAATATTTATAATATGCCAAAGCCAAGAAATGGATTGCTGTTTTTCACAATAATTACGAGTACAACTCATTACTTTAACTACATTCAGTAGACTGGGGTATGCACGCTCCACAATAGCTTCTTTCTCCACAACTCTCCGGTGCAGTGTGAAGCCGCTTCGTCAAGGTTCGGTTTTTTTCTTTTGAGGTACTGAACCTTAAAAAATGTTATTTATTTACAGATTAATGCTGATAATTGGTAATAAATGGTCAATTAATACCAATTTACTTTCTATTTCTCAGTCGTCACAGTCGTCATTATAGTGATAAGGCGTTAATGGTTTATTGCAAAAACGGAATTTTGACGCGTAAAGCATTAAACCTATTTTTATGCAAAGGTCACTGGTATACATTATTGTGGTATAACGTGGTAGGTATGAAATAAAACGACTACCGCAGAGTACAGTCGTAATATAAAGATAGCCAGTAACAAGACGTTTCAACAAGTCCTAGTTTTTTCGGTTTCACTATGATGTAATAAATAATGATAAATTGAAACCACATTACATACATTGTCCTGGTTTCAAACTAAGATTTTCCCTTGTTTTATCGAAACCAGGAACAATAAATCAATATCAGATATGCCATGTTACTTCATGCAACAAATTCTAAATACCAATATCTTATCTTTAAAACTAAGTTTCTTCTTAGCTACTTTAGGAAAAATTAAGTGGTCTCAAGCAAATTTTTTTTAATCAGTTCAATTCAAAATTATATTTTTGACTTCCTCCTCTTTCTACTTGCGTCGTTTGTCCTCAGTGCTGAGGATCGTGGTCTCGATGAGTGATTTTTTCCCGGACTATCTTCCACCAGCTCACTCTTTCCTCGGCCGCGCGGATCACATCACAGACTGTGGTGTTTAAGGTTGAGCTGATTTCATCGGACCAGCCTGCCTCTAGGCCTTCATCCGCTCACCTTTCACCGTCAGAAGTAGCTTCTCCAGATTATCAACTTTCTGGCGATTTGACCAAAGAACTCAAAGCTCCGGCGCAAGCATGTGGTGCTGAGTCTGACTGGTATATGGAGCTCGGTTCGTATATATTCATTAGTGCAATGTTCAGTTCAATGTATTCCGAGCATCCTCCTCCAAATTTTGAACGCGTCGATTCGTTGCCACAAGAGTGGCAACAAGATGCTTCTTAGTCCTCCTTCGTGATGTTCCTGTCGATCCATACACGGTCTAGCTGTGACATTGCACTCTTCGCCATTCCAATTCGTTTTATGATGTCCTTCTCAAGACCCTTTGTTGTTAATGATGGAACCCAGATATGTGAACTAACTTGTTTCACTGCTCGTTCTTTGTAACCTTTCCAACAAGGCGCACATTCCAGAACGCTTCGTTTCCAGCGCTCCTTTTTCCCGCGCTCGTGCAAACTCTGGAATGAGCTTCCAGCCGCGGTGTTCCCTGGTCGCTATGACATGTCCTTTTTTAAACGAGGTTTGAAAAGAGTTCTTCTCTCACGGTAAGCAGCGGCATGACTGTGCCCCGGCATTGTTGATGTCTATGAGCGGTGGTTACCGTTTACCATCAGACGCAAGCTCGTCTACCTACTATAAGCAATAAAAAAAAATTAGCCCTGCCCTATTTTGGCTGCGAAAAGTGATGTCGTCAGCGTAGCGCAGGTTCGTTATTTTCTTACCTGTTTACTTTTGACTTAGCTATAGAAAAAAAACGAGTCAGATTAAAGTAAAGACTTTTTCTATGAATCCAATAGTGACCTTTTTTTAATGGGGGTAATGCCGCCGGCTCAAGAGATGAGCCGACTACCTTATGCATCCACCTGGGGGCGGCCGGGTTATGTGGGGCTCTTCTTTGGCGGAGGGCTTCTCCCAAAGAGAAGCCAGGCAAAGGCATACCCACTAAGCCCCTTGCGGTTCTTCCTCATCGCCCATATTGGAGAATATCAGGGTGATACAGCCGAAGCCTCCCTCCACGATATTCCCCCGGCGGATGACCGCCTGTACGGCGGACTAGGTGGTTCCTGTACGGTGGTTCGCTCCGCCGCTTCCTTCGCTACCATGACGTGCTCACAGAAGGCAGCGAAGGCCTTCCATTCGCCATCGCTCGCTAGTATAGCTCTCGTTATACTAGGGAGGGAGAGGTCCTGGCCGACCTCCGCTACCAGCGCCTGACATAGGTCGAGACCTAATATAATATGGAACAGCTATTTAGCGATTATTGTCAAGGCACTGGCTACGCCAATACTGCGATAAAGTTGAAAAGCCCATGCGTGTAAGGTAATTCACGTTTTTTGGTAATTGGCCGTTTAACAAATTGCTTTCGAGCCGAATAACTGAACTAAGGGCCTTATCACTTCGCGAAATGAATTAAAGCGCCACCGCGCCGCCAAGTGGTTTTTTAAGTGAAAAGTGGAAGACGAGCAGACGGATCACCTGATGGTAAGCGATGCCGTTTACCATCAGGTGATCCGTCCGACAATAAACTCCATAATTGCTAAATCAATCAAATAATTATTATAAAGAGAAATCTCACAGGAAGAAATCATCACATAAGTGTCTCAAAAAATTTAAAATACATATACATACACACATATTTTACAACACCACATACATTGATCTGACTCCGAGATAGGTAGCTCAAGCACCTGTGTTATGGATATCAGAATCAACAGTGGGATAACAAATATAGACATATAATACTATGTATATATTATTATTGGGTATGTATGTATTGTTTATTATTATTTATGTAATGTAATAATATTAATATATAAAATAATGTATAATTCTGCCATTCTCAATTTCATTTGTTAAACTACTTTGCACTGCCTTCCCTTATTATTACGAATACGATATTTCTTTCCTCTACCCAAAGGTTGTCTGGAAGAAATCGCTACAAGCGATAAGACCGCCTTATTGTACTGTCTGTTGCTGTTGTATCATGCTTGTATTTTATTTTTGTGCAATAAAGAATATCTATCTATCTATCTAATACTTTTTTTGTAAATACCGACTTATAATACATAGCAAACACCCAGCCCAATACAAACATACATGTTCATGCACACAAATGTTTGTACTTCTAAAATTATTCATAACTCAATTTTTAACAAATGTTTCTTATTCGCCACAGTCAATATAAATCACTAGGCGTCGCTAGCTTCGTAGCGGTATCACCTTAAATTAAATTCGTTTGTGTTTGTGAAAATATCCGTGTCTATGAATTTATTATGGACCTAAAATATTTTTAGAGCCTCACAATGAGACTTACCTAATACACGAGTAAACAAATTATTTTATGTAGTATGTTTGCGGTGAGAGGAGAAAAAAATGTTTTGTTTTTAAATTTTTATAGTTTTTTTTCCCTCTTTTGTGTTATTTCTTGCTCATGAAAAATTACAAAAAAACTCGTCTCGCCGTAAATTTTCATACTATTTACACAAAATATATTTTACATAAAAAATTTAAAAAATTGCGGTATTATGCAAATAGTTTTATATGTTGTATGTATGTTTGCAAAATACTGTATTTGTAATGTAAACTGTTGTTTATCTAATAAATAATAATAATATCATAGTGCTCAAGTGTGTGCGCAAACAAAAGGGCACTCTCTATTGCCTTGCTCTCATAATCCGTTGGGACACCAGTGTGACACGACCGGAGAGGGATCGGGCGCAAGACCAACGGCTTAAAGTTCTTTCCGAGGCACGGGGATACAGACCCGCCAACTTCCAGACTCCGGGCTGACACTGAGAATTTCTTAATAGAAAAACTCAGGTAAAAATTTGGCCACCCGGGGATCGATCCCGGTACCCCAAGCGCAGCCGTCGTTTAAATTGCGACGCACTACCCACTGCGCCAACTAGGCGGTCGAAAATAGTATAAATAGAATATTAATCGAAAATCATCACCAGCTAAAATAAATTTCTGAAAGAACTAGTAAATATAGAAACAGTACATTGTAATAAAATAAAAACTGGCTACGTGAGAGTCGCAAGGAAATAATATGAATGGCAACGCCATGAATTCTATTTTTATTCCACAAGGGGAAACCTCTTGCTTTCATCTCACCTCAAATGTTGAGTGATCTGTCACTCCCTCCGTCTACCCTAATGTCACAGCCTGTTGTCACAATAGGGTCAAAAGAGGAAGCAAAGTTTACACGGTTTGGGGCCCTTACACATAGCGACATTAGAGAAGCAGTTTTCTTGTGTTGGCGAGCATAATTTAGCTCTCTTAGTGACCTATGTATCTATTTTGGGACCCTTAAATATAGCGACATTAGATATGCAATTTTATTGTGTTACACATAACGACATTAGACATGCAGTTTTCTTGTGTTAGCGAGCATTATTTAGCTCCCTTGGTGACCTATTTTACTATTTTGGGGCCCTTACACAAAGCGACATTAGATATGTTTGGTTGTGTTAACGAGCATTATTTCGTTCTCTTGGTGACCTATTTAACCATTTTGGGGCCCTTATACATAACGACATTAGACACGCAGTTTTGTTGTGTTAGCGAGCATTATTTAGCTCCCTTGGTGATCTATTTAACTATTTTGGGGTCCTTACACATAGCGACATTAGATATGTTTTGTTGTGTTAGCGAGCATTATATCGCTCTTTTGGTGACTTGTTTAACTATTTTGGGGCCCTTACACATATCGACGTTGGACATGTAGTTTTGTTGTATTAGCGAGTATTATTTAGCTATCTTGGTGATCTATTTAAAAACTATTTTGGAGCCCTTACACATAGCGACATTAGACACGCAGTTTTGTTGTGTTAGCGAACATTATTTAGCTCCCTTGGTGATCTATTTAACTATTTTGGGGTCCTTACACATAGCGACGTTAGACATGTAGTTTTGTTATGTTAGCGAGCATTATTTAGCTCCCTTGGTGACCTATTTTATCCCTTATTTTGGAGCCCTTACACATAGCAACGTTAGACATGTAATTTAGATACGTTAGCGAGCATGTAGCTCTTTGGTGACCTATTTTACTATTTTGGGGCCCTTACACATAGCGACATTAGATATGTTTTGTTGTGTTAGCGAACATTATTTCGCTCCCTTGGTGATTTATTAAACTATTTTTAGCTGGTTTTTTAAACAAATCAAAATAACTCTCTGTGGCAGACGAAAGAAAACGCGCATAAAAATAGTGAAAGAATATAATTAAAATTAATAAATAAAAAATACAAACCAAATTTCCAAGCAAGATTTTTACAACAAGAGAGAAACAAAAAAGCAATGACAACTTCTGTCAATATAAGTAAAAACATTATAAAAAACGAAATTAGACCCAAGGAGTCTGTACTCGACACCCTCCTTGTGTTGTTTAGATCGGCTGGGTGTGTAAAGAGATTTGAATAGTTTCCATTTGGTTATTGGATAGCCAATGTCAGGTCACAAGCATTATTAATCCCTGACGGAGAACGAAACTTTCACAGACTTCACAGTTAGTCTGTTTGTTTGAAAAAAATAATTCAACGTAAAAAAAACACGTAGGAACTAAAAAGTGTAAAATATAATTTTTAATACTTCATACACTTGACATAACATTTTATAACAGTACTGGAAAAAAGGTGTTACCGATGTCGGCGCCTGGCCCTACTATCATATTATTTTTTTCATGCTTTTTAGTGTCTCTTTTTCCCGGAAACCCGTCTTTAATAAGTAGGTACTAGTAGCCACTACTGTATATAGAAGAAAATATAATAATATAATTTAGATACGGGGTAGAATATAATGTATGGCTAAATGGGTATGTCACTCAAATCTTCCAATAAATTCTTAGGATGGAAAAGGTCGCAAAAAACCCTTGTTTTTAATAATTGACTGCTCAACCAATTTCCTCCAAGCAAATTACTGCGCCTTTGTCCCTTCGAGAAATGAATTAAAACGCGTATTCAAATGTCCCTAAATGTTAGGGAAGTGGAAAAATTTCATTCACGGATAAAGATTTTGAACATTTTAACATAGTGTATTTTCTAGTAAAACTGTAATACTTTAAATAAATGGTTCCGAAAACAATACTGAAAGAAAAAAATGAAGAACTAACAAATGTTGAGTTGAGACTTGGACTCGTAGATATTTATTTAGTATTTTTTATAGTGATGCACTATATTGGCTCTCCTCAGCCTGCTGGTGAGCAAAAGGAGATCCTGCAATGGACAATACGACAAAAATAATTACCATTTTTATACGCTTTTCGAATAAAGAAAGAATGAATGAATGAATGAATGAATATAACATTTATTTCAACACACGTACAGACAATAATAACACAATTTAAATATAACATAATATAATAGAGAAGCAGGATAAAACACATAGAATCGTGTGCCGAAAGAGGCGCCCGCTCAGCATAATGCCGTGTCGTAACAATAGGTTTGCTACGCCACGACGCTGGTTTTCAGCGGGTAACCCGTGTGTTGCGAGTCTGTCTCGAACCTTGAGCGAACAAAGAGAAAAAAAAAAATAAGAGGGAAAATAATTATTACACAATGCCCAGGACAGACACGCATCACTGGGGTAGCTTAAACAATAAATACAAAACAATATGGTTAAGCAAAACAGTAAAGAGAAAGAAAGAAAAAAGAGTGGAAGAAAAACCGCTGATATACATATATATACATGTATAAATAAAAAACAATAAAAAAAATAGGACAAATGATAACAATGTGCAACTAAAATTAAGATAAATAATAACAAACTAGACAGACAAAACGAATAATTATTATTTCTATTTTCCTCTCCCTTACATTTCTAATTTTTGCGCGCAATCAGTTGTGAGCGAGAGGTCCAACAAACAATCACAGACTAAGGAGAAGATACCGAAACAACAATCAAGTTCCATAACCAATGGGTGCCCTAGCCCTACGACGTAAGTGGCACCATCATTAACTTTAATGACTTTATTGACATATAATTCACTATTTAATTCTAATAATTCTAATTCGCTGTTTCACGCGGTTTCACCCGCGTCCCGAGGGAACTACTTCACGTATCGGGGAAAGAAAAAAAACCTGCCAAGTGCGAGTCGGACTCGCCCATGAAGGGTTCCGTAGCAGCAAGTAAGATATATGGAACGTAAATTGCGGTTTACGGTTTATAACGTATTAAAAAAAAACTACTGACTAGATCTAGTCCAAACTAATTTTCGTTGTTAGTTTTCATGGTTATGTACATCATATATTTTTTTAGTTTTATAATACATTTACTATAGAAGTTAGAGGGGGTGGGGGGGGGACGACACACAATTTACCACTTTGGGAGCGTCGCAAAGTATTGTTTAGAAAAGAACGATGTTAAAAACCTCGACATCATTTTTAAAGACCTATCCATAGATACCCCACACGTATAGATATGATTCAAGTATGGAGACCCCCCCCCCCCATTTTTTTTATTTTTTCTAAACTTTGTGTAAAAATCGTAGTGCGGTTAACAAAATACACCTGTCCTGTGTTTACCGATACACAGGACACTGTCATGGTGTTGACTGAATGCGACAAACCGAAAACACGGTGAACTGCGGCGGAACATTAGGGGAGGCATGGGGGAGTCAGGACTCCCTCAATATAGGCCTTGGCCTATGTCTAGCAGTAGACTGGAACAGGCTGAGGATGACGACGATAACGGTCAAGACACCTGTCTTTCCTGAACCGTCTCAAACATAACCAGTACACAGATATTGTTTAAGTACGCGGACTTTTATTTTAATTTAATTTGCTTTGAGAACAACGTATATTATCTAGGGCTAGACAAACCTAGTATGCTATAAAATACAGATTAACCAAAGCATGTATCTACAGTTCAAAAGTTTTTGCTATCTATATCTATATATCTTCTCTTCTTCTTCGTCTTAGAGTGTAATTCCCAGTTGCGTTCAAAGCTGTCGCTCTGGAGCCCGGGGTACGCTTGGAAAATGATTCTTGATATGGGGAGTCTGGTAATTACAATAAAGCGACTTCCGTCTGACCTTCGCAACCCTTTACAGGGGAACCAGACAAACTGTATCATGGTTACACGTTTGAGAAACTAGGTACTTGTCTAGTTGTTAACAATGCAAACTACCTTGCCTATGCTAAGCCGAGGCTTGTGTTAGAGTTGTCTTCCTAAATGTGTACAGAATGTTAGAAAAATATTGTTTCAAGTTGGTATAAAGGAGAAGAATAATTATGTTTATTGCTTAAGAACTAAGAACCAGCTAAGAGTAAATATTTCAGCTATTAATAAAGAATTTATTAATTGCTGAGATATTTACTCTATAATAAGTTTAATAATTTTATTTAATGTATTTATTTTATTTATTTATGTATTGTTATACTCGTTTATCAATAATTATATTGTGCTCTTAAATATGTGTGTGTGCGTGTGTTCGTGTGTGCGTGTGTGCGTGTGTGCGTGGTGTGTGTGTGTGTGTGTGTGTGCGTGTGTGTGTGTGTACGTGCGTGTCTGTGTCGTGCGTGCGTATATGTGTGTGTGTGAGAAAGAGAGAGAGAGGGAGTGTGTGAATGGGCGTGCTTGTATGTAGATGTTTGTACGATGTTTCCCGTGGGTATATATTATAATAATTATGCTTTCTTACTTTATAATTTTTTGTAACCATTCGTGGATCATATTTCTACATTTGAATTGTGTTGCTGAATGTATGTCTACGTCTTGAGATGTCTTATTGAATAAGAATTTACTCATAAAGCAATAATAATGCTGAGCAAATGACGTTCGAAATAATTCTGTGGTACAAACTTTATCCTTACGACATTTGTTATGATGAATGACCAAACTACCAGCACCTTTCTTTTTTATTAAAAGTCTACTAATGAAAAGTTGCCTCACTGATAAAACTAGCCGAAACGTGCAGGTCTACTCACGATGTTTTCTTTCACCGCCGAGCTAATGGTAGAAATACGCAACACAGATCTATCATCTATTCTTCTATTCTTACTATTTACATTTTAAGTATCCTACAAACAGCGGCTACTCTTATAGGTAATCCAAAGACACGAAACGCTTGCGCGATGTAATCGACATCTAACGCCATCTATTGGTATAAAGTGGGACTTAAGTCCCGAAAGTCGCGAAACGAGTGAGGGTGGGCGACTTGTTATTGTTAATTTATAAGGAAATAAATGAGAAAGACAGCGATAAGAATAATAGGTAAACCCTCAACTAAAATCACTTGCGCGATTCAATCGTTACCCTGCGCCATCTATTAATTCAATGTGGAACTTTTTAAGCCTCTAAACGTAGTGATTAGGGCAGGCCACTACAAAACAAATAAATATCAACCAATTTACTGTTAAATAAAGAATGGATAGGAAAAGTCGATCTTTTATGTAGAATCACATCCCAATTACTGTTTAGTTAATAAGACTGGAAGAACATAGAAACTTTCGGGAAATGAGAAGGGAAATCTATTCAATAAAGTCCCTTTTGTTTACTGGGAACTTGATTTAAATTGAATTTGTACTCATTGGGCGTTCCCTTTTTCGAAGGGGAAAGTATCAATAAACCATGACCGTGGGAGAGCCACGCTTCGTCATGAATGTGCTGGCACTGACAACTCTGCTTTATTTATTATTTATTTATGATATAGGTCGCAGACGAGCCGACGGATCACCTGATGGTAAGCGATTACCGCCGCCCATGTACACCTGCAATACTAGTGCTTTACAAAAAACTAGCGTGCAGAACTTACATTAATAAAAAATAGCGGATTTTTGAAATAAGCGTGAGTAAGTAAACCTTCACAAATTCATATAATCGTATGTTTCTATCTCGCTCTGCAAAATTGTGACCAAAACATTCATGAATTTAGAAATATCGTCGAACATCAAAAAAAAACAAAAAAAAAAACAATCACAAAAACAAAAAAAAAATTGAGACCACCGAGACATGACAGTGACTGACCAGCCTACAAAGGCGCGGCCGCCGAGGAGGACCTCGCGGCCCAAACCCTAATTACCCTGGACCCGGGAGGGCCAGGAGAAGAAGCCCGGGCAAAGAGCTTCGGCTCGAGGCCCGCACTCTCGCCCCACGGCGAGAAGGACCGCAGTAGTAGTAGAAATATCGTGAGAAATTAAATATTTTCTTCTACATATGAATGAAATGGGATTCCATGAGATTTGTTACTTCTTTTTGAATAATTTGTACAATGCGTAAAAGCGCACGAAGACGAATATTTTTGTGTGACACGACACGGCCTACTTGTCAGACTCGCCAATTTGCGACTGCGTGCAATTAGGCGACGGGGACCTAGTTTAAGGTGACGGGTAGGGCACACTAGCGACGCCAATCGATTTTAATTGTTAGCTACTAAACCGGATCTATTTTAAACAATTTCGGGGTTACAACCTCTCAGCAAACCTTACACTATTTATTAAATAACCATGCACAAATGTTAGGGTCCGTTTTTGTACGCGAAAAATTGATTCACGCTAAATGTGGCCGCTTTTGGCGGTAATCAATTTTTCGCGTACGCGTTGTACCCAACATTTGTGCATGGTTATTTAATAAATAGTATAAGTGTTTGCCGAGAGGTTGTAACCCCGAATTTTTTTAAAATAGATCTGGTTTAGTAGCTAAAATTAAAATCATTTGCTGTCGCTAGTGTGCCCTACCCGTCACCTTAAACAAACCACGCGGTTGAGACGAGTCACCTATCCTCCGCGGTCAATCTAAGGTGCAGCAGCGGCCAGTGCTGCGTTTCGTCGAGTGAGTGATGTGTACTAATCTAGGGAAAAGGAGGTTCAAAGGTTGGCAGAACACTTGTTAGCTCCATTAGTGTTGCGGGTGTCCATGGGCGGCGGTAGTCCTTTACCATCAGGCCATCCGTCTGCTCGTCTGCCACTTCTCGCATAAAACACATTTTGATATTAAATTCGTATGTAAAATACAAGGATGCTGTGGGTGAATGTGTGAGCTATTTTGAATAATACGAGGAAATATCACCATGTTATAACTGCGATGGCGAATGGTTATGGTGTTGTGCCAAAGCTCAAATGATCCCAGATACGATTCCCGACCAGAGGGCCAATTCTCTTTACCTCAATGTATTCTCGAGCACTCGAATGAAAGTCGAGTAAAAGATTTGTATAGATGAAACGGGCCGTGTGGTCCCCGGCAGAGTAGAATGGGCCGTGTGGTCCCCGGCAGAGTAGAATAGGCCACCCTCACTCTTACCGAGGTGTCGTAAAAGGCGACTAAGGTAAAGCTGCTGGCATGATCATCAGCACCCAGAGAAGGAAAACTCTGCATTTATATCAAAACACTCGCCAACCCGTCTGCCAAGCGTGGTGAGTATGGCAATTACCCCTCATGTGATTGAGGGAGGCCCGTGCCCCAGCAGTGGGGACTTAAATGGGCTGATGATGATGATGATAGATGAATTTATCAAATCACTAAATTCGACTGCAATGTCGATGGCAAGAGAATTACCCCTGAGGGGGAGACATGTTAAAATCAAAATGTCAAAACGCGATCATTGTCCTCCTTGTCTTATTAAACTAATTTTTCGGTCAGCAGCAAAAGTAGCTTAACCCTTTAGTACCATGTCAAAGTAAATGTTCTGTCTATTATAGTCCGCATCTGAGGAATACGTAAAAAATGCTACTTTGACGAGTCTGTCCAACTTCAAATAAATCTTTAATATTATTTGCTGAGAGCTAAGCAATGTCTTGTTCAAGTTTCTTTTATGTTTCACGGTTAAAAACTTGACTTAATTGGCTTCTTTGTTCGTGCTCAACTGCTCAGTTTACGAATATTTAAGGTAGTATATTTTATGTGCATTTTCAGGACAAAAAGCTTTGTTTTTTGCATAGTTTTATTAAACAAAAACTAACTATGTAACGGAACGTTTCGAATCCAATTTCACATTTTTTGAATTCATCCAAAACACTCATGGCATGGCATTAAGCATGAATCTATTAAATCTAGATATTTTATCGTGGGATATTTTAAACCTGGAATAGCCACGCTTCGGCATGAATGGGCCGGCTCGACTGGAATGATACTACGGCCTCACAGAAAACCGGCGTGAAGCATCACTGTGCCGTGTTTCACTCACTGCGTGAGTGAGGTTACCGGAGGCTCAATCCAGGGGAAAGGGGGAGATTAAAGGCTGGCTGCGCACTTGTTCGCTGTCTAATCAATGTCAATCGCTTACCATCAGGTGATCCGACTTCTCGTCTGCCATCACTTAACAAAAAATGTTACAGGCATGGAGAAGAACAAAACAGCCACCCATGTACTACTGGGAGTGCAAAGGAGTGGCCAACTGGAGGGCACACGACCGGGAAAACCCGGGTAGTCCCCAGGAAATCTTCGGCAACGTCAAGGCGCTGATAGGTTTCCTTGAATAACTTGGTTGGTTAGAGTGAAAACTAGCCGACTTCACTTCAAGCGAAATGGGCACACCTATTGCTCGATAACGGAAAAGTCCGTACGAAAAGAATAAGAAGAAAAATCGATTTAAGTTTCCATCTAAGTTTCAATTGGGCGCCGACTTCGGTAAAACCTTTTCTCGAGTGTACTGTTATAAAATGTTACCAATTTGAAGTGTATAAAGTGATTAAAATATTATTCTCATTTTTTAGCAGCCCCCCCCTCCCTCCCCCCCCCCCCTCCCATCCCCCTTCCACCCCCGCCAAATAACTAACAAAGTAATTGTGAGTACAGTAAGAGTTATCCTGTAACTCCTTACTAAGGAGTTGACCTTCCATCATCAGCAGAGCCACAAAATTAATACAGTTAGGCGTAAATACCAGTACAGTTTTGAAAAAAGATACAAAAACATTACGTGTCCCTATAAATTTTGAAAGTTCCCCTCAATTTTTCTAGGATCTCACCATCAGATCCTGATATCCTGATCATGGCACCAATCCGGGACTATCTACTTTCCAACTAAAAAAGAATCATCTAAATCGGTTCATAAATGGCAAAGTTATCGGCGAACAAACATACATGTCGAATTGAGAGCCTCTTTTTTAAAGTCGGTTAAAAATACAACTTCTAAGAAAATCGCCATACGAAATGGAAAGGAGAATGGGCGCTTTCGTCCTATATGTTGTAACACTTCATGACATACGAGTATGTCATATGAAAGCTATCAAAAAGTACTACATTTTTGTCTAGACAAAAAAATGTAGTCGAGACTACTCGATCTTGTGCATGGAAAAAGTTACAAACATCTTTGTGATGAAAATAAATCGCTTGGTTCTTTATATATTCGGTATGTAATACAACCGCACGAGATTTTTTGGCGATGGTTAAGACTGGGGCATACGACCCAGTTTTTTTAGAATAATAAAATCCAAAAATATTGAGAGTAGGAATGTAAAAGACTTCTTACGAATCTAGATGATGTAATTATAGATAATGATAATATTGTACAGCTTATTACTTATATATATTAACTAATAAGCTGCTATTTGCCGTGTGGTCCCCGGCAGAGTAGAATAGGCCACCCTCACTCTTACCGAGGTGTCGTAAAAGGCGACTAAGGTAAAGCTGCTGGCATGATCATCAGCACCCAGAGAAGGAAAACTCTGCATTTATACCGAAACCCTCGCCAACCCGTCTGCCAAGCGTGGTGAGTATGGCAATTACCCCTCATGTGATTGAGGGAGGCCCGTGCCCCAGCAGTGGGGACTTAAATGGGCTGACGATGATGATGATGATGAAGCTGCTATTTATATAAATAGTTCTTTGTTTAATTCATACCATTTTTAACTTTGGTATCACGTGGCTCTTTGAGCTCTTGATGTCCTGCCTACCACATAAGGTATGTAGGCATGATATTTGGCGAGACAACATTTTTATAGTTTTTCTTGTTGCATTGTTATTTCGAGCGTAATAGGTCTCTTTTTCGTAAAATAGGATCTACTTAATATGTTTTTTTAGGTACTTAAAATCAAATAACATTTTACTTGCATGGAATATTAATAAAAAACTACGAGAAAGTCATGACACACCTGAAGCCAACATATTTAAAATAGTTACAACTTGTTACAAGGTATAGGACGGGGTCCTTACAAAAGTGCCCATTGTCCTTTCATAAGTATTGACCTAATATTACCACAGAATAACAAGAGCTTATATTTTTGTAATTTTATTCCAATTATTTGTCTATTACCATAATATTTTTAAAAATAAATAAAAATATTTTCACAGTACTACCTCACAAATAATTAGTATGTTCTAACTTTAAGGTAAGAAAACAATTTTGTTTAATGTGTTTGCTGATGTTGTTTATCAATAAACTCATTTTATTTATTTAATTTGAATGTAAAAAAAATGTTTTATAGGAAATTTTATTAGTAAATATTTATGTGGGTTTATTATAGTAAGATATGTAGTAGTTTATTATAGTATTTCTTAGTTGTTTTTTGTGATTTAACCTAAAGATATGTATCTTATTTGAATTACATTAAAAAAAATGCAAATACGAATGCGACTGTATGTGGAATGCGCGAAAATCGTCTCGCAGAACAATGTTAAAACATGCATAAATACTAACTATGCAGTAAAAGCCAGCTTTCATATTCCAATCGTAAACTGTTTGACTCCGTACAAATAGCCCAATAGCGGTACGTAAATATAAAACCAATTACACAACGGATTGCAAATTGAAATGAAACTAGTTTGACTTCGAGTCCAAGCTTCGAACGATTTTGTCGCGACGAATTACTCTGTCGCCGAACAATTTCATCGGTCGAACTTGGACTACGAAGGGGCGTATCTGACAAATTAGCGGTTTAGAGTTTTCTTCGATATCGTATTTCCAAGGCCATGTATTATGTCACGAAAGGAAATACACAAAGTTCCGATATAACATGAGCTTGAAATAGGTACACCGTGGTTTTTTAAACGGTCAAACGTGGCCGCTTACAATGTGCCGATTAAGGAGGCTCAAAGTCACCCAGAGAACAATGGAGAGGGCTATGCTCGGAATCTCCTTACGTGATCGTATCAGAAACACAGTCACAGACATTGCCTAAAAGATTGCATGCCTCAAGTGGCAATGGGCATGGCATTTGGCGAGGAGAACAGACGGCCATTGAGGCGGAAAAATCCTCAAGTGAAGGCCAAATACAGGAAGTCGCAGCCGTGGCAGGCACCTCCCAAGGTGGACCGACGATCTGGTGAAGGTCGCGGGAATCCGTTGGATGCGGGCGGCGCAGGACCGTTCTGCAAACCATTGGGGGAGGCCTATGTTCAGCAGTGGGCGTCTATTGGCTTGATTGAAATGATGACATACAAACTTCTTGAGCACACTATTCTACTATAAACTTTTAAGTACTCTCAAGGAACATAGAGTCAAATTAAAAACCTTCCCATACAAAATTGGAGTTTGGGGTTTTTCAAATTTGAAAAAACCAAAAACAGGCCTTTAATAAGAGAAACGATTTATATCTCATTTATATTATTTCCATATGTGACCATATCTCAGATGCTTAATGTACCTCCATAATCCTTACTACGCATGTATTATATCTTTGTGGACAGGGAGTCAGGTGGGGCTAAACTAAGCTTAGATTAGGATACATTTTCTTAACCATATAGCTTAGGTGAAATTCCTAAGTTACGAGATGTTTTCGTATTCATGTATCACTTTATGTTTCTGGTAAGGTGTGCAGTACCCCAGCCAGAAAGTGTCGATTTTCGTAAATTTGAGTTTGCAGATAATTAGATAATAATTTGAAATGATTGAAATATAGTAATTTTTACAATTTTTTGTTAAGTCATTAATGCGTAAGTGGACATGGGAAAGTCCGGATGGCGTTACAAAAAATGAGATTGACTTCATCATGTCTACCAAGACCCGGATATTCAATGTCTCAGTGATCAATTTGCTGAACACTGGAAGTGATCACCGAATTGTAAGAGGCACTTTGAATCTACACGTTACATCCGAAAGTTATCGACTGATGAAATCTACGCTCCGCCCTGTAGCCATCCAAATTGAAAACCCCGAAAGCTTTCAACTTGAACTGGAAAATCGCTTCGATTGCCTAGAGAGCTGCTCAGATGTGGACAAATATAATGACAGGCTCGTAGAAGCTGTCCTTACGGCGGGTGCAAAGGTCTTCAGACCCAGCCGTACGAAAATAGCCAGTAAAATCTCGGAGCCAACTCTAAAGCTAATGGAGGAAAGGCGGAAAATGATTAAGGAGGCTCAAAGTCACCCAGAGACCAATGGAGAGGGCTATGCTCGTAGTCACCCAGAGACCAATGGAGAGGGCTATGCTCGTAGATCCGCAGGAGAACTAAGGTTACAGACATAGCCCAAAAGGATTGCATGCCTTCAAGTGGCAATTGGCAGGGCTACATAGCGAGGAGAACAGACGGCCGTTGGGGCGGAAAGGTCCTCGCATATGTACATAGGTTAGTCTCCATAATATTCAGGAAAAGATATTCTATGAATATTAAAAATATAACACTGCCAAAATAAAATAATTTTATGTGGTAGGAGGCAAATGTGCAGTCGGTTCTCCTGACCTTTCTAATGGTAAGGAATTTTCCAAAAATATTTCCGGAGTGCGATGGTTTATAGCCTTGTTTCCCTTAAATCTGAATGCATAAAAAAGGAGGGCCGATAAAATTTACTTTGAAGTACATACTAAATAAACATTATAAACCCAAACCCGTCACTTAAATTTCAGAGAAGCTCACACGTTTTAGATGAATAATTTAGTATTTCACACAACACTGGACAATAATACGTACGGGAATTTGATTAATCGGAGAAATTCAGATAAAGCCGCCACAAAAAGCTCGCTATTTGACATAACCTTTGAGTAAAGGACATAACTCCTCTTCGCAAATTGTCAATTTAAATACTCAAGAGTCGTGCCTGAAAGGAAGGCCAAGTTTCTTTTTAAATTTCAAAGTAAACATTAATGCTCCTGTTCCATATTTTACTATGGTTTAATTGAAAATGTTTAGGTACATTAAGAATAGGCTTAGTATAATGTCTAAGTAAGAACTCAAATTAAAATAATTACCAGGAAAAATATAATCTCATACATACCAGTCAATTTAAAAAAAAATTGTCTCTTTAATATCTTAAAGATAAAAAAAAACATTTTTTTTCCATCAAGAATACAATTTTACCTGATCTGCATGTTACAAACTTTAGAAATATAGTCTTTATCCAAAATAAATATAAACTATATACAGTAACTTTTTCATTATTACAGGAATTATTAATCTTTTATCTAATGTCCTTTACCTGAAGGTTGTCTGGTAGAGATCGATCCCAGCGATAAGACCGCCTAAATTGTATATTATATATCTGTATACCTAGCTTTTAATTTTTGATTGAATGTTGTGCAATAAAGTGTACTCGTATCTATCTATATATCTTTTTGTGTCTAGAAAAAAAAACGGCAATTTCATACTTTAACCCCTATTATAAGTCAAAAGGTCAAATGGGTACTCAAATTACGTGAAAGCCCTTATTCCATCATTCAAGTACCTAGTACCTAAGTATAGAGTTGCTTTATACTATTTTGTCGGGCTAACAGATTTACTTCGCCTATAAAAGTGATGATGAAGATCGGCCGAATTACACCACGGCGACTCTTTTCAACTCTTTGCCAAATGTCTTTGGTGTGCTCGCATGTGTCTGACGTAGCCTATAATTTTTATGTGATCTAGGTGGCAGACGAGCAGACGGATCGGCTGATTGTAATATATTGCCGCCGCCCATGGACACCCGCGACATCAGTGGAGTTACAAGTGCGTTGCCAATTTTAAACCCGCCTTACCCCTATATTGGGTCTCCGGTACCCTCACTCACGCAGTGAAACACAGCACAGCGCTGCTTCACGCTGGTTTTCTGTGAGGCCGTGGTATCACTCCGGTCGAGCCGGCCCATTCATGCCGAAGTTTTTCGAAAAGATTCTCATACATTGCGGGCATGTAAGCACGCCGTTGAGTTAGTTATAATTTATAGCCGTAGGTGGGCTTTCAATTTATTCCACTTAGAGTCAAGCTCAGAGAGCCGATAAAAGTATACTCAATACTCAATACTTTTTTTGCTCCACAATGTACATCGGTGAGCTGTGCTTAAAATATTAGTAATTACTAGTTATCATCATCATCAGCCTATCGCAGTCCACTGCTGGACGTAGTCCTCTCCAATTGTTCGCCACTGTGATCTATCCATGGCTTCTCGCATCCAGCTCTTGCCAGCCATCCTGCGCAGATCGTCCCCCCACCTAGCCAGAGGGCGCCCTACATTACGTTTGCCAAGACGCGGTCTCCACTCCAGAACTCGTTTACCCCATCGGTAGTCGGTTCTGCGGCTAATATGGCCAGCCCACTGCCACTCTAGCTTGCTAATCCGGTGAGCAATGTCGATAACTTTGGTTCTCTGCCGGATCACCTCATTTCGGATTCGATCTCGGAGAGAGACGCCTAGCATTGCTCGTTCCATAGCCCGCTGAACGACTACTAGTTACTAGTTAGTGATCTTTTAATGAACGGAATGATACCTATTTCGAAGCAAGTGCTATATTTATTTCCTATATAAAAAAATCCGTAACGAGACTGTCCTCCATCACGTCAGGCAAACCCGGAATTGATGCAGCCCGGCAAAAAGGAGAAGGTTGAATACCTCGGCCACGTGCTTAGACACGATAGGAGAGCTTTTTTTTTTCGCTGTGAAAAATGCTTGCCTTATGCATACCCGTAATAGCGGGGCCTATCAGGGTTTTTCTTTAAATATAGCGGCTATTACCCCGGATGTTGTAATCCAGGCCTTTGTTTGTCTTGGGCACCATGGTGCCACTTAATATTGGGTGCAAGGCACTATCAGGGGGATCAGAAAAGGAATTAGGGAGGGAATTGGGAGTTGAGTGTTAAGGTTATATGGGGGGAGATAGGGTTTATTTTTATGGGAATTCGGGATAGTTTGGGGTTTTTTACACTTAGAGAGTTCGCCAAACTATGCTTCACTACTGTCTAGTGGTGCATGTTGGCGCGTTAAATTGTGTGGACTGACGACGGTATGGTCTCTATATCTAGGTGGGAGGGGGGGGGGGGGGTCCAGGTAATTCATACACCGTGCCGGCTCGGGTTATTGCCTGGCGGATTAAGGGGCAACATATTCTGTCGGTGGCTGAATGACTAAGTATCCTCCTGCATTTTGGCAGCCTTACAGTTGTAGCAGGTCGGGTTAGTGTGTATCTTCTCGGACCTGCTGGGGCAATTTGTGTATTGGTGCTCCTCTGCTGCACAAAAGCTACAGGGCCTGCACGTTGTCGCCTTACACTTTGCCCGGGTGTGCCCGAAGGCCAGGCAAGCAAAGCACTGCACGAATCGGGTTTGATCCGAGACGTGGACTTTGCAGAATTCCACGCCCGGACGCCCGCCCCACTCCCGCTCCGCCGCCTCTTTCTGAGTCATTACGTCTTCGCAGAAGGTGGCTACTGCCGCCCAGGCTTCCTTGCATCCCAACATAGCTGTTACTACGTGGGGGAACGATAGGAGTGCCTACTCCAACTTATAATGATGGGCCAATTTGATGGGAAGAGGCGACCTGGACGCAGGAAAAAATCGTGTTTGCGAAACATACGGGAGTAGACCAGGATTACCAGCGTGGAAGAACTTTTCCGTCTCGCAAAAGATAAAGAGAAGTTCAAGAAACCGGTGGCTAACCTTCAAGATTAAAGAGGTACCCGAAGAAGACGAAGACTATATAATTATTTAACAGCTGCCCCCTTATTACAAATCGCGTACTAAGGATAGCCCTGGAACAAAATTCATGCCAGCCCATTTTAACTTTGGGTGTTGGAAGGAGATGACATGAACTTGTTAGTACGGTAATAACTTTAGTTTCAATAAGGTGATTAATGTTTAAATGTTTTAGTGACATAAGCATCTTAGAGTGGAGTTTGCGTCCAAAGCTGACGCTATGAAGCCCAGGGTACGCTTAGACCATTTTTCAGGATTTGGGGAGTCTGATACTTAATTATATAAATAATGATCTTACTTCCCTTCGCGTCCCTTTAACAGGGGAACCAGACCAACTAAACCATGGTTACATGTTTAAAACCTATCCGAAACGGGTAGGTTTCCTCACGATGTTTTCCCTCGCCGTCGTGCTAATAGTAGAAATACTCACATAGATTTATTTATTCAATTAATTTAATAAAGTTTAAAGTATTTTTATAGGTACAACACTTTACTCTTCCATCAGGTGCACGTGTACTTAGAATTTTCTGTCCCTTCACAATTATAAAAATAAATAAAATAATAAAATTAAATTTACAAACACACCGTTATTTTTTTTAGCGTTTAAATCCAGAAAACCTGATAATAGGTATCGCGAGTGGAGTCAATTTAGCATGTTAGATCAACAATATAAGCGAAATGTAACTGTAAAAATTACAGTTATTTTAATTAATTAATTTAATAAATATAAACTTACTTGGAACCGAACAACTGCGTCGCTTCGATTCCGTAAACCAGCTTTAATTCCAACTACAGTTTTTTTTTTCTCCGAACGCTGTTCGTGTGCGGGAAACCGGTGAAATGCTAAAATAGTACTAATCCGGATATTACCAGTATATCGTTGTGTATTTCAAACAATGTCGTGTTGATGAAGGCTTGCATTATGTAAAACAGGAGATTGTGCGCTAATACGTTTAAGTGTAAAATGATATTATACTTGGCTATTTTTAACCTACGAACAAAATCGAAAAACGGTTTTATGTTTTGTATGCTGTGAATTTGTCAGTCGGTCGGTCTCCGGCGAAACTATTTTGATAATATTTTTTTACTTATTAATTAATCAAGACGGGAACACGATATTTATTATGTGATACAACATCGTGTACTCACATATTTTTGTTATATGTTACAGCAGCCGTGGTCACGAGCGGACTGGTGGAGCACAGAGCGTCGTCTGCTGGGGCCGGGCTGTGAATCTTCGGACGCCCTCACATTTTCTGATAATTATAGTTATAATGCAAAATCTATAAACTATTTTTTTACATAATGTTGACATGATCAGGATTATTGTTAGGATTCCGTTTTAAAGATCATCAGCTCGTTTCAGAAGATTTATGTTTTGTGAATCCTATCTTTTAGGTGTGAGCGATCGTACCTCAATTGATAAGAACATCTTTCATACCGGATCGTGGGTTCAATCCAACCTCATGGTTGGATTGAACCCACGATCCGATGCAGATCCATATTTTTTAAATATGTGCGTGTTTCCACGTTTAGCTCAGAGGTGAGGAAAAACATCTTAAGCAAACCACCACCTACCACCTATATCATAAAAAAAACCTGCACACCGATCCACTTGGTATATACCAAGTGGATCGCACCATATTATCATAGGATTATATGGGTAAATGTAGCTAAAATATGTTTTATGAGCAATAGCTAGCAAAACCAACAGTTATATTACAAGGAATTATGTCACTTTAATTATTGGTTAGACAGTAAACAATAGTTAATTTAAATAAAAGGTAACTACGGATCAATAAATCGTCCCTAGAGGTTGCGAAACTCCGACGGCAGTCGCTTCATTGTAATTACCGGATTTCCAGAATGTATGAAATGAACCTCAGTCCGCTTGTGACCTAACTATTTACCTCAGTATTGTGACCACGGCTGTTGTAACGTAGCAGAAACGTCGCGCAAAAATGCATTGTAAGTTCATAATATTGTACTTATGCATAATATTGTACCCGATTCGTCCAATTTTATCTAACGATAAATATAAGTAGCGCTATTATATCCGTAGTATAAAATAAAAATCCGTTTTACCAACTTACTCATCTAACAGTCAACGCCTATTCCGATGGTAAATAGTTAAACCACCAATTTTGACAGAATAACTAATATCCTCGGGAATTCAAAATGGCGTTGTCATTGCTACAGCTGTTGATTTTTGACATTACCTATATTATAACTCTACTTAAAAAAAATATCCCGTTGTCATTATCATGAACTACAAAATAATACATATTGTTTTTTGCCGGCTTATAATGTCTGTCATTCACTCATGAATCAAGGTATAGCAATGGACTTTTTTTATACTAGAGGCGGACAAATGAGCAAGCGAGTCACCTGATGGAAAGTAATCAACACCGCCCATGAACATCCGCGAAACCAGAGATATCGCTAATGTGTTGCCTCTTTAAAAAAGAGAACGCTCTTCTCTTGAATTGAGTTTTCTAAGAGAATAGAGTAACGCAGTAAATAAATCCCTCGGACAGTTCTTCTCTTATAACTGTCATGTTATTCTAATCGGCCCTTATAACAAACATCTTCCTTTAAAATTGTGACGTCTTTGTGTATGTTTTGATCTGTCTTGGTTTTAGATGGTGATTAGTGCAAAACTCAATAATATAAACGGATTATAAGGAAAAAGGATTTAAACACCGGTCAATAACTTTTAACGTGCCTCTGTAGTCACTCGACATTGGCAGAGTTATTATGTTTTCGCCGTAGGCAACACAGTAGCAGCCATAAAAAAAGCAAACATCGCGTTAATCCCCGTCCTAATTAATTATTACTAGTGAGCACTAGGTACTTGCTTGCGGACTGTTTCGCTTCAGTGCGTTTCTCCACTCCCTACAAAGTCTTGGCCTTTCTGCCATACCAGCCGACCATAATCTTGTCAACAAATCCTACAAAATTATTGATGTATAAATTGTAACTTTACCCAGATATTGTACCTATCTATAATTTGTGCGTCACGCCAATAACTTTATAATAATATTAATAATAAACTTTGAGCGCGCTTTTTTAACAGATAAAACAACACATTTCAATAGACCCGATATAACATTAGTTGATATAATACATAATACTGCATACTTATTAGATATAACAGTGCCCAATACCTAGAACATAAAAAAGCAATATCTGATAATATACATCATCATCATCATCAGCCCATTTAAGTCCCCACTGCTGGGGCACGGGCCTCCCTCAATCACATGAGGGGTAATTTCCATACTCACCACGCTTGGCAGACGGGTTGGCGAGGGTTTAGATATAAATGCAGAGTTTTCCTTCTCTGGGTGCTGATGATCATGCCAGCAGCTTTACCTTAGTCGCCTTTTACGACACCTCGGTAAGAGTGAGTGTGGCCTATTCTACTCTGCCGGGGACCACACGGCATATATACATAAATACTAGAAACTAAAAGAAAAAAAATTAAGAACATGTAATTTATACAAAGTATACATTGTGCCGCTGATGCTCTCCAGCACTGGAGTTATCCCTACACATCTTCACCACAGTATCAAACTCTTAGGTCTCCCGGAAAATACTTATATAACAATGCAAAAAGCTGCTATACTTAACACTTTTAGAATAGTCAAACGTTTTCTACAAGATGAACCGTATGACTCGAACCCGCCAAATTAATAAGTTCAGTTGCTTGGTAAAACGCCCGTAACTGAACTTTAAATCCAACACCGAGGCTGAGATAAAGTACAGGAAGATATAATAATAATACCGAAATATTTTAAACCATGTTTCAAGAAAGAAAAATTCTAAAAAAAAAAACTTTACTGTGATCGCACTATATAATAACTGATAAACCCGTCCATTATAACCGACCCGACATAACATTATTTAACAAAACCCACAAAATAGTATATTTATTTAATATTGCAATACCAAAGACAGAGCCAAATGAATATTATGATGTGTTATGACATCTAGTATAAATGGCCCTCACTCAGCTTATACTTAGCTAAGTAATTTTAAGCAATTTTAATTTATTTACAATCTACTTATACTTATTGAGCAAATTTATGTTTTGGTGCCTGAACTAGGGAAACTCTGTATCTGAGGCAAAAACAAAAAAGCTTAATAAACAAATAATTCTTAAATAATCAAACATAATATTTCAAATACAAATATTCTATCAATAAATTAAAAAACACGTAATCATACGCAAAAGTATATAATGTAAACTAACTAAATAAACCTACTAATTACATGACCCAGATAGTAACATTTTGATGAGGCTGATGATTTCAAGGCCGTGTGGTCCCCGGCAGAGTAGAATAGGCCACTCTCACTCTTACCGAGGTGTCGTAAAAGGTGACTAAGGTAAAGCTGCTGGCATGATCATTAGCACCCAGAGAAGGAAAACTCTGCATTTATATCAAAAACCTCGCCAACCCGTCTGCCAAGCGTGGTGAGTATGGCAAATACCCCTCATGTGATTGAGGGAGGCCCGTGCCCCAGCAGTGGGGACTTAAATGGGCTGATGATGATGATGATTTCATGACATACATACCATCGCACTAAAAATCGCTTAGCTAGCATTAGGTACATACATACTAAGAAACACCTTACACTTATAATTATAAGTATGATAGAAATATGAACAGAAAACAATTTCAACATACGAGTATGGGCTAATGAACGTAACTAATAAACTTTATTCTATTTTTTTTTAACTTTTATGGTTACATTAGAAGAGTTATTTACGAGATTTCTACCATGTACCTTATTTTTGAGTTTCCGATATTTCGGCACTGTTGCAAGCACCATGGTCACGGAGTAACTGAAGTTTTTGCAGGTAAGATGTTACTGGCAGGCAAAACGGTCTACCCCATAGAATACATATACTCTGACGAGGTCTACCCTCTTTCGCAGTATTTTACTACGCGCACCTGCGGTACCACTGTTCACTAACTCACTATTTTCTCGCAACTCCGAGATTACTCCGTGACTATGGCGCTTGTTACAGTGCCGAAATATCGGAAACTCAAAAATAAGGTACATGGTAGAAATCTCGTAAATATCTATTCCAACTTTAATTAATTAGAATAGGCGCTCTTAGGCGCCTTCATAGTCTATAGTATTTATATTGCGTTTTCCGGCTATCTTTTTAGCAACAAATGAACATCTTGTCAACGGCATTACCAATAGTTTTATTGATCAATTTCCGTTGGAGGCGCCGGGTGTCGTTCAATCAAAGGCCGGTTTATTTGATCTTTATGTACCGTTTGCTGTCAGGTTGGTTCTTCCTGTGACCATCAATCGTTGAAAAGTTTGATTGATTAGTAGAGATGCTGTGTTTTGACCAAAATTAGACCACTCAATATTACACTTCGGGTATCGCTTTTTTTATGCTAGTCACCTGATGATTCTATTGATCATCGTCGTATCCGTCAGGAAATACTGCTGCATCCAAAACATTCCGACTTCAAATGACCTCAGCATGACAGGGCCGGCTTGACTAGAGTGATACCACAGCCTCTCAGAAAACCGGCGTGAAACAGCACGGTGCTGTGTTTCGATGCGTGAGTGAGGGTACCGGAGGCCAATCCGGGAGAAAGGGGAGCTTTAAGGTTGGCAGCGCACTGGTATCGCGGTTGTCCATGGGCGGCGGCAATCGCTTCCCATCAGGTGATCCATCTGCTTGTCCACCATCACATAAAAAAGTGTCTACCGGTAAATGCGCATAAAGAGTGTTCAACGGCCTATCATATTAAATTAATATCAGTATAAAAAAAATCTTGATTCAAAATCATTGTTACAAAATAAAACTTTAAATCGACTTAGGTAAATGAAGCGTGAAGTATATAATAAGTGCCTGTACTAGGATACCCTTACAGGCAAAAGATGACCTATTTTAAACTGAGAGAATCGTTTTGAGAGTGAGCAAACGCGGAACTCTAAACCAAAATGTAATTCATATATAAAATAAATCTAAACTAAAAAGGGCACGAACCAAGAGTCTGTGGAAGAATCATTTACTATAAAAAAATATATTATATATATTGCGTAAAAAAGAAAATATTATAAAAAACTAAAAAGTTTTGTGTACACTAATTATTAAAAAGATAAAAAATAAAAAAAATAACATTATAAACACTACATTTTACTTAACGCCTAGACGACGTATAGAACTTAGATAACTCTAAATTCTATACCTAGCTTAGTGTAGCTTAGCTTGGTTTTTCTTAGTTTACTGCTCTTTTTTATGCTAGAGGCGACAAACGAGCAAGCGAGTCACCTGATAGAAAGTAATCTTCGCCGCCCATGAACATCCGCGAAATCAGAGAGATAGCTAATGTGTTGCCGGCCTTTTTAAAAAGGAGTACGCTCTTCTCTTGAATGTCCCTAAGTCTTCTTCCATATTTGTCATACTACGCGAATGTATGTGGGGGATTATGGGAAACAAACTCCCTTACAACTAATTGGTAGGTATAACACTGATATTTTATTATGTGGCAGCCCGGAGTCTGAAGTTGGCGGTCTTGTACCCCCGTGCCTCGGAAAGCACGTTTAGCTGTTGGTCCTGCGCCCAATCCCTCTCCGGTTGTGTCACAGTAGTGTCCCATCGGAATATGAGGGTAAGGGAATAGAGAGTGCTCTTGTGTTTACGCGCACACTTGGGCACTACAATATATCCTCCGTACGTGGCTGATCGTTGAGATTGGCCGCCGTAGCTGTAATCGGTTGGAGGATTATGTGATAGGTGGCAGACGAGCAGACGGATCACGTGATGGTAAACGATTATAACCACCCATAGACAATCGCAACCCCAGTCGATTTACAAGAGCGCTACCAACCTATGAACCCCCCTTTTCCCTGAATTAGGTCTTCGGTCCTCGCGCCGGTTTTTCTGTGAGTAATCTTAGCTAGCTAGCTGTGATTATTGAAAACTAATTTGTGAATATTTTTTTGTGTACATACATTGCTTGGTTTTGTTATAATTATTGAAAAACTTGTTTAAATTATGAACTTTCGGATCAAGAATATTCTTGGAAAATGGAATAAAAAATTAAACTACTTATCTTTCACAAAGGTAATGAAGAGCCCTACCTTTTTTCTTTGACACGCAAGTACGAGTACTTACTACGTAATAAAATTCTTGGACCTGAGTAATTGGAAACAGGTACATGAAATTTTAAAAAAGCTTAATCTAAACCTGTTCTGTATTGTAAATGTATTTTATAGCTTTTTTAATCATTTGCGTCTGGAGAACTTAAAAAATAATGATATAATCGACTTCATCCTACGATTGATATACAGGAAGAGAATATTTAGCGTCTTAGAAATGTTTAAAAATGCACTCACCCCCTCGAAGTAAGAATCTCAGGACGCCCGCCCAAAGATCTCGACACGCGTACACTTCAAAAACTTACTTAGCACACTTCAAACGAAAACGTACTGTGCCACCATCTGGCCACAAAGTTTCACACACCACAAAAAACACCCGAAAACAATTTTAAAAAGACGAGATCGATATGTTCCAAATTCGAAATTAATTTCGGTTCTCCGTATGTCGGTCGGGTATTAAAAATTAACGCAGGTTGACGCGATGCCACGCGGGTGTTCCGTACGGGGCGGAGCGAGCGAGCGGAGCGGAGCGAACGTGCTGGCTCGGCGGCGGGCGGTAGACTGAGCTAGGGCGGGCGGAATCACCGACAGAATGGAATGGTCGGAGTATTAGTCGAGTACCGTATTAAGTTTTGTTTTGTGGTGATGTTCGCTTGTTTTTAGGTTGGGTTGATAAGTTTTTTGATTGGATTTTAGATTGGGAAGTGTTAAAATTAAATTGCGCCTTTACTGAGTATCGCAATAACTTCAAAATTAAATGGAACAAATATCTCAATAATGATAACGTTCCATATGCGTTTAAAAAAACAGTCAATTACATAGAATTTCTTTCTAAAAAAATTTACTCATCAAGTATAGGTACTTAAATGAAAATTATTTTAAAATACCTCATTGAACTCAGGTAAGTATTTATGTTAGTCATACAATTTATTCTGTCTGAAAAGTTTTTATAACCCATCAGTATTTATCATTAGCTTACAAATGACAATAATACACATTGCTTGTATAGGTATTACTCATTCAAACATTAGAAGGTGCACTTTGTATAATAGGTTGGGGAAAAAGTCTTTTTGTAATAAAATCTCTTTGGCTATAGTATTTGTATCTGGCTGGTTTTGGTATCATTGAAAGTTAAAATTTTAAGGAACATAATTCCAAGAAGTTTTTTTGCAAAAAAATCTCATAATTGTCAAATTTACTGGCGGCGCTAGTATCGTAGATGTCTCACCATAAATATTAATTATAATTACATTTTACTTAAGCAAATTTTAGGCAAATCAAATATTGATTAAGCATAGGTATCTAAGCAAGATTGGCAGTTGTTTATACCCTTATCCCTAGAGTAAACCCAAGGGAGTGTTCCGATCACGAAGGTCCATTTGCATCAATTTAAAGTTAAAGCGATCACTGTAAATAAGACAACAAGTTTTAGCCGATATTGCTGTTGAGTTTGAAACTAATACCGGGTATCTCGCTTTTAGTGAGTTTGAAATTTGAAATTCTCAGATTTTTTTTTTATGTGATAGGTGGCAGACGAGCAGACGGATCGCCTAATGGTAAGCGATTGCCGCCGCCGATAGACACCCGCGATACCAGTAGAGTCACAAGTGCGCTGCCAACCTTCAAACCCCTCTCTCTTCCCCCGAGATTGGGCTTCCGGTACCTACCCTCACATACGCAGCGAAAACACAGCACAGTGCTGTTTCACGCCGGTTTTCTGTGATGCCGTGGTATCGCTCCGGTCGAGCCGGCCCATTCATGCCAAAGCGTTGTTACATAGTATTATTCTACTTTCCTAAGATCAAACAGTAAATGCCATGACGTTACCTCATAAAAAATATACATGTCGAATTGAGAACCTCCTGCTTTTTTTTTGAAGTCGGTTCACCAATGGCTGATTCTCCGAAATTTGACCTTCGCGTCTGATTTAAATGGGATCAAAAATATTGTTCAAATTAGAAGTTAATATTGAAATCAGAAGATGTTTAAATTGAGAAAGAGGGGTGTGTATCTTAACGTGTTCTTATTTCAATTTAAAATTCTAATTTGAGCAATATTTTTGAGCCCATGGAAATCAGACGCGAAGAAACCGGAAGGTCGAATTTCGGAGAATCACCCTAATAAATAATAACGTAGGAAGTTTCTTCCAGTGAAACGAGTACTTAACTTAAACGTAACTTTTTTTTTTAACATGAACGCCTTAAGTATTCACCTTCCTTAAATCCGATAGTTTAAGCGATTTCCTCGGTTACATCCAAAGCTGTCGCTTTGATACCCGGGGTAGGTACGTTTAGACCATGATTCAGGACTTGGGGAGGCTGGTAATTACAATGAAGAGACTGCTTGTGTGGCCATCGACAAGCCTTTAACAGGGGAACCAGACTTACTGAATCATGGTTACAGGTTTCAGAAACAATTCGAAACGTGCATGTTTTCTTACAAAGATTTGAAGAATCGTGGAAGAGCCACGCGTCGGCATGAATGGGCCGATTCGACCGGAGTGATACCACGGCCTCACAGAAAACCGGCGTGAAACAGCACTATGCTGTGTTTCAGTGCGTGAGCGAGAGTCCCGGAGGCCCTATCCGGGGGATAGGCGGGTTTAAAGGTTGGCAGCGCACTTGTGACTCTACTGGTGTCGCGGGTGTCCATGGGCGGCGGCAATCGCTTACCATCAGGTGAGCAGACGCTCATCTGCCTCCAGAGGTGTATGCTCCAATTCGAACCACGACCTCCCGTAGCTTCTTCTTCCTTACCGTATGGAAGGTGCGTTTTTATCCAGTGAGCCATCAACGCTTTTGAAGTTTAAGTAAGCAAAGATTTGGTCAAATAAAATTTTCATGTTATAGCTAAGTTTATACAACCCAAGTTAATACAAAACATAGCTCTCAGCGGAATGAGCCTATAAATTCACGAGACCGTAGCAAACTTTATGTTAACTTCTTTGTATTAGGTATTATTTACTCCTTTACCTAAATTATAAATGAAGTCAATCGGCTTTTCTCGTCCTTATCACAACCTAATTCCCTCTCTATTTGTAAAGACGGTAGGTCCACAATCAAAAATTGTAAAGCTCCCCGTTCGGTTTTCTCGTCCAATGAGTCAATACAAATTACATTACCTTGACTTAAGTATTAGTAATAATAGCACCAATTAGTCCCTTCGGAGAAAACCCTCCGAGAAACTGTTAAGGATTTAGGTAGGTAGGAAGTTAATAGAAATGGTGTCTCATCATCATCAGCAACCCACACTCGTCCACTGCTGGACATAGGTCTCCCCTAATGCACGCCACTGCTCCCGATTTTCGGCCACTCTCATCCAGCCCACACCAGCCAGCCTTCGAATGTCATCATCCCATCTTGTCGCAGGGCGTCTGAAAATGACCTGAACTAGATTGAACTGGGTTGAACACAAATAAAACCAACAGGTTGCTCTATAGATGTGTGTGTATCTCAAACTAAGTAAGGAGAGAAAAAAACTACCTGGCTCTGAATCTCTTGAAAAGAAATTAGTCCGTTGTCTATGCTATCATCTTTCAGTAGATGTTCAGAATCTCGAATGAATGTTTGAAAGCCATCATCTCATTGTTTCATTCATGTATGATGAGCTTTTTGACTTGTCAATAGGGGTTTCCACTTTGAAAAAACATGATATTTTTATCGATTCGATACCATCAAAAAATGTACATCGATTCTTTCGATGTATCGGATGAAAACATGAGATAATTTTTCTAAATATAGTGCAAAGTTAAATTCATGTTAAAAAAAAGGGTGTCAAAACAGGTTCAATCATTTCAAAGTGAAAATGTTTGTATTAGAAGGTTATGAAAAAAGCTAAATCCAGTATCTTATTATTAGTTTAGATTTAATTTTCATAAAATAATAGATGCAACTTCTTCGTTGTCTCTGTGAATCCTGTGTAACTACAACCGCCCCACCCCACCCCCATTCACTGCTTCGGTGGCGTAGTGGTGGTTGGGTTTCGCACTATAAGCGACGGGCTGCGCATTAGGTCAATAATTTATTGTTTACAAATCTTTTGAGTTCTTATTAGTTCTTAAGGTCTCTTTGATCGCCGTAAAACGATTGTCTTCTTTATTAGCTAAAATAAAATTCAAAGCAAATTCGCCTCCCAGTCGCCCCAAACTGTATTTCAAACATTCGTACACCTATTTACCGAAAAAATAAACTTACATAGAATTGTTTTCTTTCCTGATCAATTAACTATATCATAAAGAAATTTCTGGGAATCGCGATCTTTTTAATATATACGAACTAAAATGTTTGTTTTGCTGAACTGTGGGCTGTACATGTTTTCCCTCGTACACTGAGTGAGTTTGGTATTTTGCTAAACTTCTTTAGTTTTAGTTTTAAATTCCTTAAAGTATTTTTGACACTATTCGTTTTGATTTTATTGTTTTCCATATCCGTACTAGTACATTGTAAGAGCCAACTATGGTAGGTAGTTCATGTAACACAGCACCACTTTAATTTAAGGTTAAAATAAATATATGTTTCGGCACTCGTTGTGTGTTAAAAATATGTATAACTAATTATTAATTACTTCGTTACTGTAATGGACTGTTTGTGCCAAAATATATTTAAAAAAAAAATTGGAAGAGTCGGAAGTCGCGGTAATGTACCACCGTGCCTCGGAAAGACGTTAAGTCGTTGATCCTGCACCAGAACTTTCTTTCAGGTCGTGTCAGACTGGTGGTCCCATCGGAATATGGGAGCAAGGGAAATAGCGAGTGCCACTTGTGTTTGCCGCATTCACTTGAGCAGTGTAATAATCCTCCATACGTGGCTGATCGTGGAATATGGCCGCCATAACGTAATAGGTTGGAGGATATGTATACAAAGCATTTTGTAAAAAAAAGCCTTAGATATAAAAAAAACATATTAATATTAGTTTAATATCATTTACATAAACTTAGCTATTTTGACATAAACCGGTTATCATCGATTCAATGTTTTATGAAAAAACAATGATAATTGAGTATAACGATAGGCTTTTCAAAAATCCGGAATCTGTCGATCGTATCGACATTGTAAACAATCGATGTTATATGGAATATTCCCTACTTGTCACCACCATTCTTTCACTCAGAAAAACAAAAATGGCAGTTCATGTCAATCCTGAAAAAATTAAGAATTTTGTTAAAAAATTGTAAATTAAGTGCAAATATACGTTGTGGACCTTTGTTATTACGTAAAGAAACTTAACAATGTGAGAAGCGTACAGATATTTATAAATATGTTCTAAGTTCGCCAATGAAATTCTTGGTAGGTAAAATATTTTCACCTATCGAAAGATTGTGGACCCCAAGAAGATGTTACAAGCTATTTATTCTACGGTTACAAGGAATTTTCCACTTGCATGCTTGCCACTGCAGCACAGCCGCGGCACAGCAGTCCTGATTTCCGTCATAGACTGCGGCCTAGTCTAAATACTATTTTTCTACAGGGGATGTATATGAGGCAACACTAAGTGAATACTATTGTGTGTTGTGATATTTTGATATTAAATCGTGTTATAAGTAGCTTGTGTTTTATTTTTGGTTTTTGTTTAATGGCGTTATAAAAAGTGGATGTTTTATCTGGATTAATTTGGTCATGCTAATATGCCGGCTCATTGAAATGAAACGAGCTGCTGTATGACAAATTCATTCAAATCTGTCAAAATCAATCTGTCAGTCGTTCTAAAAAACTGTCTAGAGGAGCACTATGGGACATTCTGCTGATACATAGTATCTTCTGACTAGTGTTGGGAACTACGTAAGTGTATTGATAAAAACTATATGACCTTAAGTACATTTGAAAAAACGAAACACAATCGCGATGTAATTAAGCACAACTCCATCTAGCGGTGGAGGTGCGAACTAAAATTTCTATGAACTAGCGTAAACAGCGTCCTAGGACTTACGGCTCCAACGGCTGTCAGTTCTGCGGCTAATATGACCAGCCCACTGCCACTTCAGTTTGCTAATTCGGTGTCTAGTTTTTTTAATTTTTGCTCCGCGAGTCCGCTCGTGACCACGGCTGCTGTAACGTAGCCGAAGCGTCGAGTAAAATATGTGAGTACACAATGTTGTATCACAATAAATATCGTGTTAATTCCCGTCTTGAATAATTATAGAAATGGTGTCTTTTAGATTGCGGTGGAAATCCGACACAGAAACAAAGTGTAACTACCTACGTATCTAGTTAGTTCAACGTACCTACAACCTGTGCTGATAAAGAATGGGAGTGTGCGAGCGAGAAGTGAATAGATGCGCCATTTCTGATTCCATTCTTTATCCGCACAGGTTGTAGGTATAAGCAGACGGATCAGATGGTAAGCGATTGCTGCCACCCATGGACACCCGCAACACCAGTGGACTTACAATTGCGCTGCCAACGTTTAAACCCCCCTTTCCCTCGGATTAGGCTTCCGGTGCCCTCACTCACGCAGCGGAATACATTGCTGCTTCACGCTGGTTTCCTTTGAGGCCGTGGTACACACCAGTCGAGCCGGCCCATTTATGCCTAAGCGTGGCTTTCCCCCGGTCCTTTGTATGCTTCCATTATAAGATATTGTTTTTAGAAAACTGTTTTTATAACATAACAAAATGATACATTGATGGGTTATCCAAAGGTTAATTTGTACGTCCAACTTCGGATGATCAAACAGAAAGTTATACGTATGTACCTGATGTTATATATAATTTTATAACTAGCATTTGTTGTCATTAACCCTTGAAAGACCGACTAACCCGGCCATGCAAGCACGACGAGGTACGCTACCAAAACAAACATGTTACGTTGCATGTGTTAAATTTGACATATCGCAAACAACCCGGACTGCGACCCGGACAATACGCGGCCAACGTAAATATTATACTTGCGCCAGAAATACACGGATTAAACGCCTGTAAGGTACTGTATACACGTTCGAGACATCAAACTGTACTTTTTGATGAACTCGATAGCGCAGTTACTAAGGTGTTGAAAGCGTGACGTTTGATTCCCGATCCGGTCAAATAAAAAACCGGCCAAGTGAGAGTCGCGCTCGCCTACCGAAGGTTCCGTGTGTATCCTAAGTTCGTGTAGTTAGAATGAATTGCGCAGTTTTGCTAATTCCATTTTAATTGGCAAAACTGCGCAATTCATCGATAAGAAAATTTTAGATAGATAGATAGATACTCTTTATTGCACAACAAACAAAACTTAAAAGCTAGGTATACAGAGATACAATGTACAATTTAGGCGGCCTTATCGCTAGGAGCGATCTCTACCAGACAACCTTCAGGTAAAGGACATTAGATAGAAGAGGGGAGGGTGGTGCAATCCTTTTGATTTTGAACATTGATTAAGTAAATTTATAGTATAAATACATATATCTAGATAATAAATAAAACGTTATCATACACTAATATATACGAATGTTACCTAACTAAAATACAATATAACCTACACAAATTATATATAATTATATGTAACTATATAACTATGTACTTATCAGAATGTTAAATAATCTTTTTAATTTCAAATTTCTTGAACATTTTTTTATTGATTGTTTTAATTTCATTACAATCAATAAGATACTGTTGGCGGCGCCACTGATCCGTAAAACGGCCCTGAAAGGAGATCCTCGGACTTGCATATTTGGTCTATACATGATGTTGCCTAAAAAATGTTTGTTGTATTTGGTTGGGATTTGTGCACCTGATGTTCAAATTTCAAGATAAAAAAAATGTGTTTGTTAGTTAAATAGACTGAAAATGTAAGAATATATTGATTTTTGAGCTCAAATAAAATCAAGGATAATCATGACCCTACAGCTTTAGTGATATAGTAATAAATAATTAGGGGGACAAGTCATCATCATCATCATCATCAGCCCATTTAAGTCCCCACTGCTGAAGCACGGGCCTCCCTCAATCACATGAGGGGTAATTGCCATACTCACCACGCTTGGCAGACGGGTTGGCGAGGGTTTTGATATAAATGCAGAGTTTTCCTTCTCTGGGTGCTGATGATCATGCCAGCAGCTTTACCTTAGTCGCCTTTTACGACACCTCGGTAAGAGTGAGGGTGGCCTATTCTACTCTGCCGGGGACCACACGGCAGACGGGGAACAAGTACAACCTGTGCGGATAAAGAATGGGATCAGAAATGGCGGTAGAGACGCAAATAGTGTGCGAGCGAGAAGTGAATAGATGCGCCGCCATTTCTGATCCCATTCTTTATCCGCACAGGTTGTACTACAGAATAATACAAAAAAAATCTGGCCGGAACTTGGACCAAAAACGAGGATGTCCTTTACGAGTAAAAATAAAAACAAGTTTTACTCAGTTTTATATTGCACTTCTTACATATTTTACAGATTCAACGAAATAGAACCGATAATTTTCATTTAGTCTTCATCTCTCTCGTGTCCGTACCTGGTGCTTACAGTCTCGACTGAAACAAAAAATGTATTGGTTAGTCATAAAACCAAGAATCTACGAAGTACAAAGTTCTCTATTAGCCGAATAAAAATCGAATGGCTAGACATCACTAGTAGATAGATATAATTATATACTTTATTCCACAAAAAAAACACAACTTAAAAAAAACTAGGCATTACAGAAACTTAATTGTACAATTTCGGCGGTCTTATCGCTGGAAGCGATTTCTACCAGACAACCTTTTTTGTGTGGGAGAGCCACGCTTAGGCATGAATGGGCCGGCTCGACCGGAGTGATACCACTGCCTCACAGAAGACCGGCGTGAAGCAGCGCCTGCGCTGTGTTTCGCCGTAGTGAGTGAGGTTACCGGAGGCCCAATGGGAGGGAAGGGGAAAAGGTTGGCAGCGCACTTGTGACTCCACTGGTGTTGCAGGGTGTCCATGGGCGGCGGAATTGCTTACCATCAGGTGATCTGTCTGCTCGTCTGCCACCTCTCATATAAAAAAAAAACCTTCAGGCAAAAGACCACAGTAAGGAGTAGATACCACATCCCTAGTGGCGTCTGTCACTCGAGCCGTCAGATTCATTATAGATTTCTCTTGTACTGATATTTTTAATTAATTGTGTTGCTATTATAATTGTAATCTTACTCAGAATGTTTTTCATTGATAATAACTACATTGATCGATTCTGGGCTACTCGTATTCATATTCGGCTCCTGCCAGCCATCTTGCGCAAATGGTCATTTTACATGTGTAAGGGCTACAACGAAACCACTACTGTTGTGACGAAACCGTTCCGCCTAGTAACGAAAGAGAATATAAATACCTGTCACAAACAAAAAACACAAAGCGCGTGGGAAAGGCACGGGAATTAAAATTCGGTAGGAAATTCCGTTTTGATGAAGACCCGTTAGATCTGAGGACGTGTGACTATGTAGGTACGTTCGTAACAATTACTTTCATCGAGCCACTTCAAATAATTATTTTTCTTCTTTAATAAAAATCCTATCTATCTATATTTAATACTATTTATAAAGAGGTAAATCCTACAGACACCGGCAGCGCTTATGAGTAATCCGAAAACACGAAACGCTTGCGCAATGTAATCGACACCTAGCGCCATCTATTGGTATTAAGTAGAACTAAGATCCTTAAACGAAGTGAGGGCGGGCCACTAATATTTTATATAGGTGTATCAGTAAACATTTAAACTCCTTTAACTACCACTTCTACCAAGAATTTACTAAGTATAGTGCTCTAATGAACTTGTTACATTGATCGATTCTCGGATTCGAAATTCCAACAAAAACCTATCGCACTTATACTGCACCTTTTATGTACACAAAATATTCCACCGGAGCAAGCAAATTACTCGTATAATCCCGCAATTTCCTAATTTACATAATAAAATCTGACCAATTCGTGCATTGCTGTTTTTGCATGAAGGTTGGCTCAAACTTTAAGCATCCGATTTTTTAATGCAGATTTTAAGCAATAAAATAGTGAAACAATAAAGACCACTAGTGACGTCTTAGACTGGAAGTCAAGAAATACTCGTAAATACTTTTTTATTTTATTTATCCTTTTATGACTATTTTTTCTAAACTAAAACATAGTTTAAAAACAAAAAATATATATTTAGATGTCATCGTCATCGTCGTCATCGTCAGCCCATTTAAGTCCCCACTGCTGAGGCACGGGCCTCCCTCAATCACATGAGGGGTAATTGCCATACTCACCACGCTTGGCAGACGGGCTGGCGAGGGTTTTGATATAAATGCAGAGTTTTCCTTCTCTGGGTGCTGATGATCATGCCAGCAGCTTTACCTTAGTCGCCTTTTACGACACCTCGGTAAGAGTGAGGGTGGCCTATTCTACTCTGCCGGGACCACACGGCCATATTTAGATGTGCAGATACTGTTATATTAACGTCGTTACATTCATTACGTGCGTTAAAAATAAATAAATATTTCACAACATCATATAGACTGATCTGACTCCGCGATAGGTAGCTCAAGCACCTGTTTGTTTTACGGATATCAGAACCACCAGCGGAATTGCAAATATATATACATATAATACTTTTATTTTGTAAATTCATCATAGAAACACCCAAATGGACTCCTTAAATTAGGGTCTCCATATTGTTGGACATGATGAAAAGATAAGTTCAACATTTTCAAAGTCTGTGCTATTTCGTGTTTTATTAAGTTTCCAATGTATTTTATCGGCAATTTTACTGTCATAATTCATATCTTTAACATTTTAGGCACTTCTTCTGAAGTACTAATCCTCAATAATATCGTCATAAGCCCTAAAGTAAGCAAAGTGTAAGTAAGTTACACTGCTGTGAAAGGCCTACTTTATATTCAAATCGTTCGGACAATTCGACGAAGAATCAAATTCATACAGTATTCTAAATTCGACGCGTTCGGCAGGTTCGCCTCTGATAGGTGTGTGATCATCACCTTTAATACCAGTATTTCGGTATTCCAGTCGGTTTTCAAGACTAATTTTTACAACCCTGCCAGCACGGTCGCTTTAAACATTTCAAACTTCCATGTTGCATGCGACCCTCTAGTTTTTTGCCAAGTGTAATTTAGATAGACGAATACGTGGAAATTTCTCACGGAACATAAACATGCACTTGAAAATAAGGGCTTTAAAATGTTTTGACTATCAAAAGTTGGCTTGTGACATGATTTTAATTTATTAAATACGAATATAGTTTTGTAGAAACCGATTTTTTTTAAATCATGATGATAAAAGAGCTTCAGAAAATATTTTCATCTTCTGTCACGTGTAACAGCGTGATCATAATAATAATTTACAGTGTGAAATTCGATAACCTGAGAAAATTTACCATCCATATTCATCCTTCAATGTAACCAAAAATTAATTGAAACACTACAAACAATATTTCTCTTACTCCGTTAATTAAAGCTTGGTGAAAACTTCGTCACAGACAATAACATAACAATCCTTATTTTGTATTAATAATGGTAGTATGGGTGCTGGGTAATCATGAATGACCCCATGACTGTTTTAATCCAAGGAGAGAACATGATCCAGATTGTGTGGTTCTCCTATGATACCTGAGAATTGCGAAGGTCAGATGGTAATCTCTATCTAATAAACAGACTTTGCAATGATCATGGTCGGAACACACCACGTGTTTATCAACCTTTAGGAGAGAGCATATAAGTAAAAAAAAACATCTCACCTGAGGTCCTCTGTGGATAGCAAGCATCATGTCATAGTCGCGAGCTCCAACAGAGATGTGTGCGAGGCCGGTGTTACCTACAGTGACGGTCTTTCCAGTGCACCGGCCATCTCTGTTAGTTCCTGAGATGATGTCGCAGTACCGACCAGCTGGCAGGCAAGTCTAAAATCATAAGAAATTATTCGAGCAATCTGGTTTCATAACAAGAATGGGGGAAAAATAAAAAAGCGTGATAAAGCATATTCAAGTCTCTACTACTCTGTGCAAAAAAATATATTTTAGTGTACCCATATTTTATGAGGATGAGGGAAAAAGAGGTAGTCCTGATAAAGAGACTCCAGACAAGTGGTTCGACAATCAATGATTGATCATAATCAAGAAGAGCTCTGGTCAGCTGTCAGATCAAAGATTTGATCTAACAGGAAACGAAAAGCTACAGACGAGACTGCACTTTGCCTATAATTTTCCACAAGGGTACTGACGTCTTTGTCATGAACTTAATTATCATAATTAATTAACATTTTCTAACCTGCAGTGACTGGTTCAGGTCGAAGTTGTCATGGTTAAAGGCGATGAACGCGTTGTTTCCTCGGCAGAAGGCTATCTGGTTGCTGTTATTGGTCCACCAGTTTGTGAGAGCCGTGCCGGCAGCGGCGTTCCGGAAGCCCACCATTTGGTAGATTTGGCGCCATCTGTGCTCGCAAACCCATCCGTTGCCACATGTACCGTCCTGATTACCAAAATTGTAAAAGTTGAAGTCTAATATCAAATTTTGAAAGATAAATAGTTACGGGCGACTTCGTGATGGAAAATATGTAGTTCACAAATACTTACAGGGTTGATAGAAGGAGAAATAATATTCTGAGCATTGTCCATTGGAGGTCCAGCTTCTGTGTCTCTAAAACTGAAACTGCTCATCAACTGAGGCTCTCCGTAAGGGTGAGCTAACATGAAAGCAATAGCTGCCTTGTACGCCCTGGGTCTCTGATGGCTCAAGATGTTTCCACCGGCCCCGTGACCTCTCTGATTGTCGTGGTTATCGATGAAAGTCAAAGCATCATGCGAATCAAGGAGACCCCATCCCGGACCCCAGTTGGCCAGCCATCTTAGCTGGTTGCCTCCAGAGAAGGCTCTGCTCAGTTCCAAACCAAATTTGAACTCTGTGACGGCAGCGAGAGGGGTGTACTCGTCGCGGCTGATGGCTTCTCCGCCAAGATCGATGACCTCTTGGTAGATGTAAGGGCGGGAACCGGATCGGAAGCCGTGGTTAGTGTTCAGGTTACGCAGTCTGTTGTAAATGACGTGGAGGTCGCTGGGCCACATGTGTTTGGCAGCGTCAATCCTGATTAAGGAAATACAGTTTAACTTTTTAGACACTTTCTGAATATGAATATATGCAGTAAAGTAAATATAAATGCTAATATTTATCTAAGCGATCGAAGTGAACTATTTTATTTCAATTTTCACTAGGTATAAAATCATATGAATGATGAGGCATAGCTATGTAATATTTTAATTAAATAACTACTTTTATTGACTTTAATCTGTCTGTGTACCTTAAGTAAATAAATAATATAACTTTAAATATTGTTGGTATTGAATACGTACCTGAATCCAGCAACACCCAAGTCGATGAGATGGTTCATGTAGCCAACAATCATGTTCCGGACATGTGCAAGACCTTGGTTGAGATCTTTCAGACCAGACAATTCGCAATTACGCACCTAAAATAATTGTTTAAATTAATAACACGCTTTAATCTGTCATGGAATTAATAAAATATTAATATGTACCTACTATTTAATTTGCTTTATTATCCATACTGATTTTATGAAAGATACACTTACCAATTCTTTAGAAACTCTATGTATATAGTAAGTAGATTAAAAGTAGGACTGCACTACAAGAGTCACGGCGCAGCGTTGTTCGGCGGTCACGTGATCTAACTACCGTGCAATGCAGCGACGCGACACATCTATGGAATAATCACCTGCGGTATTTCCGGATCGATGAAAGTTAAAGCAACCCTTCAAGAAAACCTTCTTATTTTCAAAAGGTCGGCCGGGCACTCCTCGGGTGTTACAGGTGTCCAAGGGCGGTGGTGATCGCTTATATCGCTTATCATCAGGTGGTCCATCTGATCGTCTGGCCCCTATCATAATAATATGAAATCATAAATCAATGTTCCATCCAGTTTCATACAAATTATATTTTGACGCTACGTGATGCACCATGCAGCGCCGAGCGCCGCGTCGCTGTAGTGCGGTCGGACCTTTAGTTACGAGTCCAATCATAATACTCTTTTTCAGAAGAATACTTGGCAAAATATTGGGATGCAGACTGTTAGCTGCTAACCAGTGAATTTAAAATCATCCATTTCTAGTCAGTCAGTAGTGCTAACCATAGACTTAGGATGCCGCCCTAGTTCTAAATTCAACCAGACAGGACATCCTTTTCGCCCGTTACAGTTTTTAACGTTGACATTATTTGCCTGAATACCAACCCTGACGGCATTGTTCTGGTAGTCTGAGCCTTGGATCACGCATTGAGGCCAGTTGAAGTCGTCACGGCCGAAGGGGACGCCGGGGTAGTGCCAGTTTCCAAAGTTAGCGGTGCTGCCAGCAGTTCCCACGTTCTCGGCCCACGTTCCGGTCATGTGGTTGATGATAGCGTCTACGTAGATCCTAAGTAAAAGAACAGTTTCTGAGTATGAAGAGAATGTGATAGGTGGAAGACAAGTGTATGGTTCACCTGATAGTAAGCTAGCTGATGGTAAGCGTCCAAAGCTGTCGCTCTGGAGCTTGGGTACGCTTGGACCTTGATCAGGATTTGAGGAGTCTGGTAAATACAATAAAGCGACTGCCATCTGTATCTGTATGTAAACTAACTGTACCACTGTCGGTTGAGGACACTGATTTCTGTCGCACAGATTTTTAAATTTAGCACACTGAAGTCAGGGGCTTCACCTTATTTTGTAAAATGGTTTCTGTGAAATAAAAACTTTATTTATTATTTATTTATCTGACCTTAGCAACCCTTTAACAGGGAAACCAGACCAACTTATTAATGGCTACACGTTTCAGAAGCTATCCGAAACGTGCAGTTTTTTCAAGATGTTTTCCTTCACCGTCGAGCTGATGATAAGCTATTGTCGCCGCAAATGGATACCCTCACCACCAGTGGAGTTACAAACTGACAACCTTTAAACTCTTCTTCCCGCGGAGTGGGCTTCCAGTATCCTCACTCACACACTACACACTACACACCGTTTGTTGCTGATGGAAACACCGAAGGCAGAAGATCTCGTGGTCGTTTAGCAAGAAGGTGAACCGATTAGTTGAAAGACTTGTCGTCTTTCAAATTCTACGCAGTCGTAAGAGATGCGCTAGACAGAAACCATTGGAGAGATCAGATCATCCGCTTCATGTGCAGCCATGAAGCTAACCACGGTCCTCAGACATGGGGGATCGACTCAAGAGAGAGAGAGACCCTCATTCAGCGAAAGATAGCAAAGGCGCCATTTGCTGATTTGTCCGCTATAACGTAAGAAAAAACCCATTCTCACCTGACGCCAACATTGTTGCACCTCCTCACCATGTCGGCGAACTGTCTCTCGTTTCCTGAGCGTGTGACCAGACGGTAGGACATGGGTTGGTAGCGCTCCCACCATGGGCGGTTGCGTTCTCGGATTATCAAGTTTTCGTTGGGGGGAGACACCTGGATAGTAGAATTGAAAAAAAGTAATGTATCAGTCAGCCTATATACTGTCCCACTGCAGGGCAAAGGCCTCCATCATAGAAATCAAGTTATCGCTACTATGATGGGATTAGGCTTGCCAAAATGCGGTGATCACAAACTCGAGCTCAGTATTTATGTGATAAATGGCAGACTAGCAGTTGGATCACCTGATGGCAAGCGATTGCCGCCGCTCATTGACACCCGCGACACCAGTTGAGTCACAAGCGAGCTGCCAACCTTTAAACCCCTCATACACGCAGCGAAACACAGCATAAATATAATATGTACGAAAAATTTGAAACATACTTTTTGCTCCACCCGGGAATCGAACCCAGAACCCCGAGATCACGGCCCGGTACTTAAACTACTAGACCAAAATGGCGACAGGGTAGTAAAAGAACTTATAAAAATTAATGTATAGAAAAAAAGAGGTTAAAGGGACTGACGTATGGGAATGATGTAATAATAAAAGAAACAGAGTGTATGTACCACTATCATAGTTTTTAGTGAACATAGCAGAGCGTTACGTCATATAGGGCGTCCAATAGGCGAAAACATAAATGTGGTTTAAAAAGTTTATCTGGCCATACGTAAAAATTTTTGCGTTTCCAGTTTTTCGTGTCGAGTAAGAGAATAACCGATGTACGGAGCAATTATTATCTCGAAACTCATAACAGAGGTAGCCATTCAGCACCATTCGGCACCCAGTTTTTCAGCACCTGGCCTAGATTCAGCATCTATTGATATTTTTGGCAGGTGCTGAATATGGATAATTGATTTTATAAATTTTATGTGAAGCAGCATTGTGCTGTTTCGCTGCGTGAGTGAGGGTACCGGAGGCCAAACTCGGGGGAAATGGGGGTTGCCAGCGCACTTGTGACTCCACTTGGTGTCGCGGGTGTCCATGGGCGGCATTAATCGCTGGCTATCTGGTGATCAGACTGCTCGTCTGCCACCTAAAGTACCAGCCTATATACTGTCCCACTGCAGGACAAAGAAACCATCATAGAAATTACAGTTGCGTCTGCCACCTATCACAAAAAAAATACTTTTTATATATTTTATGATGATAATTATTTTAAAATACCTGAATCCCACCGAAACCGTGAGGTCCCAGAAACCGTTCGCACTCCGCCGCGATGTCGTCCCATTTCCACTCGAAGAGATGCACCATGGTGGAATGCCCAGGCGCATAGTGTGGGTTCTTAAATGCCAGGGCGGTGGCCAGTCCGACCAGGAGTACGGTGAACCGAAGCATCCTGCTTAAAATATTCAAAAAGTAAAATAATTAAAAAAATATATATTATAAATTTAATTTAAAAAAAACAATTTGGTACTTTTTTTCTGTATCCTTCTGTATCTACATGTGTAAATCTGTTATTATTATTATCCAAAAAAAATATTAAAAGATTTTAAAAATTAGAATTAAAATTTAACACTTAACTAGGCACTGAATCATACGGGACGACCAGATTTTTAACTTTATTTGTAGTTGAGTTATGGTTGAAATCAATGAAATAAATGATGTCCAATTGCCTGGTAAAGAGATTAGAATAAGTACTCCTTTTGATATGCCATAAAAAGCTAACTTCCTGGTAAAAATCATTATCCTCATTAGAAATTCGGGCAAATTTTTTACGTCACAAGGCTTTTAGCTGTTTGTTTATTAATATCGATGGCTGTTTGGTATAAAATTGTGTAGGGTTTTTAATGCGACCGGTTCCTTAGGGACATTGTTTGTTGTATAATGGTGAAGTATGTCCAGAAATATTGCAAAACCTCCATGTATACGTCAATGTATATGTCGCAGTTATCGGGTTAAATTAGCCATCCAATCGGACGCCTAAGGCACACTAGCGACGATAAATCGATTTTAATTTTTAGCTACTAAACCGGATCTATTTTAAACAATTTCGGGGCTACAACCTCTAGGCAAACACTTATTATTATTTAATAAATAGTAACACTTATACTATTTATTAAATAACCATGCATAAATGTTGTGTCCGTTTTTGTACGCGAAAAATTTATTTACGACAAAAGTGGCCGCTTTTGGCGTGAATCAATTTTTAACGTACGCGTTGGACCCTGCATTTATGCATGGTTATTTAATAAATAGTATAAGTGTTTGCCTAGAGGTTATAACCCCGAAATTGTTTAAAATAGATCCGGTTTAGTAGCTAAAAATTAAAATCGATTAGCGCCGCTAGTGTGGCCTACCCGTCATCTTAAACACCGGCATCACAAAATAGTACTTTTGTCTCAGACATAAGAACGGCCCAAAGTCTTAAAAGGGTTATTCCACGTGACACCGTGTGAGCACAGATAACCTTTTTGAACAATATACGAGAACATCTAGGGCACGTGTTTTCATACTAACCTTATAAAATAAAGCCAATTTAAGCATATGAAAATTTCAAATATCCTTATTCGTGTTGCCGAGGATACAATTTCCGCGTATCTTAGTTTATAAAGCATTATTAGAAAGGTATATACATTTTTGAAGTTATAGACACTAATTATAGCCGCACGGGCTTGTTATTATAGTGAAATCAGAGTAATTATTAGATATGCACCATATACATATGTAGGTATGATTCACGACTTTGACAAGACTTTGATCTACGTTCGCGTTTGGTTGTTTATCGATAATTCTCACTGCTTTGTTGAAATTGAAAGCAAATAGCAAGTCCATGCTAATGGCTAACGTAAAAACTTGTAGTCCTAAAATACGGTCTATATTGATTAAAACAAACTCCAGTTTATTTTTTAGATTAAGTTATATGGATGCTTTACCTAATTCAGTTTGCCTAGAGAACTATAGTATCTAGACAAACCTAATATAGGCTTTAAGATAATATTAAGTCAAATATTGTGTCTATAATTTTTTTTTATAAATAAAAAAAAAGCAACATAAAGTGGGTAGGTAGACCGATCACTAGGAATTATATTTCACACACTATGAGCCCAATTCTCGTGCTCGTGACATTTATTTTCATACGACATATATCACTAAAACATAGTTTTTTGTATGGATTTTAGGTGATATCCGCCATGTTTATAAAGTATCACGAACCCGAGAATTAGGCTCTTGGTATTTGTATCTTTTATTCTATTAATGTTATAAGGTATTTTATTTGTTATTTTATTAATTTTATTATAAGAAAGTCGTGTTAGTTACACTATTAATAACTCGAGAACGGCTAGACCGATTTAGCTGATTATTGGTGGAAAGGTAGCTTAGAATTAGAGACGGACATAAAATACTATTTGTCGCGAAAAATGTCAGTTCAGGTTCCTGTAGGATAAACAAAAACGAATACTACACGGCCAACGCCGCGGGCTAAAGCTAGTATGTAAGACACTAACCACACGTTTAGTTACTAGTAAATACAACAAGAGCTTTCTAGTACTACATAATATTAATTTATACTATTGTCACTTCAATTATTATTATTATATTGCGTGAGAAAAATCCCTATAAACTTTGAAGAATTTTTGTGACTAACTTTTTGTGCCTTTAAAGTATAAATTATATCTATGATATACAGTGTGTCCGGAGATCCGTGTCCGCCCGTGAAGGCGAGTAAATAATAATCAATTTTATAGACAAATCTAGTGTTAAAATGTTTTTTTTTTCTAAATAAAAAAAATGATTTATTTATTACTATTGAGTCCGGGTGTGTTCATTTACTGGTAATATCTTCTGCAGTTAGAGGACTTACAAGCATAAAAGTAGATGAGCTTAAAAATACGACCACGGCAATACGGCATAATAATTTCAGCAGAGACAGTTTTCTTGTTTCGTACTTTTTAGAGCGTGTTTTTTTGGTGGTCGGGTATTAGTTTTTAAACTTAATTTTTATATGCTTTTAAAATCTTTACATCAGAAGATATTGCATATAAATTAATCCACCCAGGACTCAGGAGCAACAAAAATTCATTGACCGCAATTTTGTTTTAATTAAGACAAAATAGCACAATGGATACGAACGCGCCATCCACGCAGGTGGTCGAGGTTCGAATCCGAGCTAGCACCAATGGTTTTTTCAAATCTATGTGCGTATTTCTACCATTACCATCTGCTCGGCGGTGAGGGAAAACATCGTGAGGAAACCTGCACGTTTCAGAAAAAGTTTCTGAAACGTGTAACCATGATTCAGTTGGTCTGGTTCCCCTGTTAAAGGCTTGCGAAGGTCAGACGGCAGTCGCTTCTTTGTAATTACCAGACCCCCCCAATCCTGAATCATGGTTTAAGCATAGGCTCCAAAGCGACAGCTTTTGACGCAACCGGGAATTACACGCTAAGATGAAGAAGGAGAGAATTTGACAGTGGCTTTGTAGATAAAACTGATTAATTTACTCGGATTCACGGATCGGACACCGATATCCAGACACTGTATACAAAATATATTTTTATATGGCCTTTGATGTGTCTCGGGATACTCGGGTGATTTGCAGTATCTTCTTTGACGAGTGATTGAAGAGACACGCTTCATATTGAACTTGGACGGTGATGCGAGTTGGTGGATCTCCTTAATTGAGCCTTTCAGTTATTAGATCTTGATCGTGATTAAATTAGGAAATTCAAACTTCGACTTACCTGGAAGTGGGTACAGATGTCACTTTATCCTACAATTACAATCTGATCACTACCTCCAATAGTTCTCGCTTTATATACGAAAAGATAAACCATAGATTTTTTATTTTTATTTAAGTTATTATCTCTGTAATTACCGTGATAAATGGAAGATTCAGATCTACCGTATATATTTATTTATTTATATAGTTGATTCTGGCATTGCCTTTTAATGAGGTAAAGATTTAATTTATCATTTGATTATGTAAGCTATAATCACCTTACATGACTATGCAAAGTGATTAATAATATTCAATAAATAATAATGTAAAATACAAATATTGAAACAAATGTTTATGTAATAATTTATATTTATAATTAAGTATTAAAAAGGAGCTTTGTGTTAACTTTAAGTTCAGTGTTATATCAAGAAATATTGATGTCTCTTCTGTCAACTCTCATGTTTGTAAAAAGGACTGAAACAAAATAAAAAATGTATTAAATTCTTAGTGTATCAAATAAGATTCATGTATTACTTCATGTACACTACCGTAACATAAAAGAATCTTAAGAAATGCTAGTTTGTTTAGAACAAAGTCAGTAAAGAAAAGCGATTTCATTGTAAAATCTTTCGCGCACTTCAGACCTATCTACTATTTGAATACGTAGGTATTCAAAAGTCATGGGGTTATGTTGGTGGGATGCCTTTTTTTTGTTTTTGTTGACGCTGGGGAATGCCTCCTTATGCATACCCTCTTGCCGGGGGGCAGGCGGGTTATGTCGGGCTCACCTCTGGCGGGGGCTTCTCCTAGCGAGAAGCCGGCCAGAGGCATACCGACTAAACCCCAGCGACGCTCCCTCATTGCCAGAGTGGGGAGGGGACATGAGTACGGGTTAAAGAACCTTACTTCACGTCCCTCCCCAGGCGGATGGCCCACTTACACTGCGGGCCCGACACTGCCTTCCCCAGTCAAGCTGGGGGGGGCGATAGGGACAGCCGGGAGCGCCGGCCTGTCCCTACCAGGCTGGTGGGATGCCTACCGACACAACCTCAAATAAAAATAATCGTTTCAGCCACATTCGTCCACACGTGTTGGTTCGCGTAGTGTAAAAAGTTCGGTGGATTCAGCTGGCAAAGCTACCTAACGACACATACATTCTGTGCGTCCTGTGAATAGTGGTACAAGTCGACTTATTTCGAATTTGATTTTCTTCTTGCTAGTTCATCACAAAAAAAATCCTCTATTATTCTGTGTGATCAAACGGAAAAATGGAGGATTTTTTGTGATGAAGTAGCAAGAAGAAAATCAAATTCGATATAAGTCCACTTTTCACAGGACGCACAGAATTTTCCGATTTCAATGATTATTTTGCGGCTTCGGTGTATCTTCTCTTTAACATGACCACCAGTAGGTAATCCACTTATCAGTCTAAAGCTTAAGATACTAAAAAAGTAAAAGATATAAATAATGCAAGTAGCGATTCATTTAATTCGTAATTGATATTCCTATCTCAATAATCTAAATCCTTACTAGTTTTATAATACAAGTACACACACGTGTTGTTATGCTTTGCTAAATTGCCTATCACTACCTTAAATCCTCATTAATACTTGTAGTAAGACTGATACCTGTGCTGATACTGTCTATTACTAATTAACATCACGTATCCAGCTACTTAGATGATTATTTTAATTTAAAAACAACAATTTAATCTCAGTTACTAGATAATACCTAGTCTTAAGTTTTCATACTTCATTTTGAGTGCAATAAAAGTATATTCATTCAATTATTCATTCTAAGATTTGTTGCTGATAATAATTAAGATATCTTGATTGTGACATTGATATATTTGACAGTGACGTATCTGTCGTAGTTTTTTTGGTCTTGAATTCCAGTTTTGGAGTATAGAAATTTTGTAGTATTGTGTAGGACATTGATATAGACATAAGAAATGCCATTTCTTTGAAAATACTGTATTAAATGCAGCGCCCATTTTTATGTGTTAGATAATATATTTATTTTCCTATATCAGAGAATAATAAATTATTGTAAAACATGGATTACTCCTGTTCAGTTATAAGAAAATATCTTCCGAATAAGAAAAACAAATTAAGTAACAATATGTATCTAGGATACACTTAAGATGTTGAGCCACAGGATAAAGTTATCTTCCTTGTCGCATTAGATATATTCTGAGAGACGTACAGTAGTGGTAATCTGAATGATGATTTAAAAAAAATTAAATTCACTATACAACCACCACGATATTTATTAGATATACAACATTGTGCACTCACATATTTTGCTGGACGTTAATTCCCGTTTAGATTAATTATAGTTATAATGCAACGCGAAAATCGTATAGCACATGCAAATTATGACCGTAATCTCTTTGTATTTGTGTAGAACTGTGACTGTAAATAAGTATGTTTTTTTTAATCACTGTCGAGCACACATACTATCATATTTGTACTTAAAAATGAACTAAAGGTAAGAACTACTCGTATAAGGTAGGTATAACGACGCGGATCTCAGCGTCTAACTTCTATAACTCACACATATATATCACTCTGATACAGTTATGTTCGTGCGTGTAAAATTATACTTACAATGATTCTTACAGAGTAGGGTTGGAACTAATACAGTTAGTTTATGCTAAACTTAATACTATATACTAGCTAGCTAGTATAAAGTGTTAAGTTTACTTAAGGTGACGGGTAGGGCACACTAGCGACGCCAATCGATTTTAATTTTTAGCTACTAAACCGGATCTATTTTAAACCATTTCGGGATTACAACCTCTCGGCAAATACTTATAACTATTATTAAATAACCATGCAAAAATGTAACCATGCAAAATGTTGGGTCAACGCGTACGCGAAAAATTAATTCACTTTTTGGTCGGGAATCAATTTTTCGCGTACACAAACGACCCAACAGTTGTGAATGGTTACTTAATTCATCCGTTTAAGGACTAAAAATTTAAATCGATTGGCGTAGCTAGTGTGGCCCACCCATCACCTTAAGAATTAAAATCGATTGGCGTCGCTAGTGTGCCCCACCCATCACCTTAAAAAACTGCTTATTTAAAAATTGCTTTCTCACCTCCTTCCCCACATGTATAGCTAAATGCATGTCTTCTCCGTTACCAGGTAAATGTATTTGCGCCATACCGTCACGTTCAACTGTCACTTTATATCCCGAACACTTTTCACCTTCCCTCTTGCCTGTTATCACGTCACAGTACTCTCCAGGGGGCAAGTCCGTCTAAACAAAAGAAAAGCTAAATAATACGAGCAAATTCGAAATTTCAAAGAATGGAAAAAAAACAAGAAAGGACCGGTAAAATATTTTGTGACGTAACAGACACGAGAGGGACATCCGTGTTCGCTTCCCTGCGGAACTTGCTTCCGCGCGTGTGATTCCGTATCTGCTTCAAAGCTTAAGGCGAATATTCAAATACCTAAGATACCTACGAATTCAATATTTATCAGTGTGAAGTTGTGTTTTGTCAATTCTCTTTTATTAACCCCCGATGAAAAATCTTGTGTCTGTCTGTGGCATCGTAACCACATTCATGTGTCCTAACTCCCGAACGGATGATTGATGACTGTTTTAACTAACTGATGACGATTTTAATTTGGTTTATTTTTAATAGGTTAATTAGTTGGGAGTGTCCTTAGCTACGTTTGATGGAAATGAAAAGTCATACATTAAAACTGGGATATTAGATAGATAGATATTCTTTATTGCACAAAAAGAAAATACAAGCATGATACAACAACAACAGACAGTACAATAAGGCGGTCTTATCGCTTGTAGCGATTTCTTACAGACAACCTTTGGGTAGAGGAAAGAAATATCGTATTCGTAATAAGGGAAGGCAGTGCAAAGCCGTTTAACAAATGAAATTGAGAATGATAGATAGATATTCTTTATTGCACAAAAAGAAAAATACAAGCATGATACAACAACAACAGACAGTACAATAAGGCGGTCTTATCGCTTGTAGCGATTTCTTCCAGATAACCTTTGGTTAGAGGAAAGAAATGATATTCCTATATTTCGATAAATGTAGCTAATAGCAGCTTCTAGTTACAAGTTTCTTCTATAAATTAGTATATTTAGTAGGATTCTTTAACACCCTTTATATGGAAATTCTTACATTAATTTTATAAAAATTTCACTCACCTGTAACTTTTGGTCCAAATCCTTTCCTTCGACGTTAAAAACTATGAAACCCTTCTTGCCTCTACTAAATGCGATTTGGTTGTTTAAATTATCCCACCAGTTTCTAATAAGGGTGCCTCGTACTGCGTTCCTGAATGCCACCATCTGGTATATCTGGCGCCAACGGTGCTCGCACACCCATCCATTTCCGCAAGTGTCATCCTGTTACAGAGATTAGTTCGGGTTGGTGCTTAGTAGAAAATCCATCTAGATTTCGCGCCGCCAAAAAAGTCCAGTGATAAGTACCACTTCGGTCACGTCGACAAGGAGATCCTCGCACTTTCATAAATGTTTGGTGCAAAAATGAAGGTACTAGCCAAAAAAAGAATAACTATATGCTGTTGTTGTTCATAACAAAAAATTCCTCTATTTTTCTGTCTGATCAGACATGCAAAAAAATCGTCCATTTTTCCGTCTGATCAGACAGAATAATAGAGAATATTTTTGTGATGAACTAGCAAGAAGAAAATCAAAGTCGATATAAATCGACTTGTACCACTTTTCACAGGAGGCAGTGAAATCTTTGTAAATTACCTACTTTATTGATAGTTGGCGACAGAATATTCTCCTGGCTGTCAGCAGGGGGTCCGTTTTGACCGTCGGTGAAGTAGAAACTGCTCATGATGCGAGGCTCCCCGTACGGATGGGCTAACATGAACGCTATGGCCGCCTAAAAACAAAACAATCTGTAGGTATACGTTGGTTTTCCAAAAGATCGATTGGTACGGTCAAAAGGTCGAAGAAACAGTTTTACGTGCCCTTTAGAAACTGACTATAATAGGCAGAACAGTTACTTTAACATGGTACTAAAGTGTTAAGCTACTTTTGATGCTGACCGTACCAATACAAAATGATGACCTTATGACAAACGTAAACTTGAAGTGACTCGAGCGGTTCGAGCGTAATTGAGAGAAAAAAAAACAGGTTACAATTTAGATATGAGATATAACGAATAAGAGTGATGCCTCATGACCGACTTTTTATCGGAACAATTATCCAACCTACAAAAAGTGGCCATATTTTTCATAATTCAAATTTCTCACAGACTTTTTGGTCGTGTGCGTTGTGCTAATTGATATTTATTTAGTATTTTTATCCAACAAAAAATCGGTCACTGATTAAGTATACAGTGAATACCAACTGGAAATTTTTATTATGTGATACAGTACCTACCTAAACAGAACAACGTGGCCCAATTTTCGTGCAAGTTACAAGTGTAGGTAGGTACTTACCTTATAAGCCCTCGCTTCTTTATAAGTCAACACATCGAAAGCCCTCTGGGTATCATGATTGTCAATAAACACCAGAGCGGTGTCCCCCGGCGCTAGGCCCCATGAATCCCCCCATGACATCAGCCATTTTAATGGGTTTTTGCCACGGAACACGTTTTTCAACTCTGCGCCGACCTTAAAAATTTAAAGACTTCACATTTTGCTTTCTATATTAATCGAAGTACATAGCGCTGCACCACTGCAGAAGCCGGCACCTGGGAGCACACATTATCTTGGCACACGAGATCAAGAGCTCCCCCATCAGCTCTATCCTCGGGTTTATCCTGGAGCTGGGGCTACATGAGGTGCTGTAATAAGTTTTGGGGCTGCCACAATAGATCTTCTACTGGTCGCAGTGGCTATGAGATGCAATGCTCACCCCATTTCATTCAAATATATAATATATAATCGAAGTAATAATATGTCATTGATTTATAGTAAAATATCATCATCATCATCATTTCAGCCAATAGACGTCCACTGCTGGACATAGGCCTCCTGTGCCGCCCGCATCCAATGGATTCCCGCGATCTTCACCAGATTGTCGGTCCACCTTGTGGGGGGGGGGCTGCCACGGCTGCGACTTGCTGTACGTGACCTCCACTCGAGGACACTTCCGCCCCAACAGACGTCTGTTCTCCTCGCTATGTGCACTGCCTTGGGGGGCCTGCCACGGCCCTGACGGACGGACGGATCACCTGATGGTAAGCAATTGCCCAGTTTTGGCTTTTCCTTTTCCCCCTGTATGGGTCTCCGGTATCTATTATCTACTTTTACTAGGTGAGCTTTGGAAGGAGCTTAGGTTATCGAAAAAGCCTTTTCTAAAGTACTAATTGGTGACAAATAATTCCAATTAATGTCCTCCGTCGCAGAGAACCCTTAGTACAAAAATAACAACATAGAAATAAATTTTGCATATTCTGTGGGATATAAAGAAACATTACCAACCTACGTACATTAACCCGCGAGCTTTCGCGCTATGAGCATTTTGCTCACACTAAATTCAAAATGCGCCATTTTGTCCAAAAATTGCGTACGGGGAGCGTTATCAATAGCTGAGTTTTTTCCGTCCTCTACCCTTGTATCATTAGATACAGTCACTTTTCGCTATTTGTGCACCAGTCGCTTGCATGAAGAGGTTTGTTGCGCCACATGAGGCTTTTGCTCATCGCTCGAGTATCGGCGTACAAGCGTAGGTACCCTCATTTTTTACCCGACTACGGCAAAGCAAAAGGAGGGTTATGATTTTGACAGGCTATGTATGTATGTATGTATGTATGTATGTATGTATGTATGTATGTATGTTCATCTGTTTCCACGTAACTTCTTAACTACTTATCAGAATTCGACAAATGACATATCATTATAAGCGTCTTGATCGTCCGCTGGTTATAGGCTATATGAAGTTTCACAAAATCTAATGTGGCGCCCTCTAGCGGACAAAACATACAGAGTAAAAAAATAAAGTTATGATAAATATGCCGTGTTTGGTATCATTTGAAAGCGCTTGACTTGTACATTTTGAATATATATATATATATATATATATATATATATATATATATATATATATATATATATATATATATATATATATTACTAGCACTTGGACACCAAAATAGTTCAAATAAAATAAAAGTAAAAAAACTAAAACCCAACTACGACAAAAAACGTCGCTGAAAAAGTATAAAACAAGCCTTCGTTGTCAATTTATGCAATATTCACTATGTAGAGATATATATAGATATATTTTATACTTTTTCAGCGACGTTTTTTGTCGTAGTTGGGTTTTAGTTTTTTTACTTTTATTTTTTTCATCTCATCTACGCTTTTATACTATTTTTATGGTTTGAAATTACCGATATGGGATATTATCATGTATTTATATGATAGATGGATAAATTATTCTACGTTAAATAAAGTATATTGTATATGATTTTTGGGTATAGCAATTAAGGTGACGGGTAGGGCACACTAACTAATGTTTGGTCCGTTTTTGTACGCGAAAAATTGATTCACGATTTTTCGCGTACGCGTTGGACCCAACATTTGTGCATGGTTATTTCATAAATAGTATAAGTGTTTGCCGAGAGGTTGTAACCCCTAAATTTAAATCGATTGGCGTCGCTAGTGTGCCGTACTCGTCACCTTAAGTAAAATAATTCAGTTAAAAACTTATCGACCGTCTTCGGGTGGCACTCGAAGTTTACGATCTTTTCCTAACCGGGCAACTGCTTTACCGACTAAGCTACCGAAGACCTTGGTATTTTTAAGTGCATTATTTACTTAAATATATTTTATTTATAGTCCATTCAGCGTAAGAAGTTGAATTAGATAGTTAAAACGTTTCGTATCATTAACAAATAAAAAAATAAAAATATAAAGTTGAAAAACTCATTTTTTTTTTGCTTTCATTCTTCCAAAATAACAAGTATTAATATTTCTTAATCAATCTGAACAAGAACTTCAAAATCAAAATCAAAAATGTCTCTATTCAATTTAAGTCCATACAGAACATTTATGAATGTCAAATATTATGTAATCTACCACTGATTCGGAATGTCAATTTCTACCGAGAAGAATCAGCAAGAAACTCAGTAGTTACTCTATTCAAATAATATGGTAATTACAATATTCATTCTTATACAAATTATGATTACAGTGACAGTATGATATACAATGCTTATAATCATCTACTTTATAGTAGCCTTTTTGCATTTAGGCAGTTTTTTACATGCAACTTAAACTTATGTACAGGTAAATAACTAAAATAACTTAAAATAGTTATTAACAATTTGTAAAAAAATATCATATGAATATGCATAATGCGCCAATCGAAACTTTAACTAATAGGGATTGACACAAACAATCGCAATGAATCAGTAATCGAATCACGATTATTGTGTCGTGCAAAATAATGATCGTATAGATTGCATTAGGTACTAAAAACTCGTAATTTCTCTAGGTGACGAAGGTGGTTCCCATACATCAAGTTAGAGTTATTATTTTTCAGATGAATAAGACGCATATTATTTCATTATTCATGTTTCATTGCGTGTAAGAATATTTACATATTGTATTCCATATCCAGATAGTTCAAATTCGTAGATAAAATGTTAATTAAGTTTAAAAATCAAACAAATAAGAACTCAATTACATTTCTAAAGAAAATATTCTCGATTCTTAAAAATAACGGTTAGCTTTAAAAGGAACGTCTCACTTTTAATGTCAAAACAGAACTGACCAATTAACCTTCACACACTGAATGGACTTTTGGAAAATAATGATTTTTTTTTTGTAAAGCATTAAATGACATTGAAAACGTGAGCAAATGCTCTAAACGCGAATAACCGTTTGATTCGTAGACGCACGAGTGCTAGTGAGTTAATGAATACACAATCATTTGTCTCTGTAACTAAGAAACGTGACAATTATTGTACAGTATTATAATGTTAAACTATGATGTTATTTCAAACACTCGTTACGTAGACAATATGGAGTTTATTTACCTTATTTACTTAGTAACAATTTGCTTAGGTACAAACAGCATCAAAATGGTATTAGCCTTTAAACCTAAAATATCTGAGCATTTGACAAAAATCACTTTTTCATCATTTGTTTTCAAACAACGAAATGAAAATGCATCTTCATTTGGTCAAATGTTTAGATATTATTGGTAGGTTTGAAAGCTAAAATAAATAATACTGTACTATGTTTGGAAATTTCTCGTGCTGCCAAAGATATTTGAAGCCCGAGTGTGCATAAATAAACAAAATTCATTAATCATCTCACAAAAGGACATCCTAAAATTGCTAAGCGATTTGCGTCTAAAATATCACTTGAATTCGTATTTACAAAGTCCCTCCTATCAATCATGAGTTGACATTTTCATGGGTAATTCTATCAAAGGAGCGCTCAACCACCGTTTGGCAAGATCATAACTGTCCAATAGTCCGTGTTACCTCAATAGGGGCGTTATCTCAGCCCCAATGGTAGTGACTTAACAAGTTTGGAGTTTGGTTAAGAATAGTGTAGTTCTTAAAAGAACAGTTGAATCATTCACTCAATAGTTCACTTGGCACGGTTCCTATTTAAAACGACGTGAGTAGTTATTTCTTTATTCACGAAATTGGTAGGTACTATAGGTATTCTCCTGTCTCGCTCTGTGTACAAACAGTTTGGATAAACAGTTAGTAGGTAATATCTAGTTGACGACCCGTTTGGAACAGAGGTAGTGAACTCTGCCTTTGGTCCAAGGGTTGCGGGTTCGATCCCCGCACAGTACAAACATTTGTGTGCATGAACATGTCTGTTTAAATTGGTCTGGGTGTTTGTATGTTTAATAAGTATGTATTTACAAAAGAAAATTATAATATGTATATATTTGTAATCACGCTGTTGATTCTGATATCCGTACCACAGGTGCTTGAGCTACCTATCTCGGAGTCAGATCAATGTAAGTAATGTTGTGTGTAATATTATCTCTGATAGGATGTTTATTGGCGAACTGAATAAGATCATTTCAACATTTTCGTAGGTACAATAATCATGAGTGACCCTCACGGATCATATTATATAGGTACTACACTTTCTTTTAGAACAGCTGTTTAACAGAACTTGATGGCTTACTTGGCCTCATCAAGTATCCGACTCTTTCTTGTTTATTTATTTAGGTATTAATTGGTTAATCAACGAAAGTGACATTGCACTTGTTTAAAATCTCAAACTGCCAAGAATGGGTAAACTCGTCCCATTTGCACCCAAGGGGTCTAAAAGCAATCTCGGCCATCACTCACTAATAAACAGACTTCAACGTCAATACAACGGATTGATGAAGAGGTCGGCAAGAGTTGATGTTTTTTCATGAAGCAGTCACAAATTTAAGAGGACTATAATTGATTCGTTCAAGTTGTAGCAGTCTGGTGCAATTTGGCTATTTTTAAATTTTTAAATTTTGTTATTTTTTATTTGTTATTTAAATTTCTCTATTTAGTCTGCTCACATTTGCATGTCGTGACAGCCTGTAAGAGAATCTGCACTTAGCCTTATTATAGTACTTAAGTAAATACAATGTAATTAGTGTAAGATTTGTTGGTTGTCCTTAATAAATAAATAAATAAATATTACACAATTTGTAAATAGACTAAATACAATTCCAGTTGACAGTTCAACACCGCATGCAAAGATAAATAATAAAAGGAAATCTTAACACGTAAACATTTTACGCCAAACTGCCTCTTACGCATAAGGTCGTGGGTTCGACCCCCACCCTGGACAAACATGCGTGCGATGAACACTTGTGTTTGTTCGGTGTCTGATATCTGGTACACAAGTACTTAAGCTACTTAGTACGGAATCAGGTCAACGTATGAGATGTTGTGAGAATTATTATAATTATTATTTTCATTAAATACTTAATCCATCAATCTTCTTTAATTAACCATTTTTACGATATCCATACAAATAAGTAAATAAGAAGTCCATTCATTTGTAGATAGTATTTGCTATTTTGCCCCTTTCGATTTGCTTTATCACTCGATAAGTATTTCAATTGAAATTTCTGGTTCATGTGATATAAACAAAGACGAGTCTTTAGATTTATTATTATTTAATAGAAATGGGGTGAGCCCTGCGTCTCATAGCCACTGCGACCAGTAGATGATCTATTGTGGCATCCCCGTAACCTATTACAGCACCTCATGTAGCTCCAGTTCCAGGATAAACCCGAGAATGGAGCTGATGGGGGAGCTCTTGATCTCGTCAGCTGAGATCATGTGTGCACCCAGGTGCCGGCTTCTGCAGCGGTGCAGCGCTATGCACTCGCCGAGGACGTGGATAATCGTTTCCTCGTCCACGCGACAGAACCTGCAGATTTTGGTATCTGAAAGGCCCATGTTGTGCAGGTACTTGTTTAATTTGCAGTGCCCTGTGAGGGGTCTTTAGATTTATTACCTCAATGAAAAGAGCTGCACGACTGACTCTTTGCTACTGTAAAATAGTTCAATTTACTAAGTGAACTATGCGCAAGCCTATTCGGTTATCGCCAAATCATGTGGTTAATATACTGAGGGAAACTTCGGGAATGTCATAGGAGAACTTTGCGATTTCGCTTCAGTAAGTCCCCTGGTTTTAGCGAACATGAAAGGATTATTGTTTGGGCTTGCGTCCCCTATTAGAACGACATGAAGGGTAGTTTAACAATCATTTGCTGAGAAGGTTGGAGAACTTAATAGAATTGAAAATATATCATAATTTCCATATCTATCGCTTAAATAAATAAATCGCTTCCAGCGATAAGACCGCCGAAATTGTACAATTAAGTTTCTGTAATGCCTTTTAAAGTTGTGTTTTTTTTTGTGCAATAAAGTATATCTATCTATATCATCATTTCAGCCAATAGACGTCCACTGCTGGACATAGGCCTCCCCCAATGTTCTCCACACAGATCGTCCTGTGCCTCCCGCATCCAATGGATTCCCGCGATCTTCACCAGATCGTGGGTCCACCTTGTAGGAGGCCTGCCACGGGTGCGACTTCCTGTACGTGGCCTCCGCTCGAGGACCTTTCCGCCCCAACGGCCGTCTGTTCTCCTTGCTATGTGCCCTGCCCATGGCCACTTGAGGCATGCAATCCTTTGGGCTACGTCTGTGACCTTAGTTCTCCTGCGGATCTCATCATTTCTGATACGATCACGCAGGGAGACTCCGAGCATAGCCCTCTCCATTGGTCTCTGGGTGACTTTGAGCCTTCTTGATCGGCACATTGTAAGCGGCCACGTTTCGGTTCCGTATGTCATCACTGGCAACACATACGCATTAAAGACTTTCGTCTTTTCGTCAACGCTGCCCAGCCGAGTTGGATTCGTCTATCGACCTCTTTCTGGAAGTTGGACTTACCAAGCTGAACTTTTTGTCCGAGGTAGATGTACTCGTCTACAACTTCCAGTGTAGAGCTTCCAACCTTTACAAGAGTAGGTACGACATGGGAATTCGACATAAAAAATATATGATGGTAAGATAATATTCGCTCCGACTGAAATTTGTTACCATAGCTGAAATAAGTGGGAGAGCCACGCTTCGCCATGAATGAGGCAGCGTGAAACAGCACTATGCTGTGTTTCGCTGCGTGAGTGAGAGGGGAAGGGGGGTTCAAAGGTTGGCAGCGCACTTGTGACTCCACTAGTATCACGGGTGTCCATGGGCGGCGGCAATCGCTTACCATCAGGTGATCCGACTACTCGTCCTCCACCTGCGACATAAAAAAAATAACTAGGAGAACATAATTTTTTGTCTTAAAAGTAGTTAATGTCCTACGGAAGCCGATTTGTTTACATTTTAGCGAGTAGCTAGGTATTAAGTATGTACTCAGTAGAAGGTAGAAGGGAAAGAATAGCGAGCCATCAACACGATTGTCTAAAAGAGTTCACACACAGCAGCTATAATGTATATTAATATACATTACATCCCGGGATGTATAGCTTTACATTATCTTAATGTATCACTCACAGATCAGGTAAAGTAATGTATCTTTCCCTTCATTTCAATGGTAGGTATACGTCCAGTTTGTCACACTTTTCAGCTGCTAAGGTGTTATACATAGGTACTGTTCTTGTTTTTGATGTTTTAATACTGTGCTCGCGGTTCAAGGATTGGAAGAAAACAACAAATAAAACATCCTGTATGTGCTCTGTACGATGTAAAATAATGTATATTTCTGCCATTCTCAATTTCATTTGTTAAATTACTTTGCACTGCCTTCCCTTATTACGAATACGATATTTCTTTCCTCTACCCAAAGGTTGTTTGGAAGAAATCGCTACAAGCGGTAAGACCGCCTTATTGTATTGTCTGTTGCTGTTGTATCATGCTTGTATTTTATTTTTGTGCAATAAAGAATATCTATCTATCTATCTATCTATCTATCTGTATCTTAAGATACGAAGACGTAAAAATATACATTATAGCTGTCGTGTATGGTATCTTGACGATTTCTATCGAAAGATGTATCGAGATGTACCTATCGTGCTATAATATACATCTTTACATTGCCTGCTCTGTGTGTGAACAGCTTGACTCAGAAAAACGCGCTACGAGTACATCTCTACCCAGGTGCCTTATTTTAAAGCCGTTTAGTAACGAACGAGAATATACCTGTCGCCTCAAAGGCAAAGGAGACACACAGCGCGTGTGAAGATCTGTCGCTATTAGCGATAAGACCGCCTACATTGTATTAGTATAATACCATAGACTAAGATCTGTAAATTTTGCACAATAAAGTGTATCTATCTAACAGTAAGTGCGTAGTCCCTTTTAAAAAGGCCGGCAGCGCACCTGTTACTCCTTTGACGTGGCAGGTGTACATGGGCGGCGGTAATCGCTTACCATCAGGTGATACGTCTGCTTGTGTGCCCCCTGTATCAGAAAGAAAGAAAAATAAAAGACAAAACAAAAAAAATACAATATTATAATAAAGTAAGATAATAATTCTCACAACATCTCATAAGTTGACCTGATTCCATACTAAGTAGCTTAAGCACTTGTGTTACAGATATCAGACAACAGAGGAACACAAATATATACTTAAATACATATATTACACCCAGACACTGAACAAACACAAGTGTTCATCACACGAATGTTTGTCCAGGGTGGGGATCGAACCCACGACCTTTGGCGTAGAGGCAGGGTCACTACCAATTGCGCCATCCGGTCAGTCATAATAAGTCTACAAGTAACATAAAAACGAAGGAACACCATAGTAATTAAAATAAATAGGATTAGGTTTAATAAAATAAAATAATAATAAAGGCAAAGTAAACAATATTTAAAATAAATTGACATTAACTACATCGATCAATGTATCACGACTGCACACCTCATGGTAGCGCACCTCATGATGGCCCGCCATCTGTTTCTGCTAACTGACACTCTAGCGCCCTCGTGCAATGGTCCAACCATAATCTACATCACTTAATCAGTGGCCATTCACGAGACCCATCTAAGCCTTGATTGATTGATGCGTTGGACAATTAAATTTATTCTCACCTTAAATTCAGTAACATCTCCTAATCCAGTGTAATCAGTTGGTTTGATTGGTTCTTTCCCATAGTAAATTACTTCTTGATAAATATATGGTTTCGTGTTCGGAGCAAATCCAAAATCTGTACTCAAATTGTTAAGCTGTTTATAAATTTCCTTCAAGTCATTCGGCCACATATGTTTAGCCGCATCAACTCTAAAATATAAAAAATATGTTACTTATTTTATATAAGGCTGTCGAAAATTTCTGGAGTAAGTCCAAGACTAATTAATTGTGCTAAAAGCTGGTACCTTAATGAAAGCTTGGAAAGTTCAGAGGCCTATACTCGGCAGCGAGCCAGGGTACAGTCAGCAACAAAAGTTTAAGCACGCTTAAACAGTTAAGTTATTAATTTTACAACTCCGAAATAAAGCATGCATAACAATGTAACAAAAATATTTGAAGCTGCTCCTTATGGGGCCAGATTTACAATAAGCACAGTAAGGTATGGCCACCACATATGCTGACCATGGGAGAGCTATGCTTCGGCATGAATGGGCCGGCTCGACCGGAGTGATACCACGGCCTCACAGAAAACAGGCGTGAAGCAGCACTGTGCTGTGTTTCGCTGCGTGACTGAGGGTACCGGAGGCCCAGTCGCGTACGCTTCGACCATTATTCAGGGTTTGGGGAGCCTAGTAATTACAATGAAGCCACAGCCGTCTGACCTTCGCAACCCTTTAACCGAGGAACCAAACCAAATGAATCATGATTACACGGTTAAAAACTATATTTTAGCAGAAACTAAACTTTAGCAGACAAAGAGAAGCCAGAACTCACCTAAAGCCCGCCACACCAAGAGAAATGAGTTCATTCATGAAATCAGAAAGCTTGCCTCGAACGTAAGGATGACTGTGATTCAAGTCTTTTAAGCCAACGAGTTCACAAGACCTCACCTGCAAGGGTTAGTCACAACGATAAGTAGCAATACCATGTCGTCTTTTTTATGCTAGAGGCGACAAACGAGCGAGCGTCTCACCTGATGGTAAGTTAAAAGTCGTGTGTGAAAAGTTTTTGCTTTTAACAATGTCGCAAGTGAATATTAAGCCTTATCACTTAAGACGCTGTTAATTTAAGACGTTGTTTAATGTGGCTAGTTTACACTTACAACATAGTTAATTGCTACCGTCGTCTGCAGATAGAAAGGGACAGATTGAAAGAATCCATGCATTTTAAGCATAGTACCTAGGTAGGTTACCGACTTGAAGATAAAAAAAAACTTCTACAATATCGGTATTAAATAAATCTTTCATGTACAGTCAGTCATACGCTCCACAATTTATACTAAACCAAACGTGTTCGTCAATTATACTGACATTGATATTTTGCTTCGCTTTAAATTGTTATTTTTAGGATAAAATATATATTTAAATAAGACCAATTTATGATAACCGCCACCCCATTTAAAATATTGACAGATTATACTAAATCACAGTGTGGCTGACTGTACATACAATTTAAAATTCACCGGCACCATCTCTTCGCCTTAAAACATAGAAAGAGATAAATAATTAACACCGGAAGCCACGCGATCAAAAAGACAAGAATATTCGATGGTGGGTAAAGCAGGGTAGAGTACCTTATTCCGGCTACTCCAAGCCGAATTAGTTTGTTAATATATCTGTATATCTTTCGACGAACATACGGAACCGTTTGGTTCAAATCTTTCAGTCCTAGAAGTTGACAATTTCGAACCTGAAGGACAAAATAAATTGTTTTGTTCCTGAAGGTCAAAATAATGGAAATAGAAGATTGGTTCTAGCTTACGGCGTTCTGTGTGTATACGTATTCTTGTTATGAAAACGGTATTCTTGGTATGGCCAATACGGTATTTGACTATTTTTAATTTATTTTTCTAATCAAACGACCTCTTCAATTATAGAACAATCATTGAAAGAATTACTTGATTCTCACTTAAACTACCTGAGCTATAACAAATTTAAAATTTAAACATTTTTTTGAGCAAGCCTAACACACTCCATACGAATGGCTAGCGTATGACGTCATACACGTGTATTTTGTATGCATTTCTTATGAATTTTGTTTGATAGTTATATTAAAATTTCGTTTATGGCAAGGGTTTTATTAGAATAGTTGGTGCCACTTATATGGATGATCAAATGGTATAATTATTTTTTAATATTTTTTTTACGCGGCAGGCCCAAAAAAAGATGGTGTGACGATTTCAATACGTATGTCCAAGAATAGCAAGTAAAGGCATTGGATATGGACGAATGGAGAGACTTGGGGAGGTCTTTGCTCAGCAGTGGGACTCAGCAGACTAAATTTAAAAAAGCATTCATACTTTTAAAAAGGACTTGCCCAAGAATCTTTGAATGACCATAAAACCGCCTAGACTTTATATTTTGAACTGTTTTTTTTTTTTGTTATTGGTAATTATTTACCTATATTTTTATAAAATATTAATATTTTGTACAATCTAAAGATTAGTTAAAAACCCTATTATCATACATTTTCTCACTTCATGGACTGCTTGATATTTTCATGAAATTATCGTTTTCTGATCTGGGTAACTTAGTTTGGCCATACGTATGGTATAAATAGGATAGGCCCTACCCATATCAATGAACTACTACAGATATTGTAACGAACTTGTTTACTGTTATTTATTATGATACAAAATTAAGCTAATACTTTAACAAAATTACTCAAACTTTCGTCAACGAGCGGCATCTTACACATAAGCAAAGCGCTTGCAGCGCCTCTCTCGGTGATTAATGGAAGTATTTTACGGTATGATTATATCTTATTACCCTGGGAGAACGACGCTTCGGCATGAATGGGCCGGCTCGCCCGGACTGATACCACGGCCTTACAGAAAACCGGCGTGAAGCAACACTGTTGTGTTTCGCTGCGTGAGAGAGGGTATCGGGGAGGCCCGATCCGAGGGAAAGGTTGGTTTCGCACTTGTGACTGCACTGGGGTCGCGGGTATCCTTGAGCGGCGGAAATCGCTATCCATCAGGTGATCCGTCTGCTCGTTAGCCACCTATCACATAAAAATAAACTATAACATCTACATAAAGTAACTTCGCAATTACTTGGCTATATTGAGAACAAATTCTGATCATGATCTGCTCAAATCACATCATGTTGTGGCCAATAGACATTGAATGATGCCACCATTTATTTATGTTATCGAGAATTTCATGAAGTGTCATTTTTATATTTCCTACAACTAAGTGTAATATATAAAAGCAGTGAGTTATAATTACTACGTACTCGTAGTAATAATAGTTCAATGTATAAAAGACAGAAAAAAATTTTTTTCGACAAACCTTTACTCGCACAGTTTCTTTCAATAATAATTAAAATAAAGTTTAAAAACTAAAACCCGACTACCAAAAAAACACGCTCTTAAAAGTACGAAACAAGAAAATTGTCTCTGCTGAAATTATTATGCCGTATCGCCGTGGTCGTATGCCACATTGTTTTTATTTTATTATTATAATGAACCTGTTTTGGTACAATAGGTGGCATATGACCACGGTATAATAATTTCAGCAGAGACAATTTTCTTGTTTCGTAATTTTAAGAGCGTGTTTTTTTGTGAGTTAGTTTTAGATTTAAAACTTTATTTTTATTCAACATATTTTTAGTCATGTAAATAAATTTACCGTCAAGCATTTTTTTTTTACTTTCTTACTCTAAGTCCCCTAGAGGAGGCTGTAGTCAATTTAACGTGACGTTATGTCGCCTATAACCAGAAGACGATCAAGACGCTTCTAGCGAAACCTCATTTGTTCAAATTTGATAACTACATACTGAGGTAACAGATGAACAACAATACATACATGCAGGTCAAAATCATAACCCTCCTTTTTGCTTCGCCGTAGTCAGGTAAATATTGGCAGAAACTGTGCAAGTACCGTAGCCTGATAATAACTACTTAGAAGTAGAAAATAAATACAAACCTCACTAGAATTAGTGTAATCCTCTATCAAGCAGTAAGGGTGATGGAAATGCTCCTGGGTATACGGGACTGCAGGATAGTGGTAATTCTTGAAGTCAGCCGTGCTGCCTCCAGTTCCTACATTTGTTGGATGGTCACCAGTCATGTGGTTTATAACAACGTCAGCGTAGATTCTGGAAAACATTGTTTAATCTTGTATACTATTTTAAGAGGCCGGCAAACAACGTATTTTCATACAAACGCAATACCAAAATAATTTCTAATTTGAGGATATCTCGACGTTTCTTTGCTGTTATTCGGATGAAGGAAGTTTTTTTTAGAGGCACCGTATATTGGCTCTCCTCAGCCTGATAGTAAGCAAGAGAAGAGCCCAAGTTACATTTACAACGGAAGCGATGTCAAGGCATCACCTCCGTTGGCACCGCCATACTGGCCCGCGAGAAGCTTCTTCACGCTTCGTTTGAAGGAATCCATATTGTAGGAAGGAGGAAATACATTTCTTAGAAATAATTACTTACTTAAAAATATATGCAATTACATTTCGTAAATTTTTCGACGTTAACTAGGTAGTTAACAGCGTTTTTAGCGTTTTTAATATACTTAAAACAAATCTGTGCGTCCTGTGAAAAGTGGTCTTCTATTTTTCTGTCTGATCAGACACGCAAAAAAATCCTCCATTTTTCCGTCTGATTAGACAGAATAATAGAGGATTTTTTTTGTGATGAATTAGCAAGAAGAAAATCAAATTCGATATAAGTCGACTTGTACCACTTTTCAGAGGACGCACAGAAATAGACAGAAAATAGGTATTTTCTGTCTATTTGTTTTATATTAAAAACGCTATTTATCATTTTGTAAATATAACAGCGACACGGCTTGTATTGTCTAGTTACACAATGTTTAAAGAAAATCAAAATATAATCGAGTTTCATTCATCATTTTTTGTATTCGCAAATGAACACAATTCTCTTACTAATTTCAAACAGCCATCTTGCTGTTTCTACTCGCTGGTTGCGTCCATTGAACCATAATACTAGTAATTACAACTCACTGGTTGCGTCTAAAGCTGTCGTTCAGGAGCCCAGTGGACGCTTAGACCATGATTCAGGATTTGGGGAGTCTGGTAATTATAATAAAGCGACTGCCGTCTGACTTTTACAACCCTTACGACAAGGGACACAGACTAACTAAATCATGATTACACGTTTCAGAAACTATTCAAAACGTGCAGGTTTCCTGACGATATTTTCCCTCACTGCCGAGCTCATGGTAGAAATACGCGAATAGATTTGAAAAATCCAGAAGTGCATGCTCGGATCCGAACCTCGGAGCCCCTTATGGATGGCGCGTTTTGAACCACTGCTCCATCGCTCTCCAATGTTTTAAATTATAAATCTTAAACCGCAATTTACCTTTCACTCAATCAACTCATGGTCACTTTCCATCAGTTGAGATTGTGGTCAAGCGTCGGCCTATTTTTTTTATTTTTTATAGTGACACAGTATATTGGGTCTCCTCAGCCTGACGGTAAGCAGGAAAAGAGCCCTCGTTGCAATTACAAAGGAAACGATGTCAGACATCACCTCCGCTGGGACTGCCATACTGGCCCATATTTAGCCTTTATTGAGTTCATAAGCCGTGTGGTCCCCGGCAGAGTAGAATAGGCCACCCTCACTCTTACTGAGGTGTCGTAAAAGGCGACTAAGGTAAAGCTGCTGGCATGATCATCAGCACCCAGAGAAGGAAAACTCTGCATTTATATCAAAACCCTCGCCAACCCGTCTGCCAAGCGTGGTGAGTATGGCAATTACCCCTCACGTAATTGAGGGAGGCCCGTGTCCCAGCAGTGGGGACTTAAGTGGGCTGACGATGACGATTTAGTTCATAAAAAAAAACTCAAATATTAAAAATAAAACATATTGCTGCTACAACACCCTTCATGGGCTGGTCCGATTCACACTTGGCCACTTTTTTAAATGACCTCTTACAAATCAAAATAACAACAAAATAAAATCTTGAAAAATAGGTAATGCGTAATCCATCCAAAGTCGAGGAATGTCAATTTAGAGGAAAATATTGAAAAGCATCAGCAATCTGTCACGCGTAATAAAATCAGCTAATACCGTATTGTATGAAGAGCAAACAATCTGAAATTCCAATCACTGAGCTTATAGTAAAACTCCACTAAGCAATATCCAGATCAACAGGTATTGAGAGAACTAATTTCAAGTTTTGATTACTCTATTGTTTCCTGATCGGTTATTCAGACATACAGAATTGCTTTCATCTCGTTAGATCAAACCAATACTGTATAATCGAATACGTAGTTACTACAGACTGCCTCGGTGGCGCAGTGGTTAGTGGGTCACATTTTAAAGCGCGGCTGCGCAAGAGGTCCCGGGTTCAATCCCCGGGTCGGGTCAAAAAAATTTACATGAGTTTTCGGTAAGAAATTCTTAGTGGCAGCCCGAAGTCTGGAAGTTGGCGGCCTCGGAAAGCACGTTAAGCTGTTGGTCCTGCGCACAATCCCTCTCCGGTAGTGTCACAGCAGTGTCCCATGGGAATATTAGGGTAAGGGAATAGAGAGTGCACTTGTGTTTGCGCACACACTTGAGCACTATAATATATCCTGCGTACGTGGCTGATCGTTGAGATTGGCCGCCGTAGCCGTAATCGGTTGGGATATTTTTTTATACTACAAACATTATAATAGGCCTTTACCTTATGATATTGTCGTTTTTTTCTAGACACACAAAAAAAGCCTCACAGAAAACCAGCGTGAAGCAGCACTGTGCTGTGTTTCGCTGCTTGAGTGAGGGTACCGGAGGCCCAATCCGAGGGAAAGGGGAACCCCCCTTTCCCCCGGATTGGGCCTCATTTAAAGGTTTAAAACGCACTTGTGACTCCACTGGTGTCGCGGGTGTCTATGGTCGGCGGCAATCGCTTACCATCAGGCGATTCTTGATCATGTTAATTGATTAATCTTTTGAGTTGTTATTCATAGTAGTCTATTAACTTTCATTTTTTTTTCTCTTCTCAATTGAAACTCTGTAACATCATCAATATCTGAAAAGAGTAACTACTGAGTTTCTAGCTGGTGTCTTCTCAGTACAAATCGACAATCCGAACCAGCGGTAGATATTATGTACCTATTTTGACATTCACAAGTGTTCTATGTGGACCTAAATTGAATAAAGAATTTTTTACCTTTATCTTCAAACGAAAAGCTCGAGCAACGAGTTCGATATCTTAATGGTAAGGCAGAAATAGGAGATGCGTGATGGAATGTATATTATATAAAAGTAAAAAAAAGTGAAGTATCAGCCTATAAACTGTCCCACTGCAGGGCACAGGCCTTCATCATATAAATCAAGTAATCGCTACTATGATGGGATTACGCTTCATCACCACGCTTGCCTAATGCGGATGTGATAGCGATCCTGAGCTATGTTCGAAAAATTCGAAACACCTTTGATCGACCCGGCAATCGAACCCAGGACCCCGAGATCACGGCCTGGAACCACCACAACGGGGGGACTTTTTTACTTTACTTAAAAATAAATAAATATTTCACGTCACATACATTGATCTGACTCCGAGATAGCTCAAGCACCTGTGTTACCGATGTCAGAACCTTATATATTTTTATTTTTACAATCTTTAGAAGTTAACTTTGATTGATAAATAGAAATAAGTAGGTAAGTGGATCTGCAATAGGTAAGCTAAACATTTGTGCAAAATCTGTTTTATTTAAAACAGTAAATTACCATAGGAATGTTATTTTGTTATCCTGCTATCAAAATTCCCAATCTTTATAAACTTTTATCTTAGTCGGTATTTTTTTATAAACTTATACCCGATTCAGAGACGATTCGGCCAAACTTAATTCGATACTAAATCTATGGTATAGCGCTGTCATTGTTTACAAATCTGACGTTATACCATAGATTTATCTGCGGATAACTATTGGTCGAATCGGGCGTCAAAAAGATAAGTATCTAAGTATTTGATAGATAATTTTGTTCGATATAATGATTGATTGCCTCAATCATTTACTTTTGTCTACCGCACGCTATCTTATTGGATATGGTAGGTCAAGAATTGAATTGTATAGACTTGAAAATATCAACACAAATGTCGTATTAGCTTTTATGTAATGAACAATGCACTACGAATGCAATATAAAACGCTCATCCCTTTCAGTGACAAAAAACCTTCAACTGTTCAGTTGCTAAATGTAAGAAACTTATGGCGTGAAAAAGTTTCACGCAACTTTTTACGTCAAACATTCGTTGTCATCACGACCTTCTGGACGCATTAAATAGCGCGTCCCAAGACTTTAAGACATGAAGGGAAAGTCATCATCATCAGCCCATTTAAGTCCCCACTGCTGGGGCACGAGCCTCCCTCAATCACATGAGGGGTAATTGCCATACTCACCACGCTTGGCAGACGGGTTGGCGAGGGTTTAGATATAAATGCAGAGTTTTCCTTCTCTGGGTGCTGATGATCATGCCAGCAGCTTTACCTTAGTCGCCTTTTACGACACCTCGGTAAGAGTGAGGGTGGGCTATTCTACTCTGCCGGGACCACACAGCTCCCACGGCTGAAGGGAAAGTACCTTAGATCATTAAGTTAGCATTTTTAACCGACTTCAAAAAGATGAAGGAGGTTTTCAATTCGACATATATATTTCTTTGGTTATAGCAATCTTTTGAAATTTATTCTTAAGTAAATAATACACTTAAACATTTATGACAGTCTTTGGGTGGCTCACGGCGAAGCAAAAAGCACTTACAAAATTCGTTGCCATACCATGGACTACGGTAGCTTAATCGGTAAAGCAGTTGCCCAGTTAGCATTTTATATTTAAATTAAACATCTGTATTTAGCATTCAACTACTTTGGGTGTTATGGATATCTTATACGAAACACGAGTATAAGACGTAATGTTTCTTTGATAAATGTTATTTTAAGTACTGGATATGTATTGGTGGAATAAAATAGCCATTTTCATATTTTTATTTTACACTCGTCTTTTGTATAAGATACCCATAACACCCAAAGTAGTTGTATGTTAAATATTAATGTTTCCACAGTGTAAAAGTCTAGCGAAGAGCTTGCTTAGAAATTATTCTACGAGTATGAAGTAAGGTAATGTTGAAGTATAAACTTAGGTATATACTTAAAGGAAACATTAATATTAAGACATGAAGGGAAAGTAGGTACCCTTAAGGATTTAATGTACTTTCTCTTCATGTCGCAAAGTCTACGCCCTGTATACCAACTACTTAAATATAATGTTAAGTCCACGCCATCAAAGAAATCCCGTGAGAAGTGCGCCTGAGTCTGAGAATCATCATTCAAATTTAAGCTTTATGGGCATACACATAAGGAATCTCAAATTTATTTCCGTGTTTTTCCGTGGTATATCTTCGTGGCGCGGACTCCATTACTAGATTTCCAAACCTAGTTACCTTACGCCAGCTTTATTACACCTCCGAGTCATGTTCAAAAAGTCTTCCCTATTCCCTGATCTAGTCTTCAGCTTGTATGACATGACCTGGTATCGTTCATACCACGGTCTTGAACCATCTATCTGGCGCACTATGAGATTTTCTGACGGTGGTGATACCTATTGAAAAAATAACATGAAATAGATATCTTATATTCTGGTAGGTAAGTAAGACGGGTAGGAGACACACTGACTACACCAGTGAAGTCACAACTGTGATACCAACTTATAAACTTCCTTTTCCCCCAGACAAGTAGTAAGTATGTAAGTAGATTGCACAGAACGGGATAGTGAGCTCTTTGGATAGGTATGTCCTACGTTAAGTAGTAGAATAGCTAAACCAGAGATGAGGAAACTACGACCCGCGAAGCTTTGAAATCAGATCCCGCGATCATCAAACAAAGAAGCCTTCAAAAACCACGAACTAAAAAATGAAAAATAATGTTATTAACATTTTATACACTTCGAATAACATTTTATAACAGTAAACTCGAGAAAAGGTTTTACCGAAGTCAGCGCTAAATACTATCTTGTAATTTCATACAACATTTTTTTTTATAGTAATATTTCATAACATCACATACATTGATCTGACTCCGAGATAGGTAGCTGAAGCACCTGTGTTACGGATATCAGAATCAATAGTGGTATTACAAATATATACATATAATACTTTTCTTTTGTAAATACATACTTATAATACATAGGAAACACCCAGACCAATACAAACATACATGTTCATGCACACAAATGGTTGTACTGTGTGGGGATCGAACCCGCAATCCTTGGACCAAAGGCAGCGACTTCGGTAAAACCTTTTCTCGAGTGCACTTTTATAAAAATGTGCAAGCCACGCTTCGGCATAAATGGGACGGCTCGAGCGGAGTGATACCACGGCCTCACAGAAAACCGGCGTGAAGCAGCAATGTGCTGTGTTTCGCTGTGGGAGTGAAGGTATCGCAGGCCTAATCCGGGGGAAAGGGGAGGTTTAAAGGTTGGCAGCACATTTGTGTCCATGGGCGGCGGCAATTGCTTACCATCAGGTGATCCGCCTGCTTGTCTGCCACCTATCACATAAAAAAACTCAACCTTCTACTCGCCGTCGAAGGAGGAGAGCTTAAGTTACAAAATATTGGCACGTTAAAGATATTTTATTTTTTATTTTTTTATTATGAACTGTAGGCTAACGCTTGACCACAATCTCACCTGATGGAAAGTGACGATGAGGTCTAGGATGTAACGCGTTTGCCTAGGACCCCCTAGGCGTTTTTCCCTATCTCTGGGCTAAAACCCTTGAATGCCTGTTATACCTACCTATTTACTTCTTAATACAAGTAAGAATGTATGTACCTACTAACCTGAACACCTCCGTATCCCTTAGGTCCGAGAAACCTCTCGCATTCATCAGCAATGTCCTTCCACTTCCACTCGAACAGATGGACGATGGTAGACCTATCAGGAAGCTGATTGGTTCTGCCATGATGGTCGGAGTAAACTCCACCGACCAGCAATGTTAGTAGAAGGAAGAGCATCACTGAAAACATAAATAAGATACTCGTTGGTACAAAAATTGAAAGAAAAAATTCCCAAGCTACTGTTCACAACCAATTACACCACGCTTGGACATGTTAGGAAAGTAATTATCTTATTAATCTACACCAGAAGGTGTGATTGAAGTGCTAGGACAACATACGTTCCATACAGAATACTTATGAATGTCAATGTTGTTGACACTTATGAATTTCAACAACATTGACATTCATAAGTGTTCTGTATGGACCTAAATTGAATAAACAATTTTCATTTCATTTCATTTCATAGATTTTAGAGATCAATACTCGTAAGTCGTATCTTATTGCTAAAACGAAATATCCTTTTTAGTATTTAACCTATTTATAATCGTTTTGCCGTGATTTATTTATTTATTTAAAAAGGTACACCAACAGCATATATACGAAACACGTAAAAAATATGAATTAAAGTAATAGTAGTTCTTATATATAGGCCCATTATAGGCGTACACAACATTAACTACTTAACCTACTGTACATACTAAGTAAATAAGAATTTAGGTTAAATTAAATTCGAAATAAAGTAAAAATAGGAATAATAAGCCGTGTGGTCCCCGGCAGAGTAGAATAGGCCATCCTCACTCTTACCGAGGTGTCGTAAAAGGCGACTAAGGTAAAGCTGCTGGCATGAGCATCAGCACCCAGAGAAGGAAAACTTTGCATCTATATCAAAACCCTCGCCAACCCGTCTGCCAAGCGTGGTGAGTATGGCAATTACCCCTCATGTGATTGAGGGAGGCCCGTGCCCCAGCAGTGGGGACTTAAATGGGCTGATGATGATGAGGAATAATAATGTATGCACGAACAGTTAAAATAAAATCGATAATGACAATAATGTTACAATTAAAAATAAACTGTAATAATAACTTAGATTCTTACATAATTTGGCTGATTCCTTGGTTGACAACAAGGCATCAGCCAAATTACGTCTAAATTTGGATCGCGAATCGTAAAAGATATCAGCAGGTTTATTAATTCGTGATATATTCTCCAACTGATTACGGCTACGGCGGCTAATCTCGTATATATCACGGGATAACAGCGTGACACAACCGGAGAGAGATTTTGCGCAGGACCAGCGGCTTAACGTGCTTTTCGAGGCACGCGGATACAAGACCGCCAAATTCCAGACTCCGGGCTGACACTAAGAATGTATGTGATGTTGTTACAATTTATTTAATTAATTTATTATTCTTAACGAAAATTAAGGTACAAATTTTTGGCCTGACCCGGGGATCCAACCCGGGACCTCTTGAGCAGCCTTCGCTTTATAGTGCGATTAACCGCTACGCCACCGAGAGCGTGATATAACCGTAGGGCGATTATACTCTTATTTATACTATCAAAAGAATGCAATAAGAGATTAAATAGATACCTACTCTTTACAAAGCTATGTTGTCCTGGTACTTCGATGTTAAAAGGATAAGACCAGCGTTCCGAGATACACTCTGAGCGCTGACAGCACTCACAACGCCAACCGTTCCGATTTAGTTTTCGTGCTTAGAGCGTTGATAGCGATATTTCAATTCGAAACGATCTGTTGGCGCGCTAACAGCGATTATGACGTTTTTCAAACGGATAGTTCGCCAAAGATTAAATTAATAAATTATTTTTGTCTGTCATATATATTTCTTAAGTAATTAAATAGTTTTTATAAAAGATAAACGTTCATTTAAGGTAATAACACAACAAACAATACTATTTTTGAAATGTCACTTTTGACAGCGCTTACAGTAATATTGCCTTTGAGCCTGAGCTTAGTCATTGGCCTGAGCACTGTAATTGCAAGATGGCGCCGATAATGACGTCATGCATGACGTCAAGAAATCGTTTATGGACGCGCTCACGTCAAAACGGAACGACCGTTAGCGCGCTGAAAGCGCTCAGAGCGTATCTCGGAACGCGGCCCTACTTACAGACAAGTATTATGCAAATTACTTTGTTAGTTCAATGAACCTAGTCTTGTCCTTACACAAATTAGACAGGTATAGTGCTACATACATAGTGGTTAATCATAATTTCCTAGTTCGATTAATATTAATGTCCAAATGATTTATTATATCAACCTTTAAACGCCTAACTCACCCTGCTGGGTGGGTTCGGTAAAATGAAATAAAATTAACGTAATCTACATACATGGTGGGTAGGTTACGATATAAAAAGATGTAGTTAGCAAAGTATTAATATAATAGCACTTACGCGATTTTTTAGCGTTGTTTTTTTTTTATATCGCATTAAAATTATTGTTTAATATAACAAATAAATAGTCCGTAAAAACGTAAGTATACTTATAATAATAAGGCTATTACTAGTAAGTCAAGTATAAGCCTATAAACTGTCCCACTGCAGGGCAAAGGCCTCCATCATAGAAATCAAGTTATCGATACTATAATGGGATTAGGCTTAATCACCACGCTTGCCAAATGCGGATTGGACCACAAACCCGAGCTATGTTCGAAAAATTCGAAACATACTTTTCGCTCGACCCGGGAATCGAACCCAGGACCCCGAGATCACGGCCCGGTACTTAATCCACTAGACCAAGAGGGCGGTATTACTATTACTAATCAACAACCTACTAAATAAAAAAAATATACAGAGATTGAGTGGTCCTTGGAGAATAACATTGCCGTAAAATTAGGTCCATGGTTAAAAGATATTCTTTCTATCTCATGACAGACCAAAGTCAAGTCAGGAAAAGTCGAGTGTGAAGCCGTGAGCAAATGCCAGTAATACTCATTAAGCAACGCCCTTGGGGATTAAATTAATCTCTTTGACCGCGTGAGAAAGGGAAAATTAATCACGATATTAGGCCCACTTTTATTAGCCGTAATCAGATCGCGAGTTGATATAATCAGAGATCGTAACGTTATTATGAGGAAATTAAATAACCTACTTACAGAGGAAAACGAACCTACAGGGAAAAACTTTAACAACGTTATTGTAAAACAAGAAATAAATTCGTTAGCAAAGGCACCTTTGAAACATAATCGAAAGACATGAATCGGAAACGCTCATTTCTCAAAAGTTTTCTGATTACCTAAGTAGGTACAATATCATTCTCCAGTTTATTAATATTTCATAGCATAGGATTCGACAAAGGCGATGTTTCTATTATTAAGGTTGGGCACACTAAGCGACGCCAATCGATATTAATTTTTAGCTACTAAACCGAATCTATTTTAAACAATTTCGGGGTTACAACCTCTCGGCAAACACTTATACTATTTATTAAATAACCATGCAAAAATGTAGAGTCCAACGCGTAAGCGAAAAATTGATTCACGCCAAAAGCGGCCACTTAAGGCGTGAATCAATTTTTCGCGTACAAAAAAGGACCGAACATTTGTTAGTAGCTTAAAAATTACAATCGGTTGGCATCGCTAGTGTGCCCTACCCGTCACCTTAAGGGTTAAAGCAAGAAATTGTCGATTTGTATGGTGATTTTTTGAGAAGCTGCGTTTCCAATACCCAGGTCTCCTACGTAGTTTCGAATTTTTTTTTACTGCTTCATAGTTTCGAAAGCTCATGGACTCGAATGATGTAGTCGCAAAAAACGCTGATTCGAAAAACATTTGCACTACCTCATACGCTAGAACGTTTGTGACTTCGATTTATTAGTCATAATAACGTGTAAAAAAAATATTAATCTAAGTAGGTAGTAATTAAATAAACATAACGCAAATAAACATATTAGGTGTATATTTACTTATTACGTTCAATTCAGGTGGTATTTTTTTCATATTAACAATTTCTTGAAAATAGTAAATGTTGATGGAGACTAAATATGTTGTTCTTTTTTTCATTACTAGATGGAACCGGCACGTTATAGTTTCTAAAACGTGTAACCATGATTCAGTTGGTCTGGTTTCCCTGTTAAAGGGTTGCGAAGGTCAGACCGCAGTCGCTTCATTATAATTACCAGGCTCCCAAAATCCTGAATCATGATCTAAACGTACCCTATGCTCCAGAGCGACAGCATTGGATGCGACCGGGACAAGATAATTTATGCCCAAAAAAGCTAAGGAATTATATAGATATAAGTACAACCACATTCGAGAGTATGAGGCAGTGCAAATGTTTTTCGAATCAGCGTCTTTCGCGACTACATCATTCGAGTCCATGAGCTTTCGAAACTATGAGGCAGTAGAAAAAAAATCGCAACAGCGTGTGTCGCGACATCGGCATTCGAAACTACGTAGGAGACCCCCACAACCCTTAGCGTGGACTAAAAGTTACGAATGATGAATACGTCAATTTTTTTTTATTATTATTATTATGGCTCTAACCGAAGATAATTCGCCAATGTCAAGTAACTTATTGAGAATAAGTAGGTAGTCAACAGTCGAAGTCAGTCAAAGTCACAGTAACTCAATAAAACGCCGGTGTTTTACGTTTTATCGACCCACGGATTCAGCATTTGGTCCAAGCAAGTTGTCACGAGACAACTCACTCGACACACAATAGCAGTGTTAAAAACGATACAATCCAACGATTCTTATTATAAGGATCACTTTGCGGCACTTCACTGCACAAATAAACACCAAATTTGAACACTAAAAACCACTAGACACTAATTTAAAACCTTTGAATTGCATCAGCCCATGCGGCTTGTTTTAGCCCTACCCGCCGAATCCAACGTCAATTATAATTCTGCCTAACAAAAATAGAGGAGATTCAGATTAAGATTTTTTTCTGCATCAAGAATACATTATCATCCGATCTGCCCATTTACACACCTTAGAAATATGGCTCTTTAATCAAAATAAAAATATACTACTTACAGTACGGATGTAACTTTCTGGTCATTATAGGAATTATTATTATTCTAGAAAAAAAACCGTCAATTTCATACTTTAACCCCTATTGTTAGATATTACTATTGGATAGTTACATATAGGTACAAAAAATCCACTTACCTTATTATTTTTCCCTAAAAGTAACTTAATTCCACCACGCGATATTTATTTATCAATTAAAATTAAGGGAGGCACTTAAAAATAACACTAATAGTTGAAGTTAGCTGTGTTACGTACCGAGTTAAAACAGAGTTATCGTCTACATTAGATCAATTTATAAACGCGGGTATGTGATCATTATGTAGGTGCTGGTCATTACAATACAATGGATAAGACAGTATAACTGGAATAAGCAAGCAAACACTATCTATGCCACATGATTCACTGCCAATTTCGAAATGTTAAAAACTTTCCGGATTAGCCTTAAACATAAATTTATAATACCTAATATGAAACTTTTGAAAGTTTTCTTGAACCTTTTCTGAATAATAAAATAAAACAAAAGTACCCACCTAACAGCTGCAATAAAATGTGATTTTTATCTACTAACAATTACGATACTGCTAAAATACTCCCTATCATAAATTTCAACGTCATACGTAACCTAAACGAAAAAAAAATCAAAGGGTCGTCTTTTGATCAATGATCTCGGACACCAGATTTCCTACTAAATGTATACTTAACTACATAATATTATAGTAATATAATATAATGTAATATTATGTTATGATGTAAACCCAGACACTGAAAAAAAAGGGTTCTTCACATGAATGTTTGTACAAGGTGGGGATTGAACTCACAACCTTTGGCGTATGCGGCAGGGTCATTACCACCGATTTAATAATAGTAGTCACTACCAAATGCGCCATCTGGCCAGCTATAGTAGCTTCATCGTCATCATTTTCAGCACATATATTCCCACGACTGGACTTGGCCTTCCCCAAGGATTGAAACTAAGAAACTCTAACCTAAAAAAATACCATATTATCTCACTCACACTCATAGACATAACAATACAACCCTATTTATGGGTTAAATAAATTTAGGTTCACTCGTTGTTTAATCGTACACATAAACCTCGTTATTAAGGTGACGAGTAGAGCACCCTAGCGACGCCAATCGATTTTAATTTTTAGCTACTAAACTGGATCTATTTTAAACAATTTCGGGGTTACAACCTCTCGGCAATCACTTATACTATTTATTAAATCACCATGCACAAATGTCGGGTCCGTACGCGAAAAATTGATTCACGCAAAAAGTGGCCACTTTTGGCGGTAATCCAAAATTCGAGTGCAAAAGTAGACCAACAGTTAACTATGAGTATTAAATAAATAGTATAGGGGTTTGCCGAGAGGTTGTAACCCCAAAATTGTTTAAAATAGATTCGGTTTAATAGCTAAATATTAAAATCGATTGGCGTCGCTAGTGTGCCCTACCCGTCACCTTAATAAATAGTCGCACAGATTTTATATTGTAGCAAGCTAAAATTTGTTAGCTATTATACTAAATAAATAAATAAATAAATATTTCACAACATCACATACATTTATCTGACTCCGAGATATAATAAGCACCTGTGTTACGGATATCAGAATCAACAGTGGAATTACAAATATTTACATATAATACTTCTTTTTTTGTAAATACATACTTATAATACATAGAAACACCCAGACCAATACAAACGAGGTGTCGTAAAAGGCGACTAAGGTAAAGCTGCTGGCATGATCATCAGCACCCAGAGAAGGAAAACTCTGCATTTGTATCAAAACCCTCGCCGACCCGTCTGCCAAGTGTGGTGAGTATGGCAATTACCCCTCATGTGATTGAGGGAGGCCCGTGCCCCAGCAGTGGGGACTTAAATGGGCTGATGATGATGATGATGATGAATACAAACAGACATGTTCATGCACACAAATGTTTGTACTGTGCGGGGATCGAACCCGCAACCCTTGGACCAAAGGCAGCGTTCACTACCACTGTTCCAAACGGGTCGTCAACTCACTGGCTTGAGTGAGACATTTCATAATATTCCCGATTTCATAAAAACCTAGCGACATAAAAACATTATAGTGTGATATCATTCCGATAACCCTTCAACTTATATCGGAAATGTGTGAAGAGGTAGAAATCGCAATGATTGAAATTTATTTTATGAGATAAGTAGATGGGATTTGGCACGCGTACAGATGACACAGATTTACTTAATAGTGGGCACGCATCACGCGATTTTATCTGGCAAATAATACCAGACCCTTAAAAATACATACCGGTTCAGAGATCTAGAAGTTTCATGACTTTTTAATCGAGCCAGTAAACGGGAAGTTAAGTGTTTTGCCCAAAGATAACGCGGCACAGTATTTAAATTTGGATTTTGCACCATTCTATTCAGATATTTTTAGAATCAATAAATTAATAAAATACTATTTTTAAAACAATAGACAAACGCCGCGAGGAAAAACAGGCGGGAAATTTTCCGCGCCAACAAAGAAGTCCCGTGAAAAGCGCGGTTGAGTCACCATAAACATTTAAAGAGCTTTATTTCGAGACACAAGGATTCCCAAAATTTAGTTCGGCTTCTTTCCGCGGGACATCTTTCGTGGCGCCGGACTCTTTTGTTTTTAAATGGATTTTATACCTTTTTTACAAGTATGATTTTCATTTAAAACGTGCTTTAAAAAAATATTATTTATGTAAACCTTAGGCCGATTGGACCAATATTTACTATACCATATACAGTCCGATCACGGTTATTTGGCACGTGGCTAAAGTCGGAACTAAATCTGTTTTGACATTTTCGCATAGAAAAAAATATTTACAACGGCCCCCTGGTAAGTAAGATTGGTTGAATCGGCCCTTAATTGCATTTGTTTAAGTGCTATTAAGGCCACGTGACATACTTAATACGTAAATTAATCGCTGTTGTAGAGGTCACAAGACAAAGAAGCGCAACTAAGCAAGATGAAGTGCCCATAAAGTAAATGCGGCTAGGTATAAATTGCACGGAACGGCCCTTAGGTCATTGTACTCTATGGTATAGGTAGCTCACGCAGGTAGTGTTTAGGGTACCTTTTTTTTTTTTTTGGTTTCGCATTTCGCAGGGGGAATGCCGCCGGCTCAAGAGATGAGCCGACTACCTTATGCATACCAGACCACCGGGGGGTGGCCGGGTTATGTGGGGCTCTCCTTTGGCGGGGGGCTTCTCCCAAGGAGAAGCCAGGCAAAGGCATACCCACTAAACCCCCTGCGGTTCTCCCTCATCGCCCATATTGGGGAGTATCATGGTGATACAGCCAAAGCCTCCCTCTACGATATTCCCCGGGCGGATGTCCGGGCGGATGTCAATGTTTAAGGGTGCCTACCACAAGTCAGAGAGATGTAGCTCGTGATTTAAACTAGTATCTCCATTTACCTACTTGTGTACTTACTGAGCTAGTTTTAATTAAGGTGACGGGTAGGCCACACTAGCGATGCCAATCGATTTTAATTTTTAGCTACTAAACCGGATCTATTTTAAACAATTTCGGGGTTACAACCTCTCGGCAAACACTCATACTATTTATTAAATAACCATGCACAAATGCGGATCCAACATTTGTACGCGGAAAATGTATTCACGCTAAAAGTGGCCGCTTTTGGCGGTAGTTAATATTTCGCGTACAAAAACGGACCCAACATTTGTGCATGCTTATCTATTTGATAAATAGTATAAGTGTTTGCCGAGAGTTTGTAACCCCGAAATTGTTTAAAATAGATCCGGTTTAGTAGCTAACAATTAAAAACGAATAGTGTCGCTAGTTAGGTCGACCCGTCGCCTTAAGTAGGTACCTACTTATATACCTACCGACTCGTAACATACTTAAATTGGTACAGTCAGCATCAAAATATCTACGTAGGTCTATACCTACAGACATTTACGTTGTCATAAGCCGCTAAGCTAAGGTGCATAATTTCAATTATTGTTCGAGAATAATTAGGTACAGTCTGCATCAAAATTATCTTGGGTATTATTTTGTTTCGTATTATTCTGGACTACCAAAGGACTACCTAACGAAGGAGGACTACCTAAGGTCACAAACATAGCCCAAAGGATTGCATGTATCAAGTGGCAAAGGGCAGGGCACATAGCTGAGAAGAACTGACGGCCGTTGGGGCAAAAAGGTCCTCGAGTAGAGGCCACAGTCGCAGCCGTGGCAGGCCCCCCACAAGGTGGACCGACGATCTGGCGAAGGTTGCGTTAATCTATTCGATGAGGGCGGCACAGGACCGATCTGTGCGGAGAACATTGGGGGAGGCCTATACCCAGCAGTGAACGTCTGAAATGATGATGATTATTCTGCTTAAATTTTTATTGCTATGATTTTTGTCAAATAAAGTCTATAACTATAAACTGTCCCACTACAGGGCCAAGGCCTCCATAATAGAAACACGTCATCGCTATTAATGGGATTGTCGATATGCTCAGATATTTTAGTAGGTTTGAACGCTAAGATCATTTTGATGCTGTCCGTGCCCTAGTTTTATTAATAATTAAACTAGGTACCTACCTACCTACCTATTAATTGGAGACACTAACTCAGTTACTTTGTAAATGTGTTAGTTAACTAATTACCTACAACCTACTTCACCATCTACCCTTTTCATGAGAACCTCATCCTACACGAGAAAGGTTTTAATTTTCGCCGTTCTCGTATATCAGTAGGTTTAATAAACAGGACACTAAAACTAATATACCCTTCATCCCCGACTTTCAAATGAGTTCCAATATTTGAACAGACGCGTTCATTTAAACTTTGCTTCACTTAGATATGCCTGGCTTCACGTAGAATGTGCATAAAAAGGCTTTGATGTCTGCCGATTGTTGTTTTAGGGCCCATGAAGCGTGTTGCTGTTTTCCTATAATTACGCAGACGTGCGTATAAATTTGAATAAAACTGGTCGACATGAAACTTGAGTAGAGATTCCTAATAGGGAACGTGCACATCGACGGTGCTGCCAACTGGTCCCATCAATTGATTTGATCAAAATTTGCTTAGTGAATACAAAGTGCTGCCACCTATAGTTACTTCACGTCTCCTAAACCCTTTGATTTGGCCGGTGGCATAATGTTGCTTAAGGTGACGGGTGGGCACACTAGCGACGCCAATCGATTTAATTTTTTAGCTACTAAACCGGATCTATTTTAAACATTTCAGGGTTGCAATCTCACGGCAACATCTTATACTATTTATTAAATAACCATGCACAAATGTTGGGTCCGTCTTTGTACGCGAAAAGTTGATTCACGCCAAAAGCTGACACTTTTGGTGGTAATCCAAAATTCGAGTCTTAAGTGTGTAAAGCTTCTCGGCCTCTCTCTCTCTCTCTTCTTTTTGGCATAAATATAAATTAAATAAAAGCATTACATAAGGAGGTAGTCGACTCCAACAAGATGTTTTACGTCTTAGTTCCTTGTCATAATAGATATCTGACTTTCTTACGCAGAAGATGACAAAGGAGAAATTAGTATTTACATCTTTTTGAAGTCGACTGTACTGTCGAGTTAGATTTTTTTATTGATTGATAATGTGTTTGCTCTTGGCTTCATACTGAACTCTAGATATTTAAAAACATAAAATGGGGTAGTAACGAAAAACCAATGCAGTTTATTTATACCTTTTTATTATAAAAATAAATTGTTACAATATTTTATCAAAATTGTTACAATGACTGAGATTTCGACGACTGGGAAATTGCACAAACTCCCTTTGAAAATAAAATAAGAATAAAAACTAAAGAATTTAAGAAATATATTTTATAGGAAATAAAATGGTCAAATTGCTCAGGTCCATTTTATGAAGATACCTAATGCTTATTTAGTTTGACTATACAAGACATACTAAAACTATTATGCACTTTTAAATATGGAAAACATTTATACAAAATCATGTCTTTAAACACATTAATCATATTATTTGAATACGTTGATGGGTAAAAATATTTTTTAAAATACATAGGTACATTTCATAAACTATTATAAACATAAAACTCACCCAACATACATATTAAAATGATAATGTTAAAGTCACACTAACAATTTAATTAATTTACGTCGAAAATAATAATATATTTAATAAAAGTACCAATATAACTCTTGGTCTAACGCAAATAAAGTCCAATATTAAAAAGAAAAAATTAACTGCAAAAATAATATTATTAATAACCATAGGATGTTAAAAATTATATTACATTAATGAATGTTATATGTATACGTATTGTTAGGTATTAAATTTTATAGAATATGGAATGAATCATTCTATTCAGTTCTCAATTTCTAATGTCAGTCATTTATCAATTGACGTAATATACGACAGCATTGAATATACCTAGTCTTCCATAGAACTAGTCTTAAACTCGTAAAGCGCTAATTAGTCCAGTCATTTAAGCTTTATTTAGGTAAGAATCTCGGAATTTGGGATTACCAGCTGTAAGTTTATAAATACTTGTATATTGACACTCTAAATTGTCTCAAAACCTACATCATCATCAGCCCATTTAAGTCCCCACTGCTGGGGCACGGGCCTCCCTCAATCACATGAGGGGTAATTGCCATACTCACCACGCTTGGCAGACGGGTTGGCGAGGGTTTTGATATAAATGCAGAGTTTCCTTCTCTGGGTGCTGATGATCATGCCAGCAGCTTTACCTTAGTCGCCTTTTACGACACCTCCGTAAGAGTGAGGGTGGCCTATTCTACTCTGCCGGGACCACACGGCAAAACCTACATAATGGTAGGGTATACGCAGTGTTGTTAAACAAATTAATAATGAATAAAAAGTGGATAAGTATTTTATTATTTGTTAGAAATGGGGTGAGCCCTGCGTCTCATAGCCACTGCGACCAGTAGATGATCTATTGTGGCAGCCCCGTAACCTATTACAGCACCTCATGTAGCTCCAGTTCCAGGATAAACCCGAGAATGGAGCTGATGGGGGAGCTTTTGATCTCGTCTGCTGAGATCATGTGTGCTCCCAGGTGCCGGCTTCTGCACCGGTGCAGCGCTATGCACTCGCCGAGGACGTGGATAATCGTTTCCTCGTCCTCGCGACAGAACCTGCAGATTTTGGTATCTGAAAGGCCCATGTTGTGCAGGTGCTTATTTAATTTGCAGTGCCCTGTGAGGGTCCGAGTGAGTGCCCTAACATGTCCTCTGCTCAGTTTTATTATTTCTACAGCTCGTCTCTGATCGAACGCCTGTATCAACGCCTTAGACTGTTCTAGTCGAGGTAGTCTTTTCCAATATTCAGTGCTTTGCTTATGCTCCCACTCTTTTAACTCGAACCTGACCATGCAGGCTGGAACGCCACTTATTGGTTCCGGTCCGAGTAGTGGGCTCTCTGCCCCGGCCTTTGCTAGCACGTCAGCGACTTCGTTGCCTCTGATATTGCAGTGTCCCGGTACCCAAATCAGATTAACGATGTTGGCATTGCCAAGCTGGTTTAGGAGCAGGACACACTCGCTAGTGAGTTTGGAGTCAAGTTCACAGGATGTTAACGCCTTGAGGGCAGCTTGACTATCTGAGAAGATGAATATCTTCTTATTCTGGAGATTCATTTGCAGACTCTCTTGGACACAGCCAATTATTGCGAAGACTTCTGCTTGGTACACTGTGGTATAGCGACCCAGGTTGGCGAATTTGCATATTCTGAAGCGATCATTACAAAATCCCGCCCCGGATACGCCTTGCCTCCTGGAACCATCCGTATACCAAACGATGTCATTCTGGTTAACATTTCCGAGAGTTCCAGCCTCCCAGTCTTGTCTACTAGGTAACAAGACTGTAAACCGCTTATCGAAGCGGTATTCACGGATCATGGAGTCAGAGGGCATATCCATGACCGGAATTTTCATTAGTTCATTGTAGAGGTTACCTATGACCCTAGATTGCCATCTCGTCCTTCCTCTGATTTTTGCTCTCGTAATGGCCATCCTCGCTTCCATCTGCACGTGAATGTGCAGAGGTGGAATGTTCAGGAGGGCATCCAGTGCTGCAGAGGGAGAGGACGAAAGAGCGCCAGTGGCTATAAGGCAGGCTGTTCTTTGAACTTTGCTGAGGTTCTCCACGCAGTTGAGTTGGTGCGTCTTCTTATACCACACACAGCAGCCATAAGTGACGATCGGCCTCACTATGGTTTTATAAATCCAGAGTGCGGCCTTGGGCCGTAGCCCCCATTTTAGCCCCACCAACCTACTGCTTGCCCCCATCGCTATTTTTGCCTTTCTAGTAATGTAGTCGAGATGCTTGTTCCATGTTAGTTTTTGGTCTAGAAAGACTCCGAGATATTTGACCTCGTTGGACAAGCATAGCTTCGTACCAAGAAGTGTTGGGGCGTGAAGCGCCTCTAGTTTCCTTCTTTTGGTAAACGGGATTAAGACCGTCTTCCGTGCGTTGACTGTTAGCACGTGTCTTGTGCACCAGTTTTCTACTATTCGTAGGGCCCTTTGCATAAGACTGGAAATGGTGCTAGGACATTTTCCTATGACCATTATTACTATGTCATCTGCGTAACCCTGAGTCAGGAATCTGGCTTCATTGAGCTCACAGATGAGACTGTCAACAACCAATGACCATTGAAGGGGTGATAGGACTCCGCCCTGTGGACACCCTCTGGTCACTCTATAATGAAGAGTTTTATTCATCAACGTTGTTGTTGCAGTTCGATTTTGTAGCATGGATCCCATCCATCTGGTGGTGGTATCATCGATTCCACGATTCACCATGCTACGTGTTATAACATCGAAGTTGGTGTTGTCAAAAGCCCCTTCGATGTCGAGAAAGGCACAGAGTGCAATTTCTTTGTCTTCTATGGCTTTCTCAATTCTGTCCACCAGATCAATAAGTGCCGTTTCCGTGGACTTGCCTGTTTGGTAGGCATGTTGTCTTGCACTCAGGGGTTTTTCAACGAGGTATGTTGCCCTGATGTGACTGTTTAACACCTTTTCCATCGTTTTTAGTAGGAATGAGGTGAGACTTATCGGTCTGTAGGACTTGGGCTGTGATTTGTCTTTGTCCCCTCCCTTGGGGATGTAAGTGACCCTCGCCCGAGTCCACGCTGATGGCAGATAACTCCAAGCAAAGCTTGCACGGTAAAGTTTTATCAGCGTTGAGATGATGATATCTTCGCCCCGTTGCAACATAGCCGGGAAAATACCATCGACCCCACCAGATTTATAAGGCTTGAAGCTCCTAATGGCCCAACTTATCTGTTGGGGACGAAAAATAACGGAAGCTCTCCTCCAGTCTTCATTCCGCGGTCTCCTGTCCGGAGACTTACTGTCCTGGAGTTCTCTTTCGTTATTAATGTACACGGATTCCGGAAAGTGCGTTTGAGCAAGCAGTCTCAGTGTTTCCTCCGGGGATTCCGTGAAAGATCCGTCCGCTTTCCTTAGCAGGCCTAGATGGGATTCAGGTGTCTTGGCTAATATTTTGTGGATCCTGGCAGCTTGGGCAGTGTCTTTGATGGACCCGCAAAATTTTTGCCAGGATCTCCTTTTTGCTTTCCTGAGCTCCCTATTGAAGCGTGTTAGCGCCTTCCTGTAAGCATCCCAGTTCTTGTCTTTTTTTGCCTGATTAAATAAGGCACGGGCCTTTTGCCTCAGATGCTCCAGGTTTTTGTTCCACCAAGGCGCGTTCCTATTGCTCTTAGTGGTCTTAAGAGGACAATTTTCTAGATACGCTTTCATTAGGCTTCTGCCTAAGTCCTCTGCTGCGGCTTCCACTTGGTCCACAGTTTTAATGTATTTAAAATCTCCAAGGTATAACCTAAGGGAGTTCCTAAAGCCCTCCCAGTCTGTTCCCTTGGGGTCTCGGTACGTGTTCGGTTCCTTTGTTCCCGAGCATAGTATGTCGTACCTAATATGGGTGTGGTCGGACAAGGACGGCTCATCTGAGACGTGCCAATTGGTTACTCGGTGTGCGAGATTACCTGAACACCATGTTATATCTAGTACTTCCTGCCTAGAACGTGTGGTAAAGGTTGGTTTGCTACCCACGTTAAGAACAAATTGATTGTTGGTGAGCAAGTAGTCAAACAAGGACTCACCTCTTGCGTTCGTGTCGGAGCTGCCCCATGATGTGTGGTGGGAGTTGCAGTCGGTACCCACCAGCAGCTGGGTTTCTCTCTCCAGACAATATTCCACTACCGGTGTCACCTTGTTCACCGGATCCTGGTCCTCTCCGGGTAGGTACATGGAGCTGACTATGAGTGTCTCTGCACCTTTCCCCCCGGGGAGGTCTATATACGCTGCAACAGCATCGTCTGTACACAGCGAAGGGATCGGGAGGTAATTTATATCTCTCTTGAAGAGCATGCATGCTCTTGGCCTCACTCCGCAGGAGTTACTTAATATCTTACCTGCCGAGTTTAGCCCCATTACCGTGGTTTTGCTCACCCACGGTTCTTGGATCAAGGCGATGTCCAGGTCCTCAGAGAGGAATCTTTGGCAAAGGGCAGCTGTGGCTGCCTTTGAGTGCTGGAGGTTTACTTGTATCGCCTTAATCATTGTGTTGTTTTGGGGGACTGGGAGGGGAAGGGTTAGGGAATTTAGCTAAGACGGAGGGATGGGATAGGATTATATATAGGTGCCTAGGTTGTGTCTGTTTCTTTACGAAGGGGGGGGTTATGTGTTTTGTTAAGGATGCCACCCGAGCGCGGTTTGCATTCAATAAAGCTGGGGCCGTCACCATCGTCTGAGGTGTCAATACACTCCAAGATAGCACCTTGGAGCATTTCGACCCTCCCCTGGTCAATTTTACCCAGGGCGTCTATGATGCCGCACGTGACGGACCCAGTAACCTCCTTAAAGGTAGGCTTCGAGGTGGAAGGCTCGCCAAGTGTCGGTGCCTTGGTGGGATTACCTTGATTCGAGGTAGACGAGGTATTGAGAGGGCGCTTTGACGCCCGCTCCCTCGTTTCCCCCTCCTCTCGGGTCCTCTGCTTGGCCTTTTCACTCATGCGCAGTTCTAGCGCCTGCTCGAAGGTCATACCCTTCGCTACAAGCCGATATATTAGTTTTCTATCAGCTCCAGAGAGCTTAACCCTGGGTTTACTCTCTGGCCCCTTGGTCGACGTGTCCCTTTGGTGCTTTGCGCCCAGAGGGGTCGACTCTGCATTGGAAGTACCTGGTCCCTCAGTCCCAGGTGCTCCGGCAGTGTTCGTATGCTCCTCAGTATCGCTGCCAAGGAGCATAGCCTCGGAGGTACCTAGTACCTCTTCGGTAGAATTTAAATGGTCGTCTATTATGTCTACAATATCCATATAGTTCCCACAAGAAGCTAGGGAAGTAAAGGTCCACCCCTGCAGAGCCCCGCTTGCAGGGGTAAGGCTAAATAGACCTCGATTTCGCCTGGTTTCGAGGCCCCTCCGTTCGCGACCGAGCATCCCCTCGGCCATGCATCCATCGGCACGGATCGGATGACACCTTGGATTGGGGTTTTTGGAGACGAGGTTTCCTCCTCCAGGAAAAGAGGGAAGGGATGCGGTTATTAGGGTGGGGATGATTGGGAGGGATGGGGAGGGGAGCATGGGATTGAGGTTAACGGGAATGCTCCTAGCCTGGGATTGGGTTTTGGAGCAGCCATCTATTGTCCGGGGTCAACGTGACACCCTCTCCCGTCCTCATGAAAAGAGGTGGGAGTGGGGGAGGGCGAGCTATCCGCAACCTGCTCACCCGCTCGGTCGCATCAGATGACAACTGCGCAGGTCGCATACACTATCAATGGTCACTGGTCCCATAAACAGTGCATGCACCAACCGAGACAACGAGAGTGGATAAGTAAGGAAAAAAATTATAAAATTTAATATGAAGAGCACAAACGTGGACATAATATTATAATATAATTTAATTATTCATTAATCGATAGTTCAGCAACTTGACCTGAGCACGCGGTCACAGCCTCACGGCTGTGACCGCGTGCCCTCCGCCGTCTATCTCGAAAATGGTTCAAGATATTTTTTTAAACAATGGTTGTAGAGAATTTTTATTCTACAATACTGTCAAAAAACCTGAAATGAGATATTTACAAAAAAAGCGAAAGAAATCGACTTTTGTGACCTTTGAAATGTAATAGTTGCGTACGTAGATTTTGAGACAAATTTAAAGGTGTCAATATAGACGACGTATTTACAGACTTACATCTAGAATTCCGAGGTGAACTCACTTTAATGAATGGACTAAATACCTTACAAAGACCGACCATATAAATAAAAAACCGCCATCTTGTGAAGTCTACTTAAACTAACTTGCTGTAATAACAGTCATCATACAATATATTATAAATCGATCGAAGCACTTACCTTATAAGGTTATTTATATTCGTGGTTCAGTTGCTGTTACAAAAAACGACCTTTCTCTCGTTAAAGTTAAAATTGTAGCTTGAGACTAAGTGAGATATTCCTAAATCTAAAAGGTCGTTACAAATGTAAACAAATGTTTTGATAAGCCTCCTTTGCTGCCCAGTACCCGTAACACCATTAAACTCCTTAAAAAATCAACAGATGCTGTGTATCTACAGGTCATTATTATTTTTTGCTTGAACAACACGCCGATGTGATGGGAATACCAATTTAGTTCCATCTAAAACCCACACTGAAATTTCTGTTATTAATTGACGCAGAATAATCCTCATTTACCTAAGGAGGATATATTTATATGTTTACTTACATTTACTCAGATTAACGCCCTGTTGGTCTAGTGGTTTAAGTACCGGGCCGTGATCTCGGGGTCCTGGGTTCGATTCCCAGGTCGAGGGAAAAGTACGTTTCGATTTTTTCGAACATAGCTCGGGTTTGTGATTACCAATCCGCATTTGGCAAGCGTGGTGATTAAGCCTAATCCCGTCATAGTAGCGATGACTTGATTTCTATGATGGAGGCCTTTGCCCTGCAGTGAGACAGTTTATAGGCTGATACTCTACTCTACTCAGATTAACAATATAAAACTGCCTGAGCTTAGAAAATTAGTCACTCTCAGTTTAGCGTTATTTTTGTGGGAATAGCTGTTATAACTGCTTTCTTGGACGTTTGTGATTTTGGTATTTTGCAGTACAATACCATTTTAAGGTGACGGTTAGGTAACACTAGCGACGCCAATCGATTTTAATTTTTAGCTACTTAACCGGATCTATTTTAAGCAATTTCGGTTATACTATTTATTAAATTACCATGCACAAATGTAGGGTCCAACGCGAATGCTAAAAATGGACCTATCATTTGTGTATGATTACTTCTGCGTCCTATATTTTATTCTGTGGTTTTAGATGAGATAGTAGTAGACAATAACGTTTACATTTTTACTTTAAGTAATGTAATATTATTATAACGTATGGATACCTATACAATATTAAATATAAAAAATATTCACGAAATAATATTTATAATCAATTTTTATTGACTCATATCACCAAGAAGCGCATAATAGGTAGAGTATAGTTAGCTCCGTAAATTCGTTTAAGTATTGACACAAGACATCATTAGCCAAACGTTTAAATACATTTATAGTGACGCTTATGTGTTTTATTTATATCATCTCGTAAATATTTCCTTCACAATATAACATAAAATATTTAAATGCAAAACATATCAATATTTCTTAGTTCGTAATATGACGGGATTTCTTTAGTTGCAAAATTAAATTTTAGTCAGTCTTTTAAATAGTGTATTCTTAGTACATACGCAAAGTAACCTAAAAAGTGTTAAATTGAATAAAAAAAATATAGCACTATTAAAGCCAATTTTCAGAATTTAATGTTCAAGCCAATATTTGAAAAATAAAAATGTTTTTACATTATAAAACTAATGACTTTACAATTTATATTATGCAATGTCCTTTAAACAACATTTACTTTAATAAATAGTTCAAAAATGTATACTTTCACGATATCAAAAATATATAAATTGACATTCGTAAGTAAATGTATCAGTTCCTTTAAATTTCAAGGTCTATAAGACAAAGGTAAACATGTTTCTCAATCATATATCAATAGATGAGAAAAATAACTGTGTCATTTCTGCAAAATGCACAAATATACAATTTTTGGGCCATTCTTCAATTAAGGTATATTCGAGACAGTTTCCAGGTTATATATTTTTTAAATAGGCATATCTGAATAATAATAATTTGATGGCTGCCACGAAAATAATTTCTCGAAGAATAACCCGTTTCTCCTATGTCATGTTTGCAGGACTAATGCTAAAAAGTACAGTCAGGGAGGTTGATTCATACACTGGTTCACATGGTGATGAAAAATACACCTTCAATACATTAAAAAAATATGTATTAGCTTTTTATACGCTTTTCGAATAAATAAAGAAAGAAAAGATGACCCATATTTTTTTGTCATTAAAATAATTATTTTTAAACTTATTAAGTAATATGCCGGAACTCATGTATTCCTAGGCTCAACGTATTTTGATGTCGGTGCTATATGACTAATAAAACAAGTTTGGGCGAATTTAAGTTACTGTCACGGTCATTATTTGGTCTTGTCATTTTATGATCTTTATGTTGTTTTTAAAACCAATATGAGCAAAAGCGTTATTAATTTGTCATGCCGAGTGATGACGTCACAGGAGGATAGGACGATCCATAAATATCTGTTTAAAAATTCTGGAATTATTTTTCTATGAGTCTAATCTAGAAATAATACTTTTCTTTTCACAAAATGTTTTTTGTCGTATTGTCATTTTTTTCTGTCCTATAGGGTCAATACTTTCCTTTCCCTCTGTTTTCCATTTTGAATCTGTCTCCCTCTTTTTTATTTCTTTCATATTTACGACAACATTTATAAAAATCATCAAAATTCGCACACTGTAATACTTTGTGTTTTCAACATCAGACATTCTATCGCAGATAAATAAAATATACCACATTAAATTCTAAGCATTTAACTTACCGCATACATAGTAAGTTGTATCTAAAGCTGTTCTGTATTCTTAAATCTAGTTCACTCAAGGCTTGGCGCGAGGAACAGGGGGTTTGGAGCGTGGTGCAGGTTCGCAGCCTGAAATGAACGTTTTATGCTGACGTGGGGGTACTGCTCGCGCCATTCGAGGACCTGAAATAAAACGTTGAAATGTATCATCATCATAACATATACTCCATAAAATATAGCTATTTTGTATGTGATAATAATAATAATATAATAACCCATATTTTTTAGTTATCATTAAATATGTGTTTTTATTAAATGAGCATATATAATTGACATTGCCGTTCCTAATACTAATAATATACAATCAACTATAACAGAAAAAGTAAGAAAATACACAGAACTACAGGACCAAATAAAAAGAGTATGGAAGATGGATCGCGTAACCATAGTGCCAATAGTAGTGTCTACCACTGGCGTCATACCTAAACAGTTGCATATTAGTCTCAACAATTTACAGTTGCCAAAATTCACCTATCTAACTCTCCAAAAAGCAGCGATTCTTAACACTTGCAGGATAGTCCGCAAATTTTTACAGCTTGAATCGGATTCTGACATCATAACAACATAATACTACCTGTGCGGATAAAGAATTGGATTAGAAATGGCGGCGCATCTATTTACTTCTCGCTCGCACACTATTTGCGTCTATACTCGCACTCGTGGGTACTGACTGCAAAAAAAAAAAAAATCTGCGTTCCCTTCCCTGTCGCATCAGTCAGGTTTCGCAATTTTATGAGCTACACGCGTTTTCTGTTTTTCCGTGGTTTTGAACCTTTTGTTATTTTGTCATTTGTTATTGTTTGTTGTTATAGTTTATTGTTAATTTGTATGTTGAATAATTGTTTTGTAAGTTATTTGTTGAGTATAGATAGTGTTTTAAGATAAAGTTAAATTAGGATATAGATATAGTTAAGATATACTTATTACAATCTTTTATTTCAAGATACTAATTTTAAAAGTTATGAAGTGCATATAGAATAGTACAATGAAATTAATGCAATTAAATTACAACTGTATAAATCATAGACAGTTCTAACGCAATCTATATTTAATACTAATATTATAAAGCTAAAGAGTTTGTTTGAACGCGATGAACTCAGGATCTACTGGACCGATTTCAATAATTCTTTCACCATAGGAAAGGTACGTTAGGTAGATATAATCTGCAATCTGAATAATTATCATACATTTTTTATATACAGTCAAAAAGACTCCAAAATAATAAAACCTATAAAACATACACGTACATAAATAGTATTTTAATTAAAAACATTTATTTATTTATTTAAAAAAAAACAAAACAGTTTTAACGGTAACGATATTTTATACTGAAAAACGTCAGTTATAACTTTTCAAACCGTCGATGCTGACGGTACCGGCTCCACGCGCCGCCATTTCTAATCCCATTCTTTATCCGCACGGATAGTACTTTTCCTCTACAGCTTTGCTTGGCCAAAAGCCCGCAATTTTGTTAGCGTACCCTAAAATGGGAGAATATATTTATATATTTCAAACATAATATAATAATAATACTCACAACATCTCATACATTGACCTGATTCCGTACTAAGTAGCTTAAGCACTTGTGTTACAGATATCAGACAACAGAGGAACACAAATATATACTTAAATACATATATTACACCCAGACACTGAACAAACACAAGTGTTCATCGCACGAATGTTTGTCCAGGGTGGGGATCGAACCCACGACCTTTGGCGTAAGAGGCAGGGTCACTACCAATTGCGCCATCCGGTCAGTCATAGGTGGCGGATCACCTGATGGTAAGCGATTGCCGCCGCCCATGGACACCCGCGACACCATTGGAGTTAAAAGTGCGCTGCCAATCTTTGAACCCCCCCTTCCCCTAGATTGGGCCTCCGGTACCCTCACTCACGTTGCGAAACACAGCACAGTAAATTTCATGCCGGTTCTCTGTAAGGCCGCGGTATCACTCCGGATTGATTAGAATGACGTGACCCCAATTCTCGTGCTCGTGACATTCATTATCTTACGACATATATCACTAAAACATAGTTTTTTTTGTATGGTTTTTAGGTGATATCCGCCATGTTTTCAAAATATCACGAGCACGAGAATTGGGCTCCTGATGACATTTGACGTTTATTTCAATGAACTTAAGGTGTATCATGTTATCGTGTTTCATTCATAAATTTTAATTAGTATGAACATGAATATCAATTTTCTGTTTACCAATGACTGTCATTTTAATCAAGCTATATTTTAGACTATAGGAGACAACAAACGTTCGCCACTTTGAATCGCTAATGCATGGTCAGATTTATGATGGGTTAGCCCTAAATAAATTGTATCGCATTGTAACAAACATTTTATTTTTGTTCTTTCCTATGAGTAGGCTGACTTCTGATTCATCTGTGTCATTCGATTTTCATAATCTGATTTCCTATATTTCGTAAAAACATAACATTTTATTGGCAATTTATACTGATAGTACTGTACCTGAGATTCGTGTATTTGGTCGCAGAAGCTGACGTCTAACAATTTCAGCTCCCTGCATTCCGCCAAGATACTGGAATAAAGTAACAGCGTTAATATTAAAAAGTATTGTGTGCGGAGAACCATAACTATAATCAAGCTAACAAACTATGTACGAGTAATTACTAGCAAAACAAAGGCCTAAGTCTGTGTTTTATTTTTTATTTTTTCTCAGACTTCATAAAATCGGTATTCGTTTGTTGGCTTAAGTATTAAGATATATAAATAAGATACCACAAAAATGTCAATAACCTATCACTGGATAAGTTTAAGTCTCATATTAAAAACCTGCCTAATGAAGAGAAAAGGTTACTATAGTGGTACAAGACTATTTAAATGATAAGGATCTTGAGGCATGTAATGATTAATCTTTAAGTTGTTGTTATTCATAGTAGTCTATGAAATTCATAATGTTATTTTTTTCTCTTCTCAATTGAAACTCTGTAACATCATCAATTTTGAAAAGAGTAACTACTGAGTTTTTGCTGGGTCTTCTCAGTTAGAAATCGGACATTCGAACCGCGGTAGATACGATTGTACCTATTTGACTTCATAAGGTTCTGTGTGCCTAATGAATAAAGAATTTTTTATCTTTTTATCTTATATTTATGCTAGAGGCGGAAAACGAGCAAGCGAAGTCACCGGAGATGGAAAAGTAACAAACGCCGCCCATGAAACATCCGCGAAATCAGACAGATCACTAATTTGTTGCCGGTGTTTTTCGCTTATAAGTCGTAGCCGTCGGGAAATACTCCTGCAGCCAAACTCTTCCACAGAACTGAGTTAGGTGGCATGGCATTCATAAAGTTTTGGAGCATTTGGACTGACCCTGAGGTTAGGCGTATGCTAAGACGCAGGTCCACACAGCGCAGAGCATATTTTGTAAAGTATGGAACGTCATTGAACTACGTACGCTGCGGCGCAGGCACATACGACGCAGACATATGTCCGTCCTGCTCTGCGTCTCGTTGTAGTGCCGTCACAGAATTCTGCGCGACGCGTGCTCTGAACTCATTTTGTTCGTCAAGCATCTATTCCTTGTACTAGCTAGGATGCGAATGTCAGTTGCGTCGCAGCATGCGGAGGGGTCACATGTATGCACATGGCTCTGAATCCTCTTGAAAAGAAATTAGTAACGATGTCTATGCTATCATCTTTCAGAAAGATGTTCAGAATCACGAATGAATGTACGAAAGACATCATCTCAATCGTTCATTTAATGATTTTTGAGCTTTTTGACTTGTCACCATTCACTCAGAAAAAAAAATGGCAGTGTTATGTCAAAAAGAAACAAATATAGAATTTTGTTTAAAAATTTGTAAATTAAGTGCAAATATACGTTGTGTACATCTATTATTTCGTTAAAGAAAACAAAACAATGAGCAGAAGCGTAAAGATATTTAAAATTGGTTCTAAGTTCGCTCAATGAAATTCTTGGTAGGTAACAATATTTTGCACCTAACAAAGATTGTGGACCCAAGATGTTACTAGGATTACAACTTGCAAGCTTGCGCTGCAGCACAGCGCGGCACACGCAGTCCTGGATTTACCGTCATAGACCGCGGCCTAGTCTAAATTACTATTTTTCTAAGGGCTGTATATGAGGCAACAAAAGCGAATTCTACTGTGTGATTCGTGATTTTTTGATATTAAATCGTGTAATAAGTAGCTTGTATATTATTTTTGTTGTTCGTTCATTGAACGAACGAACTGCTTTATGACAATTCAGTCATTCAAATCTGTCAAAATCAATCCTGGATCCGCTGTCGTTAAAAATGGTCTAGTGGAGCACTATGGGACATTACTGTCTCATACGTAGTATCTTCTACTTAGTTTGTGTGTCTGCCTCAACTGCCCTGCCCTGCACTGTGCTGTACTGACCTGTGCTGCATTGCCTGCGTCTCAGCATAGCCTGGAACAGCTTCCGCAACTCCCCACCAGAAAGCCACGACAGCCACTCGCCTAAACTGACCCTGATCAATACTCACGCGTCACAAATGTCAGGAGTAACCGCCCTCACGCCCAGCAGGTCCAACTGTGCCAGGCGAGGCGCCTTCGGCAGCAACGGTCGCAAGTCTCTGTCGCACAATCCTCGAAGTGCACCGAGGAACAGTTTCCGCAACTCGCCACCAGAAAGCCACGACAGCCACTCGCCTAAACTGACCCTGATCAATACTCACGCGTCACAAATGTCAGGAGTAACCGCCCTCACGCCCAGCAGGTCCAACTGTGCCAGGCGAGGCGCCTTCGGCAGCAACGGTCGCAAGTCTCTGTCGCACAATCCTCGAAGTGCACCGAGGAACAGTTTCCGCAACTCGCCACCAGAAAGCCACGACAGCCACTCGCCTAAACTGACCCTGATCAATACTCACGCGTCACAAATGTCAGGAGTAACCGCCCTCACGCCCAGCAGGTCCAACTGTGCCAGGCGAGGCGCCTTCGGCAGCAACGGTCGCAAGTCTCTGTCGCACAATCCTCGAAGTGCACCGAGGAACAGTTTCCGCAACTCGCCACCAGAAAGCCACGACAGCCACTCGCCTAAACTGACCCTGATCAATACTCACGCGTCACAAATGTCAGGAGTAACCGCCCTCACGCCCAGCAGGTCCAACTGCGCCAGGCGAGGCGCCTTCGGCAGCAACGGTCGCAAGTCTCTGTCGCACAATCCTCGAAGTGCACCGAGGAACAGTTTCCGCAACTCGCCACCAGAAAGCCACGACAGCCACTCGCCTAAACTGACCCTGATCAATACTCACGCGTCACAAATGTCAGGAGTAACCGCCCTCACGCCCAGCAGGTCCAACTGCGCCAGGCGAGGCGCCTTCGGCAGTAACGCTCGCAAGTCCTCTGTCGCACACTCCTCGAAGGGCACCGAGAAACAGTTTCCGCAACTTGACGCCAGAGAGCCACGCCAGCCACTCGCCTAAACTGACCCTGATCAATACTCACGCGTCACAAATGTCAGGAGTAACCGCCCTCACGCCCAGCAGGTCCAACTGCGCCAGCCGAGGCGCCTTCGGCAGTAACGCTCGCAAGTCCCGGTCGCACACGCCTCGAAGGGCACCGAGAAACAGTTTCCGCAACTCGCCGCCAGAGAGCCACGCCAGCCACTCGCCTGAACCGCCAGCTTGCAGGCTGGATATGAAAGTTTAGTTTGATAAGTTGATGAAGATTAAAATCGAGAATGTAAAATAGATAGCGTACTGTTGGAGAGGGGTCCAATTTCAGCAACATTGGTGATTTCGTTGGGAACGAAACCACCAATGTTGTTGAAGTTTTTTTTTTAATATCCTCCAACCGATTACGGCTACGGCGGCCAATTCTCAACGATTAGCCACGTACGACAACTCTCAACACGTACTCAACGATTAAACACAAGTGCACTGTCTATTCCCTTACCCTCACTCATATTCCGATGGGACACCAGGGTGACACAACTGGAGAGGGATTGGGCGCAGGACCAACGGCTTAACGTGCTTTCCGAGGCACGAGGGTACAGGACCGCCAACTTCCAGACTCCGGGCTGACACTAAGAATTTCTTACCGAAAACTTAGGTACGACCCGGGGATCGAGCCCGTGACATCTTGCGCAGCCGTCGCTTTAGAGTGCGACCCACTAACCACCACGCCACCGAGGCAGTTCTTTTTTAATGTGATATGTGGCAGACGAGCAGACGAATAACCTGATGGTAAGCGATTGCCGCCGCCCATGGACACCCGTGACACCAGTGGAGTCACAAGTGCGCTGCCAACCTTTAACCTCCCTCTAAACCCTATGATTGGGCCTCCTCACTCACGCAGCGAAACACAGCACAGCGCTACTTCACGCCGGTTTTCTTTGAAGGCGTGGTATCACTCCGCCGGTAGAGCCGGCCCATCAATGTCAAAGCGTAGCTCTCCCATATTAAGTTGTTTCATTAATAACCTTGTAGATAGACCTCAGTCTGATATTCATTGTAATTGTATGCAAGGAAAAATATGCATACCATCACCAATGTGACCGAATGTCCTGTCAGACCCTGACACATTTTGTTGATCCTTTACAACGTAGGATGCCCTATGTTTATCTTAGGATCTTTGATGGAAACACATTTTCCATGACTGGCGTGGAACCGTACAAAGCTTGGCCTATATACCCTTATTTTGTATGGCAAGCCAATACAATCGACGAGACTGATCTGCGAGAGCTCCAGGTCAATTACTGGCAAGAAGTATTGCAAGATCGACTGAATTGGCGATCTCTTGTTTCGGAAGTCAAGACTCTATTTGGATCGCTAAGCCATCGGAGTAAGTAAGTAAGCCAATACAATCGTGTCTTTGAACCATCAACGACCCGTTTGGAACAGTGGTACTTAACGCTGCCTTTGGTCCAAGGGTTGCGAATTCAATCCCCGCACAGTACAAACATTTGTGTGCATGAACATGTCTGTTTGTATTGGTCCGGGTGTTTCCTATGTATTATTAGTATGTATTTACAAAAGAAAAGTATTACTTATATGTATATAATAATAATTCTCACAACATCACATACATTAACCTGATTCCGTACTAAGTAGCGTAAGCACTTGTGTTACAGATATCAGACAACAGAGGAACACAAATATATACTTACAACCTGTGCGGATAAAGAATGGGATGGAATCTACACTCGCACTCGTGGGGTGCGAGTATAGACGCAAATAGTGTGCGAGCGAGAAGTGAATAGGTGCGCCGCCATTTCTGATCCCATTCTTTATCCGCACAGGTTGTAAATACATATATTACACCCAGACACTGAACAAACACAAGTGTTCCTCGCACGAATATTTGTCCAGGGTGGGGATCGAACCCACGACCTTTGGCGTAAGAGGCAGGGTCACTACCAATTACGCCATCCGGTCAGTCAGGTATATATTTTTAATACCAGTGTTGATTCTGATATCCGTAACACAGGTACTTCAGCTACCTATCTTGGAGTCAGATTAATGTGTGATGTTGTGAAATATTTATTTATTATATTTATCTAAGTAATCAAAACACTACATACCACCATCCAACGTCGAGCTCTTGTAAATTCCTACAGTTTCCGAGCGCTCTGATGCCGTTTGGTGTCAGCGAGTAGGACTTCCAAAAGTCTACAGATATGAGGTCGGGGCAGTTGGCGCCTAGCTCCATTGCCAACTCGTCCATGGCTGATATCATCTTGCATGACCCTGAATAATAATTGCGTCAAAGAGTTAACAAAAAGTTTTACTTATATAATGGCACTACCCGAATAAATCTAGCCAATGTCAAGTAACTTATTGAGAATAAGTGGGAACTCAACAGTCGATGTCAGTTAAAGTCACAGTCACTCAATAAAACGCCGGTGTTTTACTTTTTTATCGACCTACGGATTCTGCAGATACCACTCTAAACATATTAAACTCTTAGGTCCTAGCAAGTGAATCATGGTATAATACGGAACATAAAAAAATACCTATTTACAAAATGCTAAAAATAAACAAGTTGTCCTAGCAAGTTGTCCGAGACAACTCATTCGAACACAATAGCATTGTTAAAAACGATACAATTCAACGATTATCATTATCAGAATCACTTCGCGGCACTTCACTGCACAAATAAACATCAAATTTGTTCAGTAAAAAAATTTCTGTCAAAAAAAACCGCCTTCAAAAACCACGAACTAAACAGTGTAAAATAATATTTCTGACACTTTATACACTTCAAATATCACTTTATAACATTTATAACTCGATAAAAGGTTTTACCGAAGTCGGTGCCCAATACTATATTGTAATTTAATACAACATTCAATTATTTAACAGGGATTAAACCTTTTCTCGAGTGTACTGTTATAAAATGTAATTTGAAGTGTATAAAGTGTCAGAAATATTATTTTACGGTTTTTAGTTCGTGGTTTTTGAAGGCGGGTTTTTTTTCACAGATTTTTTTTTAAGCTTTTTAGTGTCTCATTTTTTGGCAGCTCCCCCCTCTTTCACCCTCGCCAAATAACTGATAACCGAATTGTGAGTACAGGATTAAAAGAGTTATCCTTTAACTCCTTACCGTTGAGGAGTTGACCTTCCATCATCAGCAGAGCCACAAAATTAATTTAGTCAGGCGTAAATACTGGTGCAGTTTTGAAAAAAGATAGAAAAACATTACATGTCCCTATAAAATTTGAGAGATCCCCTCAATTTTTCCAGGATCCCATCATCAGATGCTGATATCCTGATGGTACCAATCCGGGACTATCTACTTTACAAATAAAAAAGAATCATCTAAATCGGTTCATAAATGGCAGAGCAATCGGTGAACAAACATAAAAAAAATATAAATAACATATATATACATGTCGAATTGAGAACCTTTTTTTTAAGTCGGTTAAAAAACCACTAGACACATTTAAAACCTTTGAATTGCATCCGCCCACCCAGAATGTTTGACTCCCACCACCAGAATCCTAACGAAAAGTTAAATAAAGAAGAAGACAAGGCTAAAAATTTTGGATTTGGAAATCGGGTACATGTTTTGTGGGGACATGACATGCGATTATCTGATTTTTCTTTTTATACAAAGATTATTTTGCTTCGCCACAATTACATTAAATTGTTTGGAGCAACGTAGCTCTTGCCCTGTTGGTCTAATGGTTTAAGTACCTGGCCTCGAGTGGTCCTGGGTTCGAATCCCAGGTCTAGCAAAGGTATGATTCGAATTTTTCGAACATAGCTCGGGTTTGCGATCTCCAATCCGCATTTGGCAAGCGTGACTGATTTCTATGATGGAGGCCTTTGTCCTGCAGTGGGACAGTAAGTTGGCTGATACTACTACTACTACTACTTAATGTAGCTCTTAACGAGAAGACGTAGGTTGGAATCCAAGCATCTAAATTCTTAAATCTATGCGCATATTTTTCTACCTTCATTATATTAAAATAAAAGTAAGTTCGTACCAACATTGAGATGTTGCAGACCAGGATTGGACCTAATAATGGCGACGGCTGCTGTAGTGGTTACGTCTGTCCTGTACAAATCTAATCGTTTGAGCCTCTTCAAAGACGACAGGCACATCCAGTCTGAGCATCCGACGACGGATCTCAGGCACAGTTCTGCAAAATAAATAAAACAATATTAATTTAATGTTTCGTTACCTAAAATTTGACGAATCCAACTCGGCTGGGCAGCGTTCGGGAAGCATATTTTCGGCAGATCTACCGCAGTGTCTCAAGACGAAAGTCTTCAATGTGTGTGTGTACGGAACCGAAACGTGGCCGCTTACAATGTGCCGATTAAGGAAGCTCAAAGTCACCCAGAGAGCAATGGAGAGGGCTATGCTCGGAGTCTCCCTGCGTGATTGTAGCAGAAATGATGAGATCCGCAGGAAAGGTCACAGACATAGCCCAAAAGGATTGCATGCCTCAAGTGGCAATGGGCAGGGCACATAGCGAGGAGAACAGACAGCCGTTGGGGTGGAAAGGTCCTCGAGTGAAGGCCACGTACAGGAAGTCGCAGCCGTGGCAGGCCCTCCACAAGGTGGACCGACGATCTGGTGAAGATCGCGGGAATCCATTGGATGCGGGCGGCACAGGACCGATCTGTGTGGAGAACATTGGGGGAGGCCTATATCCAGCAGTGGACGTCTATTGGCTGAAATGATTGATTGATGATTGATACCTAAAATTAATAAATTCAGCATTCTTGTGTCAGCTATGCAAAACTAAGTTAGCTTAACTCGTGTTCTGCAGCGCACATTAAGGCGACGGGTACCCTTAGCGACGCCAATACTAGGATCATGCCAGCAGCTTTACCTTAGTCGCCTTTTACGACACCTCGGTAAGAGTGAGGGTGGCCTATTCTACTCTGCCAGGGACCACACGGCTAAGAGGGCACACTAGCAACGCCAATTGATTTAAATTGTTAGCTACTAAACCGGATCTGTTTTAAACAATTTCGGGGCTCCAGTCTCTAAGCAAACATTTATACTGTTTATTTAATAATTTTGCAGTAATTTTGGTCTGTTTTTGCACTAGAAATTTAGATTAACGCCATAAGTTACCGTTTTTGGCATTAATTCAAATTTCGAGTCCAAAAGCAGACCAATAAGTTAAGTTTAAGTGTTAAAGTGACGGGTAGGGCACACTAGCGACGCTAATCGATTTTAATTTTTAGCTGCTAAATCGGATCTATTTTAAACAATTTCGAGGTTACTATCTCTCCGTAAACACCTATACTATTTATTTAATACTTATAGTTAACTGTTTGATCTGCTTTTGCCCTCGAATTTTGGATTACCGCCAAAAGTGGCCACTTTTGGCGTGAATCAATTTTTCGCGTATAAAAACGGAACCAATATTTATGCATGGTTATTGTTTGACGAGAGATTATAACCTCGAAATTGTTTAAAATAGATCCGGTTAGTAGTTAAAAATTATATTTAGTAGTTAAATACCAGTGCGCCATACCCGTCACCTTAATTAAATAATATAAGTGTTTTCCGAGAGGCGGGATTCGAAATTGTTAAAAAGGTATCCGGTTTAGTTGCTAACAATTAAAATCAATTGGCGTTAATGTCTACAAACCAGAAAAGTAGGTATAAAAACAATGAACAGTCACGTGATTGAATGTGATCTGCGCAATTAGCAACTTTGTAGCCAAGCGATTCCACCATCTGTCTGAGACTGTAACATTAATTATGTGGGTACGCAAAACACAATACAACGCAATTCTTTGTTACGTATATTATGCGCCCGTGACGCGATTTGACAAAATGCAATAGAGCGCTTGATCATTTCACTTTGTTCGATTTGAATTTCTTCCTTGTCCATTTCATCATTTCGTTCCAAATACATCGTGACGGATCAGACCGGTGATGGCAGCTTAAAGGTTCCCAACGCGCCTTCCATACGGGGAGATCGGGTTCGAATCCGAGTATGCACTTCTGGATTTTTCAAACCTATGTGCGTATTTCTACTATTAGCTCGGCGGTGAGGAGAATCATCGTGACGAAACCTTTCACATTTCGTATAGTTTCTGAATTGTGTAACCATGATTCAGTTGGTTTGGTTCCCCTATTTGGGTTGCGAAGGTCATATGACAGTCGCTTCATTGTAATTACCACACTCCCCAAACCCTGAATCACGGTCTAAGCGTACCCTGGGCCCCAAAGCGACAGCTTTGGACGCAGCCGGGAACTACACGCTAAGATGAGGAGGTTCCAAATACATCGTGTGGGATCACATAGAATGAGGGTTACCCCGTGTGAAATATCCGCTAGATGGCTCCGGTAGTACTATCTAGCTAAGGTCCAACTTCAACAGCAGTGGTTGTTTCGTTCGTCGATTCGTCATTTTCATATATTATGTTTAACATTAACCAATCACCTTGTAGAGTCCGTGACACGAAAGAAGTCCCGCAGAAAAACGCGCAAGTAAAACTTTAGATTCCTTGTGTCTATAGGCATAAAGCTCAAATTCAAATGTAGATCGCGACTGAATCGTGCTTTTCATAGGACTGCTTTGGTGCTGCGGACTCTAATAAGTGTTTTGCGTGTGAAAAATCCGCTAGATGGCGTACTGTTGGACTGAGGTCCAACATCAAACGCATTGGTTGTTTAGTTTTCAAATTGTCATTTTGACAGATCATGATTAAAAATAACTAATCACATTGTATATGGACCTCACTCCTATTGTACTCCATCTAGCGGATATTTCACACGCGAAAACCCTTGGATAGTCTTAGTTCTATAGTACGCCATCTAGCGGATTTTTCACACGCGAAAACCCTTGGATAGTCTTAGTTCTATAGTACGCCATCTAGGGGATTTTTCACATGCCGTAGTACCCGAGGTGTCAACAAAAAACAAGAGTGAAAATTTCGTCTCCCGGTCACTTACGCTTCGATTAATGAAGACGTTTAAAAATTACGCTGCACGTAAAATGAAACTATGCGGATAACGAAGTTTCCACCCATAATGTTACTATTGCATATTATGTCACAAACCTTGTAAATACGTGGAGGTGTCAATGATAGCTCTTAGCACCGAGTTGTCAACGAATTTACAGCAATTCATTCTTAAATGTGTTAATTCCGCGCCGCTGTCTCTCAGGAAACTGCGAAACAATGTCACCTTGATATACACACATAATTTTTTTAATTATTTATAGTAATAAGTTCGTTCAGGTTTAATAAGAAATTTGAAATGAAACCTTTTTGTAGATTAACCTTCCATGTGTGTACTCATAGAACGGAATTACGTATGAGAACTACTGTCTAGTTAAACAATCCATTGTTAGTAATAATTGTTAATCGTTTAGCAATTACGAACGCCTTGGCGAACGTGACCTGCCGTTTACATCATCAGCAACATTTACCACATAATTAGCTGTACCATACGAATACTTCCTCGCTACTAGGTGGAAGATCTAGTTCTTAAGATTTTTTCATCCTGCAAAATCGATATCGATAACTTTGAACGATATGGCGGATATCAGACAGGCAAATAAAGAAATGCTAGCGTATCCTGATGTCAATCAGCAGGGGAAGATCTCGATGGGCCCAGTTTAACGATTGGCCTACGACATATACATAGATCTTTTTAGAGACGACATATAAAGAACAATCATATAACTTATGTATTTGATACAAGCTTTTATCGTTGTTGTATTTGAAATGGGTTTTCTAAAATAGTAAAATGTTAAAAAACAGTTTAGTTGCAAAATTTTGGAAATTGTAAAACTTTAGATAAAATTAAATATTATTGTTGTAAATTTAAGAAATTGTAAAATTTGTATCAAAATAGGCAAATTAGGCTTTTTGAAATTAGTTTTGAAAAAGTAAAGATAAAATAGACATTTTTATTTTTAGAACAACTGAAATATTATGATTGTTAATAAATGTTTGTTTCCTTTGTACCCACAATAACTTTTTGTTCGTTTTTTATTTTTATGTTTTAAATTATCATAAGATTTAGTATAAACTACAATTGTATTATTACCGTACCGTAAAATGTTACCGCACACTACTTATATTTAAGTTTTCCTTTGTATTTCTCTTATAAGTGAATATTTATTGGTTTAGAGAAATAAATGTCTTAAACCTTAATAGTAAAGAAAATTAGAGCGAAAATAGGTTTCGAATTTCTTATCAAAGGGAAAGTATTAAAAAAATGGTATATTCCCGCATTTACTCCTTGCTTGTCGACCCCGGGTAGACAGTCACACAAATGTTAAAAAAATCGCGCTGTCCATCTCTTTTCAGGGCAAAGTAGGTTTGAATAGCGGGATTTTTTAACCATTCGTGTCCACTGGGCGAGGTCAGAACACAGTCGTGGACGACAAGTGTCCACCCAAGGTGGAAACTTGTCATCAGGAATAAGCTTATTGAATCAATAACTCACTTGACTACGAAATTAGGCTGGATCATACGATGGCTGCCGCACCAGGAGAGATCCAATTTGTGTAGGAACTTGCAGCGCATAGACAGTGTAACCAGAACCTGTGTAAAAATATAAAAAAAATGGTTATTTACTTGTATAATGTATACTTGTATTATGTAATCCTTAGCCGTGGGAGAGCCACGCTTCCGAATGAACAGGCCGGCTCGACCGGAAAGATAACACGGCCTCAAAGAAAACCAGCGTGAAGCCGCACTGTTCTGTGTTTCGCTGCGTGAGTGAAGGTACCGGAGGCCCAACCCGGGGGAAAGGGGGGTTTAAAAGTTGGCAGCGCACTTGTGTCTTCTATGGTGTCGCGGCTGTCTATGGGCAGCCGGCAGTGGCAATTGCAATTTATTTCCTTCAGGTAATTTGTCTGCTTGTCTGCCACCTATCACAAAAACCTCCAACGGGTTACGGTTACGGCGGGCAATCTCAACGATCGGCCACGTACGCAGGATATATTATTGTGCTCAAGTGTATGCACAAACACAACTCAAGTTAACAACATAATCCGATGGGACACTAGACACTAGTATGACACGACCGAAGAGTGATCGGGAGCAAGACCACTTAAGGTGCTTTCCGAGACCGCAAACTTCCATACTCCGGGCTGACACTGTATTTAAGGTACGTACGGTATGTGCTGTAAATATCAATAAATAATAATAATAAATATTTCACAACATCACATACATTGATCTGACTCCGAGATAGGTAGCTCAAGCACCTGTGTTACGGATATCAGAATCAACAGTGGGATTACAAATATATACATATAATACTTTTCTTTTGTAAATACATACTTACAATACATAGCAAACACCCAGACCAATACAAATAATTCATGCACACAAATGTTCATGCATGGACATACATGGATTTTGTTCATGCACACAAATGTTTGTACTGTGCGGGGATCGAACCCGCAACCCTTGTATCAGAGGCAGCGTTCACTACCACTGTTCCAATCGGGTCGTCAATGTGACTAAACTACTCGTATGTGCCATGATTGAGTTGATTGAAGGACATATTATATCAATAAAAACTCATTGAAATCTGAACGCCCTATTGATCTAGTGGTTCAAGTACCGGGCCGTGATCTCGGAGCCCTGGGTTCGATTCCCGGGTCGAGCAAAAAGTATGTTTCGAGGTTTTCGAACCTACTTCGGGTTTGTGATCACCAATCCGCATTAGGCAAGCGTGGTGGATTAAGCCTATCATAGTAGGGATAATTTGATTTCTATGATGGAGGCCTTTGCCCTGCAGTGGGACAGTATATAGGCTGATACTTTACGGTGTGTGCTTAGGCCTAACTCTTAAGAAGTTGGCTAACAATAAAGGAAAAAGGATCTAGGAAATAATAAGTACATTATTAGCCTTCCGCTTAATCATTTTAAGGCCAAATCAGAGTTGGCATCTTGCCTAATAGGCGACCATGACAATGAAAAGACGCTAGTTAAATACAATGAAGATGCTGACAATAAGTCGTAAAAAACTGAAAGTATGAATGGGATTTTGTTCCCTAGACATCCGGTAAGACGATGTGAAAATTATGAAAAAACATTTAACTATGTTTACGCTGACCATGAGTATAAAAATTGTCGCCATGATATGGAAATAACTTCTTAAAAATGTAATAATAATTTCATTAAAAGGAAAAACTGATATTGTCTAGATTAACTTCTTCATCTTAGCGTGTAATTCCCGGTTGCATCCAAAACTGTCGCTTTGGAGCCCGGGGTACGCTTAGATCATGATTTTGGTAATTACAATGAAGCGACTGCCGTCTGACCTTCGCAACCCTTTAACAGGGGAACCAGACCAACTGAATCATGGTTAAACGTTTCAGAAACTTTTTCCGACACGTGCAGGTTTCCTCACGATGTTTTCCCTCACCGGCGATCAGATGGTAATGGTAGAAATACGTACATAGATTTGAAAAAAACCATTGGTGCATGCTCGGATTCGAACCTCGACCACCTGCGTGGAAGGCGCGTTCGTATCCTTTGAGCTACCATCGCTCATTGTCTAGATTAACTATCAACATTAATCTGTGTCAAAATTACATTTTTGAGTTAAATGTTCTATGAAGAAAAGTGTTAATAGCCATGGAGAAAATGTAATTCACCATTATTGTCGGAGAATATCTGAAGTAGTGTAGGCCCTTAGCACACTGTCCCCCTTATTACAAATGTCGCTCTAAGTAAAGTTCCTGAACTAAACTCGTTCCAGCCCCTTTACCATTGCGTGTTGGAACAAGATGACATGAGCTTTAATACGGTAGTAACTTTAGATCGCGTTTTGTAATATAATATAATATAATAATATATATATATATATATAGATAAAATCATACTTCTTTCACACAAGGGCTCATACATTAATGGTCCTGCGAGCGGGATGCAATAATTGAAAGGCGGCTCAGTAATAATAATAATAGCCCCGGTTGGTCTAGTGGTTTAAGTACCGGGCCGTGATCTCGGGGTCCTGGGTTCGATTCCCAGGTGGAGCACAAATCTTGTTTTGAATTTTTCAAACTATAGGTCGAGATCGTGATCACCAATTCCGCAGTTGGCAAGCGTGGTGATTAAGCCTAATCCCAACATAGTAGCGATGATTTGATTTCTATGATGGAGGCGTTTGCCTTGCAGTGGGACAGTATTTAGGCCTAGGCCAGGTTTAACTATATATTTTTTTTACATAAGAGCTTTTTTATGTGATAGGTGGCAGACCTTTTTCTTCTTTTTCTTGAAACTCACAGGGTCGTGTCCTGTTCGGTTACACTATTGGCAGCTGATTCCACATTTATTATTGGAAAATATAGAGAGATATTATTTTTACCTGTGATTGTACGCAGTGCCAATAAGGTCGAAGATCGATGCAGCGATACAAAATAGCGTCTGAGGCGAGCCTATTGAAGTGGCGGTTGACTTGAGCGCAGCGGCAGAGAGATTGCATGTCCAGGTACTTCATCACACATAGTATGGTTTCATCCTAGAATTGAAATAAATAAATAGGTAAATGAAATGTTGTTTGAAACACGAGCATACGGGTCCACATTACGTAAAAGTATTGCCATAAAATATTTACTATTTCCGCCGTGTGGTCCCCGGCAGAGTAGAATAGGCCACCCTCACTCTTACCGAGGTGTCGTAAAAGGCGACTAAGGTAAAGCTGCTGGCATGATCATTAGCACCCAGAGAAGGAAAACTCTGCATTTATATCAAAACCCTCGCCAACCTGTCTGCCAAGCGTGGTGAGTATGGCAATTACCCCTCATGTAATTGAGGGAGGCCCGTGCCCCAGCAGATGATGATCAATGATTTACTATTTCTTTATGAAACCGTAAAGTGAACACATTGGTATTTATTTATGTGATAGGTGGCAGACGAACAGACATCCGTCTGCTCGTCTGCCACCTATCACACCTGATGGTAAGCGATTGCCGCCGCACATGGACACTCGCGTCACCAGTGGAGTCACCAGTGCGCTGTCAACTTGTACATCCCCCTTTCCCCACTCACTCACGCAGCGAAACACAGCACAGTGCTGCTTCACGTCGGTTTTCTGTGAGGCTGTGGTATCACTCCAGTCGAGCCGACCCATTAATGCCGAGCCGTGGCTTTCCCACGGTAAAGCAAAGTGGTATGCATGCAAATACGCTTTGGGGGTTAAGATACCTCTGAGAAAGAAGTTCTGCGGCACGGAACTAAAATTCCTTGTTTTTATGGTCATAAAGCTCAAATTTGAACGTTGAAGACGACTGAAGTGCGCTTTACAAGGGTTTTCTTTGATGGCGCGGACCCTATAACATATTTGTTCACTTCATGACATCATGAAGTGAAGGGCGGGCCACTAGTACATAATAGTGGCCCGCCCTCGATTCGTTTTGGGACTTAACTTAGATTAGTACCAATAGATGGCGCTGAGAATTGATTACATCGCGCAAGTGTTCCGCTTTTTTCGGTTTATCTTGAATGTTTAACCAGGCAATGGATCATACGAGACCACCAGATATTGAACTCTGTGCAGTTGAGATATGGTTGAAAGACCAATGAAATAAATGATGTCTAGTTGCCCTGAAAGACGTTGATTATGCGGTTATTCTCTTTATAGATTATAGTCCATTCAGTATGTGAAGGTGAATAGGACAGTTCTATTTTGACATTAAAAGTGAGACGCTCCTTTTAAACCTAACCGATAGTTTTAAGAATTGAGAATATTTTCTTTAGAAATCTAATCGACTTTTCATTTGTTTGATTTTTAATTTTAATCAACATTTTATCTATGAATTCCGAACTATCAGGACATATGCTATCAGGACACACGCAATAAATCACAAATAATGAAATAATATGCATCTTATGCATCTGAAAAATAACAACACTCCCTTGGTGTGTCGGAACCACCTTCGTCACCAAAAGAAATTACTAGTTCTTAGTCCCTTGTGCAAAATATGTCCTATGACATATTTTGTACAAGACAGTAATCGTGATTCGATGGTAAGACAATAATCGTGATTCGATGGTTTAGTCGCCATACCGATTACTGATTTATTACGATTGTTTGTGTCAATCTCTATGAGCAAAAATTACGATTAGCGCATTATGCAAATCATAAGATACTTTATATTTAAAGTTCTTGTTCAAATAAATTAAAAAATATTAATACTTGTTATTTTGGAAGAATAAAAACACAAAAAGTTAATGATTTTTACAACTTAATATTTTTATTTGTAGAAACATGGATGCATGATACGAAACGTTTGAACTGTCCTATTCACCTTCACATAAAAGGCGAAAGATTTATACGTTTTGAAGGGAATCACCTTCACATATTGAATGGACTATAGTTTCAAGATTGTAGTTTACTAGCTACAAAGTTTACAAACTTTCCTATCTTCATCACCCCAGTATAAATTAAACTCAAGGTCCTCTTATCATACAACCTTTAGTAAACAAAGTGACAAATGACTTAATCTGGCAGAGACCCTGAAATGGAAATAAAACTAGGCACTTTAGACGGTAAATCTAGAGTTATCTTGTGCTATTTATAACTAAGATTAGTACCTGCTATGCGTTAACAAGAGTTGAGAACAATATTACTTAAATGTAATAGACATTTAAGTCAGTCAGTTTTTAGTTCCAGTCCCTAACACTAGCAGCGCTGCCTGACATGAACAACAACAATAGCGTTGGATACAGAAATTGTGTTGCTAAATTGCAAAGTTCAATTAAACGAAGAAAACTTGATTACTAATAAATACCTACAATTGATTTTCACTTTAAACATTGTTTTATTTTGTAAGCAATGTCACCGTACAATTTATATAGTAGTGCGATGCAGCTAAACGTGGGCCGCCTTATTGAAGAACGTATCGCAATGACAATCCAGCTAATCGTTGAACCACGGCATTTCAAAACAGTTTTTGATAACAGCTAGCCGTAATGTAATACGGCGGATTATACAACCCGACTGCGACAGAGACACTAAAAAAGCAATATAATTAGTGGTTTCTGATAAATTCAAAACTTTTTTATAAGCCGATTAAAAAGTAAACAAAATATGCCTTTATCTTACGAACACTTGACATTTGCGTGGACTGCCGTATCTCGTTAATAAAACTTTATTGTTTACTACAAAATACAAAAAAAAATTAACGGAAAGCGAAATTGACAAAAACAATGGACTGATTGGACAAAGAAGAACTGCATTTTATTCTCTGTTTTTAATTGTTCTGGTGTGTATTACGATGCAACCTGTTGGCGGAAGTCAGTATTCTGTCGGGTTTTATCAAAGAGGCTGTTTCTTATTGGCGCTGTAAATGTGATTTTTTGAATATATAGGCAATTATGCTAACAATTAAATAAATGGAATACAATGTTGACGAGCAACAAACTTCTATTATTATTGTGTTGTTGGTTGGATTTTTTATTTTTTGGAAATATGTCTTATTGGCATTGAGCCCATTTTGCATACAAGGTGTATCCGTGACCAGTCACATCCTTCGAAAACGTATCGTACTCATTGTAAAAAACAAATTTTGCCCTCCCTGTGCAAATCGACTACAAAAGCAAAAGGACCGACTTTTGCAGTTTTTTTTTCAACGTTTTCCAAAAAGTGTTTAGAAGGATGTAACTGATAAGACTGACAGTGCAGCCTGGATAAATATTATCATGCATCCACAGTCCACACCTATACATATTATAACGTATCTAAAAATTGGATTTTTTTAGTAAAACAAAGGCTCTTTAAGGTCCCCGACGCACATAATAAATACAATCCTTGAAAATGATCAATTTTCTCTGATATCCACAAACAGTGGCCTTGTGGTCCCCGGCAGAGTAGAATAGGCCACCCTCACTCTTACCGAGGTGTCGTAAAAGGCGACTAAGGTAAAGCTGCTGGCATGATCATCAGCACCCAGAGAAGGAAAACTCTGCATTTATATCTAAACCCTCGCCAACCCGTCTGCCAAGCGTGGTGAGTATGGCAATTACCCCTCATGTGATTGAGGGAGGCCCGTGCCCCAGCAGTGGGGAATTAAATGGGCTGACGATGATGATCCACAAACAGTACCAACTGAATAAAAATTACGTAAGCGCGAATCTATTTATAAATGTAAGAACTTTTCTCAGTGAGCACTCGCAGGCGGGAGACCAGTAATCACAGTTGTTTATAAACATAACCATAGAAACTATTGTATGTTGGTAAGTATAGCTTGTGTCGTTCACAAATGCGTTTGTTAGCGCAGGTCATGGCTGGCACTGTTTCACCGCAACTATGTGATTTTATTACCGGCAACTATTCCGTGTAGTAAGGAACAAACAAATGGTGTTCGTCATTGATTCACTCGAGTCACGAACCAAGGTCATTTCACTAAGTACTTTTTTCATTAGTATGGGAAACATAAAAAACTCCACGTCTTCTTTCCAGATCCAAAAGGGCGTCAAACAGGGTGATCCTCTCTCTCCTATTCTGTTTACCAGCACTCTGGAAGAAGTATTTAGACACTTGGTAGATAAATGGTCAACATACGGCATCGATGTTGGAGATAAAAAGCCGTCAAACCTTCGCTTTGCGGATGATATTGTTCTATTTGCCAACACATCCACAGAACTGGAAAACATGCTGAGAGAGCTAAATACGGCACGTCTTGAGGTTGGGCTACTGATGAATAGGTTAAAAACAAAAGTGATGACAAATAGCACAAAACGTAGGATATCGGTGGATGGGCGGGTTATAGACTACGTCAATGAGTATATCTACTTGGGCCAGATAGTCTCTTTCGAAAACATGCAGGAAAAAGAAATCGAGCGCCGTATCGATAATGCCTGGAAGAGCTACTGGTCCATGAAGGCTTATATGAAGGGCGACCTTCCTCTATCACTGAAGCGAAAACTTATTGACGTCTGTATTCTGCCCATCCTCACCTATGGTGCTCAGACATGGTGACTAACTGAAAGCCAGAAGTCCAAGCTCAGGATTGCTCAAAGAGCTATGGAGCGGAGCAGTATTAAACTCGCGGACAGAGTGCGAAATACCATAATCCGCTCACAAACCGGCATTATGGATGTAGGTGAAAAATCCGCAAAGCTGAAATGGAACTGGGCTGGCCATACTATGAGAATGCACCCGGAGAGATGGACCCATGTTGTCACGAAATGGCAGCCTGCAGATGGCCGTCGCACACGAGGTACAACGAACGAACGAAACATAAGTTCAGCGGTCTTCATTAGATGGAGCTTGTAAAAAGCAGACGTAGATTTAAAAAGCAATCAAGCAGATGGTTCGGCGTTGTTTCGGTAGATGTCACTATGCATTTTTACATCGCGCTATTAAAGCGTGTTTTCGAAGCAATAACCTCAAGCCGCCTGCCTACAATAGCAATTTTATAAACAACTGAGATTTTGTATTTGAAGGATATAAACTAGAGATCTAGAAGGTATTGGGAATTTTGTTATATAGCAAATAAAATTGTTAGTAGTTTGAATTTTGTATGGTAGCTATATCAAATGTTTCGTTTATGTCAATGGTTCTATAATAATAGTTGGTGCAAATTGTAAGGGTTGTTCAAAAAAATATAATATTTTTTTATTTATTTTCATACTTTTAAAATGGACTTGAACATGAATCTTTGAATGACCATAAAACCGGCTAGACGTTTATTTTTAACTGAGAATTTTTGCTATTGTCACATATTTACCTATATTTTGATAAAATATTTTATATTTTGTAAAATCTCGAGCTTAGTCAAATACCCATCGATTTTAATTTTTAGCTACAAAACCGGATCTATTTTAAATAATTTCCCGGTAACAATCTCTCGGCAAACACTACACACTACTATTTATTAAATAACCATGCGCAAATGTTGGGTCCGTTTTTGTACGCGAAAAATTTATTCACGCCAAAAGCGGTCACTTTTGACGGTAATCCAAAATTCGAGTGCAAAAGCAGGCCAAACAGTTAACTATAAGAATTAAATAAATAGTATAGGTGTTTGCCGAGAGATTGTGTAACCCCGATATTGCTTAAAACAGATCCTGTTTAGTAGCTAAAAATTTAAATCGATTGGCGTCGCTAGTGTGCCCTACCCATCACCTTAATAGATTTATGTATGGAGAGAACAGGATGTTTGATCCACTGATTATGATGCTGAGAAAGGTTGATAGTCATCTTAACGCGCGTCTCACGCAGAATAAAGGAACCTGTATTTAAATTCACACACAGCAGACCAAATACTGGCAGACATTAGGACAATAGTGAAAATTATAATGAAATAATACCGGGTGGAATTATTATATTCCATTCAAATTCAATGGACATTCATAACATTCTAGCTTCGAGGACGAGGTGGATATCTATTCAATAATATCTTGTTTCAAAATATTATTGTAGTCCAACTGATTTTATTACTTTAATATGCGAGTTTTACTTCGTGAATGACATGTCATGTTGCTACGGTTTACCAAAAATGTCGATAAGAATATATTGTAATAATAACAACTGGCCAGGGTTAGTAGGAAAACGATTTTCATAAAAATAAATTCATGACTAAAATATTAAAAAAAAAAATCCGTCGTTTTTTTTTCGACTTTTTATATATTAGCTCGTGTAGACTAATGGTAAACAAAAGGAAATCCCACGTTACAGTTACAACCGACTCACGCAATGGCATAGCATCACTTCCATTGGCACTGTCATACTGGCCCTTAAAAAAGCTTAGATTTTGCTCTGGTATGATAGTACAAGTTATAATTTGGACCCTAATGGTCTCATATAGGGGGGGGTCTAAAATACTTGGTACTTGAGCCATCAGAATAAAATAATATGTAATTACTGGTTAGTACCCCACACTGGTACATGATGGTTCCCATAGAATACCAGCGCACTGGTAAATACATATTATTTTTTTCTGATGCAGCATTATGGGCACTCCGCCGTAGCAAAATAGCTGAGTAGCAACCATTTTGATAACATATCGCGTAAAAAAGTTTCGTTTGTTTTTAAATTTTTCTTTCATTGAAATTTTTGTCGTGCCCCAAAAAAATGTTTATTCTCTTCAATTCTATCCTATTCAAATCTATTTCATTCTATTGTATTCTATTGTATTCTATTTTATTCTGTTCTATTCTATTCTATTCTATTCTAAACTATTCTATTCTAAACTATTCTATTCTAAACTATTCTATTCTATTCAAAACTATTCTATTCTATTTTAATATATTCACCTACACATTCATAATGTTTACCCAAAAGTTGCCTGGAAGAGATTGCTCATAGTGATAAATAAGGTCGTCTTCGTTGTACATTTCCTGTAATACCTAGTTTTAAGTTTTCACATTGTTTTGAATGCAATAGTAGTATATTCATTCTATTTTACTAACCGGTAACCGATGGAAGTCACCCAGCGGCGGCCCCGTGTCAATCTGTTTCGTCTTTTGCGATGTATTATTCAGAGGCGACGCGACCGTCTCGTGAAGGTTCGACGCCATTATCTTGTTCAGCAGCTGACCTGGAAACAGATGACAGTAAGTATCGCAAAAGTAGGTACCTACTACACACACACGCTCAAAAGGAGTAGAAAACTGTAAGTCAAATTAGAGTCCTAAATCACTCTTTCAAATTTATTGCGCTCTAAATCTGTTTCGCTGCGTGATTGAGGGTAACGGAGGACCAATCCGCGAGAAACGGGGGTTAGAGGTTGGCGGCGCACTTGTGACTCCACTGGTGTCGCGGGTGTCCATGGGCGGCGGCAGTCGCTTACTATCCACCCGGGCTGATCCGTCTGCTCGTTTGCCACCTATCACATAAAAAACTCTACTCACTTTTTTTACTTCATCTTATTACATCAGATATCAATTACATGGAACTGACACCACAGTGGGTAGCATAGCACTTGTATTATGTGTATCAAAATTAACATAAGTAAGACAAATATTTTTCTTAAGTAGATTTTATAACCATGTTTCAGTTGGTATGATTCCCCTGGAAAGGGTTGCGAAGGTCACACGGCAGACACTTCATTGTAATTGTCCATGTATTACGATAGTTATGTATGATATGTAACTTGTATATTGTATATATATATGGTGCAAGAAATAAATAAATAAACAATTATCAGACTCCCCAAATCCTGAATCATGGCCTAAGCGGGCTCGAGACGAGACGCAACCGGGAATTACACGCTACAATGTTGAAGAAGAACACAAATATTTTTATTAAGTACATTTTATAACACGCATATTTAGATACAATGGATAAGGCTGGCATGGGACCGAAGGGAATGGCGGGATAAAGAAGAGGCCTATACTCAGCAGTGGGTGGATGTGGGCTGATTTGATGATGATGATGATATTTAGATACTAAGCGAATACAAGTGAAGTCAGCCGTGTGGTCCCGGCAGAGTAGAATAGGCCACCCTCACTCTTACCGAGGTGTCGTAAAAGGCGACTAAGGTAAAGCTGCTGGCATGATCATCAGCACCCAGAGAAGGAAAACTCTGCATTTATATCAAAACCCTCGCTAACCCGTTTGCCAAGCGTGGTGAGTATGGCAATTACCCCTCATGTGATTGAGGGAGGCCCGTGCCCCAGCAGTGGGGACTTAAATGGGCTGATGATGATGATGATGATGATGAATACAAGTAATCACACGAATGTTTGGGAATCGGACCCGACCCATACTACTTAAATACTTTACTATTTTACTTTCTGATCTATCAGCTAACTAAAATGAGCATTTAACTTAACCAACCATTAAGTGTTCTAAACATGACAAATATTTCGTAATCGAAACATGAAAAAAACAATTTTCATACTATGTTTCTGGAAGTATTTGACAAGACAGAAGCAAATATATTCTAAATATACAAAAAGGTATAACCATGTATTATTTATAACGTATAATCGCTATTTACATAACAATTTGTTGATGAAAAGTAAGAATTATTATTTTTATCTACCCACTTCATTGTTACATGTTCCCCGTAGGTATAATAACTATTGACATTAGTTTGCTAAGCATTACATACTCATTTTACGTAACACCTAAATGAGTGCTATATTTACACCGGCTTTTTTTAATCGTCTTAGAAACTTCTCGAGAGCATTATACTGGTGAAAACGATATTTTTTCCCCAAGGAACATTCCCGTTCTCCGGTTAAAAATCGTAAAAGACCCGGTATTACGAGTATAATATAAAGATCTTTCGTCTAGATTTCTAGAGTGTAATAGATTCATTGTGTAATAGTTACCTAAGTATTATTATTATAAGATTTGGATGACTGTTCAGCACACCTATCTACCTAATGTCTATACTTTGTGTGTGTATGTCTATGAACAGTCTACGGATTATTTCTAATTTTAGAATGATTCGCAACTATGTTGTAACTACACTTACAGCAATGTCGTAGCAAGCTGGAATGACACCCACGGGGCGGATACTTCACTCGTCGACACCAGATGTAACTATCTTTTTTTACTTATTTATGTGATAAGTGGCAGACGAGCAGGTCGATCACCTGATGGTAAGCGATTGCGAGTGGAGTCACAAGTGCACTGCTAACCTTTTAATCCCCTTTCCCCACGATTGGGCCTCCAATACCCTCACTCACTTGGCCAAACACAGCGCAGGTGCTGCTTAACGCAGATTTTCTGTGAGGCCGTGGTGTCACTCCGATCGAGCCGGACCATTAATGCCGAAGCGGTGCAAGCGCAGAGTAAGACACCCTGCCGGTCATTGGGCTACAAACCTATACATAACCTAGGTAGGTGGGCAGGGTGGCCAGGTAGGTACCTACTGTATAAGGAATACTGGTAATGAGGCAACATAGGGGAGAGAGAGAGAGATCTATGGCGTATCATAAAGAGGGCCCAAATCCAGCAGTGAACGGACAAAGACTGTTGAAGACGCTTACTGGAAAGCGATTGAAGATGGCATAAACTTATAAATAACAACTTATTAATTTATCGTCTCCATTACTGCTGAGATCGTTCTTATGTCAATCACTTTTTAACCCTCGACGAAACATCGACGGGATCTTATAGAGTTTGACGTGCCTGTGTGTTTGTATTTTTAAATCATTATAAGACTGTTGAAGACGCATACTGGAAAACGGTTGAAGATAGCATAAACTTTGTCATTACAGGTAAGATCATTCTCGTGTCAATCACTTTTAAATTATTGTATCGACAGAAACAATGCGTCAATCATTGCTTTGCAATTAACAACAGAGTCACTTTAATAGCAGTTCGCTATTATGTAAATATGGCCTTGATCGTGATCTCGTGACAGCCTATCGCTGAGGTAACAGGTATCGGACAAGCGCACCGGCAATTTAGTACACAAAGTAAATACCATGTTTCACGCTTCATTTTGGGGAAAAAAAATCATTCAAGAACAAGGAAATATTTTTTCTGGCTGTTAAAGCCGGACCTCTGACTGACATGTTCGAAACGACTAATAAAGACCACTATCGAAATGACGGAACCGATAGTTTGTGCTCTCCGAAACATATTTCTATGGACAATCAGGTGATTCAAGGCTAAATCCTAACCAAACTGGAGTCACTTCCTTATTAATGTGGTAAGGCCAGCACTCAAAGTGTTAGAGACATCAATTTTAATCACCAATACTGCTGTAAATGTTCCCTATTATTATCGATCTAAGGCTGCTCGCATCCAGCTCCTGCCAGCCATCCTGTGAAAATCGTCACGCCAACTAGCCTGGGGGCGTCGTTACACTGCCTTTGCCAAGACGCGGTCTCCAGTCCAAAATTCATCTACCCCAACGGTCGGTTCTGCGGCTGATATGGGCTTGGATCTCTGCAGGATCACCTCTTTTCGGATTAGATCGTGCAGAAAAAGGCTAGGCCTTTTTATAGCTCTTTCCATAGCCCGCTGAGCGACTTTGAACTTGTAGACTAACCGTGCCGTACCGGTAGTTACGGTCCGGCTCTCGATGTCATCACGGGTAGTAGGACGCAATGAACTTCTTTAGGTTCTTCTAGAAAATCTTAAGGTGGGATCTATGATAAAGAAGACTCGACGTAGTTTACCAAATGCTGCCCAAACTAGTCGAATTGTTTTTTTCACCTCGTCCTCAAAATCATCACTAGTTATTATTACGTCACATGGATGGAACAAACCCTTTTTCTAAAGGTTGTTATGGAGAAATCGACGAAATTGAGCGTTTTAAATTTACAATTTTTGTATGATGTTTGAAAACATTTGCGTAAATATTCGATCATATTTCATTTCATAAGGACATCAATATCCACCTCCAATATAACAGCTAAAGTCTTCTCAATGTATAACAAACATGTTAGTATAATACGTGAATAAATCTGTGCGTCCTGTGAAAAGTGGTACAAGTCGACTTATATCGAATTTAATTTTCTTCTTGCTACTTTATCACAAAAACATCCTCTTTTTTCTGTCTGATCAGACATGCAAAAAAATCCTCCGTTTTCCGTCTGAATAATAGAGAATATTTTGTGATGAAGTAGCAAGAAGAAAATCAAATTCGATATAAGTCGACTTGTACCACTTTTCACAGGACGCACAGAAATATTTCATAATGTGGCGAAATGAGCTGTGAATCAATCAGTTTTTCGATGGACGTCACCATACGATAACGTGGATGTGTCTCGAAGGAATCAAAATACAATTGCTTGATAGAATGTTCTATGTTATCACTTTGGCACTATCAAATGGGATTACTTTTAATGATTTCTTTTCAAAATCAAAAACATGAGAGATCTGTCTTATGTCTTGTCGATTTTGAAATAGGTCCATTAATACTTTATACAGGGTGTATCTGTGAACATTTACATCCCTTTAACCACGTGTTCTACTAACAATGGTTAGTAGAACACGTGGTTAAAGGAACAAAATTTGTTCTATCACTTTTGGAAATTCGCATGAAAAAATTTCAACATTTCATACAAAGTCGGTCACGTGACTTTGTCATTTTGTATAGAGCGGTCGAAAAATTTTTAGATGAATTTCGAAAAGTCGTTGAACAAATGTTGTTCAAAATGGTTGGTGGAACCCGTGGTTAAAGGGATGTAAATGTTCACAGATACATCCTGTATATTACAAGTACGTGAGCCTCTTAAACGGAAGGTCGTAATAGGCTCGAATTCAAGCATGCACCTCTAGATTTTTAAATCTATCTACAACCTCTGCATTTTAAAATCAATCTACAACCTCTGGATTTTTATATCTATCTACAATTTCTACCGTGGGAGAGCCACGCTTCGGCATGAATAGGCTGACACGACCCGAGTGATACCACGGCCTCACAGAAAACCGGCGGGAAGTAGAACTGTGCAGTGTTTTGCTGCGTGAGTGAGGGTACAGGAGCCCCAAACCGGGAGGAAAGGCTGGTTTAAAGGTTGGACAGTGCACTTGTGGTGTCGCGGGTGCCCATAGGCGGCAACCGCTTACCATCAGGTGATCAGTCTGTCTGCTCGTCTGCCATCTATCACAATCTATCACTATTCATCATTCATCTATCACAAAAAGAAAAAAAAGCAATGAAGCGATTGTCGTCTGAACCGTTGCAACGGACTCGGCAAATCCAGGATTTGCCGAGTCCGTTGCACGGTTCAAGGGTACCCAGGGCTCCGAAGTGGCAGGTAAAGTCGTTATAGACCACGTTCAGTGGTATAGGATTAATCAATATATTTGCAGTCACAAAAAATATTAGCTTTTAAAACATAGATTGACTTTTTCTGCAGACTGTATGACCAAAGCGAAATATTTACTGCATGCACGTCCATTTATAAACTGCTCGAATATTTAAAACGTGCAGTCACTTCCTCATTTTACAACTTTAAATTAGTTTTAAATAAGTCAGTTAAATAAAATATATTATAGTGCAATGTAAAGGAACGCCAACTTTAAAGTAACTTAATAAAGTAACTTTAATCAAGTTACTATTGTCTATTGTAAAAAAACACATTTTAAATCTCTACATACTAAATACTATATTGTAGGACTCAATCTGATACCTACTACTAGGCAATTTTCACGTATGAAAATCCTAATTCGCACTTTTGTACCTATGCATTGTTATTAGTTCGAAAAGTGATCTACCAGCAACTTCCTTGTACAGTACAGTCAAAGAACGAAAAGGTTCGTCAGTTTTCAAATTGATTCGTTTGATATGCTATGAGCACTGGTTACCTTTCGTAAATTTGTCAGAGTATATTGTCGATTCTGTTGCACAGAAAATTGTGCTTAACTGTTAAATCAGAAAGTTCAGATTTGCTTGTAGCAACATTGATTCCTTTTGATGTAATGTTTTTTTAGCCTGCATCGTCCTACTGTTAGGGCAAAGGCCTCCCCTAAAAGCCGCCATTGGACTCTATTTGTGGCGATGGTTTGCCAATTGCCCGAGAAGTGGTCAAAATCATCACGCCATATCTTTTTGGACCTGCCTCTCAATCGACGTCCTGCTGGATGCCAATGGGTAATAAGTCTGGTCCACCTTTCCGGGTTCATCACCCTACAAACGTGGCCAGCCCAGTTCCATTTTAGACTAGAGGTTTTTTTATGTAATAAAAAGAAAATTTAAAGAAGGTTGGCAGATCTTTTTAAACGGTATATTGGTATAACTAATTCTTGCCGTGCAAAAGAAAAATTACCTTAAGGTGACGGGTAGGGATTTTAATTTTACGCCATAAGCGGCCATTTTTGGCGTGAATCAATTTCACAAAAACGGACCCGGAGATTTGTGCATGGTTATTTAATAAATAGTATATGTGTTTGCCGAGAGGTTGTGGCCCGAAATTGTTTAAAATAGATCCGGTTTAGTAGCTAAAAATTAAAATCTATTGGCGTCGCTAGTGTGCCCTACCCATCACCTTAATCATAGGCTGTCCTGTAGCCTATGATTATTTAGACAGCCTGTAGCATAAATAGATTTTTAAGCTAACTCTGTGATACAGATCACCAGGCACTAATAAATTAGTAGTACCTAATAAGAATGGCAAGTGAGGACATTTGGATAGGGAGGAATGTAGAGACTTGGGGAGGAGGGTCTTTGCCCAACAGTGGGGCTCAGAAGACTAAATAAAAAAGTACCTAATAGGTGTAGACTAATCGAATGAAATTAAAAGAAAATTCGACTTACCCTTTTCCACGACTGGCTGAGTTTTGTAGAAAAGCGACGAGTAAGAGAAGTTGTTCTTCATCCGGACCAGATTCGGAGGTTCTTTGCCTTTCAGGAGAACCGCATCCAGCTCGGTGTAGTATGGAAGCAGCTTGTGATTGAACTTCTAACCTCAGTATCCTGTTGAGAAAATATTCAAAAACTATATTCTTACTACATATGTTAGTGCCTTGATTTCATTTCGTATCTTAATTTTGCCAGTAGTTCTAAACTTTTCTAATAGATGGCGTTGGGCGTCGATTATATTGCGCAAGTGCTCCGCCTTTTCGAGTTTGTATGTGTAGTCTGTATAAGCCTTGTTGTTGTCTTTGTAAATAGCGTATACTTAGATATTGTAGAAGAGAAAAAAAGTCATAAAATTAAAAGTTAATGGGCTTTCATTCAGACAAGTCTAGCTATAAAATAATGCAGTTATAATAGTCATAATTATCTGTATTTCATAAAAGTGTAGCTACTGAGAATATTATAATATCTTAGTACAAATAAATAACAGTATCAATATTATTGGTCTGTATCAATATTCCAGCAAATATGTCTAAAAAGAATCGATCTACCCAGAATCCACACCAACCATGTTGCTTTTAAAATATAAAATGTTTCATTCAAGAGCTTCGTTGTGCAGAGAATACGAGTATCATTATTATATGTATGTATAATTCTTCTGTCAAGCCCCCAAGTATGTACATAGTTTAAGGCTTATCCCCTTCAAGAAGGTATGAAAACAACTCGAACTAATCAAAACAATGTAAAAATGGATAAAATAAACTTGCTTGTTATAATAACAATCCCATCAAATACCCAGATTTTCTTTTAACTTCACCATGTCACTTCAGAAGATAAAAATATAATTCAAAATCTGTAAAACAATTTGGTGTGACATGATTGTTATTATTGCTTACACCTACGTTTTACTAATTATATAAAAAAATATCCAGACAGGTTTCCAGACCCTTTGTGACCAAATTTAGGTACGTACATATTTTGCTAAAGGTACTTTCTATTTCGCTATCGCGTTTACAGTACTAAAGAAGCGAAAATGGTGAAATTTATATCCCCAAGGTCTGGTTCCACTATAATTTTATCAAAAAACAAAGCGAGACAGTTTAGGGTTGCACTCTTGTGCTTATCACATTAGCTAATTATGAAACATTTGCATCAACATTATCTAAATAGACGACGTTGAAGTATTATTTTTTTTATCAAAGTGCACTTGGATCAGTGGAGCATGGAAAATTCATGATTATTTATTTCTGTAACTTCGATAATATAAAATACTTATCTCTGGTTCAAACGTCGTCTTTTAAGGCTTTATAGATTATCATGCAGCCGGTATAATTTTGAGACCAGTGTTGAATTTCACAACTTTGTTTACCGCACTGTCACGTAACAACGTCGTGTGAGTAACGCAAGTATTGTGAGAAAAGGGTGGAACATTCTCGACTTATTTCTAACATCGATGAGAAAAAAATACAAACCAACTTACTTTACGCAGTTGACAAAAGGACCATAAAAGATTTTTAGCTACTCGCATCTAGCTCCTGCCAGCTAGAGGCCGCGGCAAATATGGTTAGCGGTAACCTTGAGTGCGCAGAAACCAATTTTTTTACAAGTGCGCAAACATTTCCACCACATACATGGTTGGCCGTGTGGTCCCCGGCAGAGTAGAATAGGCCACCCTCACTCTTACCGAGGTGTCGTAAAAGGCGACTAAGGTAAAAATGCTGGCATGATCATCAGCGCCCAGAGAAGGAAAACTCTGCATTTATATCTAAACCCTCGCCAACCCGTCTGCCAAGCGTGGTGAGTATGGCAATTACCCCTCATGTGATTGAGGGAGGCCCGTGCCCCAGCAGTGGGGACTTAAATGGGCTGATGATGATGATGACATATACATGCCGCAGCTTGTACCTTCTTTTGATCCTTCATTTGACAAGGGCTCATCCAACACTATATTTCCGAAACGAGGTCATCACTCCAGACCTCGTTTGCCCCAACAGATCTCTGTTCTACGATTGAAATGCCAACCCACTGTCACTTTAGTTTCTCTGCCAGATCACCGAATTTTGGATTCGATTCCGCCGAGAACCGCCGAATATAACTCTATCCATAGCCCGCTCAAAGCCGCTAAGCAAATTTCAACTTGAATGTACTACCGGTACAAAATTAGAACATTACAACTATTATTCTATTCTTCTAAAACACACAGACCCGTCACATGCTGCAAGTGAAAGAATGAGTAAGCATGCAGTAGCATTTTTCGTTCTAATAAATTACTGCTCTGAGTGATAAAGGATAGAAATATACATAGGACAGCACGGCGTGGTGCGGACAGGTGCAGCTCAACTTAACCCTAAGGCATCATTAAACCTTAAAGATCGTTTCTGCAACTTTTTTCATGAGATAGGGGGCAGACGAGCAGACGGATCACCTGATGATAAGTCATTAACGCCGTCCATGGACTCCAGCAATACCAGAGGAGTCACAAATGCAGCGCCAACCTTTAAAGACCGAGATCGCCAAATTTAAAACCACGTTAATCATACTTTAACCGTGCTTTGTATTGGTGCTTGCATGGTTAAAGCGTTATTATCGTTCTTTGAAAAGTTGATGAACTCGGCCCTTAAAAAGAAATACGCTCTTTTCTCGAAGGTCGTATCGGGTAGCTACTAATTAACTGGTAGCTAACTGAGTTTAACTTTAAATAAAGAAAGTAGATGACACTCACCTGGTAGGCGCATTCATTTGTCTTATAGGCGGACAGAAGATCCTCGGTGTGTCACCAACGTACTCCGGCTCCCCCTCCCACAGCAGAGTCCAGACCGTCGGCCCTTTGGCCCAGATGCGCACCAACGCGCCAGGGTTGTAAGTTTCGAAGACGGACACCTCCATCGGATACACCGCACGTTCGAACGACACTTCTGCCAAAAGTAGTGTTGTTTGCAAGGGGAACAGCGAAAATAATCATTGGGAGATTTGTAATGCTATGCAAACTTTTACTGAAATATCCTTATGACGGGTAGAGCACACTTGCGACGATAATTAATTTAAATTGTTGTTGATTTTATTTATCTCTTTTTAGCACTTTCGAAGCTCCAGCCACTTGGAAAGCACTTAGCTAATTATTTAATACTAATACTTAACTTTTTGGTCTGTTTTTGCACTCGAAAAATAAGTCGCCACTTTTGGCGTTAAACCATTTTTCGGTACAAAAACACACCAATAAGTAATACTTGCCTCCGTATTTTTGTATTAATATTACTTATATTATTGATAGTTTACGTCACTATATAAAAAATGACAACTGTGTCAATATTGAAGAGCGGAATCCCCTAACACAAGCAATTCTTTTTGCTTAAAAGGAGATTCCCACCATTGTAAAGCGTCTCTGTAAGTTGTCGAAATAAAGATTTTTCATTTTCAAGTAATGCACAATCATTAAATAGTTTATGTGGTTGTCTAAAGGTTGGAGCTCCGATTTTGTTAAAAAAGGATCAACTTCGCTAGTGTGCCCTACCCGTCACCTTAACACGATGACTCGCGGGCGAAATATGAAAAAAATAACGTTATATCAAAGTGTCCACGTACGAAACGGTCGTGCAAGGTAAGTAGCTCGCCCACGCGTTCAACGTAAACATAAATTGAATAGACACAGAACATCGGTTCACACACTCGTGGTTCGATTCCAAGCATGCACCTCTGAATAATAAAATAATTCTCACAACACCTCATACGTTGACCTGATTCCGTACTAAGAAGCTTAAGCACTTGTGTTACAGATATCAGACAACAGAACACAAATGGATTGTTAAATTGGATGTTACAAATCTTTGTGTATATTTCTACCGGTGAGAAAACATCGAGAGGAAACCTGCACGTCTTGGATCCCGGATCATGGACAGCAGACAGCTGTGGACTCAACTGGGAATAACACATTCTGTTTACAATGGTCTTTTAACACAACATATCACGTAATGACAGCCAAATTTAAAGCATTATCTCAAAATAATATATTTACATAATTTACCTAATTTTACATACTGAGAGAATAACAAACATACAATACGTAATCAATTCCATGACACATCCATATTCAAACTAACTCATAATGCCGATAGAGGTTTACACCTCGAAATAGTCGGTAACACGCTCAGATGCACAGGAGAAAGCCGGCTGCTTCCTACATCAGGTGCTAAATAGGCTACGCACACATACATGCGAGCTTACAGTGATCTCGCGTCGTGGTTCAGCATGAGAAAAATACAGACTATATGGAATGTATGCGAAAGAGACACGATATGATATACAAGTTGTTATAACTGCCTAGCTCTTAGGTCAACTCTTCGATATCAATTTCAGCCAGAATCAACATTCTGTTTCTATATACATACTTAATGCTTATAAGTTCAATAGCATTTTTTTATTCAGTAAACTGTTCAACATCCGGTTACATAATAATGTGTGAGTTTTATTAGAAGTCAAATATGCAGCATTTTTTGTTGTTGACTGATGTCTTTGATAACCTTATCTGCGATTGAAGCTACAACTTTAAGCACATGAGGCATGGTGATCACGACGCCATGCCATACTAAATGCGCGACAGGGGACATATAAATATAACTAGTAAGGCTATCATTATCATCATCATTTCAGCCAATAGACGCCCACTGCTGGACATAGGCCTCCCCGATGTTCTCCACATAGATTCGGTTCTATGCAGCCCGCATCCAATGGATTCCTGCGACCTTCACCAGATCATCCAGTAAAGTTATACACACCTACAAAGTCCTGGCTGGTTATGGGAGAGCTGTTCTGTGGCATATATTCCTTCTGAGCAGATGGTGCTTCTTCCCACCATGTTCCATAGGTTCTCTAAAGACAAACAAGGGTATTTTCATAAAGTTATGATTAAGCATAATTTAACCAATAAATAATAATAATGTCGTAAAAAAATAATAACACCATGACTTTTGTAATAATATTAAAAATCATGATGAATTGAAAAAACTGAGATTTTCATCGTCCTAGGAATCGATTTACAACACTAGATGCGGTAGGTAAATTTCACCATCGAATGCACCCTCAGGCCATTTAAATATGTGGTCTTAAAATTGCTCTGCTGAATAATATATTTAACTGTATTTTAGCCAGAAATAGCAATGTTTTTTTTTATAGAAAGGCCAATCAGGATGACCTCACCCCACCTGATGATAAGCGGCTGTGAAATCCAAATATGAGGCTGACAGGCACAAAAGAACTAACAAAGTACCCATTGAGTCTGCCATTCTCACCATGATGGCCTGCTGAGATTGCGCTTCATGGCCTTAAAAGACCCCGGATTGTTGTTTGTTGTTGTAAGTTGAATGGTTGCATCACAATTATTGTAGGTATAAAATAATAATATTTTACAATAATAATGTGTGGTGTCACTATAATAGTGCTGACTGGTGTAGTCGTATGGTGTACCTAGACATCCTCACTCACAAGGGGGCCTCTTCTTCAGTAAATCCTTATGCCCATATATATTATTATTGTACTGTCTGTTGTTATTTATCATAATTTTTTTTGTTTTTGTGCAATAAAGAATATCTATCTATCTATCTATAGGTACTTTCCTAGAGGAACAATATTTGTACCGTGAATTTCTCTTTGGAGAGATATATATATAAAAATATCATTTACATAAATATATGCATAAAACTTATTTCTTAACTGTATTCGTCATTACTTTCATGTAATGACTTCACATAAACATTAACGACTTAGCAATACAGCGATGTCGGTAATCCTACACGCAATACGACACCAAAACGATGCGATAATTTCACAGACTTGATGAGAAATTGCAGAAAGGGAAAATATCAGTTTGTGTTAAGTGCTGTTTTTCTAATTATTTCTAGAACAACATTCTAGATAGTATATGCAACATTAAAACGCATAATAACGGTGCGTAAAGACAAGTACTGGACAGCCATTCAATACAAACATAAACAAAAACAAACAACATCCAGAAATGTTATTACGACACTTCCATTTTTCTAGAACATTCTTTAAGAAACTCACCATCACAAAAGCCTGTGGATAGTCCCCGTAATCTGGGAAATTAGATGGCGGGCCACGAAGATTGAAAGCAGTATACGAAACACTGATTTCGCTCCCGTACTGCGAACTAAAATCTTCAACATTTTGCACAAACTGTTCGATAATTTGTGGCTCCCTATCTTCGTCTTCTGCATCTTCTTTGAACCAAAATAATGTAGATATCACATCTGAAGCACGTTGCATTGTAGGAATAAATCTTTTCGAGCGATGGAAAAATACAAAGCGAATTGCAATACAATAAAACCGCGCGTTCAGTATCACACATACACACTGTTTCTTCTAGAATGACAAATGACAACTGATTTGACGACTGACTGACTGAAACCGAAACCAAATGAAATGAAATGTCTTTTTTTTTAATATTGTTTCACGGCTTGGGTTTTTATCATACAGCCAAATCTTTAAAGTGTCATTTTCTTGGTGTGGCCAATTTATTTAAGATTTTGTACTCTTCAAAGGAATAAAACTTACACAATTTAACACGGGACGACGTGGCATGTGAACGATATCCCCTCTGCCAAAGTACACGACCAACGTGATTTCACGTTCGGGTAAGTATTTTTATATAATCGCCATTTCGAATTCGTATGTGCCGCTGAGCGGAACTCGTCAAAATGGTTATTATGCAGTTTTTACTTGCGAACGACGATTAGAAAAATCTTACTTCATCTTTTTTATCACACGCGTGATATTTTAACAAAATAAACGTTATTTCACAGGATAATAACATTTTTCATCTACATATTTTGCGACAGAAATAGCCCCAAAAGACAATAGGCGATATCGTGGTAAGTTGACTGTAAGGTTGACACGATCTTTCACGATCTTGATTAGTGTTGTTTGTGACAATGATAGAAAGAATTAATAATCAATGTCTCACTAAGTTTTGGCCCTGTGGTCCCCGGCAGAGTAGAATAGGCCACCCTCACTCTTACCGAGGTGTCGTAAAAGGCGACTAAGGTAAAGCTGCTGGCATGATCATCAGCACCTAGAGAAGGAAAACTCTGCACATATATCAAAACCCTCGCCAACCCATCTGCCAAGCGTGGTGAGTATGGCAATTACCCCTCATGTGATTGAGGGAGGCCCGTGCCCCAGCAGTGGGGACTTAAATGGGCTGGTAATGATGATGATGATGTCTCACTAAGTCACTATTTGACTTTTTTATGTTACTACCTAAGCAGATGGGCTTTTCTTTTTACTCGATTGTATTAGGAGGTTAAATAGAAATTGAAAGGAAACAGAAAGAGAAACATTATATATTTGCATAAGACACATTTAATACACAGAGATCTAGATGGTATGAAAAGTATCAGAGTCACGGTATTCAGCCTGCTAGCAGGCGCGCAAACGGTGTTGGTTTCAACAAACAAAGACAAAATTCTGTAGTCCTACCTAAAAGATTACATTGATAAATCTAAAATTAACAAAATACTTATACTTACATCGAATTATGTATTGACTAATATTATTTATTTATTAATATCTATGAAGTTATTTTACAGATCTAATATATTTTATAAGGTTTTATGAGATCAGGTGAGAGTTTAGAGATCAGAGATAGGTAAGTAATAACATGTTAGTAATTTTTACAAATCTAGAATCTAACATATTTTACAAAATCAAAGAAAGAAGAAAGAGAGTAATGTATGCATAAACGGTACCGCCGCGTCTGCGCAGTGCGCGCCGGTCGCGAGAGCTGCGTCTCCACGGCTGCGGCTTGACACAAAACTACATGCATGCACACATAGGTACTCACAGACAGCTCTATGACACATTGAAAGACAGAGACAAACCTATTTTGAAATAAGTGTGTGTGAGTCAAGCATACTTCGGCGAATCTACGCTTTAGATGTCGCATATTTCTATCTCGCTCTGCAAAATTGTAATGAATTTAGCAATATCATAAGAAATAAAAGCTTTTCTTCTACTTATGAGTGAAATGTGATTCCATAAGATTGTTATTTCTTTCTGAATCATTTGTACAACGCGTAAAAGCGCACGAAGGCATTTTGGTAACCTTTATCCCGCTTAAAACAATTTATGATTATTTTTGTGTGACACGACCGCATGTCAGAAATGTCAGACCCACCAATTTGTGACTGCGTGCAATTAGGCTACGGGGTCACTTAATTTAAGCGGTCCCGCGGTTGAGACGAGTCACCTATTTTCCGCGATTTTGGTTTAATCTAAGGTGGCTATAGATATCTAGGACTTCGTGCAAGGAGGTTAATAACCTCCTTGACTTCGTGCTTCTAAAAGACTTTTGCCGAGTGCCAAATGTTCCTGCGGGATCCTTGGCGTGATCGGACTTTTATAATGGTTTGAAATTGTATGGGTTTGTTGAACATGCTTTAACCTTTTTGGTTTGAACGAGTTTTTGTATTCTGTGGTAAAATAAATAATGCTTTAAAAAAAAGAATGTCATGAAACAAACGGCAACTGTCAAAACAAAATGGCAGCGGGACCGATTGCCGAAAGAAATCAAGGTATTAATACATGTTGATAATTGAGTTTAATATTTGTATTTTGTCTTACATTGTGAACTCTAAATATAAATACCCAATTTTTTTTTGTTTCGATCTACCAATTCTTTACTTTCGAGTAATCTGACTTTTCAAAATTTTGAGGTTAGATTGCTTTATGAAAGTTTGTAATCAATAAAGAAATTAGATTTCTATAATATAGCGAGCGTCACGTAGAATTTTTTAATCTCGACAGCATTTTATGAAGGTAACCTCAAAGATATAATGAGTGATTATTTTGGCAATAGGGTTTCACAAGTTTAGCGGACTTGCTTACGCGGTACCACGGTATCCAATAAAGTTTGTTACCTGAAGGATTTCTTTCATTTGCAAAGCGATTGCATTTGTGATTTTTGTTTATTCCAGATGCAACAATTTACGTGGGAGGTCTTGATGACAGAGTATCAGAAACACTACTTTGGGAACTGTTTGTTCAGGCAGGACCCGTGGGTAAGTAATCGACAAGCATTTTCTCAGGAATAAATTAGAATAGTAGAATGTGAATTTGCAAACAGTGCCACAAACAGAGAAAGATGGAGAAGTCTCGCAAAAGCTGCTACCCAACACACAGACAATCCATAATCACAACCACTCTGTCAGAAGTTGTACGACTAAGAAAAAGAGAATTAACTCTTATGTTTAAATATTTTTCAGTTAATGTGCATATGCCAAAAGATCGTGTGACTCAGACCCATCAAGGATATGGATTTGTGGAGTTCATGGGAGAGGAGGATGCAGACTATGCTATAAAGGTAAAACAGGTCTTAACTTCCTGATGATATACATTATATGTATCATTCACACTAAATAAAAGTTATTTATTTCCCATTGTCATGAACCCTAATGAAACATAATATAATTCGTCAGATGAGTATAATTAAAAAAGTTAAGATTTTCAAAATTGATGTTAACTTAAGAGAGCCTCACTTCGGTATGTATGGGCTGGCCCTATCGGAGTAATACCACAGCCACCAAAAACTGGTGTGAAACAGTACCTGTGATATGTTTCATTTCACGGGAAAAATGTTGACAGCACACTTGTGATATCACTGGTGGGTGACCACAATCGTTTCTCATCAGGTGGCCCGTCTGCTTGTCTGTCACCTATCCCAAAAAGCTTTTTTTGTTTCAGGTTATGAATATGATAAAACTTTATGGTAAACCAGTAAGAGTAAATAAAGCATCAGCACATCAAAAGAACTTGGATGTTGGAGCCAATGTGTTTATAGGGAATTTGGATCCTGAAGTGGATGAGAAACTTTTGTATGACACATTCTCTGCATTTGGAGTGATATTGCAGACACCAAAGGTAATACAATACTTACCTGCACAAATACATATCAATGTATCAATGTATGCATCAGCATAAGGTGGGCTAGTATACCATAATTTTACTAAAGCTGGAAATGGCCATAGAATTTGTCAATTTCTGTGTATCTGTGTTCTGGCAATACAACTAGCCATGGACCCCCTGTAACAGTAAAAGGAGCCGTCTTGGGCTCCTCTGTAACAGCACAGTCGAGCCGCCGGGAGACCCCTCCAGCAGCAATACAGGCCTCTGTGGACTCCCTTTACCAAATGATACCCTCCATGGCCTTCCCTAGGAAAAATGCCTACACCAATGGTCTGAAGCAGCCCTACCTGTAACGCTGCTGCCCCAACTTTAATTTCGACTCTAGCTACGTCCCTGAGTAGACACCCTTTTTTTGTCACATTTATAAACTTAATATAATTTCTATGGCACCTCTTATGCATTAGCGTGTTATGCTCTGTTGGTTACGACGACTTGACATATTTTTGTATGAAATTTATTGTTACAATTACATTATCTTTTTGTGAATATTTTTAAGTGCTAATGTCTCATGAGACAATTTAATTTAGATAGACGTGGAACTCTGTCATCGGCTATTGTCTAATTTTAGTTTTCAACATTATCATTTTATCATTCGAAAGAAATGGGGTGAGCCTTGCATCTCATAGCCACTGCGACCAGTAGCAGAGACATGATCATTGGAAATATGCTGTAGAGTTTCCTTAATTAAAAAATATACTATTTATCTATTAAATAATTGAGGCAGATATTATTGAATATGGAATACAATTATGATAAACATTCACTATTTACTAATCAAAACCACACTTTCAGGTCATGAGAGATCCGGAAACTGGAAACTCCAAGGCTTTTGCTTTCATAAACTTTGCATCGTTTGAGGCTTCTGATGCAGCGATAGAAGCTATGAACAACCAGTACCTTTGTAATAGACCTATATCAGTTTCATATGCTTTCAAGAAGGATGTCAAGGGAGAGAGGCACGGGTCTGCTGCTGAAAGGTAATTATTTATTGCAATTTAACCATTATTTAACTATGGGGGAGCCACTCTTAGGCGCCACTGCTTTGTTGAGTGAGGGTTAACGCAGGCCCAATCTGGGGGAAGTAGAGTTTAAACTTTAATAAAACTCCACTTCCCCCAGATTGGGCCTCTCATTAAACTTTAAAGGTTGCCAACCTTTAAACTTTAAAGGTTGGTAGCCTACTTGTGACTCCACTGGTGTGGCATGGCGGTTGTCCATGGGCGGCGGCAATCTCTTGCCATCAGGTGATCTACTGGGCTGCCGCCAATCACATAAACAAAATTATGATTTTAAGTATAATGAAAGTAGAAAATAAGCTATTTTCCATTTCTTATAATGAGTAAATAAAAAAATCTTTTACTAGTTTTAGTAGTCTGATACATTGTTATAGACATACAGTCCAGACCCGATTTAGACCACATCTTGGTAATAAAATCTAATCTTTCATTCTTTTCCTATTCCAGATTGCTCGCAGCGCAGAATCCACTATCACATGCGGACCGTCCTCACCAGCTGTTCGCAGACGCACCGCCAACTATGATGGGACCAATGCTAATGGCGCCACCTCCGCCCCCTACGCCATCACCGATGCCCCCGCCAGGCCCACCAATGGGAGCGCGGCCACCGCCCCCACTGCCAATGCAAGCGCCCCCACCCCCACCCTCATCGATGCCTCCCCCCGGTCCTCCCCCACCCCCAGGTCCACCTCCACCTCCGCCCCCATTCCATCACTTCCCTCCTCCTCCATTTGGGCCTCCTGGCTTTGGTCCACCGCCCCCGCCTGGGGCGCGACCGCCCCCACCGTGGAGACCACCGCCCCCGTCTTTCAGACCCCAGTTTCCACCACGAGGGCCACCTCCGTTTGGACATCCACCTTTCCCGCCACACCATCCGCCGGAAAATTACTCTTATTAGGGTTCTAAGCACCCTCGACATTTTTACAATCGGCATTCGGAGAATTAGTATTTCGTAAATTGATTGCAGTAGTAAAACGGACTATTGTTTGAAAATTTTGATGACATCGACCATACTGTAGATTTTGACTAGATCTATCACCTTAGTCTATGGTAGGGGAGCCCAATGGTGCTCTAAATCGGGATTTACTCTAGCGTCATAGATACTTATTGAGTGCAAAGCTTAGATGATAAGAAGACAAAAATGTCATATGATATATCTTTTCATTGGTGGGGGGAGATGAATTAAACTTTATATTTTTTTTGTTACCTTAGCTAGTGAAAATCGTCAGATTATATATTTCTCATAAATCTTGAATTAGTCACTTCAAAATGAAAAAAAAAATTAAACACGGTCGAGAATGTCGAAATGACATTTTATTGTCAACTTTGTAGCTCCTCCCCTTTTACAGAAAAGGGGAGGGCTGAATCGGGTGACGTTCATCATCATCATCGTCATCGTTTCAGCCAATAGACGTCCACTGCTTGACATAGGCCTCTCCCCAATGTTTTCCACACAGATCGGTCCTGTGCCGCCCGCATCCAATGGATTCCCGCGAGGGTGACGTTCAGTCACCCTTTTATCAGATTAGAGGAATATTACACGTTTTAGTATTTAACTACTTCACCCTACCTTAATCTGACGCGTCCGAGACTTTCAAGACGTTTCAAGTGAAATTTTTTTTTCTCCTTGACGGTCGTCCATATAAATGAGGCTCATATTTGGTGGAAGTGAATAGCCAGGTACAAGGTATCCTACTGTATATTAATCTGTCGCTCTTTAGTAAATCCCATTATCCCCTCTCGGGCTCCCCTACTACTATGAGATTTATTCTAAATAGTTAATTTGGAACAAGTACGAGTATGTAGATAGACTCTGTTCTTGTTCCAATATCGACGAAAAAAATGTATCTATTATGCTTGTTCGCGAAAAGGAATAAAAATCACCGATGGCCGATGGTAAAAGTATCGAGTGTGCTTGGGAGTGTGCTTAGGTTAATAATAAATGTAAGATATTGTCAATATTTCGTTTTATTTAATGAGAGACATGTCGCACTGTAACATCTCTGGGGCAGTTCCTATACTGGTGACTCCCGAAGCAGCCATAGCAGAGTTTGCCCTTCTTCGCCCGTCGGCGGCGCTGATCCACCTGCAGTCAGTACAAACTGTGGGCAGTCGACATCTTGATGCTTGCGAGTACTTCCACTTAGCCCCACCGACACGCCTCACTGGTGGGGCATAGTGGAATGCTTTTAAATTCGTAGTGGAATCTGCTCCACTAAATTGATTTTCATGTAACACACTACCATATACCAGATCTAATGCTACTTGCTGAAATTACGTAAAACTTAAATAGACGAATATTAAATAATGAGTAAACCCACCTAAACTCGGGGCAGAATACACCTAATTTTAAAACAGAGGAATCACAGAACAATATTACTCCCACAGAACAATATTACTCCTAGGGGAGAGGAATCTTCCCCTCTAATTGTTTTAGTGGGGCAGATTCCTCTACGAATTTTAAAGCATTCCTCTATGCCCCACCAGTGGGGAGTCTTGGTGGGGCAAAGTGGAAGTACTCGATGCTGCTGCTCGCAGCCCAGACATCCGGCGTCTGGTCCCGCTGTCATAGAGTAAACCTGTGTTGGCCCTCTGCGCTGTTGAGGGCGTGCCGTTCCCGAGCCGGAAGGTTTGCGTTCCGGCGCAGTCCTCCCGGACGGTTCCGTCGATGTCTCCGCAACCCTGTCTTCCCACTCCAGGAATTGTAGAAGGTCCTCGAAGGTGGGGAGCTCCCGACTCCCGACGACCTGCTCCCGGTCGAACCTGGACCGCATTTCTGCTGGAATCCAGTCCAGCACCAGATAGACAAGGTACGACCACTGATCCACCGGCAGGCCCAGCAGCCGCAGCGTGTTGGTCGCCATTTTCACTGGAATGAGAATCTGCGACATCAGCCGCGAGCGGCTGCCTGTTCTTATACGAATATGTCGAATTCCTTCAATCCCTGCTCTAATCCATACAATTACTGCTGGGTGGCATTCTATGTCTATTCCGTAATCTTCTAAATGTTTCATACTAAATATACATTGTATTGTTGTAATGTTTGGCCGTGTGTGCAGGGGCGTCTTTACCTGTAGAGCAGTGGGTGCGGTGCACTCATTCGCCGAAAGTTTGAAGGCGCAGAGAGCTACACATAAAGGCTCCACTGTAACGCAAGAAGCGGACGCGAGTACTGCTCGTTCTCCTCATCTTAGCGTATGATTCCCAGTTTCGTCCAATGCTGTCGCTTTGAAGCCCGGGGTTACGCTTGGATTATGATACAGGATTCGTAATGTCTGATAATTATAATGAAGCGGCTGCCCATAGGTAGTCGAACATGTTATAAGTATTCCATTTTGTTCGCGAATTTTGAAGCAAGAGGGCGCCAAGTCATTGATTGCGCCCGGGCGCTTCGTGGCTAGAGCCGCCCCTTTTTTTTTTTTTAAAAATGGGTGGGTTTGCTCTTCGGCTTCACACTGAAACTCTGCAGTTGAGAGGAAACCTACGATGGAGCGAGCTTACCCAAAAGTAGCCTATTCACTCTAGCTTTGAAAATATTAGGGTTGTATTCACTGGGAAAAACAGACGCTGGCAGTGCGTTCCACTCATGGCCTGTGCGCATCACGAATGAGAAGGAAAAGCGCTTTGTACGCAATCGAGAAATATTCATCAAGAAGGGATAACTAGGGGATCCCCTAGTTCGCCTGTTCTCTCGATGGTAAAAAGGGGATGGCGGAATGAGTTCATACATCTCAGCAGCGCACTCCCCGAAGTATACTGCCTGTAAAAAACAGACAGGCAAGCTATTTTGCGTCGACGGGGCTAGACTGTAAAGCTTAGCTTTTTTTTTATATGAGAGGTGGCAGACGAGCAGACGGATCACCTGACGTAAGCAATTCCGTCGCCCATGGACACCCGCAACACCGGTGGAGTCACAAGTGCGCTGCCAACCTTTTCCCCGGGCCTCCGGTAACCTCACTCACACGGCGAAACACAGCGCAGGCGCTGCTTCACGCTGGTCTTTTGTGAGGCAGTGGTATCACTCCGGTCGAGCCGGCCCATTCATGCCTAAGCGTGGCTCTCCCACATTTGATAGCTTTTACTAGCTCCTCGTCACTAATCAGTTTCTTGGATCTGCGTTCCACTGAGTAGTGCAGCTAGCTGGTATTTAGCTGAGCCATCCTATAGGCATAGGTGAGAGCAGTACCAGTAGGTACTCCATTCACGAGCGGACTTGTGCTTTGTAGAGAGCCAAAGCTGTCCCGGCGTGAAGTATCGCCTAACTCTACTTAGGATTCCCAGTATTTTGGCCGCAGTTTGGCCGTGTGGTCCCCGGCAGCGTAGAATAGGGCACCCTCACTCTTACCGAGGTGTCGTAAAAGGCGACTAAGGTAAAGCTGCTGGCATGATCATCAGCATCCAGAGAAGGAAAACTCTGCATTTATATCAAAACCCTCGCCAACCCGTCTGCTAAGCGTGGTGAGTATGGCAATTACCCCTCATGTGATTGAGGGAGGCCCGTGCCCCAGCAGTGGGGACTTAAATGGGCTGATGATGATGATGATGATGATTGAGCTTTAGACTCAATGTTGTCGCCGAAGTTAAGGTTCGTTGTTAGCTTTCATGCCAAGAAGGTATATACTGTCAGCGACTACAGTCGCAAGATATCTCTGTGACTGTACCCCTGTGTGTGTGTGTGTGTGTGTGTACCTATCCTACAATGCAGTCTATCAGTAACACTCGTAGGTACTTACTTTTTTTTCGCTAGACCACTCTAGGCTCAACCTAGCAGCACGGCTAGATCCGAAATAATTTAAAAAAGTTTACATTCTAAATCGTCCCGACCAGGAATCGAAGCCGAGATTATAGGCGCAACAACTTACCCGCCATTGAGGTCTTAAGATCACTAACATATTTGGAAATCTGACTCGCCCTTATCCGAATTCAAACTTTGCCATATTTTATAGATTATATAGATGACTATTCGACTGCAGAAACGAATATTTGCAGCAATGGCAACAAATACATTGGATGTCCACTTCCTCTTTATTTCGAACGATGCAATAAGAAAAGCCTTGGAAAAATAATATCTTCCACGGAGGCACTAAAAGTATATTTCCATGCATTCTCAATAAAACGTCGGTTTGAAACCTCCTAAAATGTACTCGTCCAGTTTGTCGCACAAACGGTCGAAATAAGAAAACTTCGCAGGCATAAAGATTGCTTCTGCGCTTATGTGATATTTTGTCAGTGTTGCTAGAGGAACGTGTTGGTATTTCCCCACATTGAGGAATTGGGATTTGGGAATAATAAGGGTATTACATTTTTGCTTGGTAGCAAGCCATAGAAGCGCAGTCGTTCAGAACGCGCCTTTTGACCGTAGGAGAACCACGCTTCGGCATGAATGGGCTGGCTCGACCGGAGTGATACCACGGCCTCGCAGAAAACCGGCGTGAAGCAGCATTGTGCTGTTTTGCTGCGTGAGTGAGGGTACCGAAGGCCCAACCCGGGGAAAGGGGAGTTTTAAGGTTGGCAGTGCACTTGTGACTCCACTGATGTCGCGGGTTTTCATGGGCGGCGGTAATCGCTTACCTTCAGGTGATCCGTCTGCTTGTCTGCCACCTATCACATAAAAAAAAATACGGTTGTCGTGGTTCGAATCCGACGTTCACCTGTGGATTTTTCAAATCTATGTCCCTATTTCTACCATTAGTTCGGCGGTGAGGGAAATCATCGTGAGAAAACCTGGTTTCACTATTAAACGGTTGCGAAGGTCACTTCATTGTAATTACCAATCTTGAATCATAGTCCAAGCGTAGGTAGATAGGTACCCCGGGTTCCAGAGCGACAGGCCTTGGACGCGACCTAGGAATTATACGATTATTTGGGTAAGTATAGCATACCCATATTTTATTGCAAATGTGTTTACTATTTATGTGTGTTAAAACTTTTTTTTTAAACGTGACCTACGTACGTGCCCATACGCGTGAGAGCAGTGTCTTACCCCGATAGATATTACCTAAATGAAAGGCGCCGTGGACGCGCCAGTTATCGAATCGCGCGCCGAGATTAATGTATGCTATACATTGCCGCGCGGAAACAAAATTGTAAAATGAAAATCGTTCACCTAGCGTTTCCGGGAAAATCATTTACTCTCAAAATATTTACAATATCACTCTGAATTTATACTTTTCGTTTTTGCCAACCTGTCCCAAACACCCTGTATTTTGTGACCTTGGCCTACAAAAATGAGAAATTAAATTCTGTGTGCGTAACGTTTCAAGATATTATTTATTTATTAATATAGATAAATAAAGGCTTCTTCAGAGCATATTTATCAGGTTTTAAATTTTGAATTTCACTGATGGTTAATGAGCTATTATGTTTTTCCGATTTTCGTTTTTTTTTCCCGGAAATACTCAAAAGTGCGACTTGTGACTAGCATTGAAAAAATCGCTCCTACAAGGATCTTCCACAGATAAAAATATCATGTTCCATTATTGCGGACTTTCGAAGTTACGTGCAAAGGTCAAATGATACATTTTAGGGTTGTCTCTAAAGGTCAAAACTAACATAACATGAGAATAATAAAATTTTGTAAGTATTAAGATATGTAGTTTATAACAAATAAGAACATAATTAAAAAATATATTTTGGGTAGGTAATAGCAATTTGTTGCAATTAATTGTTAAGTAAATAATGCACTTAACAATTTATCGACAGTCTTCAGGTGGGACTCGAACCCACGATCTTTTGCTAACCGGGCTTTACCGCCTAAGCTATCGGAGACCTGGTCCTTGTTCTTTACTCGGTAAAGCTGTCGCTTTGGAGCCCGGGATATGCTTAGACCATGATTCTGGATGCATTCGTTTATGTTTGCAAAATATTTAACTCACCTAAAATAATAGCAGGGAGATTTTACTTTGAATCTGGCAACTGTGTTTGCTCATGCCCCGTCCACTCTGTCTCTGCGATATTTCCGCATGCAAATGAACCCATTCAGTTGAATAAATAATGTACCTATGTATCGCTCGGACGGACGGACATAGACGAAAGAAAATTGCTATCGAACTTGCCTAATGTAGGTACTTACCTATACCTGGATTTACATGGGCTGAATAGGTTATAGTTCAGGGTTCGCATTTTGTAAATAGCCTAGGCGCGGCAAATCGCGGCTCATCGGATCATTCAGCTCATTCTGATCTTCCGCTTCACTCGGACACGAGACCCATATGAGTCAAATGATACATTCGGATTTGGAACAGTGTATCATTTGGCTGAGTAGGATCACTGAGTCGTTTCAGTAAAGAGTTACACACGTCGACAAGAGACCCCGGGTTGGTCCCGGGGCCAAAAATTTGTGCCTAAGTTTTTGGAAAAAAAATGTTTAGTGATAGACCGGAATCTGGAAGATGGCGGTCCACAAAACCGCCTCGGAAAGCACACTAAGCCGTTGGTCCTGCGAACGATCCCACTCCGGTCTCCGGAATGGAGAGTGCATTTGTGATTGCGCACACACTTGAGCACTATAATATATACGTGCGTACGTGGCTAATCGCTGAGATTGGTCGCCGTAGCTTTAATAGGTTTGAGGATATTATATTTCCTAACATAACTCTGAGCATAGCTCCAACAGCGGTTGTGTAGAAGTCTAACAGAGGTCATACTAGAGTCTATGGAAACAACTCCAGTGCCCAGTGCATCGGACTCACAAGTTAGTACGCTGGCCACCTTTAACTCCCCTTTCCCGCCAAGTGGGCCTGGATAACCAAAAACAAAAAGAAATTGTAACCTACCTACACAACTCTTTCAGTTTTATTTACTGTTCGTAAGGTAGGTAGATAGGTACTTTTAAATCCCTAAACAAACTAGTAACCCTTTGGTTCTAGGCAATCCATCATAATCCCTCAACAGACACATCGGATGACGAAATATTTGTGTTTCATTTTGCGAGTAACAATGTTTTTAATCCTTCATGCCGGCCGTCTATTATCGGGCGGAGAGATCAGAAACAGGGCAAATATGCGATCAATGTTATGATAAATTCAGGTTCGCTCAGAAGCGTTTAGATTTTGTCCCCCCTGAACGAAAATTCCGGCCCCCTTACCTTCTTCGACCTACATTTCTCTTCTCTCTAAAGGGAGTTGCCACACTGGCGGATTGCGAGCGTTTTCGAAGAGGAGCGACGACGCAGCGAACACGTTGCGGCTGAGCAGCGTTCATTGCAATTTCAATTTCTCGCTGCGGATGCGCAACGGATGGTTCAAAAAAGAATGTACAAAAAATAGGTCCCCGCTCAGCATGTGCTGTGGCCGACAACCTCAGCGCTGATCTTCTGCGGGTGCCTTTTTAAATGTAAAATATTAAATAAAAAATAAAAAACACACCAACACAACAACTAATAAAACAAGAAAAACATTCATTAAAACACATTATCTGCACATAACCGAAATAAGCAAATAAATAAATATATACACTCGTATATAAAAAAAACAGAAATAATTCCCATTAAATATGGATATGAACAATAATTAGATACTGTAATAAAATATATAAAAACAACCATATTATAGGATGCGCGACAGACAAAAAAACTATATAATAGGATGCGCGACAGATTCACCGTGTAGATAAGTCTGAACGCCATTGCTTTTTTTGTGGCGGTCACGCAGAAACACGCCGGCGAATCAGTTGCGCATCCGTTGCGTCTGACAACTCCCAAAAAGTTAACGTTCGATAAACGGTGTCGTTTCCATCCTCTTTTCTTCACCCACTACTACTAAAATCTGGACATCTTTAAAGCAACAAGAGTGTACAAGCATCTTCGTATCATCCTAGACCTCATCGAAGTATTCTATCTGGTGAGATTTTGGTCAAACGTAAGCCTATTCACCCACAAAAAAACTATATAGTAGAATTCGCCCCGGATCTAACTAATGATTGAATGAAAATCTCTTGCCGTAGATATTCACGTAGATAAGTAGGACATTATTATTATTACAACAAAACCTTCTTCTATTAGGGTGACCAAATCTCCCATAATAAGTAGTTAAGGGATCTAACGGTTTTTTCGAATTTCGTAATTCAATTCTCGCTTTGTATTTAGGTATTTAAACTCTTAAATAGATAACTTGATTAACACTTTCACAACCGATTATGTACTGGGTACACGTGGTTTCATATTACATATTAGGGAGTTGTCACACTGGCGGATTGCGAGCGAACCGAACGTTCCGCTTTGAAAACGCTCGCAATCCGCTAGTGTGGCAACTCCCTAAGTGCTACAAGTAGGCTGTCAAAATTACATACCTACCTACTTATCTACAACAAATTCCTTATGCACAGAAATACCACTTTTGTAGGTAATGATATTTATAAACTTACTGTCACTTAGTCTGACTAAGAACGTCTTACCTCTTTTCAATATCCTGTGTAACATTTATCTATGTAAGTACATAGTTATGACTTAACTATAGTTCTACTTACTTCCTTACTAGTTGTCTTTTAGCGTAGTATCTAATAATTTAAAATTATATTTGTATTTCGTGATAATTTATTCAATCTTCTTTCGCCGCATCATTATCCTTTCTGTAGGCCGCAAAGCTTGACTACTAGAGAATGCCTCTAGGCATTAACTTCGCCATACCTACCTATATAAATTTTTCTGCAACAAAGTTTTAAGTCATGGTCAGGTTGGATAAGTCTTCCCTTTTATTACTGTATTCTAGTACCTACCCCTAGTACCTGACCCATTCCTATTTCCATTAAAAATACTCAACCATTTACCTAACGCACTCAGAAGTGAACCGAATATAAACACTTTAAAGAGAAAACTGAAGTTAATTCTTATTGTCAAATGTTATTATAGTTTGCACGAATTCTTTATCGACAATTTATCAGTTACATAATATGCATATATATAACGGAGGCTGGTCGAGCTCTTCGTTATCAGATAGGTTGAGCAAGATGGCAATATTGAAAGTAGAGTCCACAAATCACAAAGCGTAGTTAATTCGGAGGTTTCAAGCGTCTATTGAACAAACTATTAATATTCAATACGAAAGAACATAAAGATCAAAGCGGAAACGCGGCAGGTTCGACTTAGCGATGATTATTCTACATCAGTCTGCATTTGTTCACTGCGCGATCCCACAGTCCTTTCTGGTATCACCACCATCGAATCTCATCACAAAATCAAAGCAAACAGTAAGATTCACTTAGAAAACACACACCGAATGCCTCTAGCGATTCCCGCGTGTCTCAAGTCAAACGTCAAACTGACAGCTCGCTAAAATCAAAGTAAATGGCAATGGAATAACCAAGAAATATCAATCCATCGCTATGCCGACTCTGCCCAAGGAAGTTCCTTGACGTTTCCAAACATGATAGAGAGCGCCACTGTGCTGACGCTCCGACATAAAAAAAGTACATTTAAATTAATATCTATTATTAATAAAATTCACGTTCATAGGCTATTCCCAAAAGGGTAACATGATGTACAGGCATATTATTGTAACACCTTAACTTCATTAATGAATGCAATAAACGTATTTGATTTTGACTTAGAATCTTATAAGTAGTGGCACTTGGTCACCCTAACAATGTTGAGGATGTTTCTATGGTTAATACCTAAGTGCAATATCTATCGAATTCATCTTTCCCTTTGTGGGTCCACAATGATGATATCGAATTCATCTCATATCGAATGGGGGATTGCTAATACATCCGCGATTCGCGTGAAAAAATGCCGTTTACGTACATTGAATGGAACTGTTTGTCCGTTTGTTCATTTGGTGGAAAATCTGTTGATTTTGCTATTCGTTTTTTTTATAGTGAAACAGTAGGTATATTGGCTCTCCTCAGCCTGATGGTAAGCAAGAGAAGACCACAAGTTGCAATTCCAATGGAAGCGATGTCAAGGCATCATCTCCGCGCGTTGGGACTGCCATTAAGGGCAAACGTTACGACCGAATCACAGGCGCTGTGTGTCCGCTTTGTTTGGATGCGACAGGTTCAAATTAAGCCAACTGGCCCGCGAGATGCTTCTTCACGCTTCGGTCGTCCATGTTTTGTGATGAAATTTCAAGCAGTTATTTGTAAAACTGATGACTGTGTTGTAATAGAGAGCGACCATAATATCCAGGTGATCTGTTTCACCTTATTGAAGTTTTCTAGTGCGCTAACATATAAGGCATTTTTTTAATTCGACAGGAATCGTGCATGCATCTCAATTAAGGCGACGGGTAGCCTAACTAGCGACACCATTCGTTTTTAATTGTTAGCTACTAAACCGGATCTATTTTAAAACAATTTCGGGGCTACAACCTCTCGACAAACAGTTATACTATTTATTAATTAACTATGCACAAATGTTAGGTCCGTTTTTGTACGCGAATACCGCCAAATGCGGCCACTTTTAGCGTGAATCAATTATTCGCGTACAAATGTTCAGTCCGCATTTGTGCATGGTCATTTAACAAATAGTATAAGTAGTATAAGTGGAGGCAGACGAGCAAGCGAGCCACTTGATGGTAAGTGATCACCGCCGCCCATCTGAAGGAGTAGAGTTGCGTTGCCGGCCTTTTAGGAACGTATGGGCTCGGTTCTTGAAGATCTCAATGTCGTGCCGGTTCGGAAATACCGCTGCGGTAAGTTGATTCCACAATGATTAATGGGTGGCGCAAATCGTTATTTGTAGAATTTACCTCTCTATAAATAATGAAAGAATATTTCACAATAAAACCCACGGAACGCGCATTAGTTGCCCAAACAGATGTACTAGATCCTTCCGTTTGAAGTGCGACCCTCGCAGAGGAAAAAGCCAAAATATAAAATACAATAACCATACGAATGATTTTTTCATTCCGCGTAATTTGGCGATGGGTGTGCTCGGCACGTGATGGATACGCTGCGGATGATTCACGAATTTTGACGGTTAGGATTGTGTCCGGGCGTTATAGGGAAGTAGGTTACGTATTGTAAACTGGGAACCCTTTTATCATTTTAAGAGCTTTGCGGTGTCCATGCACAGTAAAATTTTTGGCGTTTTGCATTTTTTATGTGATGGGGGCGGATGAGCAGACGGATCATTGTAGGCGATTACTGCCACACATAGACATTGTTATGAACCCATATAATAATACTCCATATACAAACATTCTTTATGGTATTTAACCATACATTGCAGTTATCTATAGTGTCAGTGTCTCCTAATTTATACTTTATAACAACCACAGATCACTATACCTATATGTAGCAAGCAGCAACACCTAATCAGCATCAATGGACCTCTCTGGATATAGGTTCGAGTAGGCAGGTCCTTTTGCAAAGTATACTACTATATATACAGTTTTCATTCATTACTTAAATTTACTCGCAATACTACGCAATTACGAAAAAGTGGACAAAAAAATTAAAAATTTGCTGGTGATGATATACCTACAAGCCTAGGCCGCATTTAAACATTCGACTGCCTCGGTGGCTCTTTTTAGCGACGACTGCGCAAGAGGTATCGGGTTCGATCCCCGGATGGGGCGAAAAATTTGTACCTAAGTTTTCGGTAAGAAATTCTAAGTGGCAGTCCGGTCTGGTGTCTGGAGGTTGGTGGTCTTGTAGCCACGTGGCTACAGGACCTACAGCAGGACCAACAGCTTAACGTGCTTTCCAAGGCACGTGCCCTCGGAAAGCACGTTAAGCTGTAGGTCCTGCGCCCGATCCCTCTCCGGTCGTGGCACAGTAGTGTCTCATCGGAATATGAGGGTAAGGGAATAGAGAGTGCACTTGTGTTTGGACACACACTTGAGCACTATAATATATCCTGCATACGCGGCTGATCGTTGAGATTGGCCGCCGTAGCCGTAATCGGTTGTAGGATATTATTTTATTTTTATTTTTAGAGCTAAAGCGCATTTTAATAAAAGAGAAATACATTAGATACTTTGCTAAATAGTCTAACTTTACAGTCTCATCATACTCAGTATTATTTCATTGGAAAAATACACTTCACGTAGGCAGCACTCAATTCCATAACGGATGATTGAGATTTTATATTGCCTGCTTAGGTAGATTGATTTTCGTATATCGTTTTCAGTAGATACTGCCAAAGTAATCCTTGATTACATTATTGAAGTTATATTTATATTTTATTGTAACTGAGCAATTAGGATGCCGTGCAGGGGCGGCATCCAAAGAATACTATCCCTTGTCATTTCCTGCCCGTGGGTGTCGTAAGAGGCGACTATGGGATTACCAGCAGACCATCTGCTGTTCAGGTGGGAGACATTTTGTCGACCGGTTGCTGTTACCACCACACAGTCGCGAAAAACCCGCCAAGTGACTCTGGCCTATCTCGTCGGGTCGCGTTCCAGGATCAGCGCTGCGCTAACCAGAGCCAGAGGGACTGTTGATGCGGCAAGTGCCGGACCGGAGCCTTAGCGGCGGTATTGTGCGGACCGAGTGGGTCAACCCGTCGGCCAGGGAGACCTATAGAAACGGTGGTGACCTGGTTGGGCTCTCCTAAAACAGACCATGCTGGCCGAACCGCCCACGCATTTGCTCTCACCCACGACCTGACCCAACTAGTACTCCAGCCCACCCGGATACCAGACATAGTCGGTCAAGCGCCCTCCTTGCTGGACCTTTTGCTGTCGAGTCACCCATCCGGATACCAAGTGTCGGTTGGCGCCCAACTGGGGTCCTCCGACCACTGAAACAGACTTGCGCCACTTTAAAGAGAAAACTGAAGTTAATTCTTATATTATATATTATTATATATTTCATCCTCCCCTTTCCACTTCCGAACAACACGTGCTTGGCGGCGCACACCAAGAGGTTTGGCTCCTCGTTCCTGCCACGAGTATAGACTATCGTCTATACCTTGTTGTTGATACTAAAGTTAAAGTATATTTAAGTATGACTTTAATGTGACTGAATTTATTGCATGCCGGTTTCTGGTGAATTGTGCGGATAATTTATTTGTAACACCATCATGTATCACCTTTCGAACAAAATAAATTGATTGATTGATTAATACAAATATATAGATACATATATACCTATAATCCTTTTCTCTTGTAAATACATACTTATAATACATAGAAAACACCCAGACCAATACAAACAGACATGTTCATGCACACAAATGTTTGTACTGTGCGGGGATCGAACCCGCACCCTTGGACCAAGGGCAGCGTTCACTACCACCGTTCCAAACGGGTCTTTCTTTATAGATAGTATAGAAAATCTGGAATAGCTAATGACTCGCCAGATAAAGCTTAGTTACCTACCTAGTACCTATTGTTATGTTTCTGGGATCCTAACATAGGAAGTGACAAGATTCTAATTAGTACTTCCATTTTATCTTCTTAATTCTCTCACCAAGTAAACACACACTCTTTATTAAACCCAATCTTGTTGCCCATAAAGTCTAGAATCTCTTTCTAATACAACCGTTTGGGTGGTTGGTTGTCCTGGAAAATTAGGGGTATATTTCTATTGAATCAGCCTGGGGTTGAGGACAATGCTACGCCTTTTGACTCCAGAAATTTTATTTTGTAGGGGGAATATTGCCGAAGTATTAAAGGCGTTCCAAGACTATGGGACATGAAGGGAAAGTACCTTAATTCCTTAAGCTATCACTTTTTATTTAAAGGAATCATCACTTTAATTTTTAAAAGAAAATAAACTGCATTTAAAGTTTTTTTGGAATGTGCTTGAATTGCACGGGCATTGAACCGGAAAATCTAAGAAACCGTAGTTCTCTTACTCGTCTGACGTGAAATATATCCTTGGTACGCTATTCATTAGGTAGGTATCTGTTATGTATTAGGTAATTAAGGTGACGCATCGATATAACTAGCCCCGCGCGCCAGGAGATTTGTATGTTCTGTGATTAATAGGCTTGTGTCCTATTTTTTTCTCTTGTTGGTAATATAAGAACCCATCAAAAGTGAAAACATCGGTTAAATAATGGATTTGTTAGCTTGGAAACTCTTCGAGATAGGACAATTTGAAAATCACTTAAAATAGACTTGCCCAAAACGCTACATACAAACAGCGACGCGAGGCGTGACGACAGCCCTCACTAGTTTGTGCGCATCGCGAGATAGCTTTGTTCGATAGCTATATGAAATAGTGCGTATTATGAAAATGGTTTCTTAACAATAGTTGCTATAATTGAATAAGATATCGATTGCTATATAAATATTTCGTAAATTTAAGACTTAAAATTTACTTGCCTATCTTTGCCTTTGAGGGCTCATAACAAAAATAATACTTAAGGTTTCAAGCTGAAATTTTGTACATAGCTCCATTTGACCGTTATTTCTCAATGCTATTTAAAAAATCTGCCAATCTCTGACCTAGTACACACGCCTATTGTGGCGATTATAAGACATTTTTAAGAAAATAATTATTTCTTATCACTGCCTAAAGAGGTCACTTTTAGTAATTATAAAAATTATGGTTACTTGTAGGAAGAAATTATGACTTATTTTGTCTCCAAAACTCTTAATACTATCCTTTATGGTTCACCGTTGTACTGTTTTTTAAAAAAATATCTCTTAATCACCACAATTAAAACATAATAAAAGTGACGACCCCATCGCCCGCTGGTGAGAGTTGGTGCTCTTGCTTAAGAGCAACAACTCTCCTCAGTGCAGTCAGTCTCCCCAGGGCAGCGTTGTTTCCCGCTGAATGGGAAGTGACGTCTCTTGGGCCCCATATCCCGAGAGTCGATCAGGCCCCTCTCCCCGGCTTGCCTTTATTGGCTGGCTGGGGTGGACCCCAGCAGGGGCCGCAGGACTCTCACCTCTGGCTTGCCTTCACCAGCCGGCCAGAGTGGGATGTCAGAGCTATATGCTCGCAGGGTGGAAGTGAAAGATGCATAAGTCGCGAGTTGGCACAGTGTCTGTAACCAAAGACACTGGGTAGAAAGCGGTGTACACCTCTCGGCACCCTGAGCTGCTCACACTAATGTTGCCCACATTGCTATATCTGGTTGATAGCTTTTGCTTGGCTTCCTGATAGCTTATTATAGGGGTCACATCTAGTGAGTGGCGAGTCACCACCTGCCCATTTTTTCGTGATTTTTATCATTGATCGGGCAGGTGCCATAGTCTCTCCATAGTGCCAGTTAACCGGTCCACTGACTGACCGGATGGCGCAATTGGTAGTGACCCTGCCTCTGACGCCAAAGGTCGTGGCTCCGATCCCCACCCTGGACAAACATTCGTGCATTGAACACTTGTATTTGTTCAGTGTCTAGGTGTAATATATGTATTTAAGTATATATTTGTGTTTCTCTGTTGTCTGATATCTGTAACACAAGTGCTTAAGCTACTTAGTACGGAATCAGGTCAACGTATGAGATGTTGTGAGAATTATTATATGAAAAAACATGTAGGATGGCGCAACAAAAAAACCAAAAAAAAAAAAAACCTAGCACCTCAACCCAATAGCCTAGTTCATTTTGTTGTCCATTCTTTTCAATAGTTTTATGCCAACCGGGGACTGTCCTTGGCTACACTGCTGTAGTGTAGGTACAGCTGCCGGCTGGTGTCACATTCACAATATAGTAAAACTGTCAATTGAACGGGCCTCTACGTGTTGGCTACGGCCCCACGCACGCCTTCCAAAAGTCCGGGACATAAGTGCCCGTGGTTATGGAACAATAATAATATACTCCAACCGATTACGGCTACCGCCAACTTCCAGGCTCCGGGATGCCACTAAGAATAAGAAGTTTTCGGTAAGAAATTAATACATACCTATCCATGGGCGGCGCTAGTTTCATCGATGCGTCACCTTAATGCTGATTTTCTACAGGGTGCTCATTACTTAAATGTAGGTACCTATTTGTAGAGCTCTGACTTCCACTTAACCAAAACGCATAAAACTTTTCCGCCTCATACCGACGATCGGAAAACATTTTCCCAAACAATAAAAAGAGATCACAGTCTGTGTCCAATGAATAATGAAGACTATCTCTCAAATCGGGGCCCCATAAAAACGTTATCATCTCCCAAATATGTCGTCCTAATAAAAAACTTTACGCCGTATATCGTCTACGCTGCAACTACGCTCGGACAAAGCTGCAGCACAATCAAGACAAGGAACAGTGAGGTATAATGTTTTTTATGTGATAGGTGGCAGACGAGCAGACGGATCACCTGATGTTAAGCAATTGCCGCCGCCCATGGAAACCCGCGACACCAGTGGAGTCACAAGTGCGCTGCCAATCTTTAAACCCCACTTTCCCGGTATCCTCACTCACGCAGCGAAACACAGCACAGTGCTGTTTTCTGTGAGGCCGTGGTATCATTCCAGTCGAGCCGGCCCATTCATGCCGAAGCGTGGCTCTCCCACGGTCGAAGATAAGTTAAGACAGGGATAGCTAAACAGGCTACGCACAAATATGCACGCTTACAGTAATCCCAGCTAGTTTCGGCAGGAATGACAGAGACAGAAGTTCGGGAGATACACGATACGATATACTGTTATAACTATGGCTATAACGAACTCTTTGATACTAAGATGGGCAAGAGTTGATCGCAGCCGTGGTACGCCCCGCACAAGGTGGACCGACGATCTGGTCTAGGTCTGGGTCGTGGGAATCTATTGCGACCGGCTCAGGAGACACCATCTTGCTATCACTGCGGCGCAGCACAGGACACAGCCGCACACACACTTGCAGAGTGTGAGTCCTGGGATACGCAGCGGGGGCCCTGGTGGCAATAGTGGGTCAGACCTTTATGCTCCCCCACATAGTAACAGCTATGTTGGGATGCGAGGAAGCCTGGGCGGCAGTAGCCACCTTCTGCGAAGACGTAATGTCTCAGAAAGAGGCGGCAGAGCGGTAGCGGGAGGCCGACCCACTCGCTAACCCGCTTCGACGGCGTAGAGAAGGAAGGAGACGACGACAGTGTGACCGTCATATCCCTCTCCCTCGGTGGGGATCAGTCAGCAACTAGTGCGGGGGCACCAGTGCTGGCACTAAACAGAGCCCTACCAATGTCTGACCGGAATAGCTTGGCGCTCCCAGCTATTCCCGTCGCCCCCTCAATAAGAGGGCAAGCCCGGCCTGGCATGTAGGTGGGTATCCGCCCAGGAGAGATCGTGGTAGTCCAAGGCTTTGCCGGATACCCATAACCTTTCCCCAATTGGGCGATGAGGGAACGCCGCTGTGTTTTTAGTCGGTATATCTCTGGGCGCATACCTAGAGAAGAGCCCGACATAACCCCTGATGTCCCCCGCTATCTCGGGTATAAGGCAAGCATTTTTCACAGCGACAAAAAAAAAAGGTGTGCATTTGCTCAAGCGCTTCTTGTTTTAAGATTCCTTACCTTTCTGTTTTGTGTTTAAGGCAGTAACATCACTGTTCTCCTTTCCGGCAGACTGCAGTATCTCACACAGTGGCCAATGAAAAAGTTTTAACGTCCAAACATGATATAGCTCGCGTGCGTTCACTGCTATCTTCTATGAGACGGTCATAAGTCGTCGGGGAAGAGTTTTATGAGCAGTCAGCCAAATCGGCCATTGATTTATGAGATGTTGAGATTCTTAACCTTTGATACGAAGGATTAAATTAACTTATCTGTTAGATTTCAGCACCAATCAAGTCTATGCTTAGGTATACCTACTGTACGGGACTGTGATGTGCTGGTTAGAAATTTAGGGATAAGGGATAAAAACACTGGATGAAACGGAAAACTATGTATCAAGCAAAATATAGAAAAGTAGACCATCAAGATAGCAAAACAAAAGACGTATCAAAATATATATCATAGACAAACTTACATAAACTAAAATAAGGTGCATCGTGCACACCTACCTTAAGGTGACGGGTATGGCACACTAGCTACGCCAAACGAATTTATTTTTTAGCTACTAAACCGGATCTATTTTAAACAATTTCGGGGCTACACTCTCTCAGCATACACTTATATATTCATTTAATACTTATAGTTAATTGTTTGGTCTGCTTTTGCACTCGAATTTTGAATTACCGACAAAAATTACGGACAGATTACGCGAAAAATTGATTCACGCCAAAAGCGGCCGCTTTTGGCGTGAATCAATTTTTCGCGTACAAAAACGGACCCAACATTTTTGCATGGATTATTTAATAAATAGTTTAAGTGTTTGCCGAGAGGTTGTAATCCCGAAATTGTTTAAAATAGATCCGTAGCTAAAATTTGAATTTGATTGGCGTCGCTAGTGTGCCCTACCCGTCACCTTAACTTCCCCTATCGCATCCTTTTGACCGTGGCATAATGCATGTAGCATTAATGGGCTGGCTGGACCTGATACGACGAAGCAGCGCCTGCTAGTATTTCGCGCGAGTGAGTGATGGTACCGGAAGCCTAATCCAGCCGTATGGAGGGTTTGAAGATTGGCAGCGCACTTGTGACTCCACTAGAATTGATATAGCACAGTGCAACATTAGAGTACAAGTTAGGTATTACGTACAACTTTACTATCTTAGTGATCCATGAAAAGTTTTTAATGTCGGCGTGGAACATCAAATCTCGCGCACTTACACCAATATTTATCTTGTAGATGGCGGTTATAAATTGAGTTTTCGAACAATTTTATGGACATTCAGCTAAATCTTCGATGGAGTTGAAACAGCAATCGATTTACGAATGAAAACTCATTCCGGAGTTTTAAAATGTGTAATAAATACGTCGTATGCATGCATTTATCGTTCCATCCCACTGACCTCCATTATACAAATACCTTATAGAGATCAGTGTTCCATCCTCATCATCACCATCCAGGTGGTCCAGCTCACGAATTTTTCTACCACCTACCTCACTTTTGTGGAATGATTTGACTGCAGCAGCATTTCCGGACGGTTAAGTGAGGTTAGGAATTGGAGTACGACTTAGGAAAGACTTTTAGAGAAGGAAGAAGAAGGGCTTACGAAAATGGAAGAAGTTAGTTCTTCCTAAAACACCGGCAACGCATGAGATACTTCTCTGATCTCGCAGATGTTGCGGTGATTACATCCTTCAATACCGAGGGACATGGTCTGTTCAAATATTTTTTTTACTTACGTCTTAACGATGCCAAATACCTCTACACCACATACTTGTGCGCTAAAATATGTCCTGCGTCGATGGCTGATCTTTGACATTGACCATACATTACCGAACTATCGGTAGGTGATCATTATTATTATGATTCTCTCCAAAAACCGCAGTGAAGCAGCACACCTCACGCACTCAGTAAGCAAAGCCGTGCTTTGCTCATTGAGTGTGTGAGGGTACCCCTAACCTTACCCCCAGTAGGTACCCTTGTCTGCTAGTCTTCCTCCAAGCAGATTTAAAAAAATCACATTATACACCAAATACCTAATATGTACCTACGTACTCTAATTTCTGATTTCTCCGACACCCGTTCACCCTGTCGCGAGCCTGTCTGCTACCAATTGACCCGAACAAGAGTAACTGTTATTTTATTCATAGAGTCCGGAGGTTACAATGAGTCCTCATTTAGCTCACCACTACCGATCGGGTTTTAGTAAAATACGAATGATTGGGTTAGAAGCTGGGTTGAATCAAAATAGCGGAAGATACGGCACGTCCCTTCGATTAGACAACTGAAAACGAACCAATTTGTTTTGACATATGCTTGAGGGAATCAAAAAATGTGCTACGCGCATGCTACGTCAGTCTACGTGAAATTAGGCGACGGGGACCTAATTTATGCGGTCCATGCGGTAGAGACGAGTCACCTATCTTCCGCTATTTTGGTTTAATCTAAGGTTAGAAGTGTTAGAAATGTGCTTTAAAGAAAGAAAAATTATAGGCACGGATTGGATTGTATTATTAAATTTATGCAGTTTTAGTTAATAGTGATTACTCTCTTATGATAAGGGGGCAGTAGTAAAGCATTTTCCATTCTAAATAAAATAAGTAGATACTTAATAACCTACCTACCGCTGCGCTGCAGGACATGTTCGGAACGCTAAACTGGAAAGAGCGCGGAATCAATATTAATGGCGAGTACATGTCACACCTACGATTCGCAGACGACATCGTCATCTTGGCGGAATCCCTACAAGACCTACAGCTGGCTGCTCACCGGAGATGGTGAGCAGCCTGGCTGAATCTTCCAAACACATCGGTCTTCGGATGAACTAGGATAAAACCAAGGTCATGTTCAACGAGCTCGTTGATCCGGGACCGGTCGCTGTTAATGGAGTACCTCTCGAAGTTGTTCAGGAATATGTCTATCTAGGACAAACGCTCCAATTAGACAGAAAAAACTTCGAGAGAGAAGCCAATAGAAGAATTCAGCTAGGCTGGGCAGCATTTGGTAAACTTCGTCAAGTCTTCTCGTCACCCATCCCTCAAAGTCTAAAGTCTAAAGTCTTCGACCAGTGCGTCCTTCCGGTCATGACTTACCGTGCCGAGACGTGGACACTCACGGCTGGACTAGTCCACCGGTTCAAAGTCGCTCAAAGAGCTATGGAAAGGGCTATTCTCGGAGTATCTCTGAAGGACCGCATCAGAAATGATGTAATCCGACCGAGAACCAGAGTCACCGACATAGCCCACCGAATTAGCAAACTCAAGTGGCAGTGGGCTGGTCATATTAGCCGCAGAACTGACAGCCGTTGGAGCCGTAAAGTCCTTGAGTGGAGACCGCGACTCGGTAAGCGTAGTGTAGGACGCCCTGCGACAAGATGGGATGATGACATTCGAAGGCTGGCTGGTGTGGGCTGGATGAGAGTGGCCGAAAATCGGGAGCAGTGGCGTGCATTAGGGGAGACCTATGTCCAGCAGTGGACGAGTGTAGGTTGCTGATGATGATGATGATACTTAATAAACACGGGAAATAACGCGATGTACATTTTTAAGTAACATGATTATGTCCTTACACTTGACATTTCGGCTACGTTACTGCAACGCGAAAATCTAAAGAACTGGATAACAAGAATTAATTAATCTTGTCGCGGAGAAAATATTAAAATTTTGTGACCCTTAAAAAAGAATAAGCACAAAAAAGGCACGGAACCAGTGTCCGTGGAATTCAATGTATATTAAAAAAAAACAAGAAATAGAGCAAGGGAACAATTTTCACAGATTGCCAAAACTGTAAATATGCCCTTGATCTACCAATGGTGCGATATCATACTTAGGTATTAATTAATTAGGCATGAATGGCCTGCTCGACCAGAGTGATACCACGGCCTCACATAAAACCGGCGTGAAGCAGCACTGTGCTGTATTTCGCTGCGTGAGTGAGGGTACCGGAGGCCCAATCCGGGGGATAGGGGGTTTAAAGGTTGGCAGCGCACTTGTGACTCCACTGGTGTCGCGGGTGTCTTTACTTACCATCAGGTGATCCGTCTGCTCGTCTGCCACCTACCACATAAAAAAGGTATATCTTTTTAATTCCGCAAAAACTGTAATTCTTTTGCTGCCATGTCCTTGGGCCAAGGTGATCTTCTACCAACAGGTGACCTACTTGCTTAATTGCTTTCCCAATAGAGAACCTTAAATAGTAAAAAACATTGTTACAAATAAAACCGCTAGCTGAAACTACAATAGACTCATATTAAACAAGACAGAAACTAACACGATATTTATTATGTGATACAACATTGCGTACTCACATATTTTACTCGAGGTTTCGGCTACGTTACAGCAACCGTGGTCACGAGCGGACTCACGAGCGGGGTCCACTCGTGACCACGGCTGCTGTAACGTAGCCGAAACCTCGAGTAAAATATGTGAGTACACAATTTTGTATCACATAAAAAATATCGTGTTTATTCCCGTCTTAATCAACTATAGTTATAATGCAACGCGAAAATCTAAAAACTACAATAGACTCGTATTAGACCCTAGTAATATAAGTTCCATTGAAATGTCAGTCTAATAATTATTAGACCCGTGTTGGGCACTACTTAGCTTGTGGGTTACATTGACACATAAAATATGTTATTTTACTACCCAAAAACAAAACCACTTACAAACAAGGAAAACGTGTGATATCCAAAATAGTTTTACCCCGCAGAAATTAGTTCTTCGTCTCCTTTTAGGGGGTCCGATGCTCCTGCATAGAGTTGTGGCAACTCAAATGCAATTTCACTTAAGTGACATCAATAAAAGCATAATGACTCTTTTCCAGCCGGTTTCGGCTACAGCGACGAATTTGTGAAAAAAAATAGTTTGTGGACTAAGTAAAATAAAGTAAAAAGATCTTTATTGTCAATAAAAGGATAGAAACAAACTAACAATAATCTAAGGCTACAAATAATAAAAAAAGCAAAAAATATGAAGTATGTGCTCACCGGATTAGCAAGCTTAAGTGACAGTGGGCTGGCCATATTAGCCGCAGAAGCGACAACCAATGGGGTAAACAGGTTATATAGTGGAGACCGCGTCTTGGCAAACGTAATGTAGGGCGCCCTCTGGCTAAGTGGAGATACGTTCTGCGCAGGAATGGCTGGCAAGAGCTGGATGCGAGAAGCAGTGGATAGATCACGGTGGCGAACAATTGGAGAGGCCTACGTCCAGCAGTGGACTACGATAGGCTGATGATGCTGATGATAAAGTAAGTATTGCTGTAGCACAATTATTGACAATAGGTACCTTCTAGTCTCAGCATTTGCATGGCTAAATGGCCCAACGCTTGTTTTCAGTCTAGCCATTACGGCGCGTCTCGGCCAATAGAAGTAACAAAGGATGTGTAAAAAGGAGAGGAAGAAAAAAAAAGTAAGGCATGTCTGTGTATGAGTGATATTATGTGTGAGTGTGCTTATGAGTCAGTATGTTTTGTGCTTGTAAACGAGTGTGTGCTATAATCTTTTGCTAGATTGAGCAGTCCGCACTCCTGGTCACCGCTATCTATTTGAGAGGAATGCGAGGAGGCTAAGTGTGTCAGCTTGTTTTCGCCTCTTTGTCTCAAGAAAATGCAATTTTACTTGCCTAAACGGCAACCTTATAGGTATATCTGTACTCTAGTGTGATTTTCAGTGACTGGCGTAGCCAGCGCAGAGGGGACACATACATTAACATATCGCCATTATTTATTAGATTGTACATATTAGACCTTCTATCTTGCACGAACTATTCGAATCAGATCGGTCTGTCTGCTAAAGAGCTGACAATCGTTGAAGCAGACGTAAGCTATGTTGGAGGTGACCGCGGTCAGGCCAGCAGTGTTTGAAGTCTTATCACCACCACTTTAAACTTCAACTGCACTACACTCATTGGACAGATACTCGTACTTTAGGACTAGTGGAAGTGACTGGAGGGCGAAAACATGGGAAAGAAATTAGGTGGAATGAAACAGGCTGCCACAAGCAGCTCGACACAAGATTTATTTATTATTAAGGTACACTAAGGATCATGGATTGATATTTGAATAAAGTAGGAAAAAGTCTTGCCTAAGGGTCTTGCGCCATACGTCGCTCTAGTCTTACTTGTGTGACACAAAATTCGATTTACCAAATAAGTGAGAGATTTCGTAGGGAACCATTGGCGTCAATCGATTGCCGTTTCCACTCAAGTGTCATCCATCATCATCCTTTAAGAGCGTCAATCTTTCCGGTGGAGCAATTTTCATTCCTGTCTCGACTCTTTGTACGTACGTTTACGTAGGTGCTCGTTCGTTAATGGCGACAAGACTATCTTCTTTGAATATATTTCCTGTAGGTGATATGTGGTAATATTTTGGTTTTTAAGTAATTTACTTACCCTATGTATGAACAATGAAGTTTTTCCACTTTAAACTTCAACTGCACTACTACTGTATATTATGTCTTCTTTTTAATATTTTGAAGAGTCCATTTTAAGAAGCTGAATTGTATTCAGCTTCTTAAAACAACACAACAAGCATTGGCGCTGACTTTATAAATTATTCTGTGCTAGCGATATTTCACATCAGACACGAGCTGGTTTACTATTGTTTTCCAAATGTATTCGTGTGATAATATAAAATGACTCGAGTGGAAAAATATGACTCTAGTGGCGTCACTAGAAGGGGGTTCGATGCTTCAGCAAAAGATATAGGAAGGTTGTACACGCCGTAACGGTGGTCATTCAGGGGTCAATTACCTTTAAGGGCGACGCGCATTGAAAATAACGTCTCTGTTTTGTTGTAAGGGTATGTCTACAACGAACATCCAGAAATATGAATTTAAAACATATAAACAATTTCTGGATAATATTCTCTTCTTTTTATTCAGCAGCATGTGTTTGCCCACTTCAGAGCATATGCCTCTCGGATTTCTCTCCACTTTCTTTTGTCGTCGGTTTTCCTAGACGCTACTCCAGCTTGAGCCTTGATGTCTGGATAATAAAAGAATTCCGAATTTAATTTGGGAAAACTAGGTCCAGATACCTATTATACCTGGCAAAAACTTATCTTACAAAAGATTGGAACATTTGCATCTGGATCAGTGCAGAGAAGCGGAACAGTGAAAGGCCTCATTTGGAACATCGACTCTCAGATAGATCCGTGATTCATTCCGCTCATTCGGATCATTCAGCTCACTCAGATCGGATCAGATCATTCAGTTCATTCGGCTCATCGGATCATTCAGTTCATTCGGTTCACTCGAACTCGGCTCATCGGGTCGCAAGCACAGAGCTGTTTCACGCTGGTTTTCTGTGAGGCTGTCGTATCACTCCAGTCGAGCCGGTTTTCTCCCACATTATAACAGAGTCTAATACTTATTAAGTTACTAAAAGATCACTCACACATTGCTGGTCTATTATTAACTTTAATATGACGTTTACGATGAAAGAACTCGTAGTACTATGAACGCCAGCTTACCTTCCCCAGCGGGTGGGACCTCGTATGTCACGTCGAGTAATATTGGCCGACTCGAGTTATGTGCATTCTTGTATAAGGGTGCAAGCCCGGATAGGGTTGTTGGATTCCAAATCTGATATCTTTATTTTATACTTCATTCATGACGAAGCGTGGTTCTCCCACATTATAACAATCTCCCACAATACTTATTAAGTTACTAAAAGATTACACACACACATTGCTGGTCTATTATTAACTTTAATATGACGTTTACAATGAAGGAACTCATAGTACTATGAACGCCAGCTTACCTCCCCCGGCGGGCGGGACCTCGTATGTCACGTCGAGTAATATTGGCCGACTCGAGTTATGTGCATTCTTGTATAAGGGTGCAAGACCGGATAGGGTTGTTGGATTCCAAATCTGATATCTTTATTTTATACTTGACAATATATCCATATAAACAAACATATGGTGTAATTTGAAATAAAGCCACAATCCCACGACCGTGGGAGAGCCAGGCTTCGGCATGAATGGGCCGGCTCGGCCGGAGTGATACCACGGCCTCACAGAATACCGGCGTGAAGCAGCACTGTGCTGTGTTTCGCTGCGTGAGTGAGGGTACTGGAGGCCTAATCCGGGTAAAAGGAGTTTTAAGATTGGCAGCGCACTTGTGAATCCACTGGTGTCGCGGGTGTCCATATAGTCCATCTGTTTTTGGCGGTAATTCAAATTTCGAGTACAAAAGCAGACCCAAAAGTTAAGTATAAGTATTAAATAAATAGTATAAATGTTTTCCGAGAAATTGCAGCTACGAAATTGTTAAATAGATATCCGGTTTAGTTGCATACAATTTAAATGAATTGTCGTCGCTAGTGTGCTCTACCCGTCACAAATCTCAGCCACTACCTACGGCAATATGATGCTATGTGTGTAAAAATATTTAATTATTTACCAAAACATTTAAATGACTACCAATCCATTATCGTAATTTTTATTCTCTAGAAGATTTTTATAAAAGCAATAGTTTTAGCTAGATTCGTGTATACAAGAATTATTAAGTTGTTTTATTTGTGTTGTTCCTATGTCTTTAATTTATTTAAATGTTTTATTTTTTTTTGTAGCTGTAAGTACCTAATTTTATCTAATATTTGCATGCCATGTTTATATGCCAAATATGCAGACAAATTTAAACAAGTTTAACAACAAATGCAACCATGTTTTACGCAAATAAAATCTATTCTTTCCAATTCTTAAAACATTTATTGACCACATAAAGGAATTAGATAGATAGGTAATATAGGTAACATAAACATAAGGCGACTGCACAGCAATACTTAAGGAACAAAAACAAATAAAATAAGTTAGTACATAAACTAGTGACCAAGGAAGAAGAAAAGGAACAAAGTGAAGTGGTCAACAAGGTCCAAGCTCAGCATGTGCTGCAGCGGTTTGCAGCCGCTGCATCGCTGATTTTCAGTTTTGGACCTTGAGTGACCACAGATCACTATATATACATGTAGCAATAGGGTGACTGACGAAATCAAATTTCAATGTGACAGATAAAGAATGTGAAAAATAATAAAAGATAACAAGAAGTATATAATACAATATACTCTGTGGTAGTAATAATGACAGCAGACCGCGCCGAATGTGCAGCGCGAACGGGATGTGACCGGTCGTGTGGAGGTGCCGTCATGCTGTCAATGGACGTCACCTTCCAAGCAAAAAGAAAGACGGAGAGAAAAAGAAAAATAATGTCTATGGACGCTATATTTTTCAGTCACAATCGCAATGTTTATTTAGCAGAACTTTCGTAATTAGTCATAAAATTATACTATGTGCCCTTTGCGTCCAACAAACAAGGGCGAGAATTTTAAACTGCTTAACCCTCCTCCCACTCATTCTACTTATCTGTTTCCGAGATGGTTGACCATTTGATCTGAATACTTACCTTCTTCATTTGCATTCATAATTAACTTTAACAGTCTTGGAAAGTCCAAATGCAACACCCTCTTTCACAGCACTAGTTAATATCAAAGAAGTCATAAAATCCAGCTCTAAATTGATTCTGAAAACTGCGTGAACTAAAATTGTTCAATAAATAGTTATTTATGAGATTCCATAAAAATAATTATGTTATTTTTGAGTTTTCGATATTCTCCTAACTAATTCTAATGTTAGTAACCACGCAATTTTAAAACTATAAAATTGTTCATTTCTAAAACTTTTGATTGCCTTTTGATTTCTTTTTTTGTAAGGTTTCTTTCACAAGTAGGTACTTAATAGAGACAACTATGTATATCTGGCAATTTAGATTTCCGCTACGATCTACTATAACTACATTCATTTAATCAAAATAATTTAATTTAATTTAAATTTATTTTAATTTGAAAAGAGTTCTTCTTTCACGGCAGGCAGCGGCATGACTGTACTCCGACATTGTCGATGTCTATGAGCGGCGGTTACCGTTTACCATCATATTGGGCCGCATGCTCGTCTGCCTATTATTCGCAATAAAAAAAGTCTTGACTTATAAAAATTGTAAGTACTTACAAGATTCCCTGGTATTGCTGGTCAAACGTATGCGCGTCTACCACTTATCAAATAAAAAAAAAATACAGTGCTGCTGTCTTTTTAGGATGGGTAGGCCAAACTAGCGACGCCAATAGATTTTAATATTTAGCTACTAAACCGGATATATTTTAAACAATTTCGGGGTTACAACTTCTCGGCAAATACTTTTACAATTTATTAAATAACCATGCACAAATGTTGGGACGCGTACGTGAAAAATTGATTCACGCCAAAAGCGCCAAAAGCGCGCAAAACTTTTGCCGTGAATCAATTTTTCGCGTACAAAAACGTAACTTAGATAAAATAAAATAAAAATTTGTGGATACTTAATTAGAAACTTTCCGAAACGTCCTGGTTTCCTCACGAAAGTTTCCCTCACCGCCGTGCTAATGGTAGAACGGACTAGATTCCTTATTCTTGCAACATGATTGCAAAGTTTTATATCCCGTACAGCGCTCGGGCCAGACTACATAAAGCCATGTAATGACGGCACTGTCATTAGCCCGGCTTCGCGCAGATTGAAAATTTAACGAGGACCGTTTCGATGCGTCCGCCTCGCCTTAATGCGCCTGTTGATGTTTATTTTTAAAATTGCGACGTGTGATTTTTGCTGAAATGCAACTGCTTTGTAGTGTTGTTAGTTTTTAATTAGATAATCGAATAATAACCCTTGTCTTAGACACGTGGTCTTATTCAAAAGAAATGACAAAGCTCGCAAATATGAAAAAGTCGTGAGATCTTTTAAAATAACACGAAGCGTTTTGAATTAGAAGAAATTAATCTATGTTCCAATATTGTTAGAAAATATATGTTAATTGTCATATTAATCAGAGAAAACCGGCGAAGCTGCCAGCACTGTGCGGTGTCGCTGGGTAAGTGAGGGTACCGGAGGCCTAATGGGCCGTTCTGGGCGGCAGCGTCAATCGCTTAGACGACCCGTCTGCACTCTACATAAAAAAAATAAGTTATAAAAATGCATGATTAGTAATTTTGTTGTCAAAAATTCATTAGAACTATACTATATTTGTCATGTTAACATAAATAAACAATAATTAACATTTGTAATTTAATACTTTTGTCAAGAAATCAGACAAAAACCATATCATTATCTGGAGCCCAATTCTCAGGATTTTCGATATGAAAAAACATGGCAGATATCACCTGAAAACCATACAAAACATCCAAAAAAACTGTTTTAGTGATATATATCGTATGAAAATAAATGTCACGAGCACGAGAATTGGGGTCCGGGAGCCCAATTCTCATGCTCGTGATATTTTGAAAACATGGCAGATATCACCTGAAAACCATACAAAAAAACTGTGTTTTAGTGATATATGTCGTATGAAAATAAATATCACGAGCACGAGAATTGGGCTCCTGGAGCCCAATTCTCGGGACGTGATATTTTGTCATCATACGATATATATCAACAAAACATAGATTTTTTTGTATGGTTCTCAGGTGATATCCGCCATGTTTTTTTCATATCGAAATCCCCAGAATTGGGATATAAGTATAAAAAAAATCAATAAGATCATTATTATGTATATCGTCAAAAATCGAAATGACTTGACGTATGTTATAATTTCAACCGCTCCATTGTAATCCGATATGGTCTAGTGGCTAGGATACCTGGAGCCCAATTCTCGGGCTCGTGACATTTATTTTCATACGACATATATCACTAAAACATAGTTTTTTTGTATGGTTTTCGGGTGATATCCGCCATGTTCTCAAAATATCACAAGCACGAGAATTGGGCTCCTGGCTCTCACCCAGGAGGCTCGGGTTCGATTCCCGGTATCGGAAATTCTTTTTTCATCATAATTGTTTATTTATGAATTCGGGAATGTTTTTGCACTGCAAGTAATCACTTGTTTTAAACATAAAGATCAAGTCAGAGATCGTCTAAGCTGAAAAGACGCGCCCCACCTCTGCATTTATGCACACAAGAAAATTTTAAATATGGAACATGGGCTGTTTATTTGTGTTCAAAGATAATAAAAGTTTATTTCTCTCATAAAGTACGCTTACACAATCTACTTAATTATTATTTCACAAATATAGAACTTATCCAATTGTATACATTATTTTAATGCATATTTTGATACAACTTAAAAGAATAGAAAATATCAGATAATGTAGATATTTAAGTTAGGTGCTAGTTTTAAACTGTGTTACGGCAAAGTAATATAAAAGCTCTCGTTCCATGCCTGGACATCTCTCATAACTTGCAATGTTTTTATTTTTTATTATATTTCAGAGTAATATAAAAATAACAATAATTAAATATATGTATTTATATACACATACATAAACTATTAAATAAAGTATATTTTGTCGCCTATTAGGTATAATGTATTCGGAAGGTTAGGTGGCCGTGTTGTCCCCGGCAGTGTAGAATAGGCCACCCTCACTCTTACCGAGGTGTCGTAAAAGGCGACTAAGGTAAAGCTGCTGGCATGATCATCAACACCCAGAGAAGAAAAACTCTGCATTTATATCAAAACCCTCGCCAACCCGTCTGCCAAGCGTGGTGAGTATGGAAATTACCCCTCATGTGATTGAGGGAGGCCCGTGCCCCAGCATTGGGGACTTAAATGGGCTGATGATGACGACGATGATGAAGGAAGGTTAAATAAAATAAATGTTTCCCAGTTATAAAACGAGTTAATTATGTATAATAATTTACTTACACACTTTTATTATTAATTAAGTCTGTTCATAATCTATATTTCTCAGAATCTCATCCAGGGTCTTTTTACAAACATGTCTAGATAAGTTTTTCAAAGATTTGCTTTTCATCATCATCATCAGCAACCCACACTCGTCCACTGCTGGACATAGGTCTCCCCTAATGCACGCCACTGCTCCCGATTTTCGGCCACTCTCATCCCGCCCACACCAGCCAGCCTTCGAATGTCGTCATCCCATCTTGTCGCAGGGCGTCCTACACTACGCTTACCGATATGATTTGCTTTTGCATAGCCGATTATACAGCAGAGGTGCTCCTTAATACGAGAAACATTGTGCAAATCTGGTTTTACAAGAAGGAACGTCGTAGACTTCACGTGTTCAGAATATAATCACTATATCAAATCAAATCAATTAATTCTTTATTTGCATAGGCTTGTACACAGCACTTATAAATCGTCATACATTTGAATGATTTAAGACTATTTATAAGTACTTATGTAATAATTTACATGTTAATACATATATATGTACATATGTACATATAATAAACATACATATGTATGTTTTATGTATCAACATAAAACATACTAAAAAAGTTAATAAACATAATGCGATTTTACCACCGGCTCGGAATGTTGTGTTCAGTTAATTTATTGGTCTGTGGCTCCGGTTAGACTCCAACGTAAGAGGACGTATCGTTCGATTTCAAAAATACCATACTCATGTCTACAAAAAACATCTTTGTATCAAGCCTCAAGGTAATTGAATAAGTAGAGGCGCGCGTCATTCCAGCCAAGACAATATCTACCTATGTATGTCCTACCTACTAATGAGCTGTTTTCCAGTAGGTATTTATAAATTTCCCAGTGATTCACTAGATGGCGCAATCAGTCCCTGTAAATGTTAGGTGTGGTATGATATTTTACGTGGACCCTAAATTATGGGAAAATTGTTTTAGGTTTTTTAGATTAAATATCTTAATACTTCGCAGTTAATGTGTATTTTTAGTGCTATGTACATTTTAAATGACAGAGAGTGATTCAAAACTAAACTTTTCATAAACAAGTAAAATATATATTTTACTTGTTTACTTTTTATCTCCATTTTTATATGGGTAAAATAAAGTTAAATATGGCAGGACCGTAAATGTCATGATGACGGTTGGTTTATCAAATATTTCATAACTATCATAGACAAAAAAGGAACTTTAATTGACAGTGAGAGTAGCGTCATCTGGTGTTGCTTTTAGAAACCACCCGAAAATACCTACTGGAAAACTGCTCATTAAATAATGTCGTCTGCAAACTATAAGGTCCTGCTAAAAATTGAAAGAAAGACGATTTCGTGCTTAGAAGAGAAGGTTAAGTAATCAGTTCCATCACATCAGAGGTCGCTATCCACCACATCAAGAGGTCTCAAATGTGGTTTGGAATACTGACATCTGGGATTTACAGAATAAAAGAAGAATCATTCTGAAATCAACCTTTAAGGTGACGGGTAGCCCTTACTAGCGACACCAATAACTTAAATTGTTAGCTACTAAAACGGATCTATTTTAAACAATTTCGGAGCGGGAGTCTTAAAGCAAACATTAATACTATTTATAATAACTATGCATTACTTTTTGATCTGTTTTTGCACTCAATATTTGTATTAACGCCATAAGTGGAGTTTTTGGAGGTAATTCAAATTCCGAGAACAAAAGCAGACTCAAAGGATAATCATAAGTATTAAATAAACAGTTTAAGTGTTTTCCGGAAGCTGCAGCTTAGTTAAAAACATATCCGGTTAACAATTTTAATCAATTGGGATCTAATAAGTACCTAAGGAATATCGTAAATAAATAAGTCAGCTTTGAAAGATACTGTCCTGATGACACAGTTTGAAATTCTAATATGGAATATTTGCAGAAAAGAATTTTACATGGTCGATATGTTTTTACCGCTGTGTTCCATACAGGGTTGCTATGAAAAAATTGGTGGCAGTGGGTTTTACTCGTTTTGCTAGTCAACATTCCGAAGAATATAATACTTATAAATTATTTTAACCTAAATAGTTAACCTACTATATGTATTTTACTTTTCATTTGGTAAGTACTAAATCGATCTGGAGATTACGTAATTTAGAATGAAACGTACTAAGTTTTTTTTTAGTTTTCGATCGATGTTTCTCAAAGAAAGTTTTTCAGAGTCAATAAATGCTCTTTGGAAAATTTAGGCAGAGTTTTCAATACAACCCTGTATTACTGAATTATCTATTTGCAGGTGCTGAGGTAATGTAGTGGTGGGTTGTGGATGGGTTTCCTCATCACTCAAGTTATTTTGTATTCACTTTAAGGAACCTTCTTTTATTTCTATAATGGCGACTGTGCTAAGATTAGTAAGTAAGTTAGTTGCGTATTAGTTTTAGTTTCACACTTTATAATTTAAGATTCATGTGACCTTTTTAGAATAAATTGTTCTGTTAATTTTTGTATGTTACTTTTGGAAATAAAGACTATCCTATTTATTTAAATGATTTGCGAGAAATCATAATTTCTGGTTCACCTTGTGGGGGGCCTGCTACGGCTGCGACTTCCTTACGTGGCCTCCACTCGAGGACCTTCCCCTCTCCACGGCCGTCTGTTCTCCTAGCTATGTGCCCTGCCCATTGCCACTTGAGGCGTGCAATCCTTTGGTTTATGGTGGACCGACGAACTGGTAAAGTTCGCGAGAATCCATTGGATGCGGGCGGCGCAGGACCGATCTGTGAGGAGAACATTGGGGGAGGCCTATGTCCAGCAGTGGGTGTCTACTAGCTGAAATTATGATCATTTCTGGGAAACCTTATTAGGAACTATTCCAAGCTATTTAAAAAAGTCTGCGCAATAGCAAAAGCGAATTATTTAAAAGATAAAATTAAAAATTCAAATAATAAAATCAAAGCCACTTGGAATATGATTAATAAAGAGACTTGTAAAAATACTACTCAAGACCTCAAGTACTCTTTGAAAATTGATAATAAACAACTCAACGAGGACGTAGAAATAGCAAAGGCATTTGAATCATTCTTTGCTAATATACCTCTTATTACCACTAGTAACTTAAATTCTAGTCCTCAGCTTGCTAATTGTCTTCTTCAATCCAGTGTGGATGAGTGCTTGACTTCTTTTAGTTTCCATCACATCAACCCGGAAACTATACTTAAAACTTTTAAAGACATCAACGTAAAGAAAACAGAAGATTTGTGGGGAATATCAGTAGAAATATTAAAGAATATAATAAAAATCATTGCTCCATATTTAGCTGTAATATTTAATGAATGCGTAGATATTGGTCAATTTCCAAATCTGATGAAATATAGCAAAGTTCTACCACTTTTCAAATCAGGTGATAGAAGTGACCCATCTAATGGACAACATTTCAAAATTGCTAAGCTCTGAAACAAAAAATACCAATTCTTTGTTTACTTTTCCGCTGCTCGAATATATATTTATTAATTTTTTATATTGCTTATTTACTGAGAAAAAAATTAAAAACTAAAAAACGTAAGATGACGTCATCGGACGGCAGAATGTAAAATATTTCTTTGCTTAGCACATTATAGTTTTAAATTTACGAAATGCCAAACCCATGACATATAACTGTCAAACAAAAAGACAACTTGTCAACGTTGAATGTATGAATGACGTTGACAATGTTGACACTAGTATTATTTACCTTTGACAGTAGTACCTTTTTTTTTATTAAAACAATGATAAGCAAAGGAATATCGCTGTATTCAGCCGTCCGATGACGTCATTTGGCGCTTACGTCTATTTAGAATAAAAAGAATTTCAATAATTATTTTATGTATGAAAATGGACAAATTTTGAAAAAAGAAAAAATATGGGTCTATTCATTTTATGTCTATTTTCATATAAAAAAACAATATGGACATGTTAAAAATATGAAATGTTGTCCATTACAGACCAATATCCATTTTACCTGCCCTTAGTAAAATATATGAAAAAGTTATATTCCATCAATTATTGTGTCATTTTAATCTAAACAAATTATTGCATAATAAACAATTTGGATTTACTAAAGGCAAATCTACTACTGATGCGGGAGTTGCACTCATCAAGCACATTTTTGATGCATGGCAAAATAAGCAAGATGCTGTAGGTATATTTTGTGACCTATCCAAAGCATTCGACTGCGTTAATCACCAAACATTATTAATGAAGCTACAGCATTACGGCCTCACAGATAGCTCTCTGAGCTTAGTACGGTCATACCTAAGTGATAGAATTCAAAAAGTCAATGTTAATGGAACTAACTCTCCTGGCGCCCTTTTACAGATGGGAGTGCCCCAGGGCTCAATATTGGGGCCCTTACTGTTTATTATATATGTAAATGACCTACCTTACTTTACTAAAAACTTGTGTGACATAGTATTATTTGCAGATGATACTTCTTTAATTTTTAAAACTAATAGACATAAAGATAACTTTGACGATGTAAATAATGCTCTCACTCAAGTGCTACATTGGTTTACTGTAAATAATTTACTTCTCAATGCTAAAAAAACTAAATGTGTCAAATTTACATTGCCCAACGTAAGACAGGTCAGCACTAGGATTAATATGAATAGTCAAAATGTTGAAGTAATTAATTCTACAGTCTTTCTAGGCGTCACGTTAGACTCAAAATTACAGTGGGGTTCTCATATTGCAGCCCTGGCAGGGAGACTTAGTTCGGCTGCATATGCAGTCAAAAAAATAAGACATCTGACCGATATTGAAGCAGCCAGACTTGTGTATTTCAGTTATTTCCATAGCGTTATGTCTTATGGTCTGCTGTTATGGGGCTCTGCGGCTGATATTCAAGCTATTTTTGTGCTACAGAAACGAGCTGTCAGGGCCATATACGGACTTAGGCCACGAGACTCGCTTAGAAACTTGTTCAAAGAAATTAACATTTTAACATTAGCATCACAGTACATCTTTGACTGTATTATGTATGTTTATAAAAATTTAGAAACCTTCCCTCGAAAATCCGACAACCATAACCTAAATACTAGAAATAAACACAAGCTTGCTGTTCCACATCTCAGACTTCATAAGATTGGTAATTCATTTGTAGGAATGAGTATTAAAATATTTAATAAGTTAGCACAAAAGCTTGTTGATTTACCAATGCCTAAATTTAAAACACATGTTAAAAATTATTTAATGGCAAAAGCCTATTATACAGTTAATGATTACTTAAATGACAAGAATTTGTGGAAATGATAAACTGTTCGCCTACACCCATGATACTGTACTTAAAAAAATTTGGTGATTAAAAAGAGTACCTAACTGGCGAGTTTCTTGCCGGATCTTCTCGTCAGAATCAACTTTCCGATTCCGGTGGTAGAATCACATTATATTTATTAATATCTTAGTATATTTTTTGTATCGACATATATGTTTAATTACATGTATAATATACATAGCTATAATTTATATTTTTTTCATGTATGACGATTTGTAAGAGCTGTATATAAGCCTATGCAAATAAGGAACTTTTGAATTTTGAAATTTTGAATTTGAATTTTAGGTACATCGATTTATGAGGGGTCAAGGATAAATTACAGAACTTCACTCTCTGACACGAATGCCACCGTTTCGTTGTTTGGGACTTGAAGCTAGTCCTAAATCTTACAGTTGGTCAGTAGATCTACATACTAATATTATAAATGTGAAATGAAAGTGTATCCCCCCTCTGTCTGTTTGTCCCTCTTTCACGAGAAGACGTAGCGACGAATTGATTATTATTTCAGTGGAGATAATTGTAGGGATGGAGACTAACATAGCCTACTTGTTGTCTCTTTCTAACGGGAGCGAAGCTGCGGGTAAAAGCTAGTTATATTATTATTATAATATGAGTTTGAGTGTATGAATTCCACAAATTCTTTTGCATATTACAAAATTCGCGTCGCGTCACTAGTGGTTCGCTGACTAGTTGTCAGAGGGGAAAAAGTTCTTTATGGTTTTATTTTCGTGTTCGGTAAGTAAAATTGTTGCTTCAACTTATTGGGTAATTTGTAATGGAGTCTTGTTATTTGAATATCGTGTTGATTATGTTGTAGATTGGGATGTAGGTAGAGAAGGGATAAAAGTCACTTGCTTCTATAAGAACAGCATTAGGTATAGATGCGGGCGATAGTCCACTCCACGTCTTGTGTTTTTTTTTCGAGCGAGACAAAGATTCTCAGAAAATGCGTAGTGTAATTGATAGATATATATAGATAATAGGTGGCAGACGAGGAGGCGGATCACCTGATGGTAAGCAATTGCCGCCGCCCATGGATACCTGCAACACCAGTGGAGTTACAAGCGCGTTGTTAACTTTTATCCCCTTTCCCCCAAGGTGGGCCTCCGATACCCTCCTCATACTTTTATGCCGGTTTTCTGTGAGGCAGTGGTATCACTCCGCTCAAGCCGGCCCATTCATGCCGAAGCGGGGCTCTCCCACAGTTAGACATGCAAAACTGAACGTATGAACTTTATTCTTTAAAAAAATAAACCACTGTTGCTAAAATATTACGATTTTTTTTTTTTTTATTTTATTTAAGGAAACATACAGCTTTTTATATATTTCATTATTAAACTAAGTTATAATAGATATTACATTAGCCTTCATAGTTTCCAAAGTTAAGTTGTACACAATACAATTCTGGTAAGACAGACACCTAATTCGGTAAAACTAAAGATAAAACAATATAATACTAGGTAGGTATATACTTAAACATTTTGAAACACCATGGTAAAGCCTACATTACTCGTGCATTGATCTAAGAAGACGGCGGTACTTCGCCAGCTTCTCGTGGAATATGTCTATGTGAAAGAAACTCTTATTATATGCACTGGTTGTTCTCACAATAAAACTATTTTTAGCGTAATTAGTACGACAAAGAGGTATATGAAACGTATGCTTCTGTCGTGCACTGGGTCGGGGGCACTTAAATGTTATTTTGTTAAGTAAGTAAGGTGAGTCAATTAGATTGTTAATAATTTTGTACAAAAATATTTGATCTCTGAGCTTGCGTCGGAAAGCTAAAGATTGGATTGAGTTCATGTAATTGTTATTTTTAAATCTAAATTTTAAGCGTCTAATGAATTTGTTCTGTATCCCCTCCACTAAATCTATGTATTTCTGATACTGAGGATTCCAGACAGTAGAGGCGTATTCTAACTGAGATCTCAAATATGCGTTATAAAGTAAAATTAAAGTATTCACATTCCTAAAATCAGTCCCCTGACGGAAAATAAAACCAAGAAGTTTGTATGCTTTCGCAGTTATCTTATTGACGTGGGCCTCAAAATATAATCCACTATCTAATAGAACCCCAAGATCCCTAATCTCATTTACTCTTTTCAAAATCTTTCCTTCAAGCTTGTATTTGAAATGTATAGGATTTTTTTTTCTCGTAAATGATATTGTACAACATTTTTCGACATTAAGATATAACTTATTAAGATTACAATAGTCACATAATCGATTTAGATCATTTTGCACCCTTTCACAGTCATGAAGATTGTTAATAGCACAAAATATCTTTGTATCATCAGCGTATAGCAGTACTTTTGAATCTGCAAAGCACTTAATAACATCATTGATGTAAATATTAAAAAGTAACGGGCCGAGATGAGATCCTTGAGGGACTCCCGATGATATTGGACTGAAAGATGAGGTAAAACCTTTTGTTGTGACCGCTTGCGTCCGATTCCTGAGATAAGATGCCAACCAACGAAGAAGATCACCGTGTATACCGACTTCTTCAAGTTTGTTTATCAAAAGAGAGTGGGATATTTTATCAAATGCTTTTGAATAGTCAGTATACACGGCGTCGACCTGACATCCCTCCCCCATGGATTTCAGAACAAAGTCAAGAAATACGCCCAAATTAGTCTCGGTCGATCGCCGGGCAACAAAACCATGTTGGTTGTGTATGAGAATAGGACTTATTGTTGGATACACAGAATCATAAACAATCTTCTCAAAAACTTTTGGAAGCACTGACAGCTTAGATATTCCTCGATAATTACGAACATCGTGTTTGTCACCGGACTTAAATATCGGGACAACATAAGATCGTTTCCAGACATCAGGCATAATACCAGTAGACATGGATAATCTAAAAATGTGAGCAACAGGAGCCGCTAATTGCTTGCTACATGTTTTCAAAAATACCGGGTGTATACCGTCTGGACCACTACCCTTAGAAGCATTTAACCTAGCGAGATACGTCTCAACATTTTTTTGCGTAATGTTTACATTATTAACAGCACAACAAGATTTATAATTTCTAGGATTTAATTTTATATGTGTCTCTGGCTCAAATACGGACTGGAAAAAATTGCTGAACAAGTTAGCAATAGTTTGGCCCTCATAACCCCTTTCATCATCTAGTTTCATCATGTCAGGAATACTATTAACATTTTTTTTTGATTTTATGAATGACCAAAATTGTTTAGAGCAGCGATTAATGTTAATCTCAGACCTTGTTATGAATAAGTCATAACAAGACTTTTCAAGGTTTTTTACGGCTCGTCTCAGGTCAGAAAAACATTCGTAGTCATATAGCCGACCATAAGTTTTCCACTTTTTATGTGCTTTATGTTTTTTTTTTAATCATTTTAATTAATAACGGAGAAAACCACACAGGATGGTTGGAATTACTATTCTTTAACTGTTTGATTGGCACATATTCATCAATAATGTTATTAATGATATTATAAAATGTATCCAATGTACTATCTATGTTCGTACTAGATAGATTATCCTCCCATCGGATTTCGTTTAATTTAGACTTGATGGAATCATAGTCAGCGGCGTAAAATTTCCGTATCGTACGGGGTGCCTGTTTAAGATATGCTTCCGCGGACGAATCCACCTGTAACACGACCTTTTATAGGTGTTCCTCGAACAAAAAACTTTGAAACACTGCTACCGTGTATAGCGGACAGTTGCAAAGCTGTGGGTCACAGACAGACAAAATTCCATTAGCGGGTTTTGGACTGAGGCCAGGCGAGCCGTTTGTGGAGTTTTAATTTGGATAGATGCGCCAGTGCGCGGAAAACGAGGGATAGCGTGCGATTATGATGTGCTTACCTCTGATGCTCAAAATCTTTGGACGTCACAAAATATGACTAGACAAAAAGGCTGACATCAGAGGTTTAGATAAGATAGAGGCTTAGATAGGTACTCTTTATTGCATAACAAACAAAACTTACAGGCTAGGTATACCTATAGATAGTTTTTTTTTTGTATCGTTTACATCCCGAAAACCTAATAATAGGTATCGCGAATGAAGTCTATTTAGCATGTTAGATCAATAAAATAAACGAAAAAGTAATCAGCTGTTCCATGCAACCCGACTACCAAAAAAAAAACGCCGTAAAAAGTACGAAACAAGAAAATTGTCTCGGCTGAAATTATTATGCCGTATCGCCGTGGTCGTAAACCACATTGCTTTTATTTTATTACATAATGAATCGGTTTTGCTATAGTCGGTGGCCCTTCGACCACGGCAATACGGCTAAATTATTTAAGCAGAGTAAATTTTCTTGTTTCGTAATTTTTACGGCGTGTTTTTTTGTTAGTCGGGTTTTAGTATTTAAACTTTATTTTTATTAAACATGTTTTTATTTATGTAAATAAAATAACATATTTGAAATGTGCTAAAAAAGTTCTTTCATTTGATACCCCACACGGTACCGTCAAGTAATATTATTTTTTTAGTTCCTTACTCTAAGTCTCCTAGAGGGGCGAGGAACCAGGAGACAATCAAGACGCTTCTAACGACACTTCATATTTTCAAATGTGATAACTTGTTTAGAAGTTATGACCGAACAGATGAACAACCATAAATACATACAGGTCAAAATCATAACCCTCATATTTGCTTCGCCGTAGTCGGGTAAAAACAGAATATCCACTCGGAAATAATGTACATGAATAGCTGGTTTTTTTGTCACTTACTTTGTTAATTTAACTTGCTAAATGGATTTAATTCACGATACCTGTTATGTGGTTTTCGGGACGTACTTAAACGATAAAAAAAATAACGCTGTATATAGATATAGACATTCAGTGTAGGCTGTCTCATAGTAGGCGTAGGCCTGTAGGCGGCTGCTAGAAAACCTTCAGGGATGGAACAATATTAGAATAGGCGACAGGTGCAATTCTACTAATAGGACCTACGTCTATCTAGGTACCTAAATTAATCTAACTAAGCAATGGTAAATATTATTTGTAATTCCGCTGTTGATTCTGATATCCGTAACACAAGTGCTTGAGCTACCTATCTCGGAGTCAGATCAATATATGTAATGCTGTGAAACAGTTTTTTATTTATTTATAATGTTTTCAAGGATGTCCCTAGGACTAATAGTGTAAAGGAGATTGTTTGTATACGCAATTAGCAAAACCATCAAGGAACATTTTGTTGATTTTCACGATGTCATAGGGAGCAGACGAACAAACGGAACACCTGATGACAAGCCATTGTCGCCGCCCATTGACATCCGCAAGAGAATCTCCCTTAAATACTGTGACGTCTTTGTGTATGTTTTGTTCTGTCTTTGTTTTAGATGGTGCTTGGTGATAAACTCAATTAAAATAAACATCAAAAGGATTTAACTCGCCACACCGGTCAATAACCATTAAATTAAGGTGTCTCTTTAATCACTCGACATTGGCAGAGTTATTATGTGTTCGCCGGAGGCAACACAGTAGCAGCCAATAAGAAAAAAAAAGACATCCGCAACACCATTGGAGTCACAATTGCGCTGACTATCTATAACCCTGGATTAGGTCTCTCCGGTACCCTCACTCACTCGGCGATATACAGCATATAGCCTGTTCGAATCCAAGCATGCACTTCTGTATTTTAGCAAATTTTTGTGCGTATTTCTACCATTAGCTCGAAGGTGAAAGAAACGTGTAACCATGATTCAGCTGGTTCCCCTGTTAAAGGTTTGATAAGGTCAGACGGCAGTCCCTTCATTGTAAGTACCAGATTCCCCAAATCAAGAGTCATGGTCCAAGCGTACCCCGGGCTCCAGAGCGACAGCTTTGAACGAAAATGGGAATTACACGCTAAGATGAGGCGGAGGAGCCTATTGTAGGTACATACGTAATCTGCAAAATATATAATATATGGTTACGCGGACGTGCTATTCACGGGTTCGCTATTTCATCATTACTTTGCTATTTTCTATATGTACATATATTTTTTACATGGACGCCCTGTGAGTCTAGTGGTTTAAGCACGGGACCGTGACCTCGAGGTCCTGGGTTCGATTCCCGGGTCAAGCAAAAAGTATGTTTCGAATTTTTCGGGCTCGGGCTCGGGTTTGTGATCACCAATCCGCATTTGGCAAGCGTGGTGATTAAGCCTAATCCCATCATAGTAGTGATAACTTGATTTCTATGATGGAGGCTTTTGCCCTACAGTGGGACAGTATATAGGCTGATACTTTTGTTTTTTTCACTGTGCGTTGACTGTACGCGCTCAATTCCTGGTTATAAAATCTCTTCTGCGACGGCGGCCCTCTACAAGAAACCTCTCTAAGCGCTCTTGATACTTTCGTCAGGAGTCCACATTCAAAAGTTCTTCTACATGACTGACATTAAACCGACAGCTAGCACCGAAGGAGTTCTGCATCGTTTCAATACTATAAGCTTGAAAAGTGGTTGCAATACATCAAAAGTTTTCTTATTTGGGAGATATAATAATAATGTCCTCCAAACCTATATTTCGGTCATGGCGGCCAATCTCAGCGATCAGCAATCGACGCAGGACATATTATAGTGCACAAGTATTGGCGCAAACACAAGTGTACTCTCTATTTCCGTACCCTCTTATTTCGATGGGACACTATTGTGACACGAACGCAGAGGGATTAGGCGCAGGACCAACGGCTTAACGTGCTTTCCAAGGCACGGGGGTCCAAGACCGCCAGCTTCCAGACTCCGGGCTGCCACATAATAAAATATCCAGGCTAACACTGAGAATTTCTTAACAGAAAAACTCACGTACAAATTTTGGCTCGACCCGGGACACGAACCCGGGACCCCAAGCGCAACCGTGCGACCCGCTAACCATTGCGCCACCGAGGCAGTTGGGAGATATAATTCACTATTGTTAAACATGATCCATAGAAAGGGTAGATCATTATAATCTAAAGGGTCAGCCGATAAAACGAGGAAAAATACCATTAGGTTTGATGTTATACGTTTGATCCGGAAGGCCAATCGGATTACTGAGACTCCCAAAATACCATTGTTTAGCTTTGATGAGATGAGGATATTTTTCTTTGATATTTTTTTAAAATAATAGCTTTAGGCATAGAGTAACTTATGTATACTGGAACCGAACAAAACTCAACGCAAAGGCTATGTAGAACGTCCACCTTCGAAAATCAGTTAGGGAGACGATTGTATTAAATATCAAAAATCATTTTATTTGCTATATAACGAAATTCCCAGAACCTTCAGGACCTTTGGTATATTTCCCGTACTGTTTTAAAATAGCTAATGTCGACAGGCGGCTTGAGGTCATTGTTTCGCAAACACGCTTTACTAGCGCGATGTAAAAATGCATAGTGACATCTATCGAAACAACGCCAAACCATCTGCTTGCTTTTTAAAGTTACATCTACTTTTTACAAACCCCATCTAACGAAGACCGCTGATCTTTTATTCCCATACTAACGAAAAAAGTACCAAGTTAAATGACCCTGGCTATAGGGTAAGTATAAGTCCAACCAAACAATAAGACTAAACAAATAGACGTTATCAAATCAGGAACAGCCTTTTATCTCTTATAGGGTGGACCATTCTCAGTGGTTCAAAAATTAGATGCCCCCCAACGAGGCGTATCCAACACCCCCATGTATGTTCCGCGCATTTTCTAGTTTTCGAGAAAAGAAATGTATTATGAAAATTTACATCCAGAGGAGATTATTTTTTTTTCAGATGCGCTTCGTTGTTGGGCCTTGTTTTGGACCAGTAAAAATGGGCCATCCCGTATAAAGTTTCTTTAACTTCGCAGCCGGCGATTTAGAGTGCGACTAACTACTACGCCACCGAGGCAGTCACCCTCAGCATTGCCGTGTGGAAATTGCACATTCCTATCCCAATGGAATAGCTACCAACTACCATTGCTCTATAAAATAATGCTATATTATAATATTCCTGTTGCATAGCTTTAATGACTCATCATCAGCCCATTTAAATCCCCACTGCTGGGGCACGGGCCTCCCTCAATCACATTAGGGGTAATTGCCATACTCACCACGCTTGGCAGACGGGTTGGCGAGGGTTTTGATATAAATGCAGAGTTTTCCTTCTCTGTGTGCTGATGATCATGCCGGCAGCTTTACCTTAGTCGCCTTTTACGACACCTCGGTAAGAGTGAGGGTGGCCTATTCTACTCTGCCGGGGACCACACGGCGACTCAATCTTTCATAATATGCTCACTATAAAAAAATTATACCACAAGCGACGAAAGCTCAGCTGTTTCGTACTGCGGCGGTTGATTGCACCGCACCGATTCCACCAAATATTCATTTATTCAATGCAATCTTTCATATGGGACAACGGCGAAATGCATTATGGTCCAACTTACTGCGTTTTCGATTCAAACTCGTCGTTTGTGAATTATACATGAGATGATACTCTCAATCTGTCGCTTGTTATGACCAGATTCAGTTGAGCTTCAGCAGGAGCGATGTGTTAGTAGCGTGTTAGTGAGAGAAGGTTCACGGTAGGATGGTCGCTAAAAGTCAGTGTTTTCGTCGGTAGGGAAACTTTGACAAATCGCTTCGAGTGCAGTTCGAGTCGTCAAGCGATAAGCTGGTGGTTTATAACGAAGCCGTCCCGTTACGGACGAGAGTATACTGTCTCGTCCAAACAAAGGAGACAGACAGTGCGTGTGAAAGAGAAGATAATTTCGGTTCGGTTCGTTGTGGGCCCTCTGATACGTCCCTTCGGTGGAACTGTTTTCGGATAGTTCTAAGTTCGTCGTGGGAGAGATTTATGTTCTTATCGGTTTTTGTTACGCATTTACTCTCTGTTGTTTCTAGAAACGATATTTTTTATCAGTCTTGAAGTAAACAATACGGTTGCGTAAGCGGCTCACTGGATCATTCCAAGCAAAAATCTGTTTGTATAAACTCGATTTAGTTACTCGGTTTTGTTAATAAAACATCTGATGGCAGATTTTTGACTTACAAGTAAAAAAAGATGAAAATTTAAAGCCTTTATTACCTCTAATAATAAGTATCAGTGAATATTAACATCCCTTTAACTTCCTCATTTCCCAACCATTCTGAATAACATTAACCCTTTATTTGATGTTCTATGACTTTTAGAAAAATCTTTTCATGCTAAATCGGTCACTAACATTTTCATTTTGTATCGAAAATTAAGTAGAGAAAATTGGGAAAAACTTCGGGAGTTGAATTTTTTAAAAAAATAATTTTTAAAGTCGTAAAACAAAAGTTCTTCAGAAAATTGTTGATCGATGAGGTCTTTGTACAGGGATGGAAATGTTCAACGATATACCTGCAGGTATACGAAAAAAGTCTAGGTTGTATATGATGCGTTGAAGTAAACACAGAGCACAATCAATGTTGTTAACAATTTCGAGTTTCAAAATGTCACTGCAATTACCCCACAATCCCATTGGCTCACAAAGTCCGACGTTGGTCCGACGTCAGTGGAGCGCTCAAACTGTCCTTTTTCACGTCGTCAACGCGTAACGTAATTAGGGCCGCCTCGCTGATAATTAAGCTGTATTTCGGCGCTAAACAAAGCCCTGGCCGTCGAAAGTTTGGCCATTACCGGACACCTACAGGGTTGACACAAATTCGAAGCCGAGGACATTGATTAATATTGGCGCAGAAGGTTCACCTCGCCGTTTAAGGCGACGGGCAGGGTAAACTAACGATGCCAATTGGTTTGAATTGTTAGCAACTAAACCGGATATCATTTTAAATATTTTGACGCTCCAGCCTCTGGGAAAGCACTTATATATACTATTTATTTAACTTAACTTTTTGGTCTGCCTTTGTACTTGAAATTCAAATTACCGCCACAAAACAGCCACTTATGGCGTACATCCAAATTTAAAGCATAAAAACAGGTCAATAAGTATTTAATAATAGTATAAATGCTTGCTTTAAAGAATGGAGCGAAAACAACGAGCTTCAACAATACTCCCAACAGATTGGATCAACGAAGGCACCACAAGCACCCAGACCCAACACAAAGATATGTATCATCAACAATCATTTGTGTTATTGCGGGAATCGAATGCGTGACTCTTGCGTCTCAACCGGCGCTGAAATCAAACGTTTCATCAAAAACAATAAAAATACAAATAATTAAAGTACACGGGACAAAACGTGGTCATTTTTAAATGGAAGTACATACGAGTAGAAGCGTCTACTCACAGCTTGACGTTTCGACCGCGTTACAATGGTTCGTGGTGACAAGCGGACTGAAGGTGAACGGCGTCGTCTATCACGCCCGACAAGGGTAGTAGATACGTGAAGCGATTGAGATAAAGAAGTAAATTTCAATAGGGTGGATTTATTTATTTAGGCTCTATTTAGGCTACACAACAGACAATAATCAATGACAGATTTGTTTATGAGAAAGGGAGGCCTACGAGCAAGCGAGTCACCTGATGCTAAGTGATCACTGCCGCAAATAGACATCAGCCACACCAGAGGGAGTGGAGTTGCGTTGTTGTTGTTGTTGATCATAAACAAATGAGCAATAATAGTTTAGGACCAGATTAATGTCCACAAAATGTGAGCACAATTGAGGTAATCTTTTATGCGTAAACAGGATTGAATCAAAAACTCAGTTTCAATGGACTGAACCATCTGCGCAACTTTGTCTACGATAGTCCTCTCACATCACTGAACACTAGTTGTTTGGGCAAAAATTCCTGGAACACCGGTGTTCCGGACTAAATTAAAATAGCTAAGGGGCGAACCCAGTGTCTGTGAGTGTATGAATAAGGCATTTTCCCCGAATGTTGCTTTTAGTGATGGGATGAATTAACTGTTGGAAACTTTTTTATTACGGCATCAAAAATAGCTTAACATTTTAGTACCATGTCAAAGTAACTGTTCTGCCTATTATATACAGTTTCTAAGGGGTACGTAAAAATGTTACTTCGACATGGTACTAATGTGTTAAGCTACTTTTGATGCTGACCGTACTATCGACGTGTTGAGATGTTTTGGATATTATGTAGTATTTTTTTATCTGATAGATTGCTGCCACTCATGGACATTCGCAACACCAGTGGAGTTACAAGCGTCTTTCCGTGGATCAGGCCTCGGGTACCCTTACTCACGCAGCCAAATACAGCAGAGACGCTGCTTCACGCCGGTTTTCTGTGAAGTCGTGGTGTCAATCCGAACCGGCCAATTCATGCCGAAGCGTTACTGTCTCGCGGTCAAAATGATGGGTGACCATGTCTGATGATAACGAGGTAGGTATACCGCCGCAGGTATATATATATAAATATATATATAAGGCATTTTTCCTCATTATTTTTTTTACGACCCGTCTAGAGCAGTGGCAGTGAACGTTGCATTTGGTCCAAGGGTTGCGGGTTCGATCCCCGCACAGTATAAACATTTGTGTGCATGAACATATTTGTTTGTATTGGTCTAGGTATTTTCTATGTATTATGAGTATGTATTCACAAAAGAAAAGAATTATATGTATAAATTTGTAATCCCACTGTTGATTCTGATATTCGTAGCACAGGTGCTTGAGCTACCTATCTCGGAGTCAGATCAATGTGTGTGACGTTGTGAAATATTTATTTATTTTATATTTTCCTCGTGTTGGTTTTTGTGATGGGATAGAGTGTTGCTGTAACGCATTACTCCCACTTTTAGCGAAAACAAATTTGTGTTGGAACAATGGACAATATTGTCTTTTTATTATGAACGTACTAAGTAGGGTAGTGTTTTGTGTTGTCTAAAAGTTGCCTACTCGTAATTTCCTTTCTTCAATAAAGGAGTGTTATGGTTTTTAAAGGGTTGGCAACATGTATGCAAGTCCTCTGGAGTTGCAGGCGTCCATGGGCTGCGGTAATCGCTTACCGTCCAGCAAGCCGAACGCTTGTGGTATAAAAAAATCAAAATCGCAATGATAGATTGTGAAACACAATTTACCACTTTGGGAGCGTCTCTTGAGCAAAGTATTGTGTTTAGAAAATATAATGATGTTAAAAGCCTCAACATCATTTTTAAAGACCTATTCATAGATACGCCACACGTATAGGTTTGTTAAAAAAAAAAATTGAGTTTCAGTTTTAAATGTGGAGACCCCCCAAGTAGTAGGACATACGGACAGACATGACGAATCTATAAGGGTTCCGTTTTTTGCCATTTGGCTACGGAACCCTAAAAATCAGCTGTTCTTTACAAAATAGAATACTCACCCGGCAATAATATGTGGAACAGCTGATTTTTTTTCGCTTATTTTGTTGTTCTAACATGCTAAATGGACTTTGGATTGGCGGATTGGTGATCACAAACCCGAGCTATGTTCGAAAAATTCGAAACATACTTTTCGCTCGACCCGGGAATCGAACCGAGGACCCTGAGACCACGGCCCGGTACTTAACCCACTAGACCATCAGGGCGTTGTTGTTACATATACGGTATATATCATCATCCTCATATACATCAGTCCATTTAAGTCCCCACTATTAGGGCACGGGCCTCCCTCAATCACATGAGGGGTAATTGCCATACTCACCACGCTTGGCAGACGGGTTGGCGAGGGTTTTGATATAAATGCAGAGTTTTCCTTCTCTGGGTGCTGATGATCATGCCAGCAGCATTACCTTAGTCGCCTTTTACGACACGTAAGAGTGATGGTGGCCTATTCTACTCTGCCGGGTACGGTATTTATAATTTTCCGTAAACGTATAAATTTACATGATATTTAGATGGATACATGATATTTAAGGACATTTAGATATGCTTGTACGTTCATATACAAAACAGTCTTGAGTTATTGTACGTCCGAAGTGTACGTAGTCTGGATGGAGGCGCTCGCTCTGACAGTTATGCAATCAGAGAAGTATGCCGGAATGCTTCGTGCATAGCTGTGTTCCGACTCGGACAGGGAAATTGTAGGCGTGTGAGCCTGAGCTGCGATATGTATGTCCTTGTCGAATTATTCCATTCTGCCACATCAAGCCGATGCACTAACGGAATCTGATCCCCTAAATAGCTATCACCGTCATCGTCATCGTCAGCCCATTTAAGTCCCCACTGCTGGGGCACGGGCCTCTCTCAATCACATGAGGGGTAATTGCCATACTCACCACGCTTGGCAGACGGGTTGGCGAGGGTTTTGATATAAATGCAGAGTTTTCCTTCTCTGGGTGCTGATGATCATGCCTGCAGCTTTACCTTAGTCGCCTTTTACGACACCTCGGTAAGAGCGAAGTGAGAAATAGTTATAATGAAGGCTTTATGCATAAAGTTTCAATAAATCTTTGTAAGCCAAAACGGTGTTATACAGTAGTTTTGACGTTTGAAACCAAAAAAACATACATTTTTTTTTATATGAGTGGTGGCAGACGAGCATACGGATCACCTGATGGTAAGCAATTCCGCCACCCATGGATACCCGCAACACCAGTGGAGTCAAAAGTGCGCTGCCAACCTTTTCCCCTCCCCATTGGTCCTCCTCAATTTTCAAAAAAGAATGAAATTTGCTTTATAACACCGTTTTACATAGTTTACAAAAGTATAATTAAAGTTTATGATTTATACCCTTAAACTTTATAGTGACATCCCCTAGTGTTAATCAGTCAGTCAATTGCTATTCACAGCTGAATATAGGCCTCCCCTAGAGATAGCCAACAGTTTTTCTCACCTCGGGCTTTCAAACGACAGCTATGGACGCTGGGAACTAGGAATCAAAAGTTGAGATGAGGATGAGACTTATTAGACGAGCAGGCGGATCCCCTGATGGCAATTTAAGCGATTAACGCCAATAGACACCCGCAACACCAATGCAGCCGTGGAGTCACAAGAACACTGCTAACACCCCGGTGTGAGATCGTGGCACTTATGCCGAAACGTCGCTCTCCCACCATTTGAATGAATGAATGAATGATAACTTTATTTGGCACAATACAAAACAAGGAAACTTAATAAGAAACATAACCTAGACATAAATAATGACGAAAAGTAGGACAACATTATCCCTGTATGTGCCAAACAGGCGGCCGCTCAGCTATAGTCGATGCTGATCCATGACCAACCTCGACGCTGGTTTTCAGCGACTACCATTACATTATTGCGCATCTGTTCCATATCCATGCATGCATGCATGCATAATGAGCAGTTTTCCAGTAGGTATTTTCGAGTGGTTTCTAAAAGTAACACCAGATGACGCTACTCTCACTATCAATTAAAAGTTCCTTTTTTGTCTATGATAGATAGGAAATATTTGATAAACCAACCATCATCATGACATTTACGGTCCTGCCTTAACTAACTTTATTTTACCCATAAGAAAATAGGGATAAAAACTAAACAAGTAAAATACATAATTTACTTGTTTATCTAAATTTTCGTTTTGAATCACTCTCTGTCATTTAATTCTTACATTTCAGCCTTGCGCAGTCGAGATTCAACTTACACCAGTCATCTCTCTCAACTCACCAATCCATCGTGCTGATGAGCGTGCCCGACAGCCGGGCGTCTGATAATACCAGCCCCTGTATGATTCATAAAAATTTGTTGATTGACTTTTCTTATTAGCAGATTGACTAACTTTTTTTTTTTTTTTGGTTTCGCAGGGGGAATGCCGCCGGCTCAAGAGATGAGCCGACTACCTTATGCATACCAGACCACCGGGGGGTGGCCGGGTTATGTGGGGCTCTCCTTTGGCGGGGGGCTTCTCCCAAGGAGAAGCCAGGCAAAGGCATACCCACTAAACCCCCTGCGGGTCTCCCTCATCGCCCATATTGGGGAGTATCATGGTGATACAGCCAAAGCCTCCCTCCACGATATTCCCCGGGCGGATGTCCGCCTATACGGCGGACTAGGCGGTTTCTCCCCCGAACGTGCCGGGAGAGGGGATAGGGACAGCCGGGAGAACTGAGCCGTCCCTATCGGGCAGCAAAGGGAGCCTGTGCAATGCTGGTGCTGGTGCCCCCGTACCACGCACCAGCGGGCTCCCTTCGCGGAGAGGGGGGAGACGCGCATCTGCTCGGCGTCTCCTCCCTCTCCTCACCACTCGGAGCGCGCTTGCGAGGGGATCTCGCTCTCGCTCGCGCTCCGCCGCCTCCTTCGCTACCATGACGTGCTCGGCTTCCTACTACCTGCCTCAAAAGAACCTTAAACTGTTAAGTAACTTAGCTCTGTAAGATGGACAAAACATTGATCATCAATGAGGTCCATGGCATCAGAGGGATTGTAGCAGACCCAGAAGTAAGTAGCCCAATTACTAAGATGGCCAGATCAATTACCTATTATTAATTACGACAACCCGTTTGGATTAGCAGTAGTGAACGTTGCCTCTGGTGCAAGGGTTACGGGTTCGATCCCCGGACGGTACAAACATTTCTGTGTATGAACATATTTGTTTGTATTGGTCTGGGTGTTTTCTATGTACCTACAAAAGAAAAGTATTTAATGTATATATTTGTAATTCCGCTGTTGGTTCTGACATTCGTAACACGGGTGCCTGAGCTACCTATCTCGGAGTCAGATCAAAGTATATGATGTTGTGAAATATTTATTTATTATTTGATTTATTATTATACGTTTGATACTAGGCTTAGCTGGGCACCAAGATGCAACGGATACACATAAATAGTGGACTATTTATTTTTATTTATTATTTGGAAGAACTATTATTCAGAAGCTAAATAATACACTAAACTTATATCAATAAGAAAAAACAGTGCCAATAATAAGTCTCCGCCTATGGTTGTAACAATAGCTTCGGAAAACTAAATATAATTTAAACATTCTGGTGTCCCAGGAAACAGTAAACAAGTGGGAAATTATTACTAATTATTAATGGAGAGAGTGCCGCCATGTTACACTTAATCAGAATGCATGTCCTCAGCGTAACTAAAGACATGCACTCCGATTCAGTGTTAAAGTTATTTCTTGAAATAATGTTTGGCAAGTTGCTATTATCATAGAGGAAAAATTGAGATGCTCAAGAAGGAATCAGATCGATTAACGATTTGCGATTAACGTTTTCCCAGGACTGGGCTTCTGGTACCGTCACACACTCGACGAAACGCAGCAAAGACCCTATTTCACGTCGGTTGTCTGTGAGGCCGTGGATGTTTTTGGAACTCTCAAGTAAGAAATAGGTGATAATTTCATACCTTCAAGTCTGCAATAGGTTAATTAGTTTGTGACACGTTTGCGACGCAAGATTGCCTGCCAGCTGGGTTTGGCACGGTTCGGCACAGTTCGGCGCTCGTTTGATTTCAATCCGGAGGTGATGTGACCCAATTAGTCGAGTTGCAATTGACATTCGATGGAGTAACTTGATTGGGCCAATAGAGAAATATGCACGGTTTGAAATTGAAATGTGCGTTATGAATAAATTAATTAATATTATGTGTGACTGGTCTCACACTTTTTAGTCTATGTAATGATGTGTAACAAGAAACAGTGAAAATTGTGGATATCTTATTCTGGGATAAACCCTCAAATCCTAAAAAATAGTACTATTTTCGTCAACGGAAGCCAGAGCTGTCGGTTTCGGGCCCAGGGTACGCTAGGACCATGATCCAGGATTTCCGGAGTCTGATAATTACATTGAAGCGACTGCCGTCTGACCTTCGCAATTATCAAAAGAACCACATACATCTCAAAGCCAAGTAACTGATTGGTGACGAGGAGCTAGCAAAAGCTAAGCTTCACAGTCTAGCCCATCGACGCAAAATAGCTTGCCTGTCTGTTTTTTACAGGCTCTACCTCGGGGAGTGTGCTTGCTGAGCTGCATAAACTCATTCCGCCATCCCCTTTTCACCATCGAGAGAGCAACTGTGAGATATCATCCCTTCTTGGTGAATATTATTCTATTGTGTACAAAGCGCTTTTCCTCCTCATTCGTAATGCGCACAGGCAAGGAGTGGAACGCCCTGCCAACATCTGTTTTTCCCAGTGAATACAAAACCCAATATTTTCAAAGCTAGAGTGAATAGGATACTTTTGGGTAAGCTTGCTCCATCGTAGGTGTCCTCTCAACTCTAGAGTTCAGTGTGAAGCCAAGAGCAAACCCATCTTCAACAAAAAAAAACTGAATCAAGATGTAATGGGGCGATCTACCACCTTCCTGCCTGGGGTGTAAGGGGGCGATCTACCACCTTCCTGCCCGGGGTGTAAGGGGGCGATCTACTACCTTCCTGCCCCAAGCCAACCTCACCTGCCCGTGGTGCATCCTGCTGAATTACCAACGAGGCTCTGGCGACCGACCGATGGCGGTATAACCACGGCTATGACGTGGCCAAATACGCCAGGCCAGTGACGGGCAGCAGCGTCACTGGCGCAAAAATCCACGTCCTGCGATCGCCAACCCGCCTGCCCAGCGTGACGATTATGGGCAAATCCTCCAATGCGAGTAAAACTGCATCCACGGCCCCCAGTTCCCGGCAGCCCCGCTATTCCTGGTCATGGTGGCGACCAAGGTAACGGCGGGCCCCCGTCCCGCCGTGCGAAGAATCTCCGGGCTACGGGAGGCCACCACAATAAACTGACCCTGGCGACATACAACGGACGCACTTTGCGGGTGGATTCGCATCTGGCACAACTCGAGGTGGAACTTGGGAAAATAAGGTGGCACATCCTTGGTTTAAGCGAAGTCCGAAGAGAGGGCGAGGACACCGTAACCTTGGAGTCGGGCCACCTAATGTACTTCCGCGAGGGAGACCATCATTCTCAAGGCGGCGTCGGGTTTCTGGTCAATAAGTCCCTCTCTGACAACGTAGTGGAAATGTCTAGCGTGTCGAACAGGGTAGCGTAGGTACCTCATCATCAAGCTCACCGAGAGGTACAGCCTCAAGGTGGTGCAAGTGTACGCACCGACTTCGACACACTCAGACGATGAAGTGGAGGAAATGCTCGATGACATATCGAGGGCCTTCCACTTCACCACCAAAACCCACTACAATGTTGTCATGGGGGACTTCAATGCTAAAGTGGGAGTACAGAATTGCAACGAATCGGTAGTAGGATCCCATGGATTTGGAGTTAGGAATCATAGGGGGCGGATGCTTGTCAACTTTCTCGAACGAGAGGGGCTCTTTTTGATGAACTCTTTCTTCAAGAAGCAGCCTCAAAGAAAGTGGATGTGGCAGAGCCCCGACACTATGACTAAAAACGAGATCGACTTCATCATGGCGGACAGGCGGCATATATTCAGAGATGTCTCCGTGATCAACAGGTTTAACACCGGTAGCGATCACAGACTTGTCCGAGGCACTCTGAATATCGACTTTAAAGCCGAACGAGTCCGCTTGATGAGGTCAAGACTCCGGCCTACTCTACTGCAATCCATGAAAGGATCTGAAAAGTTTCAGTTAAACCTGGAAAACCGATTCAATGCCGTGGAAACCACAACGGACGTTGACCAGAACCTCGAAAATGTGGTTCGAGTCCTTCGGGAAGAAGGCACGAGATTTTGTAACATGCAGCGCAAAGGTAGGAAGTCAAAACTCTCTGATGAGACCTTGGGGCTAATGAGACAACGACGTGAGCAACCACCGTCCACTTCGTCAGGAAAACGGACTCTAAACCGGGAGATCAGTAAACTTATGCGACGCGACGGTGCTCCAATACTCTCTCGATTGAAAGAGCTATCGAGCAGAATCGGGGGTCGAAGGTTTTCGTACAATCTCTCGGAAGAATCCACCTGACCAAGCTGACCACATCACGTGGAGAAGTTGTTGCTTCAAAGCCGGCGGTCCTTCGAGAAGTGGAAGATTTCTATGGCCGATTATACGCTTCGCATGCATCTCGACCTGATCCCGAAAATGAGGACTCTAGGGCCACATTAACATGCCATTTCACCGAAGACTTGCCAGAAGTTAGCATTGGCGAAATCGAGATTGCTCTTGGACAGCTGAAAAATGTAAAAGCCCCTGGAGAGGATGGCGTTACAACAGAGTTGTTGAAAGCTGGAGGATTACCCGTACTGAGGGAACTCCAAAAGCTCTTTAACGATGTCCTCTTCGAAGGGAGAACTCCGGAGGCGTGGAGTAAGAGTGTGGTCGTCTTGTTTTTCAAAAAAGGGGACGAAACCCTTTTGAAGAACTATCGACCCATTTCCCTTCTAAGCCACGTCTATAAGCTGTTCTCAAGAGTGATCACGAACCGTCTTGCGCGGAGACTCGACGAATTCCAACCACCGGAACAGGCTGGGTTTCGGAGCGGATACGGCACCAAAGATCACATCCACACAGTGCGGCAGATTATACAGAAGACAGAAGAGTATAATCAGCCCCTGTGCCTAGCATTTGTGGATTATGAGAAAGCCTTTGACTCGGTTGAAATCTGGTCTGTTCTGGAGTCCCTGCAGCGATGCCAAGTCGATTGGCGATATATCCAGGTGATGAGATGTCTCTATGCTGCCGCTACTATGTCCGTCTAAGTACAGAATCAGCAAACAAGTCCTATACCATTGCATCGAGGAGTGAGACAAGGGGACGTCATCTCCCCGAAATTGTTCACAAATGCAATGGAGGATATGTTCAAGACGCTGAACTGGAAGAGACGTGGCATCAACATCAATGGCGAATACATTTCTCACCTGCGATTTGCTGACGACATCGTCATAATGGCAGAAACGCTGCAGGACCTACAACAGATGCTGAATGACCTGGCTGACTCTTCTAAATGCATCGGCCTATGGATGAACTTGGACAAAACCAAGGTCATGTTCAATGAACATGTTCTACCGGAACCGATTGCAATTCACGGTGCCGTCAAGCAAGTGATTAGGCGCCGGGGATCCCTTCGTAGCAAGTGATGAGTCGCCGGGGAACCCTTCGTAGTTAACGATGAGCCGCTATAGCAAATGGCGAGATGGAGGTCATGGCCTCCCCTAGGAAAAATTATTAGCTACGGCTATGAGCAATGCTGACTCTATGCTATACTCGTATAACTACTGTAACTCTTTAGCGACTGTTTAACCATTTAGTTCATACACCATTGTAGTTGTGCTCGCCAGTTCCATTACGTTTATTGGACAATTTCGTTTTAGGGTTGAATTGTTGATGAAACCCAGACCACTGTAATACTACTGGCTACATGTTATAATTGCATTAGGTACGATACAATGCGGCATTTAAACTGATGTCAACTGTTGTAACTGATGTAATGTGGCTTGTGGTCACTATTCCAGGACCGATCCCATTTGCATTATCAATAATAAACCAGTTACGTATATAAGTCCGGGTGCATAATTTCTTCCGGGCCTCCAGTTGCCTCCCGGCGGACTAGTGGCCTACCAATTTTATCTTACGGTCCCCGGCATAGTTACCAAATGAAAGCGCGGAATCGAAATGGATTGTAAATCTAAGTTTTCTATATATTTTACCTAAGAACAGCCAAACAAATTCTTTTACACTTGATAATGCAAAACTACGACTCACCTAATGGTACGGTTTTTCGTGAGGTCCATGCTCCCGTCATCCCTGTAGAAAGCTTGTGGAAATACGAGGGCGACACGTTGGATCGCTGCGAAACAGCACAATGCTGCTTTACGCCGGTTTTCTGTGAGGCCGTGGTATCACTCCGGTCAAGCTGGCAAATTCATGCCGAAGCGTGGCTCTCCCACGGCTTTATATTTTAGAATCTTACGTAGGTACATACATAAAAAAGTCCCCCGAAATTAATATTACCGCTTCAACACATGGTAAAACACATCCCTTACTAAACACCATACAAAAACTCTCCTAGCGTTATCACCAAAATCTGTAACGCCAGCAATAAAAGGGCCGTCCCATTCGATATTAATAGTAATAACTTATCAGGATCTCTGGCCTGCGAGGTGATTCCCATTAAAGGTCGTTCCAATAATGGCAATATGTTCTAAAGGGATAATAGACCTGACGCGAATGCGGGTTAGGGCTGGCCATTAGTGAATCACATGCCTATAAATATGTATTAATTTTCATAACGCAATCTGCTGAATCGAACGAATTATTTTATGTGTAGCAATATTTTTACATGTTACCGGATTACTTTAAAAATACGGACATCAGTGTAAACACCTTCAAGAGACTTATTAAGGCATGACTATTGAAAAATGTTTTTACCGTGTCAAGGATTTCCTACATCACTACTACTACACTACTTTTTTATATTATGGCCATACCCGAAGATAATTCGCTAATGTCAAGTAACTTATTAAGAATAAGTAGGTAGTCAACAGTCGAAGTCAGTCAAAGTCACAGTCACTCAATAAAACATCGGTGTTTTACGTTTTATCGACCTACGATTTGAGCGGATATCACTCTAGAAGCAATCGCAGGTTAAAACCTCTAGACTCTATTAGGTCCAAGCAAGTTGTCACGAGACGACGCACTCGACACACAATAGCAGTGTTAAAACGATGCAATCTAACGATTCTCATTATTAGGATCACTTTGCGGCACTTCACTGCATAAATAAACACCAAAATTCTATACTAAAAACCACTAGACACTAATTTAAAACCTTTGAATTGCATCAGCCCATGCGGCTTGTTCTAGCCCTACCCGCCAAATCCTTAAGACTATTTATTTTGATAAAATTTCGTTGAATAAGATTTCTAATTCTTAATGTTTTAAATGTAGAAATTATGATGTATTTGTATTGACATATTTTTATTATTTGTAATATTTAATGTAACTCGTTCTAATTTAATTTTGTTCACATAATATTATTTATAATTCACAATGTTTTAAATGTAGATACACCTGAAAAGGTAAATTTAGCTGGTGTTCTGTTAAAGCTAATGTAACTGTTAATTATGTACCTAAATTTATAACTACAGTAAAATTTCATTCATTCATTCATTCACGAACGAATGTAAGGCGCGTCGTCCACACGACAGTCGAGGCGGGCTAGAGTCGAAGCAAAGGCGAATAAGCGACGCATCGTGAATAAGCTTTCTTAAAAAAAAAGGCGTGTGCTCACAAACTGGAGTCGCGGCACGGTAGAGGTGAAGACGAGGCGGCGTCGAGGTGGCGGCGGCGTTCAAGTGTGTCCGAGCCACAACTCCACCGCCGTTTTGTCATTTCGTTCCGTGCGTATGAATGATTAAAATGACATGACAGAATAGCCGCCCGCCCTGCACTCTACGTAGAGTCCAAACCTTAAACACGCCTCGACTCCAAGTCACCCCCGTCGACCGTCTCGTGGGCGACGCGCTTAAGGTAGCAAGTCTTTCGGTCTGCTATAGGTTGCATTGCACAGTCGAGTGTGCGAAGGAATTGCATGACCTGATTCCGCCGCAGCTCCTTTTCATTATCGGGAAAAGACGCAGGTCACCCTTATGTATGTCGTTGAAATGTTAACAATTGATTGTTTTAAACTTTCATGGATACTAACATTAGAATAAAGTTATTTACGGAATTTCTACCATGTACCTTATTAAATAAAAAGGTGCTCAACAATAAGGAACATGGTAGAAATCCCGAAAATAACTATTCTAATGCCAACTATTTGTAAACGCTTCGAATGTGTTTTTTTTTACTTTGTCTACACTGTATCGCTGCCCTAATTCAACAGTTAGAAATCTTGAAAGTTCTCGAAAAATATGACTAGTTTTTTAAATTGTTAAATTTTACAGATATGTTGAAAAACAACTATAATATATTATGGGATTAAGTTACATTTTCAAGATGTCTTCTTTGAAATTCGGGCAGACCCTTAAAAATCATTTTTTATACTACACATTCACACGAGTGGTCCAATAAGATAATTTAACGACCCGTTTGGAACAGTGGTAGTGAACGCTGCCTTCGGGCCAAAGGTTGCGGGTTCGGTCCCCGCACAGTTCAAACATTTGTGTGCATGAACATGTCTGTTTATATTGGTCTAGGTGTTTTCTATGTATTATACGTATGTATTTACAAAAGAAAAGTATTATATGTATATATTTGTAATCCCACTGTTGATTCTGATATCCGAAACACAGGTGCTTGAGCTACCTATCTCGGACTCAGATGAATGTATGTGATGTTGTGAAATATTTAGTATTATTATTTTTAATAAGAAATCATCTTTTGAGGTCCAGAACCTTTACCGCCTTATTACAAAATGCGATCTCAAGTTATTACCGAACATGCCATCTCGTTCCACCACGCAATGTTAAAAGAGCTAGCATAAGTTTAGTGCCAGAACTTATTCTCAAATAGCATAGCATAATAAGGGGGTTAAAATTGAAGTCTTTATCGGAACCCTAAAAAATTTTAGTCTTTTGTCCTTATCGGCACGACTAATTAATTCTCCCAATTAATAGCGCCAACCCTAAACCCACTGACCTTTCTGCGGTGCCTTCCCCTCCAACAGTAATAAGGATTTAGCTTTCGGATTCGCAATTAAGGGTGAAACTTTTAATAACCGGGAACAATTTTATAGGAGCGGAGGATCTTATTTGATTTATGGTTGCCCTAAGGGAGCTTTGATTGGACGGCTTACAACTTTGAGGTTTCTAAGATAGGTAACTATTGGGGTTGTAATAGCACTTACTTGTAAGTTGGGGGATGATTTGATTTCATTACTGTAAAGATTATCAGCTTAAGGAAGAAGAGCATCCTCTTTATTGTCTCTTTACCGTCTCTGTATTGAATTACTACTGCTTTTTTGTATCCTCGCTCTTTTTGTTATCTTTGATTATTTTTCACATTCTTTGTTATCTGTTACATTCAAAATTGATTTCGCCAGTCACTCAAGGTCCAAACTGAAAACCAGCGCGGCAGCGGCTGCAAACCGCTGCAGCACATGCTGAACTTGGACCTTGTTGACCACTTCACTTTGTTCCTTTTCTTCTTCCTTGGTCACTAGTTTATATATTCATCGTCATCGTCATCGTCGGCCCATTTAAGTCCCCACTGCTGGGGCACGGGCCTCCCTCAATCACATGAGGGGTAATTGCCATACTCACCACGCTTGGCAGACGGGTTGGCGAGGGTTTTGATATAAATGCAGAGTTTTCCTTCTCTGGGTGCTGATGATCATACCAGCAGCTTTACCTTAGTCGCCTTTTACGACACCTCGGTAAGAGTGAGGGTGGCCTATTCTACTCTGCCGGGGACCACACGGCTCCGGTCGAGTTTATATATTAACTTATTTTATTTGTTTTTGTTTAAATATTTTTTCCTATGAACTTATTACTGTGCAATTTCCTGTGCATAAGCATAAGCTTATGTTATGTGTCCTGTCTATGTAAATCTTTTATGTGGTCAATAAGTGTTTACTTACTTACTTACTTATTGTAGTCGCAAAAGAATGCTACAGTGAAAAAGTTATACATTTTTCAACGTGTGCGAAAAAATAATCGGATAGATTTTTCATAATCCCAACCGCACTGGAACGTATCGGCTTCCTTGTACCCCGTAGGCACATGGGAGGATCTAGAGGTAGCGTAGGCCCTCGTCGAAGAATGCGCCTGTTCACAACCACAATAATGTGCGCACACGCCGCGCCGCCAATGCACCCACGGCTCGGGCACTCACACTGCTCAATGACTTGCTAACGCATTTTCCTGACATGGACGTCCATAATGATAATTTTGGGATTATTTATAAAACGTGTTGTTTAGCTAATTTTAACAGTGGAAGAGCCACGCTTCGGCATGAATGGGCCGGCTCGACCGGAGTAATACCACGTCCTCACAGAAAACCGGCGTGTTTCGCTGCGTAAGTGAGGGTACCGGAGGCCCAATCCAGGGGAAGGGGGGTTAAAAGGTAAGCAGCGCACTTGTGACACCACTGGTGTTGCAGGCGTCCATGGGTGGCGGTAATCGCTTACCATCAGGTGATCCGTCTGCTCGTCTGCCACCTATATCATAAAAAAAAAACTTTTTTAAGTAAAAAATTATACTTATTTTCACTGTAAAATTCCAAGTTTTCTGTTCTTAAATAAATAAATAATAATATCTCTAAAGTCTGAACTGAAAGTACAGTCTGAGTACATAGAAAGATTTTTTATGTGATAGGTGGCAGACAAGCAAACGGATCACCTAGATGGTAAGCAATTGCCGTCGCCCATGGATCCCCGCGACACCAGTGGAGTCACAAGTGCGCTGCCATCCTTTAAACCCCCTTTTCCCCGGACTGGGCCTTCGGTACCCTCATTTAGGCAGCGAAACACTGCACAGTGCTGCTTCACGCCGGTTTTCTGTGAGGCCGTGGTATCACTCCGCTCGAGCCGGCCCATTCATGCCGAAACTTAGCACTCAGACTTTTGACTGTGGGAGTGCTACGATTCGGCATATGAAGATATACCGGAAAGTGTGGGGACAGCAGTTTGATTTTTTACTCCTACTAAAAATAATTTTATCATCTGAAGATTTTATAATGTAGGTAAGCTGTAACATTAAAGATTACCTACTATGGTATGGTACTATTCTACGAATGGTTGTCTAATTTAACGCACATAGATAGAAAATCCTAATAACTATACCACACCAGGAGATAACAATTTAAGTATTATTTTTGAGACTCCTACTAATTGGCAGAATTTAGCTACAGTTTTACTAAAAATTATGTATTTTTGAAATTTAATACACTTTTTTATTCTTCCAACACGTCGCCTCCCCTCTATTTTTAACCGACTTCAAAAAAAAGAGGTTCTCAATTCGACATGTTCAAATATATTTTTTTTTATGTTTGTTCGCCAAACTTACTTACTAAGATAATTCTTTTTTAGTTGGAAAGTAAGTAGTCCCGGATTGGTACCATGATCAGGATATCAGCCAAAAAATGACAACCCCCAAATTTTAAAGGCACACGTAATGTTTTTGTATCTTTTTTCAAAACTGCTACAGTGCTTACGACTGATTGTATTAATTTTGTGGCTCTGCTGATGATGGAAGGTCAACTCCTTAACGGTAAGGAGTTAAAGGATAACTCTTTCAATACTGTACTCACAATTATTTTGTTAGTTTTACATTAGGTGGGGGAAGAGGGGTTTGGGGGGCTGCTAAAAAAATGAGAACCCTCAAATTTTAAAAAGGTCCTTTAGTGTCTCATTATTATTCCAAAAAAAATTTTCTGCGAAAAAAAACCGTCTTCAAATACCACGAACTAAAAAGTTTAAAATAATATTTTTATCACTTTATACACTTCAAACACCATTGTAAAACAGTACACTCGAAAAAAGGTTTTACCGAAGTCCACGCCAAATACTTTGTAATTTAATACAACAATCATTTATTCAATAGAAATTAGGCGCCGACTTCGGCGCTTTAAACTAAAAAGTTTAAAATAATAAAAATATAATTTTAAACCTTTTAGTTTGTGGTACTTGAGGGCGGTTTTTTTCGCAGAAAAATTTTACACATCATGATGAGTTGAAGTAACTTGTACCTCTCATGCTTAAGTACGTGACCTAGATATCGGTGGCTGCGCAATATTAGGGAGTGGACTGGCATGGCATCTGTGGAACGGCTGTTTTGTCTCGCAATGAACAGAGACGATTTTGGAAAGCTGACGGCCAACCTTCAGAACTGAAGAGGCACACAAAGAAGAAGAAGAATACACTTTTTAAGGTACCTGCCTTAATTATGAAAGTACAACATGATGAAATAATTGACCTTTCATTGACATCATCAGCCTATCGCAGTCCACTGCTGGACGTAGGCCTCTCCAATTGTTCGCCACCGTGATCTATCCATGGCTTCTCGCATCCAGCTCTTGCCAGCCATCCTGTGCAGATCGTCCCTCCACCTAGCCAGAAGGCGCCCTACATTACGTTTGCCAAGACGCGGTCTCCACTCTAGAACTCGTTTACCCCATCGGCTTGTCGGTTCTGCGGCTAATATGGCCAGCCCACTGCCACTTAAGCTTGCTAATCCGGTGAGCAATGTCGATGACAACAAACACTAATTTGTTATGAATGATAGATATAATATTGAATTTCTTAGGAATTTCAATATCCAAGTACCTAAATATTATAACACTAAACAAGTTTGCAAAAGAAAAATCAATTTAATCAAACAAAATCAAGTGGGAGAGCCACGCTTCGGCATGAATGGGCTCGACAGGTATACCACGTCCTCACAGTAAACCGGCGTGAAGCAGTACATGCGCTGTGTTTCGCTGCGTAAGTGAGGGTATCGGAGGCCCAATCCAGGGGAAGGGGGGTTAAAAGGAAAGCAGCGCACTTGTGACACCACTGGTGTTGCAGGTGTCCATCGGCGGCGGTAATCGCTTGCCATCAATAAGGTGATCCGTCGACTCGTCTGTCTGTCATAAAAAAATGCACAAGACGTTAACAAAAATCTCTAGCAAACATTAAAATTTAATCTCCCAACGCTTGTTAACTCAAAATAACATCAAGAGCTCTTAAAGCATTTACTAGCATAATTAAAAATTGAGTCTCGTCTTTATGAGTTTCTTGCGGGTTGTGTAATAGTTAAATTATTCAGAACCCCTGTAATATGATAAGATAGCGAAGTTTGCGTCTCAGCTGTATTGAAATTAAAATTAAGCTTTGAACTAATACCCGGGTAGAGTGTGGAGTCACGCCTCTAACTGGGGACAGTACCGTCTTAGTATAAAGGGCCCGGAGGCAAGGCCCACGACACACGATGCCCACAAAGCACGAGCCCCAGAAGAAAGCAACATAGTCACATCTATTAGCAATAAAGTATCGTATTTGCTATATATTGGGGGCCGGATGCAATGCCGTCGATTTAATATATCGCAGACAATAGGGGCTTAAGCACGCCTCTTAACAATAAAGTATCACCTTTGCTATAAATTGGGGCCCGGATGCAATGCTCACAATGCAACGAGCCCCAGACGAAAGGTCACTCCTCTTAACTATACTTTAGTATCGATTTTGCTCAATACTCAATTCTGTATTGCTTCCATAATACACCGTTACTTTGTATCGTTTACATCCCGAAATCTCATAATAGGTATCATGAATAAAGTCAATTTAGTATGTTAGATCAACAAAATAAGTGAAAAAAAATCTGCTGTCCCATATGTTCTTGCCGGACGGATATTCTATTTGTATGCAACAGCTGATTTTCATTTCGCTTATTTTGTATTTAAGTATATTTTTGTGTTCCTCTGTTGTCTGATATCTGTAACACAAGTGCTTAAGCTACTTAGTACGGAATCAGGTCAACGTATGAGATGTTGTAAGAATTATTATTATTATTATAAACTACAAAAAATAACGTAGCAACCACTACTTATAGACCCTGTTAAGTTGACGGGTAGGGCACACTAGTGACGCCAGTCGATTTTAATTTTTAGCTACTAAACCGGATCTCTTTTAAACAATTTTCGGTGTTACAATCTCTCGCCAAACACCTATACTATTTATTTAATATTTATAGTTAACTGTTTGGTCTGCTTTTGCACTCGAATTTTGGATTACCGCCAAATGTGGCCGCTTTTGGCGTGAATCAATTTTTCGCGAACAATAACGGACCCAACATTTGTGCATGGTTATTTAATAAATAGTATAAGTGTTTGCCGAGAGATTAGTAACTCCGAAATTGTTTAAAATAGATTCAGTTTAGTAGCTAAAAATTAAAATCGATTGGCGTCGCTAGTGTGCCCTACCCGTCACCTTAAAGCACTGCATATGTGAGGGAACAGCATTTCATTATTTAAAAAAAACATTTATATTTATATTTCTTTTTAGGCTGTATGGTGTACATAATGTTAACTGTAATAAATAACTACGCCATAAATTGGGGCCCGGATGCAAGATCCTCGATGCAACGAGTTTGACCACTGCGCTGGCGTTCTTTTTAGTGACGCAAATCATATAAGTTGGTAGATATTATGTGTCTATGGTCCAATCTGCCTTTGCGACGGACCTGGCTAGGATAGTCTCTCTTTGAAGATTTTGAGGATTTTCTTCGACGCCCTTTAGAACCTTGAGCTTCGATTTATGTACTTAAACAACTTGTGTTTGAGAGTCGATAACCTTTTTCAATAGATTGTGCAAATATTTGGATAAGTTAAGTGTGTTCTGTCTCCCTCCTTTGATTTGCATCCTTTTTCCTCACTACTGAGGATCGTGGCCTATTTGATAAATCATGTCTTAGACCAAATTGCACTATTTTTCACAATGTTCAGTTACGTTAGAGTCAGTGTTTGAGTAAATCTGATCTGTACATCGCATTGGCCGTGTGGTCCCTGCAGAGTAGGATAGGCCACCCTTACTCTTACCGAGGTGTCGTAAAAGGCGACTAAGGTAAAGCTACTGGCATGATCATCAGCACCCAGAGAAGGAAAACTCTGCATTTATATCAAAACCCTCGCCAACCCCTCTGCCAAGCGTGGTGAGTATGGCAATTGCCCCTCATGTGATTGAGGGAGGCCCGTGCCCCAGCAGTGGGGACATAAATGGGCTGAAGATGATGTACATCGCATAGGGCTGTCTTCTTGGTCTCTCAAGTACACTGGCCTTGGCCTTTTTAGCTCGAAAATTCATTGCAGACTAATGGTGGAGAAATGGTGTTCTATGCCATGTTCGGAGTATAGGCGAGCCAATGTAATTGTATATGTAGTAGGAGAAAAAAGTATTTAATTTCTTATCTATTTATAAATTATTAATTTCAAAAGTCATAGAACAAATGTTTTTCAGAATGGTTGGTAAAAACACGTAGTTAAAGGGATGTAAGGGATGTTCACAGATACGATTACATACACCCTGTATTTTCTTCTCTACCAAGTTTTTTCTTCCTGTACTAATATTAAAAATACATCAAGCTAATGAGTTCCTTCTTCTTTGAGGTCAAGGCGAGAATGTTTAGAACTGGGCCTTTTTAAATTACCATGCTTTGTAAACTTCCTGACTACCTATGCAAAGCAGCTCGATGAAATTCGTGGGAGAAAAATAATAGATAGATACATATACTTTATTGCACAAAATACATAACTTAAGTACTAGGCATTACAACATTCATTACGGCATTATAATCAAATTCTTAAGTAAATAACGCACTTAAGGTTACGGGTAGGGCACAGTAGCGACGCCAATTGATTTAAATTGCAAAAATTGCTTTAAAAACCTAAGCGGTTATTCCATACAAATCTGACGTTATAACATAGATATATCCACGGATAAAGATTAGTTGAATCGTCCCTAAGACCCGATTCGACTAATATATTTCCGACACCAAATCTATGGTATAGCGCTGTCGTTCTATACAAATTTGACGTTATACCATAGTTTTGTCCACGGATTAAGATTGGTCGAATTGGCCTTAATACAATGAAGCAAAGTATACCTAAGGACTAAATTTGAGCCATATCAAAAGACTTTTGAATTGATGTCGTTTTGTCCGCATTTTGTACCGGAGCGATGGTAGCTCAGTGGATAAGAACGCTCCTTCCATGTGGTTCGAATCCAAGATACACTTTTAGATTAAAAAAAAACTGTGTATTTTACAACAAGCCCGGCGGTGTGGGAAAACATCAGGAGAAAACCTTCACGTTTCGGATCATTTCTGAATCGTGTAGCCATGATTCATCTGGTTTGATTCGCGAAGGTCGCAAACCTTTAATAGGGACTCTTGTGACGTCATCACTCGGCATGAAAAATTAATAACACGAAACGAAATTTGTTCACGTTGATTAAAAAAAAAGGTAATCCAAAAAATCATCAACCATTGACAGTTACAGTATGTAAGTAACTTAGTCGCCTAAACTTTTTTTATTGTACAGTCAACTCCAAAAATATGTATACACTTTAGGACCTTGTCACAATACTTACCTATAAGAAAGTAGAGGTTCATTTTCTTATATTATATATTGTGACAACGTCCTAAAGTGTATACATATTTTTGGAGTTGACTGTACATATAGCACCGACCATCACAATACGTCGTTCAGCCTCAGGACTAGGTACGTCACTTCCGGCATATTAATTAATATTAAAAATATAATATATATTTCCATAAAAACACACATTTCATGAAAACTAAAAAATATGGGTCATCTTTTTTTTCTTTAAAAATAAATAAATAAAATAAAAATAGTTTTATTGCTCAATATAAATAGATTACACCTGTTAAGTCTCCCCGGTAAGTAATGCAATACTTGTGTTGGGGATGACTTGCTCTTACCCATGATTTTATAATGATAAAAATGGTATTTTTGTCGTGTTGTCCATTATACCGAGGATAAAGATCGTTTTGTCCGCATATCCCTCACGGCAAGCGCTAAAGGTTTTGTCCGCATATCCCTCACGGCAAGCGCGAAAGGTTTTGTCCGCATATCCCTCACGGCAAGCGCGAAAGGTTTTGTCCGCATATCACTCACGGCAAGCGCTAAAGGTAAATTCATTGCTAAATTGTTTCAACTTCAAGAATTCTAAATAGTTCGGTACAGAAACAGCTGCATCATATTATTAATTCTAAATCCTGGTAATTACTTAAGACTACCCAAGTAAATACCTACTTTCTGTTCTATACTCGTACCGCCTACGGCTTTAGTTACTCAATTATTGTACCAACAAAGAGAAATTAATTGTTCAAGCAAGAAGGTAATTTCTTAGCTATTTTCTTAAAAGCTATTATTATCTTAGCTGCGGTAAATGATTTTCTTGGGGTGGGTAAAATAGGTTTGGAAATCTTTCGCGTAACAACGTATTCTTAGTAAAACCTAACCAAATGGTACATAGAAAAGGACGATAAAAGATGAAGAAATTGTGTAAGTAAAAATCTACGATTCGCTTACCAATTTTTACCAGTATTTGTGATAACATATTATGAATGTTGTTGTTGAATATTATATACGTATGTCATGAAAATTAAATGAGGTTGATCTCGATTCCACTTACATGGAATTCGGTTTGCCAAAAAATATATACACCATTGATATTGACAAACTCAAACTAGTTCCACGACCCGTTTGGATCAGTGGTAGTGAACGCTGCCGCTTGTGAAAGGGTTGAGGGTTCGATCCCCGTACAGTGCAAACATTTGTGTGCATGAACATTTCTGTTTGTATTGGTATGGGTGTTTTGTATGTAATATAAGTACATATTTACAAAAGAAAAGTATTATGTATATATTTGTGATTCCGCTGTTAGTTCTGGCTTCTGATATCCGTAATTAACCAAGACGGGAATTAACACGATTTTTATTATGTGATACAATAAATAAATATAAATATTTTCACAGCATCACATACATTGATCTGACTTCGAGATAGGTAGCTCAAGCACCTGTGTTACGAATATCAGAATCAACAGTGGGATTACAAATATATACATATAATATACTTTTCTTTTGTAAATACATACTTAAAATACATAGCAAACACCCAGACCAATACAAACAAACATGTTCATGCACACAAATGTTTGTACTGTGCGGGGATCGAACCCGCAACCCTTGTATCAGAGGTAGCGTTCACTACCACTGTTCCAATCGGGTCGTCAAACAACAACTTTGTGTACTCACATATTTTGCTCGACGTTTCGGCTACGTTACAGCAGCCGTGGTCACGAGCTGACTACTGGCGGTGCACGGCGTCGTCTGCTGGGGCCGGGCTGTGAATCTTCGTTCACCCTTACATTTTTCGATATTAGTGAGTACACAATGTTGTATCACATAATAAATATCGTGTTAATTCCCGTCTTGATTAAATATAGTTATAATGCAACGCGAAAATCTAAAAAACTATTCTGATATCCGTAACACAGGTGCTTGAGCTACCCATCTTGGGATCAGATCAATGTATGTGATGTTGTGAAATTTTTATTATTGTTTATTAATTCACGATCCATTTCATCTTAGCATGAAATTCCATGTTACGTCCAAAGCTGTCGCTTCGGAGCCCGGGGTACACTTGGACCAATATTCAGGCTTCGAGAACTCTGGTAATTACAATGAAGCGACTGCTGTCTAACCTTCGCAACCCTTAGACAGGGAAACCAAGCCAAGTGGATTAGGGTTACACGTTCACAATCAATAAGTAACTCAAATATTGTACGTATCCATATTTTGATAAACTATCCGAGACGTGCAGGTTTCCTCACGATGTTTTCCCTTACTGCCGAGGTAAGGGTAGAAATATGCACATATTTTTGAAAAATCCAGGGTGCATGTTGGGATTTAAACCAGGACTCTCAGTATGGAAGGCGCGTTCATAATCACTGAGCTCAAACTATACTCCTTTCATGTATCAATACGGGGATTAACACGTATTTATTATATGAAACAACATTGTGTACTCACATATTTGGCTCGACGTTTCGGCTACGTTACAGCAGCCGTGGTCACGAGTTGAGTCCGCTCGTGACCACGGCTGCTGTAACGTAGCCGAAACGTCGAGCCATATATGTGAATATACAATGTTGTTTCACACAATAAATATCGTGTTAATCCCCGTATTGATACATTATACTTATAATGCAACGCGAAAATCTAAAAAAAACTATTATACTCCTTTCGTTTTAGCATGATATGGGTGACAGATGTCCAAACCTATTATACATTTTTCACGTTTAGTCTCTTTCTAACATGTGACTTACGTATAACTCTGTCCTGCTGTCACCGATATCATAATAAATCGAAAGGAATTAGTCTAAATGTAACGTGCTAATGAGCTAGGCAACAGGAAATTTACAAGCTGAAAAACAGCATCAAATAAACAAAAGAAAGCATCGGCTAGCGCGTTAATCATCAATTAATTCAATTCGGGTTGGATGGGGTGACATTATTTTTTACCCCGGCCAGACATTAGCGACAATCCCACTTAAGCCTAATGAACAACTTCATTAATTTTAGTCCTCTCCCGATGTCACGGACGGTGTAGGCGCGAGTCTTCACTGACAGCGGATTACCTACTATCAAATGTCATTTACCCGAAGGTTGTCTGGTAGAAATCGCTTTCAGCGATAAGACCGCCGAAATTGTACACAAAATTTCTGTAATGCCTAGTACTTAAGTTGTGTATTTTGTGCAATAAAGTATATCTATCTATCTATCTATTTACCTATCTAAAGTCCTTGCCACGAAAGAAAGAAGGTTAAAGGCACACTAGCAACGCCAATTGATTTAATTTGTTAGCAACTAAACCGGATATCTTTTTTACAATTTCGAATCTGCAGCCCTTTCGGAAAACCCATATAGTATTTATATAATACTTATACTTACCTTTTGGGTCTGCTTTTGTACTCGAAATTTGAATTACAGCCAAAAACGGCCACGTATGGCGTTAATCCCAATTTCGAGAGCAAAAACAGATCAAAAATAGTGCACAATTATTAAATGCCACGTACAGGAAGGTGCAGCCGTGGCAGGCCTCCTACAAGGTGGACCGACGATCTGGTGAAGATCGCGGGAATCCATTGGATGCGGGAGGGACAGGACCGATCTGAGTGGAGAACATTGGGGGAGGCCTATGTCCAGCAGTGGACGTCTATTGGCTGAAATGATGATGATGATGAGTATAAATGTTTGCTTAGAGACTCCTGCTCCGAAATTGTTCAAAATAGATCCAGTTTATTGGCTAACAAATTAAATCGATTGGTGTCGGTAGTCAGGGGTACCAGTCGCCTTAAAAGCTCGCTCCTGTCGCCATTAACATTCAAATTTGATCTTTATGATCACAATGAATGACGCAAGGAATCTAGGATCAAGGAAACTTTTAGTTTCGCGTTTTACTGTTGGACTTCTTTCGTGCCGTGGACTTTAATTATTTATTTATTTATTTAATATAATTACACGGGTAGAACCCAATTACATAATTATATAATTACTTAATAGTTTTTCTTTTTACAAGCAAATATCATATCAATTTGATTTAACAGGAGCTTAACATTATCTTCAAATAAATCAAATTCTGGATATAGTGCCAAGAGCGCGTTAAGCGTATAATGCATGCGACACAGCGGCGACTGCGCACGCGCCTCCGTGCGACACGGCGGCGGCGCGAACAGTCGATGACTGCGATTATAACTCATAAAATGTTACTCAGTAACACTTATGGTAAAAATGAGGAGGGGAATATGTTAGAATATTGGTAATATTCGACATTTTACTAAAGTACCATGGTACATGACCGATTTTGTATAAGAAGTTATTTAATGCACTTTTTCATAAATTTTCATAATAAATAAAATAAAAATTGCTTAAAATACATATGTAGTTGGTAGGAGAGGTGGCTAAAAGGATGTTACTCAATACTCAATAGATAGATAATTGTACTTGCATTTCACAGTGTAATTATAAGATCTTAAATAGCCCATATAGTTAGTGTTGTAGAATAATCGACAATCGATGAATCGCTTATTATCACCCTTACTAATCCAATAATCGATTGTAAATGTGAAATCGATTCTCATTTTTGGTTATTTGATTATACGGCAACACTATAGATCACTATTTATTGATACACCCTGAAGAGAACGAGAAGGCCGAACAAGCTAGCAGATCACGTCCGTCACACTGATTGGTTTTAGTGTCGCGTGGACCGCATGCTGATGACTATCATGTGGATAAAACTTCCTATAGTCCATTCAGTATCTGAAGGTGAATAGGACAGTTCAAACGTTTCGTACCATACATCGATCTTTCTACAAATAAAAAAATTAAGTTGTAAAAATCATTAACGTTTTTATGTTCTTATTCTTCCAAAACAATTCATTTTTCTCAATATATCTAAACAAGAACTTAAAAAAGTTATTATCAATAAAATTAATAAAATTAAAGCATAATGAGCTAATAGGAATGGACAACATTTCATATTTTTAACATGTCCATATTGTTTTTTTATATGAAAGTAGACATAAAATGAACAGACCCATATTTTTTCTTTTTTCAAAATTTGTCCATTTTCATGCATAAAATAATTATTGAAATTCTTTTTATTCTAAATAGACGTAAGCGCCAAATGACGTCATCGGACGGCTGAATACAGCGATTTTCCTTTGCTTATCATTGTTTTAATAATTAAAAGGTACTACTGTCAAAGGTAAATAACACTAGTGTCAACATTGTCAACGTCATTCATACATCAACGTTGACAAGTTGCTTTTTTTTTTTGACAGTTACATGTCATGAGTTTGGCATTACGTAAATTTAAAACTATAATGTGCTAAGCAAAGAAATATTTTACATTCTGCCGTCTGATGACGTCATCTTACGTTTTTTAGTTTTTAATTTTTTTCTCAGTAAATAAGCAATATAAAAAATGAATAAATATATATTCGAGCAGCGGAAAAGTAAACAAAGAATTGGTATTTTTTGTTTCAGAGCTTAGCAATTTTGAAATGTTGTCCATTCTCGCTCTAAGGATTGACGCAAACAATCGCAATAAATCAGTAATCTGTATGGCGGCCATCTTACCATCGAACCACGATTATTTTCTTGTGCAAAATATGTCCGCATAGATTTCATTAGGGACAAGAACTAGTAATTTCTTTTGGTGACGAAGGTAGTTCCGACACGTCAAGCGAGTGTTGTTATTTTCCAGATAAATAAGATGCACATTATTTAATTATTTGATTTACGAGTGCGTGTGTTCCACTCAGAACATTTAGAATTGTATTCCATATCCAAATAGTTCAAATGCATAGATGAAATGTCGATTAAAATTAAAAATCAAACAAATAAAGAATCGATTAGATATCTAAAGAAAATATCCTCGATTCTTAAAAATATCGGTTAGGTTTAAAAGGAGCGTCTCACTTTTAATATCAAAATAAAACTCTCCTATTCACCTTCAGATACTGAATGGACTGTATTTATATGAGTCAGTGAAAATATACCCTCTTTAGCTGTATATGAGTGAAGCCCCGGCCTCTTAGGGGCCGGCTGTAACCCCTAAACAAACTTCTGTAGGCGATTAGCGGAAGACTCGCGAACGAGATTAAATTTCTTTATTTTTTACTCCCCTATTCGCTCTTTTATTGCTGAGGATTCTAATTTATTTGAGTAGGCATTATTAAATTTGACAGCTATTTCTGGACGTCTATTTAAATATACAAAGTCAGGGCCGGTTTAAGCAGTATTGACACAAAAGCCGAAAAAACCTGTAAGCTCCCTTTGTTCGTATTTTCTATGTAGGTAAGTATTTAAGGTATTTATCTTTCCTGTCCCATAGTCTTGGGATGTCCTGTAGGTATAGGCTAACGCTTGACCACAATCGCTCCTGATGGATAGCGGCGATAAGTTCTGGGATAATACGCGTTCGCCTAGAAGATGCCTGTTCAATATTACGCAAAAGATGTCTTGATTAGACGCGTGTAACTCTTTACTGAAACGACTCAGCCAAATGATACACTGTTCCGAATTTCTAATGTTTGCTCCGAATGTATCATTTGATTCAAATGGATCTCGAGTTCGAGTGAACCGAATGATTTGAATGAGCTGGATGATCCGAATGATCCGAATGAGCTGGATGATCCGAATGATCCAAATGAGCGGAATGATCCGAATGATCCAAATGATCAGAATGAGCCGAATAATCCGAATGAGCGGAATGAATCACGGATCTATCTGAGAGTCGATGTTCCAAATGAAGCGTTTCAGTGTTCCACGTCTCTGCACTGATTCAGATGCAAATCTTTCGAAAGATACGTATCTTTTTTTGCCAGGTCTAGTCTAGATTATATCTAGTAGTCAAGAAAAACAGACCTCGGCAGAGAATATACTTCTTATAAAGAGGTAAACCTAGAGGAAGCAGCAACGCTTATAAGTACTTCGAAAACACGAAACGCTTGCGCGATGTAATCGATATCTAGCGCCATCTATTGGTATAAAGTGAAACTAATGTTCCGAAACGAAGTGAAAAACAAAACGTCACAAAGTGGCTTTCCTAGAAAAAGATGGCGTATCGTGGACAACTGTAATCAAGGACGAACAGGCTTGGCCACGGACAATCATTTGATCGAGGGATCTGGGAAGACATTCGCTCAGCAGTGGCAATATCTATACTATTTCTAAAGAGGTTAATCATTCAGAAATCTAAATCTTGCCGCGAAAACACGAAATGCGCGGGGTGCGAATACCTAGCGCCATCTATTGGCATAAAGTAGAACTAAGGGCGGGCCACTAGTATAGTATAAAAAGATAAACATAACATCTTCATACATGTATTGAGAATCCGGCCCTGTCCTAGTTAGTCGCAACGTCACAGTGATAATGGCGCTTATAATGCCCCCAGGGCTTTCTTTACGATGCGATTTTTCGTTCCTTTTCATTTACATAATATACTTTGAGGATGTCTACCTTTTGTGAGGAACGTTTGCGTAGCGTCCTTTTAGGGGCCCCAACCGTAGAAGGAGAATACGAAACCTTCATAGAAGCACTTTGTTATCCATCTGTCTGTCAATTTATGATGACCTTATTTCTCAGAGACAGGTTAGATCTGTACTCACAACGCAAGCAGTGCTTGACGCGGGTTGCCTGGCATCACACGAACTTCAGCAGGAATGGGCAATTTTAGCGAAACGTGGCTCTCCCATGGTTTGGGAAGAAGAAAAAGCTTGCAAAACTGATGCGCAATAATGTTATGGTAGTCGCTGAAAACCAGCGTCGGGGTTGGTCTCTTGGATCAGCACCGACTAATGCTGAGCGGCCGCCTCTTTGGAGCATACAGGGATAATGTTTTCCTACTTTTCGTTAATGATTTATGTCTAGGTTATGTTTCTAATTAAGTTTTCTTGTTTTGTATTGTGCCAAATAAAGTTTTCATTCATTCATCCATTCAGAACTGTTATGAACTTGCAGTAATGTTGAATTGGATGTCTTCGATCATAATCATGGCAAGTTTCGGCGTCAAGTAATGAATGTGCTAGGATCGTCGCTTCGCGGCGATGCGCAGAGTAATGTTGAGCATGCTGTGGAAGTGAATACTGCGATTTCTAATCTTTAATTGTACTTTATATATATTTATATATATTTTAATATTTTGCATTTTAAGTTAATTTATTGCTAAACTTTGAATTAACTGTTATTTTTACTGTGACAGAACAATGTTGGCATGTAGTGCGTATGCAAATTGGTTGTCAATCTAGTTATCGTACCTAACCTTATACCTTTTATATACTAACATATTATGATTGTCAACTGTAGTGTATGCCTTATTATAAATAAATAAGAACAAATACATTTCAATATTTAAATTTTTTCTGTGACGAATGATTTTCACACTTTATAAAAGGAGGAGTTTCTATGTTCGACTGTATGAATGTTTTTTTATTATTTTTGCATGTCTACTGATTTATCCGCCAATTATTGGCCGATTTGCAAAATTCTACAGTGGGAGAGCCACGCTTCGGCATGAATGGGCCGGCTCGACCGGAGTAATACCACGTCCTCACAGAAAACCGGCCTGAAGCAGTGCATCCGCTGTGTTTCGCTGCGTGAGTGAGGGTACCGGAGGCTCATTCAAGGGGAAGGAGGGGTCAAAAGGTAAGCAGCGCACTTGTGACACGACTGGTGTTGCAGGTGTCCATGGGGGGCGGTAATCGCTAACCATCAGGTGATTCATCAGCTCGTCTGCCACCTTATAAGTATCATAAAAAAAAAAAAATTATGTATGTCGTCAGCATCCAAAGTAGCTAAACACTTTAGTACCATGTCAAAGTAGCATTTCTTAAGCACCCCTTAGAAATATAATAGGCAGAACAGTTACTTTGACGTGATACTAAAGGATTTAGCAATTTTTATGCTGCACGTACCTTCCAGTTGGTATGCGAATTCTGTACGTGAATCAAAACTCGCGCTTGTCCCTTTTTTTGTTTTAATTACATAGGTAAGGATTTGATGATAAATTACTTGTGCTTTATAATTCGATGGTGCTTTTTTCTGCGATGGAGGGGCGAAGTTTCGGACAAAAGGAAGTGTTCCCTTTTTGTCGTTACAAGTGCTTCATTTCCTTTGGGCATTAAGAGATTACTTTTGTAATGGTATTGCAAGAAAGTACTGAACACTCCTTAGAGTGTGTTTGAGTCTGAATGTATTTTCAACTGAGAAACTCCCCTCATTCTCCAGATAAAAAGTTTCCGTCGTACCTTGTGTATTAAAACCGAATCTGAATTAGAGGTTAATACCAGTACAGTGGTTTGATAAAGAAAAGGCCTGCCTATACCCAGCAGTTGGAGGATGTAGGCTGACATGATGATGTAGGTATGATCATCATCATCATCATCATCAGCCCATTTAAGTCCCCACTGCTGGGGCACGGGCCTCCCTCAGTCACGTGAGGGGTAATTGCCATACTCACCACGCTTGGCAGACGGGTTGGCGAGGGTTTTGATATAAATGCAGAGTTTTCCTTCTCTGGGTGCTGATGATGATGCCAGCAGCTTTACCTTAGTCGCCTTTTACGACACCTCGGTAAGAGTGAGGGTGGCCTATTCTACTCTGCCGGGGACCACACGGCTAGTAGGTAGGTATGATCACCATACCCTAAAGCTAGGATTTAACCATACCACTACTCATGCTTGCCGAAACAACCCCTGCGACACGATGGACTGACCATTTGGGAAAGATGACTGGAACGTTGGTTTCAGACTGCTCAGGGCCAGGTAGGTTAGGTAATATAAGGCTCTTTCGGAGAGGCATATATAGCAATGCTTTGAAGAATGGACATGGCTGAGAGCACCATGTCTCAGCTTTTAAAACATAAACCACTCTGGTATGGACTCTAGTCATCTCAATTTTTTCGTATTGTGCTGAGTCTTGGACGTGGAAAGTTGCAAACCGCAAGCGCATAGCCTTTGAAATGCTGTGCTGGAGAAAAATGCTCCGTCTTCCTTGGACAGCGATTTCGGACCAAACGCCTCTATTAGGTACTTCGAGCACTCAAAATTTTCTCGCGACTATCATCTAAGTAGACGGAAAGAGGCCTCGTGGACGCAGCCCAATACACTGCTCTCGACTTTAAGGTACGAGTACAGCGCCCAGCACACCGCTGGAGACAGAAACAGATGGAGGAAATCCATACGAGAGAAAGTGATGCAGGAGGGAGGTCACGACCTTCAGCTCTGAGCAATACGCTGTAAGAAGGAGGAGAGGATGTTCAGCAGTAGACGTCGATGATCTGATTGAATGATGCAGCCCTTCACAAAGGGAACGTCCCGGTTATAGCTAGCTTCATTCCCCAGCGATACCTAGAGTTACTAGGTACTCCTACTACACCCCTTTCCCAGACTAAAATAACCATTGCAGTCGTTACAAAATCACCAGATTCAATCTCATAAGCTCGTTACGCCAACTACCAACAATCAATTATGACGTGCACAAAAGGATTTAAGCCATCGCGTCGACTAAACTACCGTTGGTGACGTTATAGTTAATAAGAGCATACAGGGGGTGTTGTAATGCAGATTTCGGTAACTGACCAATTTTAACAATTATTTGCATTATTGTAAGATCGGCTTGATTTTGATCAAGCACAAAACCGATTGCAAAAAATCAAGTGAAAAATTAACTTCGCTGAAAATAGCTACGTGTCTTATGTATAAAATTCAAAAGTGATCAGCAGATTGATGTAATATGTATGTAAAGGCGAAGTTTTTTATGAGATATCACCCTATGTTCCTTGAACAAAAAGGTTTGTTTTCATTAGTATATAGTGCCCTCGAGAAGTTTCTTAGGTGTAAAAAAATCGCGATACATAATTACAATTTATGTTTTACTTATTTAAAAACTTATGTCAGTTAAGCTACTGTTACATATGCTCATTTGTAGCATGATGATTTAAGCATGCCAAATATGAGCATGCTTAATGAACTGTCCACATTTGCTATCAATAAGCATGCTATTAGGCTTCTACTAGCATGCTTAATAATAAGTAAACCTGTCTACATGTGCTAAAGCAGTCCGCCACACTCCCCCGTCCACCCATACAGCATGCTCAAAATGGACCGACGTGTGATTTTTGAGCATGTTCAAAATTAGCATGCTTATTAGTAGCACGTCCGTCCACACATGCTACTAAGTAGCACTTGCTCAAGAGTAGCATGCTTAAAGCATTAAAATAAGCATGTGTAAACCGCAAGCGCATAGCCTTTGAGATGTTGTGCTGGGGAAAAATGCTCGGACTTCCTTGGACAGCGATTTCGTACCAAACGCCTCTATTAGGTACTTCGAGAACTCAAAATTTTCTCGCGACTATCATCTAAGTACCTGTGAGTACCTTCTCTGAATCCTCGAATACTTCGGTCATATTAAAGGAACTCGTTACGCCAAGTACCAACAATCAATTATGACGTGCACAAAAGGATTTAAGCCATCGCGTCGACTAAACTACCATTTGTGACGTTATAGTTAATAAGAGCATACAGGGGGTGTTGGAATGCAGATTTCGGTAATTGACCAGTTTTAACAATTATTTTCATTATTGTAAGATCGGCTTGATTTTGATCAAGCACAAAACCGATTGCAAAAAAATCAAGTGAAAAATTAACTACGCTGAAAATACCTACGTGTCTTATGTATAAAATACAAAAGTGATCAGCTGATTGATGTAATATGTATGTAAAGGCGAAGTTTTTTTATGAGATATCACCCTATGTTCCTAGAAAAAAAGGTTTGTTTTCATGTGTATATAGTGCCCTCGAGAAGTTTTTTAGGTGTCAAAAAATCGCGATGCATAATTACAATTTATGTTTTACTTATCTAAAAACTTATGTCAGTTAAGCTACTGTTACACATGCTCATTTGAAGCATGATTTTTAAGCATGCCAAATATGAGCATGCTTAATGAACTGTCCACATTTGCTATCAATAAGCATGCTATTAGGCTTCTACTAGCATGCTTAATAATAAGCAAACCTGTCTACACGTGCTAAAGCACTCCGCCACACTCCCCCTTCCACCATACAGCAGGTAGCATGCTCAAAATGGACCGGCGTGTGATTTTTAAGCATGTTCAAAATTAGCATGCTTATTAGTAGCACGTCCGTCCACACATGCTACTAAGTAGCACTTGCTCAAAAGTAGCATGCTTTAAGCATGAAAATAAGCATGTGTACCTTTAGTGTAGTGGAGACACATATCTCTGTTGATCTGGCGTAGGACCTGGTATACAAAAGCCATATATAACTCAATACATACACACACACACACACATCATCATCATCATCATCATCAGCCCATTTAAGTCCCCACTGCTGGGGCACGGACCTCCCTCAATCACATGAGGGGTAATTGCCATACTCACCACGCTTGGCAGACGGGTTGGCGAGGGTTTTGATATAAATGAAGAGTTTTCCTTCTCTGGGTGCTGATGATCACGCCAGCAGCTTTACCTTAGTCGCCTTTTACGACACCTCGGTAAGAGTGAGGGTGTCCTATTCTACTCTGCCGGGGACCACACGGCGACACACACACATGATACCTATATAGTCCATATTTTTTCAGTGATGTTCATTCATAATACATAGGTAGGTGAATAGTTGTTTGGTAACTTATTAAATAAATTCTTATTCTTTTTGTCCTTAATAAAGGAATTTTATTTTCCATACCGGATATAAATTTCGAAATAATTATCACTTAATTTAATTTTTTTGTATAAATCGAAAATTTCTTACGGCAAGCGTTTCGTGAATTTATTCATTGTGAAGGAAGTTTTTTTGAAAATTAACTCTTTTGAAGGAAGAAATTCCTTTTCTTATTTTCAAATATAAATTACGAGCAGGTAAAGAAAAAAGTCGTGACAGAAATATTTGTAAGTCAATGCAAAATTTCAAATTATTCAGATGCATTGGACCATGCTAACTTGATTTGACGAAAATAAAAGAGCTTGGCTGATTATGAACACGATATCTGGGAGTTGAATGATTATTCATTCCAGAGTGGCGAATATTTTTTATTGTTTTATAAGTCCCTTTTATATTTCTTCATACCTTCTGTTATAGCGTAGCTATCTGTTATGTCCTAGGGTGGCGGTGATCACTTACCATACATTCCACCCGCCTTCTGTGCTTCGTTCCATAATAAAGATACCATTTTACTATAAAAACTCCTATAAAATAGTAGTTATGAGAGTTTGAGAGTCATCATTTTGTTTTGTTTAAAGGTTTTATCATTTGACCTTTCTCAAATGATAAGAATAATAGGTATTCTATAATAGTTTGCAAAAAAAATTTTCTTGAGTTAAATTTAAAATGATTTTGCTTACGATGCTCTCATCTTTGTGACAATCAAGGCTCTGTATTAATGAATGTCTCATGTGTAATCATAATCCAATTAGTTGATATGATTTTATAAAAAATCTCTCTGTCTCTCTGTCTCTCTCCTGTCGATTCCCTCACTGTTGAGGATCGTGACTCCTGTTTTTTCGACTAGCTGTCGCCATCGGCTGCGCCCCGCCGCTCGGTGCAGGTCAGTGCTTGTCGGGATCTCGAGCTGTTTTGCTATCTGGTCTGACCATCGCTGGGGACTACGGCCTCTCTAGCAATTCTAGAGTATAGCAATTATTTGCAATTTATTCTTAAGTAAATAATGCACTTATAAATTTTTTTCGAGTTGAATTTACATGAATGTCTCATGTGTAATCATAATACAATTAGTTGATATGATTTTCTAGCAATTGTAGGGTAAAGCAATTATAAATAATTAATTGTTAAATAAATAATGCACTTAAGATTCAATTAGTTGGTTCGTAGACAGAAGTCGGTTGTGAAGGTCACATGGATAGCTCTTCAATTAAAGCTTACCAGACTTGCCAAGTTCATATCATGCTCCACACGTATCCCGATGTAAACGCGTTCTAGGTGGAAGAGCTAAGATTCCTTTTTGATGCAACGGCCAAGGAGTGGAACTCGTTGCCCGCCTATGTATTTCCTGAGTAATATAACTTGAGCCTCTTTAAAGCAAGAATGAATTGGTTTTTCACGGGCAAGCATTTTTTTTTGTTGTCTTAGGTGAAATGCATTACGCATATGTCCGATATTATGACGATTTCCCTCCTCATACCTCCTAACCTAACCTACTGTTATGATATATTATAAACTTAACTTTTTAATTGGAATAAATAAGCATTAAAAGACACATAACTGACTATATCCGTAAAATTAGGCGGTAGGTTGGTACCAATATTCGCGCTTGGCACGCTTTTGGCGCTTCGTTATCTGTGGTTGGTAACACCGGAACGCGATTAGTGGGGAAGGAAGGGTCACCGAAGAGCGGGAATCCGGGGATGAACGGAAAATCAGTGAGAGGAGTGGACAGTTCGTTTTGGGGATAGGTAGAGTGTGGACGTATAAGCGGAATTATTGTTAGTAGAGATCAGAATTATTAAGAAATATAGTAAAATAGTAATAACAGATTTAGTGTATTTATTTCACTACCCAACAAAAAACCCCTGGGCACCCTCTCATTGTCCGTATTGGGAGGATCGTGTTTACGGGCACGAAACCAGGTGTACGACCCCCCGAACTGAGCCCGCCTAGCATGGCCCATCTTCACTTAATATCAGATGGGATTGTGGTCAAATGCTTGTCTGTCATAACATAAAAAAAAGGTTTTCTCTTACCAAGTTTATACTTGTAGTTTTTTAAGGTTTTATATTGTCGCAAATAGGAAGTCTTATGGGATCCATTTATTAGATTCATGATTTTATTGTTTAAAGTATAGAAATAGTCTAGGAGCTTTAGTAATTTGAATTTTTCGAAAACAAAATGCATAAAACTGCAACAAATAAAATACCTAGCTATGCAATTTAAATAAATATTGGCGAAGCTGAAAATAAGCCGTGGGCTTAGTGGCACTGGAAGTTCTGGTTGGCTATTGAAACACCCTGTATATAATGACCATAAGCCAGCTTAGCGCGGTTCAAAAGCGAGACGTGTGGGTTAATATAAAATTTAAATTTACTGAGCTGTTTAACTCACTGGTGGCACAGTGTAGAAAGGGAGGCAATGTAGAAGGATCTTACGGTGGTATTACGTAAATACAAAAGTGTAGCCAGTAGCAAGTCATAAGGTGGTTTGAACACAGTAAAGTGCTAAATAGAAGTTCAAGACTGCTGAGTAACGAAAACGTAGTGTAGCCAAAATAGTCAGTTTTTCAATCACGTCGTCTTGGTGCATGGAACGCGCAGATGTACATGGCGGTCAAAAAGTGTTTACCAGTTTTGAAATTTGATTGTATATCACACTTTTTGCACTAAAGTCATAAAATGCCCTATCAAGTTACATATTACCTTTTTAAAGTAAATATGAAATCAAGACACTTAAAGAGGACACAACACAGAAGCAGCCATAAAAAAACCTAATTTCTTAACTGCCAACGGCTGTCATATCATTAAAAAAGATGCCATATCTATGATCAATATTATGTAATAGACATATAGAACTTATTACCTACATGTGTGCGAGCGATTATGATTCTTAAGGTGGTAAACACTTCTTGACCGCGACCGTAGATACGAACTAACCGGGCCCGAGCTTTCACCTCGGCGTAGACCCTTGAAAGAGTCATGGGTTAATTTAACATTGTATTACCATTGACTAAATTTACTTCTCAAAGCTCACATCCTATCTCCCTAAAATTAGTGTTGCCGAAAAGTACACCGTATACTATAAGGCGTATAGTAAGACTATTGTACGCCTTATAGTATACGGTGTACTTTTATAATAATGAGGTATGGGAAAAACTGTAAACAGGTTCTAATCTGAAATCCGTTTCGTGGCGTTTGTATTTCATAACATATTTTAATATATTTAAAATTGAAAACAACTTGATCAAGGATATTTTCAATAAAAATAGCTTTGACCTTCATTTAAACCTAGATACGCTACCTATTCAGACAGGTTGTGTTCAGAAAATTACATTTAGGTGACAACAATGTCTCAGTGACTTATTCACCTGGACCAAGTGACAGAAGACCGTGGTCTGTCTTTATTTTGTTTTTCCGTAATGTTACCAGACAGTGATTTAAAATTTCCCCGATCAAAACGCATTTTTAGAAGTAAGTTATTTTTTCTTACGAATATTTTCCCAGAAAATTGGGGAAAATGACATATGGGAACACGAAGCGTATTTATAACGTCATAAATACGCTTCAAATTCAATATGTTTGAATATTAATTAAATAATAACTACCTGCTATTTTACAAAAATTATTCAAATTTGTTACTTAAAATAGTAAAAGGTACTTATTGGAAAAAAATATTAAAACCATACCTAAAAATTTGTTCCCACACCCCACTATCTATTGCATTCGTATTGTTATGTTGTTATTAGACTGCCTCGGTGGTGCAGTGGTCGCACTAAAGCGACGGCTGCGCAAGAGGCCTCGGGTTCGTCACCCGGGTCAGGCCAAAAAATGTACCTAAGTTTTCGGTAAGAAATTCTTAGTGATCCTGGAGTCTGGAATCTGGAAGTCGGCGGTCATGTACCCCCGTGCTTCAGAAAGTACGTTAAGCCGTTGGTCCTGCGCCCATACCCTCTCCAATCGAGTCACGCTGGTGTCTCATCGGAATATGAGGGTAAGGGAATAGAGAGTGAACTTGTGTTTGCGCACACACTTGAGCACTATAATATATCCTGCGTACGTGGCTGATCGTTAAGATTGGCCGCCGTAGCCGTAATCGGTTGGAGGGATATTATTGCTATGTAGTTTTTCCACTATTGTTTTCTTCACGGTGCCCGGATGACTTATGATGATTCAACTTTGTTTTTTTTATATCGTTTAACTGAAGTGGAGTTCTCTCACTGGTGTTCATCGCACTATTCCCACGGTCTGGATGATTTATGATTGTTACTGGGTGCATATTGTTCAGAGTATCACCACACTTGGTTGTTTCAGTGGAAAACTGTCGGACTATTCATTGGAAATCTTACTTGTTGGAAAATTATAAAGTGGAAAATTATAATTCAATCTTTAGGTAGTTTTCAAACTTTTCGCTTATGGCTATTACAGTCAGCATCAAAAGTAGCTTAACACTTTCATCGTCAGCCCATTTAAGTCCCCAATGCTGGGGCACGGGCCTCCCTCAATCACATGAGGGGTAATTGCCATACTCACCACGCTTGGCAGACTGGTTGGCGAGGGTTTTGATATAAATGCAGAGTTTTCCTTCTCTGGGTGCTGATGATCATGCCAGCAGCTTTACCTTAGTAGCCTTTTACGACACCTCGGTAAGAGTGAGGGTGGCCTATTCTACTCTGCCGCGACCACACGGCTTAACACTTTAGTACCATGTCAAAGTAACCGTTCTGCCTATTATAGTCAGTTTCTAAGGGGTACGTACAAAATGTTACTTCGACATGGTACTAATGTGTTAAGCTACTTTTGATGCTGACCGTACATTCGACCGGAATTCGAAGAACATTCGAAAGTAATGCTATTTATATTTTTCCTATCAAAAGAAATAATTATGTCATCGAAAGGTTTTTTATGATATAGGTGACAGACGAGCAGACGGATCACCTGATGGTAAGCGATTACCGCCGTCCATGGACACCTGCAACACCACTGGTGTCACAAGTGCGCTGCTTACCTTTTAACCCCCCCCTTCCCCTGGATTGGGCCTCCAGTACCCTTAGCTCAAGCAGCGAAACACAGCGCATGATATTACTCCGGTCGAGCTGGCCCATTCATGCCGAAACGTGGCTCTCCCACTGTTAAATGTCCGATGGAGTCCTTCGATTAAATCAACAATCTAAGGATGGAACATTGACCCTGTATCATTCGTCAAATGTAATGTTTTCTATTCCCATTAAAGGCAAAACAGTCGCGCGAGCAAATACTCTATAATAAATATAACGACTTGATCCTAAATTATTGAACTAATGCTTATGTGATATTTTTATGGATTTTTTACATTATACTTTCTACCACGTACCTCAATTCTGTGAAACGGTTTGCCTGCGGGAGTATTTCCCAATGGCTACGACTTAGGGACCTCCAAGAGAAGAGCGTCGTCCTTTTTAAATAGGCCGGCAACACATTAGCGATCTGTCTGATTTCGCGGTTGTTCATGGTTGCATGGTTATTTAATAAATAGTATAAGTGTTTGCCGAGAGCTTGTAACCCCGAAATTGTTTAAAATAGATCTGGTATAGTAGCTAAATATTAAAATAGATTGGCGTCGCTGGTGTGTCCTACCCGTCATCTTAACGATTGAGACTAGAGTCACCTTATCTGAGCGTGTAATTCCCGGTTGCGTCCAAAGCGGTTGCTTCGGAGCCCGGGGCAAGCTTTTACCATGATCCAAGATTTGGGGAGTCTGGCAATTACAATCCTGCAACCCTTCAGCAGGCGAACCAGACCATACGAGTCACGGTTACACGTTTCAGAGACTATCCGAAACATGCAGGTTTCCTCACGATGTTTTCCCTCACCGCCAAACTGATGGTAGAGTGTCCTTATTTGTACGGATTTCTAATGTTTTGGCGAGATCGCTTTTCGCGAGATTTATCAGCACAGAAACCAATTCGAACAAAATTGTGAAGTAACCACTCGTAATCTTCGTACGATGTATAAAAATAAATTCAGAAAACCTAGATGTAAATTAACTCTTGTATCTAATAATACCTTCATTATTTGCATAAAAATTTACAATAAATTGCCTATTTTATTGACTATTTTAAAGACACTTTCAAAATTTTACTTAAAATATGGCTTGTAGAGAAATGTTTTATTGTATTCAAGAATTTATTCAGTATAGGTAATAATTGCAAAATGTAAATATAATAAATAAGATAAGCTCATTATGTACTCCGTTACAGATTTAGAAAAAAAATTAAAGTTTTCTCAGTTTGTGTATAGACCTGAAAAGGTAGAACGAAGTGATGCCTGAAATATAATTGTAACAGCCTATGTAACCTTTGTTCTTACACAATAAATACTTACTTACTTACTTACTAGATATAGACGTTATTTATGCGATGAAAAAATCAATTATAGATAGATAGATACACTTTATTGCACAAAATTTACAGATCTTAGTCTAAGTGATAATACTAAAACAAGGTTGGCGGTCTTATCGCTAATAACGACCGGACAACCTGAGGGTAGAGGAAAAGTATGGCGAATTAAGAAAAGGGGTAAGGCAGTGAATTCAGAAACAGAGAAAAAAAAAGACATTGTATAAATTCGAGTATGGTATATACATACATTATATTATATAAATATATACTAGCTATAAATACTAATACATACTAACTAATTACAAAAGAAATAAACTTAATACTAAGAGTTTATTGGATTGATAGATAGGTAACCACGGAAATAGGAGACAATGAAAGGAACTACAAAGGTTTAGGAAGATAAGAAATGATCTTTAACTCGATGATGATAATGCGTCTTTATTTAATTGATTTTGCCTCAATAATACTCCTTTTTTTTAATTGCGAAAACTTGGACGCGGTAGCTGATTGTGATTTCCATAATTTCTGATAACAAATATTACAAATTGATCACTCATTGCCGTATTTCATCATGCAAATGGCGACTAAGATGACGTGACTTCACACGCAAGTATTTTGTGTGCATTTCATTTGAATTTTGTATGGTAGCTATATCAAATGTTCCGTTTATGTCAATGGTTCTATTATAATAGTTGGTGTAAATTGTATGGGTTATTCAGTGGTAGGATTATTTTTTAATAATTTGATACTTTTTAATGGACTTGCTCATATATGTTTGAATGACCATAAAACCGGCTAGAAGTTATATTTTTTAATTGAGAATTTTTGCTATTGGCACATATTTACCTATATTTTGTAAAATCTCGAGCTTAGTCAAATACCCTATTATGACAGAGTGTAGGTAGTAATCTTTTTTTTTGTGGTAGGTGGCAGACGAGCAGACGGATCACTTAATGGTAAGGAATTGCCATCACACCAGTGGAGTCACACGTGCGCTGCCAACCTTTAAACCCCCCTTTCCCCTCGATTGGGCCTTAGGTACCCCCATTCATGCACCGAAACACAGCACAGTGCTGCTTCACGACGGTTTTCTATGAAGCCGTGGTATCACTCCGGTCGAGCCGGCCCATTCATGGCACTCCTACGGTCATAACGTAACCTGATGTGAGGCTGTACATTATTTAACAAACACAAGTATTCACCACAAGTATAAAATCTTAAACTTAAGGTCTTAAAATTATGATTAATTAAAAGGTGGTAATTAACAAAAACCCGATTGGCCTTACCCCGTAAATACCACGTCATTAGGCGAAGCGAACCCCGGAAGAATTTAATTGATTTGTTTATCCCTCTCCAATTAAAGGGAATCGGTTTGGCAATGAATTAATGCCTTTTTGCGAAGGTGTCGGCACAAACGTTAAAAAATGGTATGAAAGGTTTTATTGTAAACCCGATGAACTAAATTTTGAAACATTTATATATTTACCCTGAGGTTATCTGGAAGAGATCGCAATTAGCAATAAGACCGCCTACATTGTACTAGTATAGTACCATAGACTAAGATGTGTAAAATTTGTGCAATAAAGTGTATCTATAAATAATAATCATTCTCACATCTCATACATTGACCTGATTCCGTACTAAGTGGCGTAAGCACTTGTGTTACAGATATCAGACAACGGAGGAACACAAATAATACTTAAATACATATATTACACCCAGACACTGAACAAACACAAGTGTTCATCGCACGAATGTTTGTCCAGGGTGGGGATCGAACCCACGACCTTTTGCGTAAGAGGCAGGGTCACTACCAAACAAAGTAGGACAAAGGGAATAAGCTAAAATAAAAAACATAAACCTTGCAAGCAGTTTTAATTGTTCTTTCGAAAAAATTGTATGATTTTCTTTGTTTAAATCGTTAAATCCATTTTAGCTAACAAAGGTTTATTAAATGTTTATGATTAAATCTATGGTAAATTAATATTTTGTCGCACTACACTTAAAAAAAGAAAAATCCGTCGACGATGTCAAAAGCGTTTACCTACCTATTATCACCAATTCAATTACTAGCGGCAAGTCAACACGCGTCGACCCTCACACAACGTATCTTATTCCATGCCTCGGGCACAAAATTTTAAGGGGGAAATTTCATTATACGCAGCTTTATCAAATAACGCACGTAATGGACGCCGAGCTGCAGCCGCTGCGTTCCATGCACTCGGCTGTGAAATCCGCTGGCCGCATATTTGGATAGCATTTTTACCGGGTTAAATAGGTTTTTGATGAAGCCCGGCTTATGAAATTATTTTGAAATGAGCGCGTACAGAATAAGTTGGTATTGCGGTTTTTTAAAGGTTGGATAGTCAATTGGGAAGAGTAAAACTTAGTCTAAGAGCAAAATAAATTCAATTTTAATGAACGATTATATTTTATCGCCCACAAAACAGCAGTACAGTATCAGTCTATAAACTGTCCCACTGTAGGGCAAATGCCTCCATCATAGAAATCAAGTTATCGCTACTATGACGGGATTAGGCTTAATCACCACGCTTGCCAAATGCGGATTGGTGATCACCAACCCTAGCTATGTTCGAAAAAATCGAAACATAATTTTTGCTCGACCCGGGAATCGTACCTAGGTCCCCAATATCACGACCATTAAACCACTAAAAAGAAAGAAAGAAAGAAAATAATTATTATTATAGACATCACAATACAGCAGTCGTAAATAAAACGCACCAGACTAAACTAAACAGCAGAACACAAAATATATTAACATAATGTGATATGAATAAACATTGGTTCCACTTGGTAAGGGTTGCGAAGGTTACAAGGTAGTCGCTTCATTTTAATTACTAAGCTTCCCGATTCACTAATCATGTTTCAAGCGTTCCCTGGGCTCTGAAGAGACAGCTTTGGACGCAAATGGCAATTACACGCCGAGATGTAAATATTGTGATGAGGAAAGATGTAGAAGATTAGTAGATTGACCCAAAACACCAGCAAAGGCATGGAATATGATAATAGGTTTTATAGCGCGGGCGATTTTTCTTTATGCTAGAGGCGGACCAATGAGCAAGTGAGTCACCTGATGCAAAGTAATCAACGCCGCCCAAAAACATCTGCGAAATCAGAGAGATCGCTAATGTGTCGCCGGCCTTTTTAAAAAATAGTACGCTATTCTCTTGAAGCTCCCCAAGTCGTAGCCGTCGGGAAATACTCCTGCAGCCAAACCGTTCCACAGATCTGAGGTACGTGGTAGAAAGTTCCGCGAAACGCACAGTACTAGACCGCCATCCATCGAGATGATAGGGATAGAATGACAATCGCTTGCGAGTGGTTAGATGTAAGTATTCAGCTGCAGGGAGTAGATCAAATAGTTCCTCAGAGCACTCCCCATGATAGATGCGGTATAGAATGCTGAGGGAAGCTATATGCCGCCGCAGTGCAAGAAGATCAAGTCAAGAGTCAAGTCACCGACAATTCGAGCAGCCCTACGTTGTACGCTGTCAAACGGAAGAAGTTGGTACTGAGGTACATCAGCCTAGAGATGGGAACGATCATCATTCCACTTGATATACTAGAAAGAAAGTTTCTTGAGATATGCACAGTTGTGGACACTTACGCCTTCGACCCGTTTGAATTATCAATTCATACAGCCATTCGATGAAAAGCCGTTTCAGCCGTGGGGTCCCGGCAGAGTAGAATAGGCCACCCTCACTCTTACCGAGGTGTCGTAAAAGGCGACTAAGGTAAAGCTGCTGGCATGATCATCAGCACCCAGAGAAGGAAAACTCTGCATTTATATCAAAACCCTCGCCAACCCGTCTGCCAAGCGTGGTGAGTATGGCAATTACCCCTCATGTGATTGAGGGAGGCCCGTGCCCCAGCAGTGGGGACTTAAATGGGCTGATGATGATGATGATGATGATGATGATGATTCGATGAAAAACCCTCTCCCATAGAACACCAGTGTACAAACCGTTTAATACGAACGCGAGCAAGCGGTAAATAATAGTCCAGGGGCCGCATACCCGCGGCGGTGCGTCATCCCCACTATTACTCAGCTTACGTCGGAAAATTGAAAAGTTAACGAGCCTATTCCGCCGTGCTCGCGTTCCGCCCGACCACCTTTTGTTTTGCTGTTGGCCGCCGGAACTCTTATTAGCTATGGCTAGGGCCGCCACCTGTTTTGCCAGGCTTTTGAGACAGATCCGCGTTTGTTTTCGCTAATGTGTCCCAGATACCCAGCCTATTCCGTGCGACAGGTGCGGCATTGTCAAAGATTTTCGCGTGGCCGCAATATTTTATTTAGGCATGGCCATTGACTGAAAGCTTAGTACCTATACATTTACAAAGAGAGGGCCATGCTTGGTAGCTTCATAAGGAATCGTTTACGGAACGTGCAAATATGTCAAGTCTTTAAAAACGTGCGCGCATAATTTATATTTATGTTCATAATAATAATAAGTGTTGCTCTCCCAGGCCACGCTTCGGCATCGATCGGAGTGTCACAGAAAACCGCCGTGAAGCAGCACTGTGCTGTGTTTCGCTGCATGAGTGAGGGCGGAGGCCCAATCCAAAAAGGGGGGTTTAAAGGTTGGCAGCGCACTTGTGAATCTACTGGTGTTGCGGGTGTTCATGAGCGACGGCAATCGCTTACCATCAGGTGATCCGTCTGCTGGTTTGCCACCTATCACAAAATAATAATAATAATAATTAAAGTGGTATACCTATGCATGGTGATATGGCAATAATATAAGCGGAGACTGTTTTTTATCTGTTTTTATGTACGGTCAACGTCAAAAAAAGCTTAACACTTTACGTCCTATTGTGCTCAGGGGAGTCTAAGCTAATAAGGGGTCTGCCTAGTGTGTACTCAAACGGAACCCATTCCTTCTTCTCTTCTCTTTTCTCGTGAAATATAGTTTGTCGGTGAAACAACTTCTTTTATATCACCACAAACCCCTCTTACGTTTCAGTACCAGGTCGAAGTAACATTTTTACGTACCCCTTAGAAACTGACTATAAATAGGCAGTACAATTACTTTGACATTGTACTAAAGTGTTAAGGTACTTTTGATGCTGACCATACCTAGATGAAATAAATAAATATTTCACAACATCACATACATTGATCTGACTCCGAGATAGTTAGCTCAAGCAACTGTGTTACGGATATCAGAACCAACAGCGGAGTTACAAATATATACATATAAAACTTTTCTTTTGTAAATACATACTTATAATACAAAGAAACACCCAGACCAATACAAATAGATATATTCATGCACACAAATATAGGGTCGTCCAATGATGACGAAGGCCTGGAGCGTCTTGCAAAATACTAACATGTGATACCATGGTCCTTTACAAAGTAATTGACTGCAGAAAAACACTGAAATCTGACTATGCAAATCATAGTCAGATTTCAGTGTTTTTCTGCAGTCAATTACTTTGCATTGTTTTATGTAAAGGACAAGACCTGATGGTAAGTGATTGCCGTCGCCTATCATATGGACATCTGCAACACCCAGTCTCTACTGGGATACTATAGAGCACTTGGAACCCAAGTGTTCTAAAGTATCCGGATTCTGACGTGATTGTGATTACTTATAATTAGGCTTTTTTTATAGTGACACAGTATATTGGCTCTCCTCAGCTTGATGGTAAGCGAAAAGAGAGCCTACGTTGCAATCACAACGGACGCGATGTCAAGACTTCCGTTGGCACTACCGTACCGTTCTGATATCCGTGCTTGAGCTACCTATCTCGGAGTCAGTATGTGATTTTGTGAAATATTTATTTAAGGTGACGGTTAAAATCGATTTCAATCGATTTTAATTATTAGCTACTAAACCGGATCTATTTTAAACAATTTCAGTTACAATCTCTAGGTAAACACTTATACTATTTATTAAATAACCATGCACAAATATTGCGTCCGTTTTGTACGCCAAAAATTGATTGCCACTTTTAGCGTGAATCAATTTTTCGCGTACGCGTTGGACCCAAAATTTTTGCATGGTTATTTAATAAATAGTATAAGTGTTTGCTAAGAGGTTGTAACCACGAAATTGTTTAAAATAGATCCGGTTTAGTAGCTAAAAATTAAAATCGATTGGCGTCGCTAGTGTGCCCTACCCGTCACCTTAATATTTATTTTAATGGTAGAAATAGGAACTACCGAATGGTGACGCCACTATTTGGCATTACCTATTTCTGCTTTCTCGATTGTAATTATGATTAGGTTTATGCATTATTATTAAACCATTTATTAAACCAATATTATGTAAACTAATTTAATTAGTTAATTTTACAAATCCTGTCTGTATTTTAATACCGTCTTCCCATCTTATTGAACAACCCTATTAAGGGAAATTGCTTGAGAAACATGAAAGGTACACGAAGTCTGCCGGTGACCTGGTTCCGACTTTGTAGGGTATCTGTGGAGTGTGTTAATTGAGTTTATAATTAACGTGCTTCGGTTTTAATTTACCGTTTAACCTGGTATCAATTTCTTCAGAAATTGAAAATGATATAATATTATTTTTAAGGTGTACGTGGTAGTATCGTCCTTCTAATATGTTATACAGCGGCACCAAAACTTTACGTCGCGAGGTGAAGTTTGCTGCGGTACCGTGGTGGTTACAGGGTCGCACTTTAGGGCGATGGTTGCGTGATGTTCGACACCCGTGTGAAAAACTTTTAGTAAGAAAGTAAGAAAGAAAGAAAAATTTTATTGACTATCACAATAAATAATTTAACTAATGAACAATCATTAGAAAACATAGGTAACATTAACACATTAAAACTACAGACAAAGGTGAGTACGAGAACAGATGATAGGTAGGTAAATACCACAGTTATATAATGAAAATATTCTAAGTACGCCGTGTGGTCCCCGGCAGAATAGAATAGGCCACCCTCACTCTTACCGAGGTGTCGTAAAAGGCGACTAAGGTAAAGCTGCTGGCATGATCATCAGCACCCAGAGAAGGAAAACTCTGCATTTATATCAAAACCCTCGCCAACCCGTCTGCCAAGCGTGGTGAGTATGGCAATTACCCCTCATGTGATTGAGGGAGGCCCGTGTCCCAGCAGTGGGGACTTAAATAGGCTGATGATGATTCTAAGTAAATAGGCGTGTGTGAAGTGTATGTGAGATCAATCAGGTCCTGGCCTCAGCATGGTGCTGCCACGACACCGACAGAAATGCCGCGGCAGCGCGGGTATTCTGGCAGGACCTGTTGTGAGTGACGACCGTGTTAATGAATAACCATAAATAAATAAATACTAATGTACATAAATAAATGATAATGTGAAATAGAATTACGAGATAGAACGGAAGAAGATAGAATTATAACTAACTTATTTATAAAAGCGACATTGACAGTAGTAAGTTTTTCAATTACAAATATTCATTGTCAGCCAATCTGGAAATTCGCGATTTTTTATGTGATAGCTGGCAGACGAGCAGACGGATTACCTGGCGATCGCCGCCGCCGACATCCGCAACACCAGTAAAGTCATAAATGCGCTGTCAACCTTTGAACCCTTCTTTCCCCCGGCTTGGGCCTCCGATACCCTTACTCACGCAACGGAACCCAGCAGGGTACTGCGTCACGTCACTTTTCTGTGAGGCCATAGTATCATCCTGGTCGAAACCGGCTCATTCATGCCGAAGCAGGTAGGTGTAAAATTTCTCTTCTCTAATCTTAAATTGTACATTGTATCTCTGTTTACCTAGCTTTTAAGTTTTGTATGTTGTGTAATAAAGAGTATCTATCTATCTTATTACGTATCAATAAGTAATACCTATGTTGTATATAATTTGTGTAGGTTATATTGTATTTTAGTTGGGTAACATAAGTATATATTAGTATATGTGTACGTTTTTTTATTATCTAGATATATGTATTTATAATATAAATTGATTTAATCAATGTTATATCAGAAGGATTGCACCCTCCCCTCCTCCTAATCTAATGTCCTTTATCAGACCACTACTAGGGTACTACAGTAGAGATCACTACTAGCGATGAGACCGCCTAAATTATGCATTGTGGCTCTGTATACCTAGCTTTTAAGTTTTGTATGTTGTGCAATAAAGAGTATCTATCTATCTATTGGGCGATAGATCTATACGCCGTGTGGTCCCGGCAGAGTAGAATAGGCCACCCTCACTCTTATCGAGGTATCGTAAAAGGCGACTAAGGTAAAGCTGCTGGCATTATCATCAGCACCCAGAGAAGGAAAACTCTGCATTTGCATCAAAACCCTCGCCAACCCGTCTGCCAAGCGTGGTGAGTATGGCAATTGCCCCTCATGTGATTGAGGGAGGCCCGTGCCCAGCAGTGGGGACTTAAATGGGATGATGTATGTGAGATCAATCAGGTCCTGGCCTCAGCATGGTGCTGCCACGACACCGACAGAAATGCCGCGGCAGCGCGGGTATTCTGGCAGGACCTGTTGTGAGTGACGACCGTGTTAATGAATAACCATAAATAAATAAATACTAATGTACATAAATAAATGATAATGTGAAATAGAATTACGAGATAGAACGGAAGAAGATAGAATTATAACTAACTTATTTATAAAAGCGACAGTGACAATAGTAAGTTTTTCAATTACAAATATTCATTGTCAGCCAATCTGGAAATTCGCGGTTTTTTATGTGATAGCTGGCAGACGAGCAGACGGATTACCTGGCGATCGCCGCCGCCGACATCCGCAACACCAGTAAAGTCATAAATGCGCTGTCAACCTTTAAACCCTCCTTTCCCCCGGCTTGGGCCTCCGATACCCTTACTCACGCAACGGAACCCAGCAGGGTACTGCGTCACGTCACTTTTCTGTGAGGCCATAGTGTCATCCTGGTCGAACCGGCTCATTCATGCCGAAGCAGGTAGGTGTAAAATTTCTCTTCTCTAATCTTAAATTGTTCATTGTATCTCTGTATACCTAGCTTTTAAGTTTTGTATGTTGTGCAATAAAGAGTATCTATCTATCTTATTACGTATCAATAAGTAATACCTTATAATTATAATTTGTGTAGGTTATATTGTATTTTAGTTGGGTAACATAAGTATATATTAGTATATGTGTACGTTTTTTTATTATCTAGATAGATGTATTTATAATATAAATTGATTTAATCAATGTTATATCGGAAGGATTGCACCCTCCCCTCCTCCTAATCTAATGTCCTTTATCAGACCACTACTAGGGTACTACAGTAGAGATCACTACTAGCGATGAGACCGCCTAAATTATGCATTGTGGCTCTGTATACCTAGCTTTTAAGTTTTGTATGTTGTGCAATAAAGAGTATCTATCTATCTATTGGGCGATAGATCTATACGCCGTGTGGTCCCGGCAGAGTAGAATAGGCCACCCTCACTCTTATCGAGGTATCGTAAAAGGCGACTAAGGTAAAGCTGCTGGCATTATCATCAGCACCCAGAGAAGGAAAACTCTGCATTTGCATCAAAACCCTCGCCAACCCGTCTGCCAAGCGTGGTGAGTATGGCAATTGCCCCTCATGTGATTGAGGGAGGCCCGTGCCCCAGCAGTGGGGACTTAAATGGGATGATGATCTATCTATTAATTCTGATGAATGAAATCTCTTCAACGGTGCTGAGAAGATTAATAACTCGGATTTTCTCACACGGTATTAGGTACATTATTTTCACAATTTAATCAAGTATAGTAACTATTTTTAGACTTCATGTCATGTCCAGCTTGTCCCGGGGCGCTATTTATCCAAACGGGACACTTAACGAGCTACGTTACAATTTACAATTCAGCTCAAGCTACAAGACTAATATTCTTCCTGCTTAAAATTCCTTTTAAGCCCTTCAAGAGGCAGTTAATTATTGACTTTTGTACCCCTTAAGAAGTTGAATTTTAAAGATGTTTCTTAAAGCTATCTAACACGATCTTAGCAAGTTGACGCTGCGAATGAATATAACCGTGGGGGAGTCACGCTTTGGCATGGATGGGCTCGACCGGACTGAGACCAAGGTCTCACGGAATTGGCGTGGAGGCGCTTCTGCTGTGTTTCGCCGAGTGAGGATACCGGTGGTCTAATCGGGGGCTTGGCGTCGAGGAGTCTGTCACACACGTAATCCTAGAATGCGTTGCCATGGCTACGCAATAATAACAAAACTTGGGAACGGGAGGTCGCCCAGCGATTTTTTTAGGTATGTGATTGGTGGCAGATGAGCAGACGGATCACCTGATATGGTAATCGATTGCTGCCGCCCATGGACACCCGTAACCCCAGTGGAGTTGCAAGTGCGCTGCCAACCTTTAAGCCCCCCTTTCCCCTGGATTGGGGCTCCGGTACTCTTACTCATGCAGCGAAACACAGCACAAAGCTGCTTCACGCCGGTTTTCTTTGGGGCCGTGGTATCGCCCTGGTCGAGCCGGCCCCTTCATGCCTAAGCGTGGCACTCTAAAATCGTTTTTTTCTTTGAAGTCTATGAGTTTTCCAGGAAACTTTTGGAATTCTAGGCGGAGCCGGCCTGTCTTCTATGCATTACGCACAATGGACCGAAAGTATGGTGGAAAATGGAGTCCACTTTTTATTTCATTTAAGTTTTTTTGGCGGTTTGTTTTATCGTCAAAACGGTTTTATTTTACTCAATAAAATTACACAAACACTGGATGGAACCTGGAGGAAGAGGAAGTACTGGGAGCTAGAAGACCAGGTTACCACCTGGTCTTCTAGCTCCCAGTTCTAGTTCTAATATCATCGGCGAAACTGCATCGCTGCACGGCGATGTGCTTTACATCGACTTCGTGGCTATTCGACTGGCTCGACTACCTCGAGAGAATGGGAGAGGATCGTGGAATTAATGGTCGAAGGAAAGTTGGCCGTCCAAGGAACCGTTGGAGAGAAGAGATCGAAAAGAATTTGCGCGGACTTCTGGCGGATGACTGGCAGGAGGAGGTGCAGGACCGACTTAGATGGAGACTCTTAATATTCGAGGCCAAGGTTTACTTTGGGTCGCTGCGCCAACCTAGTTAGTTAGTTTCAAGAAAATAGCTATAAGTTGATAAACAAATCGAATTAATATTGAAAATATTTCATCTCTGTACCGAACCCTGAAATTACGGTGCATACAGTGCGGAAATTAAATTTTCAACGTCCGAATATATAAATTAAAGCGCTTCTGACGGCTTTGTAAATATTGTGTTCTGTGTGTTATTTGAACAGATTTTCAATAAGTGTATATTCAAACATTTAGGTGGTTTTATTTTCAGGAAGTAAACCTGTTAGTGACGGTAGCAAATATCGTACTGTTAATATTATAAATTACACTAGATAAGTACCGGGTTAACACTGACGTCATGTAGCGAGTTTGAAGTCAGTTACTTGCCCTGCGTAAATGAGGCTATTATTCGTAAAATAAACTCTGCGCTAATCCGATTTCACGAAGGTAAAATACCTAGAGTCAGAAGTCCCAAACGCGACGGTCGGACCAAATACAGGGTTTATCTGTGAACATTTACATCACTTTAACCACTTGTTCTACCAACCATTCTGAACAACATTTGTTCAACGACTTTTCGAAATTCATCGAAAATTTTTTCGACTCCCTCGACTAATACAAAATGACCAAGTCACGTGACCAACTTTGTACAAAAAGTTGAATTTTTTTCATGCGAATTTCCAAAAGTGATAGAACAAATGTTGTTCATAATGGTTAGTACAACACGTGGTTAAAGGGATGTAAATGTTCACAGAATCACCCAGTATACCTGTTTGCGACGCACTCAACCAAGCTACTGAGGGCCTAATCTCGAGAGCTCGACATTGAAGTCAAATGTATGAAGTCTCTAAATTCGACTTCAAGTCGAGTGCACGTAAATTGCTCCTTAGAACGGGACGGATGGAGACTGGTTGACGGAATTAAACGGAGTCACGATCCTCAGTATTGAGGGACCAACTTAACAGAGAGAGAGAGAGAATCCGATTTCAAGTACTTCAAGTACGAGCAAGCAAGGTTATTTTATTAAAGATCCACTGAGTTACGAGAATACATGTAGCACAAGTATCTTTATAGTCCTTCAGGGTATCTAAGCACTAAAGTCTAAACGAATTCCTTCGTATCACAAGGACCTCTCCTCTTGCATCTGTGTAATCTATAAAATTCTATTGGCATAGGTTCTCAATCTATACTTGACTATTAGAATAGTTACGAGCATTTACGGGATTTCTACCATGTACCTTATTTTTGAGTTACAACAGTGCCGAAATATCGGAAACTCAAAAAAAAGGTTCATGGTAGAGATCCCGTAAATAACTATTCTAATGTTACTGACTATGAAAGTTTCTCCGTGTGGTCCCCGGCAGAGTAGAATAGGCCACCCTCACTCTTACCGAGGTGTCGTAAAAGGCGACTAAGGTAAAGCTGCTGGCATGATCAACAGCACCCAGAGAAGGAAAACTCTGCATTTATATCAAAACCCTCGCCAACCCGTCTGCCACGCGTGGTGAGTATGGCAATTACCCCTCATGTGATTGAGGGAGGCTCGTGCCCCAGCAGTGGTGACTTAAATGGGCTGATGATGATGATGATGATGAAAGTTTATAACAATATATACTTGACTGCGTTACCTTAAATGAAAGTATGTAAAAGTGAGTTGCATACATCACATATTTTTAAGAATCTCTCTCATCTTAGCGTGTGATTCCCGGTTGCATCCAAAGCTGTCGCTTTGGAGCCCAGGGTTCGTTTCGACCATGATTCAGGATTTGAGGAGTCTGATAAAATTACAATAAAGCGACTGCCGCCTGACCTTTGCAACCTTTCAACAGGGGATCCAGACTAAGTAAGATTTTAAAAACTCTCCGAATCGTGAAGGTTTCCTCAAGAGGTTTTCCCTCACTGCCAAGCTAATGGTAGAAATATGGGTTATTATCCATTTCGCTCTCCTCTTTGTAACTCATTGTATTATTATTAGTTTTTAAAGTAATTTTCTTTTAAAGCCAAGATCTTTTGACCAGACGAGGTGGCAGACGAGCAGATGGATCACCTGATGGTAAGCAATTACCGCCGCCCATGGGCACTCGCGACACCAGTGGAGTCACAAGTGCGCTGCCAACCATTAAACCCCCCTTTCCCCCGGATACCCTCACGAAACAGCTTAGTGCTGCATCACTCCGGATTTCATTATAAACTATATAAATAAGTAAGAAGAAATTATAGGTATACCTTTGTATGTGACTCTGACTGTAGATTTTTTCTTTTTGGTCAGTAGGCTTGACCACAATCGCACCAGATGGAAAGTGACGATGAGGTCTAGGATGATACGCGTTTGCCTAGAAGATGGTTCACTCTTGCCTTAAAGAAGTCCAGATTTTAGTGGTTTTGAAAAACAGACCTCGGCAGGGAGTTCCATTCTTTAGCCGCCCGCATTATAAATGTGGAAGCGAATAGCTTCGTGCGGATAAGGGGTAATTCTACCACATAAGGATGAAAGCCGACGTGTCAGCAATGACACGACGCGACTAATGCTGAGCGGGCGCCTATTGGCACAATGTTAACCTTTTTTTTTATATTGTGTTCTTTTTATTTTGTTTATACATGATTTATTTTTAATTGTTTATTGTATGTGTTGTTCTTTGTGCCAATAAATGTTTTATTCATTCATTCATTCATTCAAAGCCCTCGCCGCGCCTTGTCGTCCGGTGATGGAATGGTGAATGGAGATACAGTGTCACTTTTTTGAAATCAGTGAAAATGTAGGCGAACATTAAGATGGCTGCACATAAAAGGTTGAGTGCCTGAGGCTGGATAAAGGAATAGTCAGCTAAATGAATTTGAAGTGGTGCAATACCCGGAGACGGCGCTCGTCGCGGCGACACCCGACACTCGAAGCGACATCTCATGCAACTTCGTTCCTATCCATTTCATTTCACTTGTCTGAGGCAGACTATTTGTTCGGGTCGCGGGTACATACGGCTCTGTTAGACGATGAACTTTGATCCGGACTTAAAGCTCGCCAAAATTTTTATGTAAAGTAAAGTAAAGTACCAGCCTATAATCTGTCCTACTGCAGGGCAAAGGCCTCCATCATAGAAATCAAGTTTTCGCTACTATGTTGGGATTTCATTTATTTATTAGGCTTAATCACCATGCTCGCCAAATGCGAATTGGTGATGATCACAAACCCTAGCTAGGTCCGAAAAATTCGAAACACACTTTTCACTCGACCCGGGAATCGCACCCAGAGCCCCGAGATCACGGCCCGGTACTTAAACCAATAGACCAACAGGGTGTAAATTTGTATGACTTTAGGATAATTGACCGTGGCAAAGCCACGCTTCGACATGAATGGGCCGGCTAAACTGGAGCCAACACAGCCGTGGCAGGCCCCTCACAAGGTGGACCGACGATCTGGTAAAGGTCGCGGGATTCCATTATATGCGGGCGGCACAGGACCGATCTCTGTGGAGAATATTGGGCGAGGCCTATATATCAGCAGTGGACGTCTATTGGCTGAAACGATGAAGTAGGGTCTGTGCTGTGAATCGCTGCGTGAGCGAGGGTACCGGAGGCCCAATCCCAAGAGGTTTTCAACTTTCTCCCGACTCTCTAAGGCGGAAGTTGAGTGTATCTTTATCTATAGTAGAATGTTCATTATCCTTGTAGTCAGTGTGTGTATTGTGTAACGTTTAATTACGCGGCGCTCTCGACCGGGCTGATGAACGACTCTCAACGGTCGGATGTACTTCATGACATGTTCAGCGTTTTGGGCCTCCGCCGAAACCTACTGATTTATATTATTAGGCTTAGGATTTTCAGTTGATACTAATTACAAAAGCTATAAAGTTAAAAATACTGATTTCTAGGAGGCAGCAGCTGTACCCCGGCAAATCTATGAACTTGATTTCTCTCTCACAACTGCGGATGATATAACCTAAAAACCCCCCCATCGTCAGCCCAATTAAGTCCCCACTGCTAGGACACGGGCCTCCCTCAATCACATGAGGTGTAATTGCCATACTCACCACGCTTGGCAGATGGGTTGGCGAAGGTTTTGATATAAATGCAGAGTTTTCCTTCTCTGGGTGCTGATGATCATGCCAGCAGCTTTACCTTAGTCGCCTTTTACGACACCTCGGTAAGAGTGAGGGTGGCCTATTCTACTCTGCCGGGGACCACACGGCTAAAAAACCCCCCACCCTCGGGCAATAGATTTCGTGACATTGCCATTTGACTTTTACGACTATTTTTGTACATTTTTTAAAGACCAGTGTAAAAAACAGAGACACTAATGTGGTGGTAATACTAACTATGAAAACAGAATTATTTCCGGCTCGACCGGAATGATACCACGGCTTCACAGAAAACCGGCGTGAAGCCGCACTGAGCTGCGTTTCGCTGCGTAAGTGAGGGTACCGGAGGCCCAATCCGGGGAAAGAGAGGTTCAAAGGTTGGCAGCGCACTTGTGACTCCACTGGTGTCGAGGATGTCCATGGGCGGTGGCAGCCGCTTACTTTCAGGTGATCTGTCTGCTCGTCTGCTACCTATTATATAAAAAAAAGCCAAAACTATCTCGTAATATTATTGGTATAGATTGATCTAATAGTCTTGTCCAAAATGAAAAAAAAATGAAAATTGTACCGGTAAAAAAAAAATCCAGCTTGGAGTTTTTATAAAAACAAACCTTAGCTTACCTTTTTTATGTGGTCTGCTCTCTGGTCATTTATACCTATCTATAAGAAATATTTTTATTGAATTTTTGTTATAAATTATCTATGTATATATTATTATTGGGTATGTATGTATTGTTTATTATTATTTATGTAATGTAATAATATTAATATATAAAATAATGTATATTTCTGCCATTCTCAATTTCATTTGTTAAACTACTTTGCACTGCCTTCCCTTATTATTACGAATACGATATTTCTTTCCTCTACCCAAAGGTTGTCTGGAAGAAATCGTTACAAGCGATAAGACCGCCTTATTGTACTGTCTGTTGCTGTTGTATCATGCTTGTATTTTATTTTTGTGCAATAAAGAATATCTATCTATCTACCTATCTATCTATCTTAGTTAGTTAATTAACTTTTAAAAACCTCTGAATTAACGAGGTTTCATCTTATAATTAAATTATTATGTTATATTGAGATCAAGTTTATAACAATTGGAATAAACTTAAATAAAGTATTTAACTCTTTCTTTTATACACATGACATATTTAAATATAAAGCTTGGCGTTGAAAGTGTTAAAAATACTAGGTGAATGAGACACAGATTAGAATAAATTAATATTTCTATAACAATTCTAATATTGATAACAATGTGATTTAGTCATTAGTGAAGTCTGATTAATATCTGATAATTAAAGTAAATTAGTACAACTCAAATTACTGTATTAGATTGAAGAATTAAACTTTGCAAGAAGTGGCATCTGGCTCAGTGACAACAACTTTTGACTGAGCTAAATCAAGCTAGATTTTAACACGTATAGAGATCGAGGATATTCACGATATGCCAATTCATGTGTTATTTTTTTGCATTTTGCTGCATTTGCCGTACCCATACAGTGTGCAATTGCGCGAAATAATATTCGACGCAACATTATGGATAGCGCAAATGTCAGTTTAAAAATGTATTTTATTGTAAGCTCCTATGATTAGCTAGGTATAGTCAGAGTCTAAAATTACCACAAAAACTCTCGGCAGACGGTAGAGTAGTATTTTATTAATTATTATGGATGAATTATGACGCCGACTGCCACTAGTCTTTCGCTCGATTATAGCAGTTAGTTCTCTTATTTGTTAGTTAGTTCTCGTTTCCTCAAAATGAATAAATTTCATTTATTTAATTTTTATTTTATTGAAATCCACAGCTCCTAAAATTAGCACACCAGCTTATACTCTAATCATACAGCCAAAACATACATACATTTTTGACAATTTATTAATTTTGAGCCTATCCTAACCTTTTTGCACACCAAAAATAAAAACGATAAGTTTTCCAATGTCATTAGTAAGTCCGTTTCTCTTAAGTGATAACAGATGGCGCTACCCGTATCTGAATAAAAATCACAGCAATTGGTAGCGGCATTTAAAATGTTGCAATATTTAATTTGGGAAAGAAAGAGGTTTTGTATAATTTTTTTTATTTAGAATAATCAACTCCTTGCAAAAATTATAATTTAATTTTGGAGAGGAAGAGGTTTCATTCAAAAATATTTTATTTTGAATAATCAACAATGAACTCCTTGGAAAAAATATAATTCAATACAATTATTTAATGACAAACTGCCCAGTTTCAGCAGTAAAAAACATCTCCAAACGCCATGGTAGATTTTTTTAAAATTATTTTAATGCTACTTGACGTTGGTATAAAGTGCTATTTTTCATGTAACAAACCTTATGGTTACTTTGAAATATTAGGTAAAACGTGAAAAACCTAGCACTGAGACATTTTCCCGTAAATTAGGGAGCACAGGATATATCATCTAACACCTGAAATAAATAGAGATTGCTTACACCATCTAGCGAGTAACTTCAAAGTTAATACTTTACTTACTGAAAAAAGAAACTAAAAAGTTTACTTACTGAAAAACTGCTCATCGCACATCAATATCATAGTTTGAAGTGCAATTGGTATTTTTGTGTGCAAATAGTATCCAGTATCCAGTAGTTATTCTGAATTATGCATAGTCGGCTTTTGAATTAGATGATGTAAATGTGTCATTCCCATACATTTTCAAAATGCAAATTGTCAAAATGTATAGGGACTTGACATTTGCATCTGTCGGTCAGTTTCCTTCGTCTAATTAAAAATTCGATTATAGATCGTACCGCTCGAGATTTGATTGTTTGCATCATCCGCGCATAAAGTGATCTCGACGTGTTAGGGCGTGAGACAGTGGCACACTATTCTGCCTAGTGCGTAGGTCAACGAACTCTTCGATATCAATGTTAGTTAGAGCCGATCTTCTTTGTCTATTTATTTTTGCTAGGTGACGATTTGCACCCTACTAGCATTCTTTCGCTGTGATTTTTTAACCTGAAATGCCAGGTGTACTCCAAGTTCTCCAGTCGATTCTGAACTTAATGTCAAACACATTCGGTTCAATATCATTTGAGGAAATTTGACAGATTGTAGTAACTTGATGTGTGGCTGTTTGTACAAACGGCTTATCCAGTGGTACCTATATCAATTTGTAAAGCGATACAAAGGCATCGTCTAGACGTCTCTACGGGACCCAAAAGGCGTATTTAGGACCACTTCTTGAATTACTGCAAGTGTATTGGATTGGTATATTGAAGATCTTATCTCCGTATGATTGAGCTAATGGAATCACTTAGATACAAAATATTTCATAATTTTATATTTAACGTTTAATATTTATTGCAGTTCGAATATTTTTTTGTTTGTGATAAAAAAGATTTGATGGATTACTTTCAAATCTATAATACTTGAAGACCGACTAAGATCAGAAGGCACTTCAGAGACATTAACATGGGGCACTGTACAATATTTTTTCTGTGGGAAAATGTTCAAAAGCACTGAAACTTGTAAAGGTAACAGCGTTAGTTCTGACTTTTGCTACGTGCCAAATAACCGTGATTTGTTTATATTAGGTATCAGATTTACGATTTTTGGTTTTTTCCCTTTTTACTTCAAACAGATACCTTATTAACAGTTTAAAGGATTCGAATATTCAATTTCTTATTGAGATTAGAGAGAATTTTATTAATTATTATTTTAATAAACTATGATACAAAAAATTGGGATAGTGGCACACATACAATGAAATTGTGGGATTCATAATGTGCACAGCTAAGGAATGGAGCCCATTGCAGCGGTATGTTTCAATCTGGAATCTTATAGGCAAACGCGTTACATATACACACGTCATCGTCACCATCAGGTGAGATTGTGTACAAGCGTTGGCCTATAGCTCGTAGCCACGTGCGAGTCGGACTCGCCCATGAAGGCTTCCGTAGCAGCAAGTAAGATATATGGAAGGTAAATTGCGGTTTACGGTTTAGAACATATTAAAAAAACTGCTTACTAGATCTAGTTCAAACCAATTTTGCGTTGTTAATTTTCATGGCAATTTATATTATCTATTTTTTTAGTTTTATATTTTTTTTACTATAGGAGTTAAGGGGGAGGAGGGGACGGACACATTTTACCACTTTGGGAGCGTCTCTTGCGCAAAAAATTAAGTAAAAAAAATAATTAGAAACTTCAACATCATTTTTGAATACCTATCCATAGATACCACACACGTATGGGTTTGATGAAGAAAAAAAATTTAGTTTCAGTTCTCAGTATGGGGATCCTCCAAAATGTTGTTTTTCCTATTTTTGTGTCAAAATCGTAATGCGGTTAACAAATGACATCTTTTTATCAAGTTTCAATGGTATAGTTTTTATAGTTTCGGCAAAAAGTGGCTGTGACATACTGAGAACTGAGACTCTAATCTGCATATGCAAGAATGCCAATGATCGGTTCCTTTCCATTTCGTAGATAAACATTATTTTCGGGTGGATCAAATTCAAGTGTACCATGTATTGTTCAACTTCCTACTGGCCACCATTGATAATACAGAAAAATCGTGTATTCATATCGTGTTAATTCCCGTCTTGATTATTGGCACAAACAGAAATCAATTCAAATACATTTAAATAGAAAAAAATGAAAATATATTCAAGCATGTCCAGGCAGCACCAAATGAATATTGTGTTATGACGTCTAGTATAAATGGTCCTCACTCAGCATAAGTCACGGCCCAGACAAAAGCCATGACGCTGGTTTTCAGTGAGAGCAGCTGAGTGAGTGCCACGGACGCTTGTCTAGTGTATTATGTGTACCTAACGTGTATGTGTGTAATATGGGTATATAATACTAATATTTGTGTCTAAATATATCTACTAAGAAGAAAAGATCAAATAATAATGAGATACATAACATTAAATTATTATAATAAATAAATAGGAGTGTGGGTATCTACGTTTAAATATATAAGTTTAATAAATAGGAGGAATGCTTTCATTACTTGTTTATTTCTCTTTTAGCAAGATTTTTCGAGAAGCTCATCGTGACCGGAAATAGACGGGAAAATGCCTCGTGGGCACAGCCCCATACGTTGCTCCGAACAAATCCGCACCCAACTCGACTCTACGGTACACAACGCCCTATACACCGCCGGACAACGAAACAAATGCAGGAAAACCATACAGGAGAAAGTGATGCAGAAGGGAGGTCATGGCCCTCGGCACTGAGGAATACGACGCAAGGAGAAGGAGGAAAAATTTTTGACTAATATAAATATCTATTATAACTAATTAACTACCCGGCAACGTGATTATTCTTTATACCAAAATATAAATTAATTAAATTTTTTTTAAAAAGAAATGAATATTCTTTTGTTTACACCACCATAAATAAAATTGAAACATGAACGTTGCTAACGTTATCGCTAACAAGTCTATTTGGCATAAACGGCGCACTAAACAAAATAGCCGAGTCGTATAAGCCAGTGTTTACAGCCGCGCCGCGATCATTGGCAGAAACCAGTTTGTTGTCTAGACAGATTACAGGCGGAAACTAGCTCGGTTATGTTGCAAACCGAAGATAAAACGATACGAAATTGGGATGATATTAAGAATAAAATAAAATTACTGACATAATAAAGCAAACAATGTTTTGTGACGATAGATACTCCAGTAAGTGATTACAGTTAAAAAATCTTACGGACTTTACGGATGTACGGATCTTGTAGCTCCGGTTCATTTTATATTGTTTTCGTTTTTTTTATATGTATTGGTAGAATCGTTAAGAACACGTTGCAATACCGTAAAGAACATATTGAAATAACTAAAAGATCATTTCTATATATCGTTTTATCATGTTTCAACATCGTTTAGATCACGTTTTATTATCGTTTAGAGGACGTTACATCATTGTTTAGATCACGTATCGTTTCTTTTAATATCATTTTCGTGTCAGTCGAGTCTCTAAAATTCTTCCAATTAAACAGTATCGGATACTGTGGTATTGGGCAGCGACAGGCATGGTGTGACTTTAGAAAAGGCGGCCGCTATATTCCGAAAAATATAGTTTGATTACAAGGACAGCTATTGGTATTAGAGCAAAATGATCTTTAGGTTTATAGTAATGAAAATCTATGGAATGGAACTTGGTTAAAATCATAAACCATACGGCTATTTCAAATAAAGGTCGACAGCTTTTATTCTAATCAAGCTACTCGTATATATAACACATCCATTAACGCGCGGCCATTTACACAGCAGCGGGTAGCTGCATGTACACTGGCTCAACGCTATGCCAAATGCTGAGTTCATTTGTTAACATTTTTGTTTATCGCTACTCGTACTATCACGTTGCAATATCGTTAAGATCACGTTTCAACATTGGTAGGATCATATTAAATATTGTTAAGATCACAATTTAACATCGCTTAAATCACGTTTGGATATTGTTTTTTATAACGGTTCTAAATCGTTTCAATATTGTTTTCGTGTCGTGTCTCTAAAATTCCTTCAATTCCGCAGTAATCGGGCAGCGAAAGGCGTGGCGCGATAGCGTCCTGTTTACTTTGGAGGAGGCGGCCGCTAATGCATCAACCCTTATCTACCCGCTGCATGCACCCTGGACTCAGCGCTTGCCAAATGCTGAGTTTTCCACCATTTTCTACCACTGTTGAGTTATTCGCTGATAAGGTTAGTGAAGATTTTAGAAATGAGCCACTAAGGCACCCAGTCGGAATTATGCGCATTATTTGTCTGCAGTTTGTATCTGGATCTAGAAATATGGAGCCGTAATGTGAAAACTTTAAGAAAAGTAGACTTTTTTATCTCACATTACGTCGCCCTACTGGGTCCATTGTCAGTACAGTTGTCTTATTTTATTTTCCTATCATTTGTGTGACTCTATACTTAAGATTGATAATATTTAGACGACCCGTTTGGATCAGTGGTAGTGAATGCAGCCTCTAGAGCAAGGGTTGCGGGTTCGATCCCCGCACAGTATCTACAAGCTTTTGTGTTATGAGCATGTCTGTTTTATTCCCAGACCAATACTTTGTTAATACATGTTTATATAACTATAAGTTAATAATTATTTACAAAAGAAATTTTGTATAATATGTTTAGTATATTTATAATTCCGCTGTTGGTTCTGGTGGTGGGGTTGTGTTGTGTTGATTTCACTCTGGTGCTTGAGCTACCTATATCGGAGTCAGATCAATGTATATGATGTTGTGAAATATTTATTTATTAAATTATAAATGTGACGCCACACAAAGAGTGTAACCGGTCGTTATAGCCGAAATAGGAAACGATGATGATCTTCTACTTAGGTTAATGAGTATTAGTGTTATCAAAGAAAATATTTCGTTATTATTTGTTTATTTTCCAAATTAGCTTGAGCTTGGGGGCCAGTGCTATGAATAATACGTCGTAACTGGAATAAACCTCTTGAGCATTAACATATGCAGCGAGCTGTCATTTTTGATAATAGTTCGAGAGGGATACACTTTGCATCGATCGGTGGAGACGGCGCGAGCGCTCCCGATATCGCCGTAACTTAAAGCTTTAAAATCGTATATTTTAGTGCATCATTAATGTTTTAGAACATAATCTGAATTCTATTGTGAAAGTTAATTGTGAGATCTCTCGAGACTACACCGCGACGTGGCCCGGCACACATCCTCGCCAGCAGAGCAGAAAACCCACCAGTTTAGTGTCCTTCTTAACGACCCGTTTGGAACAGTGGTAGTGAACGCTGCCTCTGGTGCAAGGATTGCGGGTTCGATCCCCGCACAGTACAAACATTTGTGTGCATGAACATATCTGTTTGTATTGGTTTGGGCGTTATCTATATAATATAAGTATGTATTTACAAAAGAAAACTATTATATGTATATATTTGTAATCCCACTGTTGATTCTGATATCCGTAACACAGGTGCTTGAGCTACCTATCTCGGAGTCAGATCAATGTATGTGATGTTGTGTCCTGCTGTTAGGTTCCTGAGAGAAGACGTCCTAATACAATATAAAACAAATTCGTATACTATTATTGCGACATCGTATGTCCTAAGAAAGCCCCATGTGGTAAACTGCCGCCTTGCCACAAAGAAAATAACAATGCCTGTTTTTTTCAAAGCTGGTAATCCATCTGTTCGTTTGTCCAACACAAAAATATACATTTACAAAACAAACTTTCACACGCCGCATCGTCCTGTTCCCTGGAGCGAGACCAGCTAAAAATAAAACACCTTATTAAAAACTGTTATACCGGGACACTCCACTGGCCCTTTTACCCGGGTTTACCATAGAGCGCTTTGAGAATGATCGATGATGAAGATTACTTTGTGGCGGTTGATGCGGCCCCTTTGAGTTAAACCGGTTAGCCCGGGGCGGCGCGTTACCGCTCATTGTGCGGCAAGATCTGAGGCGTCTGACCTTTCATAGTTTTATGATGGGGGGATTTGTAGTACACTGAATTTTAATATATGGCCAGTTTTGGGAGCAAGCTCCTGCGTGACAATAGGACTATCCTTTTTTATGTGATAGGTGAGAGACGAACAGACAGATCTGACCTAAGCGGTTGCAGCCGCCCATGAACACCCGCAACACCAGTGGATTCACAAGTGCACTGTCATTATTTAAATCCCCCTTTTTCCCGGATTGGGCCTCCTTTATTCTCATTCAATTGGCGAAACACAGCATCGATGATGCTTCACGCCGGTTTTCGTGAGGCCGTGGCATCACTCCTTATTTAAAAAAAATGCCACAAAGACAGCATTATCAGTAGTTTGTATTTTAAGGTCTCATTTTCATACCTACTTTACTTTTATAAAATAAAATAAAAAATAGAAATTTGTTTCTTCAGATAGCTTGATACATTTGTTGATTACCAGTGCTAATGAAGATATTATTATTTGACTACGAGTATTTAATTAATAAAATAAACCTGCTCCGCGTTCGGGTTTATAAGGACTGTGGTCCAGTGGCTCATCATTTCGGGCATGCTGTTCGCATGTAAATACCTAGACTCTGTTCCTGAATGTTAATTTACCGAAAACCTTTATGTATGTATGAATATTATTGAATTGTATAACGCTTTGGTATTAAACTGTAATGTTATGCAATTGTATGTTAATAATAATAATAATTGTGTTGTGCCGTGTGGTCCCCGGCAGAGTAGAATAGGCCACCCTCACTCTTTCCGAGGTGTCGTAAAAGGCGACTTAGGTAAAGCTGCTGGCATGATCATCAGCGCCCAGAGAAGGAAAACTCTGCATTTATATCAAAACCCTCGCCAACCCGTCTGCCAAGCGTGGTGAGTATGGCAATTACCCCTCATGTGATTGAGGGAGGCCCGTGCCCCAGCAGTGGGGATTTAAATGGGCTGATGATGAATAATAGTAATAATAATAATCAGCGCACTGCCCCATCTCGCCGCCAATCTCTTTAGTATACTGTTGGGACTGCCAATCACTTTCAATTTTTTTCTAATTAAGGCGTGAAAAATAAATAAACTTATTATTGAATATATTTCATATATTGAGCTTAAACACTTGTGTTACGGATATTAGAATAAACCGAGGTAAGTACCTACCTATTACAAATACAATAAATTGATTGTTTGTCCAGATTGTGAATCAAACACACAACCTTTGCTCTGCCTCATAGAGTCACTACACTACGAAAGTCGCCATCGGCCAGTCTTTGGGGAAATTGTACCTATTTAAGGTATGTGCCACAAATGTCTTCATAAATCTGTGGTTTTGATACACCGATATCGTAATACCGACCAAAATAGTATGAAATGAGAAAACAAAAATATAACTATGCATTTTATTAAATACCAAATTGATGTGAGTTACACAACGTGTAAAAAAGATGCAGATTTTGTTTTTAGTTCAAAATTAAAAGCTTGTCGCATTTGATACTTTACTACTACAAAAATAACCGCCCCTAACAAAATGAATGGCCTACGTACAACGACCACTTCCAACAAAACTCCAAACCGAAATCACTCAGAACCTCCCAGACCCAACTTCCGCCATTCCGAGTACATTCAAATCCTGTACCTGTTTGTCGCGAATTAAGAGGTGCAAACCGTGGTAGTCGGCCGAATTCCACCGGCGTAATTATTTGCACAAAACGTCGCCTAATTGCATGCTCTGTTGCCGGCACTTCAGCGAGCACGTGACGGGCCGGTCTACGGCCAAAATGGCCCAAGGTGGAGGAGAAAGCGATATAATAATAAATAGATATTTCACAAAGAGTAGAATAGGCCACCCTCACTCTTACCGAGGTGTCGTAAAAGGCGACTAAGGTAAAGCTGCTGTCATGATCATCAGCATCCAGAGAAGGAAAACTCTGCATTTATATCAAAACCCTCGCCAACCCGTCTGCCAAGCGTGGTGAGTATGGCAATTACCCCTCATGTGATTGAGGGAGGCCCGTGCCCCAGCAGTGGGGACTTAAATGGGCTGATGATGATGATGATGATGATTCCACAATATCACATACATTGATCTGACTCCGAGATAGGTAGCTCAAGTGTTAGGTACGAATATCAGAACCAACAAACATATACAATGTTCATGTACACAAGTAAATGATTGTACTGTGCTGTGTGTACGCACCATAGGCACCAGAGGCAGCTTTCACTACCACTGATCCAAAAGGGTTGTCTATATATGAATTAATAATTTGTATTTTTCAAGTTTATTATTACTTACTTACGTATAGACGTATAATAATGTCCTCCTAATCGATGTTTTAGTCATGGTAACCAATCTCAACTATTAGTCATCGATGCAGGAGTTATTATAGTGCATTATATGTATCAAGACAGAACCACTCGAGACTTTTCCGCCCTAACGGACAGCTGTTCTCCTCGCAATGTGCCCTGCCAAACGGGCAGGGTACATTGGATTGCTAGGTGGTTCGCTGCAGGTCTATTCACTACCATTATACCACAAAGTATATTGTTTGGCAGTGCAGCGATTATACCACTTGGCGTATCCCGCGTTAGGGAGATGCAATCTGTAGTCATAATTGGCCATTTCTTCGAATTCTGTCGCGAGCCGACCGTAAGTTGGTCTGGACCGGAGTCTAAAATTAATCCGGTCCACGCCAGGTTACGGCACCTGAATTTATCATTTGTCCCATTATGGTGTCATACATTGAAACAGATGGCACACCTGAATGAAAGCGATTATCTCAGCTTATAGCCGACCCTTCGTTTTTTTAAGAACATAATACTGTACTCCTTCGAGAAAACCATAAACCTCTACAGGAATATTAAATACTAATGGCCCATCCTCACTTCGTTTCGGGAGATTATATTACTATTAGTTCCAATATCTATCAACAGATGGCGCTGGATGTCGTATGAATCGCGCTAGTGTTTTGATTTTTAAGCCGTATAATTTATCTCTTTATAAAAAGTGTAGATAATTCGCTTGTCGCTTACGCCAAAACACTCCGACGCCTTTACGTTCAAGTTTATGGGACATTATGAAACAACGCCCCGCCGGGACAATGTAGCTAAACAATTTCGCGCTATAGTTTTGACACTTCCATACTTTGTTGGGGATGTACTGCGTACCTATATTGTTAGACGTAAAAGTACCATAACCTTGGGTGTTAAACTTATTTGGATGTATTGTTAGGGTGAAGTTTGTTTCATTTTGTCTATTGTGGTTCGAGATAGTTTGAGTGCAATGTCATGTTTATGAAGCTTTATTCTATTGCCTATTGAAGGTATTTATGAAGAAATGTTGAAATTGAATGCTTAGTTGAAATTTTGGTTTACCTACGTAGGTACAGTCGTCACTAATATAAGAAGTCTCCGAAAGTATCTGGGCATTCAAAGGATTTACACTATTTTATTCATATTTCAGTTAAGCGTGATGATAGCTATAAACTCTGTCAATTTGACCGCGTCTAATAAAATTTTATAGTTATTATCTTAAAGTTCAATTTTATGCTAAGATTTTTGATCGCTTAGGTGGCTAAAATATTTATAGCGACTGTACCTGAGGGATCTTGTTTAGGGACCGTTTAGGCAAAATTGAAATTTAGAGCAAGGTAGTTGAAAGTGGTTATTTTGTTAGGGTTCATTGGGGCTATATAGATTTAGTATGAAAATTGTGTAAGTGTACAACCAAGTTTATTTTATGTCTACTAGTCCTGATTTAGTAAAAAATATGTGACTGTAGATATATTGGTTACCTTATATGGAATTAAAAACATTAAATTAATACAAAATTATTTTCAGAATTCCAAGGATTTTGAAACCCATGAGTGAGAAAAAAGTAATAAAACGAGGCACAACGAAAATGATCTTAGTTATCATCATAACTGTTGTCGTTAAAAAAGCTACAACCACATAAATATCCAAAAATGGGGACTGAGCCTACATGTTATTGTTTTAAACTTAGAGCTAGCAAATCAGACCCCCAACCCAAGTTGCCAATGTTTGGTGTAATCGAGACGGATGAGAGTCTACCGTAAATTATAATAAAAGATTCTTCAGACGCCAACTCCGAAAAATACGGAGGCAGTAAAAAGTTGCCAAGAACAAGAAGAAATAAACAAAAAAGACGGCGTCTCTAGGAGAATACAAAATTTTAGTCGCAATTTCTTCGGCCGTTTAATTTTATAAAGAAAAAATCGAGCAAGTGTGAATTGGATACTACGATATAGAAGGATCTGTACTCCTCCTCATCTTAGCTTGTAGTTCCCATTTGGGTCCAGGCCAGGCTACGTTATTTGCCACGCACCTCCTCATTGTGGAATCAACTTCCCACAGTGGTATTTCCGAACCGGTACGACATAGAGATCTTCAAGAAACAAGTCTATACCTTCCTAAAAGGCCGGCAACGCATCTCCATTCCCTCAGGTGTGGCTGATGTCCATGGCGGCGGTGATCACTTTCCATCAGGTGACTCGCTTGCTCGTTTGCCTCCCTTTCTCATAAAAAACCCATGGTTCAGGATTTGCGGTGTCAGGTAATTGCAATGAAGCGAATGCCGTCTGACCTTTGCAACCCTTTAACAGAAGAACCAGACTAACTGAACCATTCTTACAAGCTCCGAAACTATTTGAAAAGTGCGTGTTTCCTCACAATGTTTTCCTCCACCGAGCGCCGAGATAGTGGTAGAAATACGCACACAGATTTGAAAAATCCAGAGGTGCATGCTCGGATTCAAACTACTACTATAGAAGGATCAGTACTAACGCATCTCAATTAGTATGTGAAATTGCAACTTCGGATTTGCACAAACTTAAAGAAAGAAAGAAAAAAAATATTATTATAGACATCACAACACAGGGAATACAGCAGTTCTAAACACAAATCGGCTCAAACAGAAAACAATTAAAATACATATAAATAAAAAAAAATGAAAATATATTCAATCATGTCCAGGCAGTGCCAAATGAATATTTTGTTATGACGTCTAGTATAAATGGCCCTCACTCAGCATAAGATACGGCCAAGACGAAGGCCATGACGCTGGTTTTCAGTGAGACCAGCTGAGTGACTTAATACATGTTAGTTATTACATTTAATTTTCTCTTTACGTAAAGCTACAAGACAATGCTCTATTGGTTAGTAAGTACGGATAGCCATAAATCTTCTTCTTCTTCTTTTTTAGCCATTTTCAACCTCTAGGATGTAGGCCTCCTTCAGTTTATGCCATTTTTGTCGATCCTGGGCGGTTTCTATCCACTTTGTTCCTGCCAGCCTTTTGATGTCGTCACACCAACGCATTTGGGGTCTTCCTCTTGGGCGTTTCTCGCCCTACGGTCTCCAGCACTCTACCACTACCTTGCACCACGAGCCATGTTTTCGGGCGACATGACCAGCCCACTCTCACTTCAACTTCAAGATCCTTTTCACAACATCGCTTACTATGCTCTGTTCTCTGACCCACTCATTTCTTCTACGATCTTTGAGTTTTACTCCTACCAGCCTCCTCTCAATTGCCCTTTGAGTAACCTGAAGTTCGTGGAGAATATCCTTAGTAAGAACCCAAGCCTCAGCTTCATAAGTGAGCACTGGTAGGATACACTGGTCGTGAAGGCGAGCTTTTTGTTCAAGCCGTGATATTAATTTTTAATGCAAATTCAAGCTTGGAGTAGGCTGAGTACACGTAAGACTTATGCGCCTATTGATTTCATTGCTTTGGTTGTCCTTTCCCATTACCACCTCTTGACCAAGATACACGTACTTCTCAACTTTCTCTATGGCAGTGCTACTTACGCTGATGTTTAAGGTAATGTTAGTAGTATTGGTCATGATTTTGGTCTTATCCAAGTTCATTTCCAAACCACACTATTGTGATACGTCATTCAGATGTTGCATCATGGTCTGTAGGTCGTTTGGGTTGTCCGAGAATAATACGATATCGTCTGCAAATCGTAAGTTGCTCAATCTCTTACCCTCTATATTAATGCCGTGCTCGTCCCATTCTAACTTTTTGAAGATATCTTCCAGTACAAGGGTGAACAATTTAGGTGAAAGTGTGTCTCCTTGTCTAACGCCTCTCAGAATCTTTACTGGTTGAGTCTTTGGCGGTAAATTGACTTTTGAGGTTGCCTTTTCGTAGATGTTTTTGACGAGGTTAATGTATCGATGGTCAATACGCGCATTTGAGTCCTGAACAACTGCCCAGGTTTCGATGCTGTCAAAGGCTTTCTTGTAGTGTATAAATGCCATCCAGAGGGGTAGCTGGTATTCAGTTGCTTTTTCAATAATGATCCTAATGGTTAGTATATGGTTCATGATGTTGAAACCTCTTCCGAACCCTGCTTGATCGACTGGTTGATAGTAGTCCAGTTTCTTGGTCAAACGAGTAGTGATAATTTTTGAAAAGTATGATGACCATAGCATTTTCCCACTTCTCCGGTATTTGACCTTCCTCTAGATACCTATTGAAGAGCCTGATGAGGGAATGTAAGATTAGATCACCACCCTCTTTGACCATTTCGATGATGACATCATCATCACCAGAGGCCTTTCCATTCGACATCTTTCCGAGGGCGGCAAGTATTTCAGCTTTTGTTATCTCCGGTATATCTTCCGATCCAACATTTGTTATTTTTCTGCCGGCAGCATTTTTTAGTTTTGGGTTCCTAGAACTATACATTTAGCATCTGATAGTATTCTTCAACAATTTTCAGCATTTTGTCCTGTTCAGTCACTAGATTTCCTTCTTTGTCACAGAGTTTTGTTATTTGTTGAGTACCTGGTTTTAGAGCTTTAATGAACACTTTTAGGGCCTCTATACTTCTCGATGATCCATTGTACGGTCCTTTCTCTATACGCATCAATATCCTTCTTAACGTGTTGTCGTGTCTCTTTACAAACTATTTTAAACTGGTCTGTATGACTCCCTGTTTGATTAGGGTCCTCCTTTCTTCCAGTAATGTCTTGGTGTCTTTCTGTAGCTTGCTTATTCGGCTGTTAGTCTTCTTTGGCGCAACTTTTTTAGCAGCTTTAGTTAGTTAACTGCTTTGATTATTCAAAAGTACATTTATATCACATGTTTCAGTACTGGTGATATTCAATTGTTTTGATATTTCTTGTTGATAAGATTCTCTGTTGATTTTCAAGCATTCAGGGTTTACTATCGTCTTTTTCCTCCTAATTGTTGTATCGTTTCAGTTTCGTATTGATCTGCACAAGTGCTCGTATGAGACAATGGTCCCGTTTTAGCCCCGTATGAAAGTTGTTTAAAACAGTGACATCTTTAATTAATATTTGTGACTGCTAAACACGTAGTCTATTTCATTCTTGAATCTTCCGCCTGGAGAAAGCCACGTCCATTTTCTATCGGGTCTTTTATTGAAGAAGGAACTCATATGAAACATTTAGTGCTGCGTTAAATAGTTAATTAATATGGTGCCCCTGGAATTTCTGCTTCCATAACGACCCATCAAGTCCCAAATAATGACCCATCAAGGATTCCGAGTTATCCAGTTTTCGCCGATTTTTGCGTTGAAATCGCCAGTGACTATCATGAACGTAGTTCTCGGCTCTTTTATACAAGAACTGATGTCTTCATACATTTGTTCAACATCTGTATCAGGAGCACTGCTGGTAGGTGCATATACTTGGATACCTTTAAGAGTCACTTTTCTTGATATTTGCAACACTACATACAAGATTCTGTCAGAGATTGAATTAATTGTCTTTATGTTGTTACATAGACGTTTGTTGATGAGTAAAGCCACACCGTGCTCATGTTTGCCTGAGTCAGATCCTCTGTAATAGAAGTTGTGTCCTTTTTGAAGCTTTAGGCACTCCTCACCCTGACGTCTTACCTCGGTCAAACCGACAATACCCCAATTGATTTTTTCTAGCTTGTAGAATAATTCTTCCATACGCTCAGCCATAAATCAATGTATACGAATCTGTCAAATTTCTTCAATCGATTCTCAGCTTAATCTTAAACAATTTTGGTTCGAGCGGAAACCCAGCGCAAGCGTTGCTTCAAACAGATTTCGTGAGTTCGTTGTATCACTCCGGTCGAGCCGGTACGTGGCTTTATCACGGTCAAAATGAGGCTATGAGCGTTACGTTTTTCCTTCAAAGTCATCATCATCATTTAGCGTCAAATTAATCTGGGATCTACTTGAGTCCGTTTTCCCATCAGAGCTACGGAGCCTTAAAAAATAAGAAAGATAAAGTTATCCTGTTTCGTCGCGTGGATTGAATGGCGATCAGTTTAAATCTTGTAACAAAAGAGTCCCGATTAATATTGCTTGGAGACGGACGGTTTAGTGACTTAGGTAAAGTGCTGCTCATTTTTAAGTCTTGAGATTAAACGTGTCTTTGTTGGCGTAACTACTGGTCGGACTGAGAGTTGCATTTAGCCAAGAGTGTAAGTATTTAATTACCTCATTTTACTGTAAGAACTTTATTTAAGGGTGAAAATCTATACCATTTATAAAAAGGTTATTTCTATAGACAACGACAAGGCTATTATGTAAAAAGAAAAAAAAAACGAAACAAATTTCCGATGTAATCGACGTCACTCGTGTCTACTTAGTTTGTGGAACAGTCAGCATCAAAAGTGGCTTAACACTTTAATACCATGTCAAAGTATCTGTTCTGCTTATTAAAGCCAGTTTCTAAGGGGTACGTAAAAATGTTACTTCGGCATGGTACTAAAGTTTTAAGCTACTTTTGATGCTGACCGTACCAAAACAAACTATGAAGAAGATACTAAGATATAAGACGCAAATAGTGTGATTTTCTGATCCCATTCTTTATCCGCACAGGTTGTATGTATGCGTAGGCTGTTTCGCTTGCTATGTAGGGTACCATCATAGTTATCTGTCTAACTAAGTATTTTTACCTTCTTTGTCATATCACGCGTGACGACTAATCTGTGCAAAGACTTGTGGCGCAGGGCAAAGTTTTCTCCGCCGTACACAGTAGTGCGGTGGCGAACAGCAGCCCAGGACATAGCACTGGGCGAATGGCGGCGCCGACATGAGGGGTCAGACACCGAAAGTGCTGGATCACGACGTCGGATTCTTGAGGCGATACGGCCCATTCTAGACAGATGGGTTGTACGAAAGTGGGGGTCGATGACCTATAGTTTGACACAGATTTTGCTACATGGTATCTTTGCTTCTGCAGGTAGCAAAGCAAAGATGCCATGTACATGTAGATACACAGATGTGTATCGTCGCCAGTCTCGGAGATGTCACCATTGTGACTGTACGGAAGATACCGCACAGCATACAATGGCGGAATGTCCTGCGTGGGATAGACCACGGACAACATTGATCGCGGCCTTGGGAGATGGGGACCGCTCTCTCCCGACCATCGTAGGGAAGAGGTGATGTTGCAAAAGGAGACTGCAGAGCGGAAAAGGGAGCGAAATCCGCTCTTTCTCCGGCTTCGTTGCGGACTGGGCTGAAAACTGACACTGAAAAGTGGCATGTCTGACCTCTCCAGTCGGCGCCGCCATTCGCCCAGTGCTATGTCCTGGGCTGCTCTTCGCCACCGCACTACTGTGTCCGGTGGAGGAAACTTTGCCCTGCGCCACCAGTCTTTTCACAGATTAGTCGTCTCGACGCGTGGTATGTCTAAAGAAGGTCAAAATACTTAGTTTTAACAGATAACTATGATGGTAGCCTACATCGGGAGCTAAACAGGCTACGCATACATACGCATGTTTGCACAGATCTTAGAAATATACAAGTACGTTTATGATGCAGCAAAATAAGGTATATGGTAGAAATCTCGTAAATAACAATTCTAAATACATATTACGATATCTAGTATCGCGAATCCTTAGCGGGTAATTCCCAGTTGCGTAAAAAGCTGTCGCTCTGGAGTCAGGGGTACGCATGATCCATGATTATTGATTTAGAGAGTGGTAATTCCAATGAAGCGACTGCCGTCTGACCTTCGCAACCCTTTGGCAGGGGAACCAGACCAACTGGATCATGGTTACATATTTCAGAAATTATCCAAAACGTGTAGGCTTACTCACGATGTTTTCCCCCATCGCCGAGCTAATGGTAGAAATACGTACATAGATTTGAAAAATCCAGAGGCGCATCCTCGGATTCGAACCAGGGGCCCCTAACTTTAAGGTAGTATATCAGTCGTAAAAATAAACTCAAATAAAGTCTTAAGGTGACGGGTAGGGCACACTAGCGACGCGAATCGATTTTAAATTTTAGCTACTAAACCGGATCTATTTTAAACAATTTCGGGGTTACAACCTCTCGGCAAACATTATACTATTTTTTAAATAACCATGCACAAATGTTGGATCCGTTTTTGTACGCGAAAAAGTTATTTACGCCATAAGTGCCCGCTTTTGGCGGTAATCAATTAAAAAAAAACTTGTATTTATTGGATTTAACCAACTTTTGTGCACTTTTGTAACCCCGAAATTGTTTAAAATAAATCCGGTTTAGTAGCTAAAAATTGATGGCGTCGCTAGTGTGCCCTAACCGTCACCTTAATCGTCAGGCTTGTTTGTGACACATAGCCAAGTTTCTTTTCGTTACGGCACTCGTTTGCCGTAGCTTAGCTTTTAAGTTTTGTAAGTCACAGCACAGTATTAATTCACAGTATAGTGATAAACAAGAATAAATAATGATTAACAACTCAAAAGCCCTTTGCTTGTTGACTGCAAAGTGTGAAATATGCAAAAAGGTTAAGACAATACCTAATTATGTCCTTTCTCATGAACTTCAATATCACGACAATTCCTGGATTTGTTCTCCTCCCCTACCATCTTAACTGTTAGCTCGAGGTGAGGGATAACATCGTGAGGAAACCTGCACGTTTTGTATAGTTTCTGGAACGTGTAACAATGACTTGGTTGGTCTGGTTCCCCTGTTAAAGGATTGCGACAGTCAGACAGCAGTCGATTCATTGTTTAGGCGGGAAACGACGCTAAAATGAGGAGGACTTTTAAAAACCGCCGTCGACGTCATAATGGACAACATTTCATATTTTTAACATGTCCATATTGTTTTTTCATATGAAAATAGACATAAAATGAACAGACCCATATTTTTTCTTTTTTCAAAATTTGGCCATTTTCATGTATAAAATAATTATTGAAATTCTTTATATTCTAAATAGACGTAAGCGCCAAATGACGTCATCGGACGGCTGAATACAGCGATATTCCTTTGCTTGTCATTGTTTTAATAAAAAAAAGGTGCTACTGTCACAGGTAAATAATACTAGTGTCAACATTGTCAACGTCATTCATACATTCAACGTTGACAAGTTGTCTTTTTTTTTTGACAATTACATGTTATGGGTTTGGCATTTCGTAAATTTAAAACTATAATGTGCTAAGCAAAGAAATATTTTACATTCTGCCGTCCGATGACGTCATCTTACGTTTTTTAGTTTTTATTTTTTTTCTCAGTAAATAAGCAATATAAAAAATGAATAAATATATATTCGAGCAGCGGAAAAGTAAACAAAGAATTGGTATTTTTTGTTTCAGAGCTTAGCAATTTTGAAATGTTGTCCATTCAACATCGCTTAAATCACGTTTGGATATTGTTTTTTATAACGGTTCTAAATCGTTTCAATATTGTTTTCGTGTCGTGTCTCTAAAATTCCTTCAATTCCGCAGTAATCGGGCAGCGAAAGGCGTGGCGCGATAGCGTCCTGTTTACTTTGGAGGAGGCGGCCGCTAATGCATCAACCCTTATCTACCCGCTGCATGCACTCTGGACTCAGCGCTTGCCAAATGCTGAGTTTTCCACCATTTTCTACCACTGTTGAGTTATTCGCTAGTCTAGTAATTACAATGAAGCGACTGCCGTCTGATCTTCGCTTTGGTACGATGCTGTACTTCACCGTACGACCACAGAAATACTTACATATGTATATTTGAAAGATTTACTCATGTTACGGTCTCACTCGCACTAATCCACTGGAGCATTAGAATAGTTATTTACGAGATTTCTATTACCTCATTTTTGAGTTTCCGATATTTCGGCTCTGTTGCATGGGCCATGGTCACGGAGTAACTGAAGTTTTTGCAGGTAAGTCGTAATTTTCTTTTTATGTGATAGGTAGGCAGACGAGCAGATGGTCTACCCTCCTTCGCAATCTTTTACTACGCACAACTGCGGTACCACTGTAGGGGAGACCGGGGCAAGATGAGATAGCTAAGACAAAACTCGTTATGAAAGGAAAATTAAACTCTTTAATAACATTCTTTAACAAAAAAGGTAACCATTATACATTTCTCTCTTATAATTAAACGTTGTAGCATGCAAAATCACAGAACTTTTTTAGGCAAATAATGAAAAAATAAACTCGACAAATTTCCCGTTTTGCCCCATAACTGGGGTAAGATGGGAAACGCTGTGGGGCAAAACGAATACGCTTTTTAATTGGGCTGACAGCGTTCACAAATGTGTGCCTCTTCGTCTTCCTCATCTACTCCGGCACACGAATTATGGGCCCAACCGTGGCACACGCTGCAGATGACCCAACCTTCGGTTGAATCTGAGTATAAGTACCCGCAATAGATGCAAGCACAGTCATCATCCTCTTCTTGGGATGAACTATCTTCCGATTCAGTTTCTTTTTTGCACCTTTTGGCTTGACGCTTTTTCTGCAGGTTTTCCTTGTCAGTTATCTTTTTAATATTCTTTGCAGTCTTTTTTCCAGGTTTCTTTATTTGTTTTTTACTTTTTCCAGTCACTTGATTATCAGTCTTTTTCTTATTTTTACCTTCTTTAATACTTATATCTTTAATAAGTTCGTTTTTGTAAGGTGATTCAGTTAGAATTGCAGTCTTCCCTCGTTTCTTAGTCTTTCTCTCCTGAGTCCTAACTTCTTTAGGTATAGCCATAATATTTTCAGGACTTACCAGAAAAGAAGTTACTCTTTTTATTTGCCTTTCGGGAGTTTTTTCTTTAGCTCGAAATGTTGACGTTGAAGGTTGCTCGGCCCATGTTTGTTCAGGGTTCTTTCTAGTATTAATAATCTCGGGAGAATATCTATTGAAGTTAGCATCTGCAGCAACGTTTTGGGAAGACGTGGTAGGCATAGAAATGTCAATTGGAGAATTCAACGAGACCAAGGCATCATTGTTATTCGAAAAAGATGTGGCTGGTGCAACAATATCTTCTTTTTCAGTGGATAAAACTGGATGGACAGCATTTTCTGAGGATATTACAGGCTCTGGAACACTCTCTTTATCAATTTGTAAGTTTGGATTAGAAATAATGTTTTCTGTATTTTTTGACAAACCGCGAACATTTTCAGCCTGAGAACAAATAGCTAAAGAAGGAACATTATTTTGCTGGGTTGCTGACGAAATTTGTCCAAGGTGAGCTGAAGGGGATGGCCGCGATAAATTTTCTTCAGTGATTGCTGGTTCGGATGTTTGAGTTGATGGAGCATTTTCCACATTTAGCTCTTCTCTTGCCAGATTTTCTGTGTTAGTCGTCTCTGCAGCTATGAAATCAGCATCCGTAAAAACATTTTTATCTAATGGCCATATACCACATTTCCGAAATCCATTTATGGCTGTGAGCATTGTGGCTGCGTTTAAGTAAGCTTGTCCAAAAAGTTTTGCCACTTGATATGGTGTAACCACGCGACCAGGGTGATCTCTCAGCCATTTTTTCACTTCTGCACTGTAGTACGTGCTTAAAGGTCTCATGAAAGACACGTCTAAAGGCTGCAGTTTGTGAGTGCAGTGTGGTGGTGTACATAATAAAATCACATTATTTTCTCTTGCATAATCTATTAGGTCAATATTTTTGGTATGTGAAGAGTGACCGTCTAGCAGAAGCAATACAGGCTTTTCTTTTGTTGGTTGTGCAAACTGCACGAATGATTTAAACCAGTCAAAAAATATTTTTGTTGTAATCCAGCCATTGTCACTACAAGTGCCCCAAAACCCTGACGGAGCATCATCCAAAAGTTCTTCTTTCATCCGCTTTCGAGCGTATATTAGCATTGGTGGGACATAGGTGCCAACGGCATTAAAACAAATTTCAGCAGTGACCAACTGGCCTCTCTCTGCTGACGAGAGGCAGCCGACTTGCTTCTGGCCCTTCATTGACAATACCTTAGATTGACTTTTTGGAACAGTAGTGATCCCCGTTTCGTCTACATTGTAGATCCTTTCAGGCGTCAGTTTATGTTTATCTATTACATTTTCCAACAATGTAAAAAAATTGTCGACTGCCACTCTGTTAAAACCCATTGCTCTTGCAGCTGATGTTGGTTCTGGGCGTCTGTATGCTAGATCAGGGTGTCGTTTTAAAAACCCGCTGAGCCAATCTTCTCCTGCCATACCAGTTTCTGTATTAAATGGGTTATCTATATGATTCCGCTGAGCCAACTGATAAGCTATAATACGAAGCTCTTTTCCTGTTAAACCAAAAAGCCGTGCTTCCATAGATTTCACATACTCCGCCAGCTCATTTTCTTGCTCGGCTGTGAAAACAGTTTTGAATCGTCCCAAATGTTTTTTCCCGCAGTCGTAATCAGAATCAGTGTCGGCATTAACAGTTTCACGAGCTTTTCTTACTCGTCGTTCTAAGGTCGACTTCGGAACATCGTAAGTAGCCGAGGCTCGAAGAAATCCCATTTTATCAGTAAGAACAGCATTTACTGCTCTTCTCATATCTTCTTCGTTCCATTTGCCACGATTTGTTTTTCGTTTGTAGTTGCGAACCATTTTATCTTTAGACAAAAAATAAATAGGTAAATATTTTTGATCCTGATTTAAGTAGAATTTACAAATATTATCAGTACATAATAAATATTATTTTAATCACAAGGGTTTTTCGCTGTAAAGTTTGAGGTTAGAATTGCGTCATTGCAAATTGCGGGGCAAAACGGGATAGTATCCCATTATGCCCCGATCATCTTGCCCCGATCCACATGTAGTCAAAAAAGATGACGAAAATCTAACCTCAAACTTTACCAGCGAAAAAATCTGGTTTAAATTTAATGTTTTGGACTACTTTAATAAGCTCGGGATTGAAATAATACATTAACACAGGTACTTACATGTCTGTACATCAGTTTTCGAATCAAATATCGCGTAAAAATACTTGCAATATCACTTTTTTCTCTCTGCAACGCAAAAACGGGTTCTAACCTGTTCGCTCTGCTTGGACGCACTAGCGGAGAGTGAAGTTAGTGCAAATGGCGCTGTTGCCGTTCCGAACACGATTACTACTCACGCACACAAGCTTACTTCCCGTGCTGCCCCGAACTTCATCTTGCCCCGGTCTCCCCTACACTAACTCACTATTTTCTCACATCTGTTCTCGACACACAACACCCACAGGATCTGGCCGCGAAATGACAAATGTTCAGTTTTTACATTTCCTGGTTACAATCACTGGTTGCTAGACATTTGACAATTTAAGCCCATCCTCACGATTAAAATTTATGTACTTGGTAATTTTAATCGCTTCCCTGACCAGTCTTGGGATGTAGTGGCGTTTTGTCAAAATCATCTGAGGGTTATAATACTCAATCTAGTGATTAGGACCCGATTCCAACAACTGGAACATGTTTCATTGGCCTTTACAGAACTGTGATCAAGTTATTTACGACAGTTCCAACTGTTGTGTGACAATAAAGGCATCTTCTAAACACAACTCGTTTCTTGTGGTTCAGTAAACGGCACACAACTTCGTCGAGAAAGAGTTTTTCTTTGAAACTTTCTCTCCTCGATTTCATCCGTCATAAAAAAATATTATATTTGCATTTTCTTAAGTACACAGTCTTTGGTGAGTAAATAAAAGTTACTGGAGTGACTTTTATGTTCCGGTTTAACTACGAGTTTATGTAACTTTCCGGCATTCGCGACGAAAATAAAACAACTACATTTTAGTTTTTGATTGGCTTGAGATTTAGTCCGGTAATAACTGAAGATCGCGTTTTGGTATTACGCGGATGCAGTTGGTCCTCCTCACAGAAAACCAGCGTGAAGCCGCGTCTCCATTCTGTTTCGTTGCGTGAGTGAAGGTACCGGTTTGTCAGCGCACCGCTGATGTTATATACCCCGAGAGCGAAGGCTTACCATCAGGTGATCCAACTATCGTCTGCCACCTATCATCAGACAAAAAAAGGAACCAATAATCAGGATTTGGTTAGTTTGGCCTTGATTTATTTATGTGATAGGTGGCAGACGAGCAGACGGATCAGCAGATGGTTAGCGATTGCCGCCGTCCATGGACATCCGCTACATCAATGGAGACACAAGTGCGCTGCCAACCCTTAAATCCCCCTTTCCCCGGATTGGGCCTCCGGTACCTTCACTCACGCAGCGAAACATATCACAGTGCTGCTTCACGCCGGTTTTCTATGAAGCCGGCCGATTCATGACGAAGCGTGGCTCTTCCATGGTGGAAAAAATATTGATTATTGTAATAAAGCGTCTGTCGTCTGACTTTTGAATCCCTAAAAACAGGGTAAGCAGATCAATTGGATTTCGGCTACACGGTTAGAATTAATAAGGTATGAGGATACCTACAGATGCCCTTTCTTTGGTAACCTCCATTTTTATTTCCCGGCACCGCTTTATTTGCCAGCGCCCAAGATTCTTCTCTGGGCATTATCTTGAACTCATCATCTCAGCGTTGTTACCCGGTTGCATCCAAGGCACCGCTTTGCTCCTCCACTTGCACAATGATCCAGGATTAAGTGAATCTGGTTATTAAAATAAAGCGACTGCCGTGTTACAATATGACCGTGGGTGAGCCCCGCTTCGGCATAAATGGGTCGGCTCGACTAGAGTGATATCACGGCCTCACAGAAAACTGGTGTGAAGCAGCACTGCACAGTGGGCGTCTATTTGCTAAAATGATGATGATGATGACTGCCGTCTAACCTTCTCAAATTTAACTTCTCAAAACTAGTGACGTACTAAACACTAAGTAGTTTTTTTTATTATTATTCTTTTCATTTCGTTTCGTTATTTATCTTTTCTTTTGTTAATTGCATTACTACTGTTAATTTTGATCATCATCATCATCATCAGCCTATCGCAGTCCACTGCTGGACGTAGGCCTCTCCAATTGTTCGCCACTGTGATCTATCCATGGCTTCTCGCATCCAGCTCTTATCAGCCATCCTGCGCAGATCGTCCCCCCACCTAGCCAGAGGGCGCCCTACATTACGTTTGCCGAGACGCGGTCTCCACTCTAGAACTCGTTTACCCCATCGGTTGTCGGTTCTGCGGCTAATATGGCTAATATGGTTCTGCGGTTAATTTTGATGAGAGGTATATTTTATTGTTTAGTTTTTATGATGCTACCATTCTGTTTTTCTAACCGTTTTTGTCATTTACGTATGCTGTGGTTAACCTATAATTGTAAGTGCAGTTAGCCAGAAGCAACCTTTGTAAAATGTATCTATTGCAACTTGCTGTAACTTATGTTGGTAATCCTGTAATTAAATAAATAAATGTAGTGTTGGGGCGGTGAAATTATACGCAATTTGTAAAATATAGTCCTAAGAGCACACACCGTCTTATCCTTTGACTCCCGCGCCATGATGATTTATCTCCCATTCAATCCTACTCATTCACACTTAACAGTTCATTCACTCTTTCACTCGTTCACCGCTCTCACCGTACATGCCTACCTATAGTTAGCTAGGATTTTATTATATTAAAGATACAGTTGTTATAAAAAAGACATTTTGTTTTTAATTATTTATCCCTTACATACATCCCTTTCAATCATCCCTTACCTACCTATTTAATAGCCCCTCTGCAGTGACATCTTCCTTGACTACATCATAACGGTCATTACGCTTAACCTTCACCACTTTGTATAACCCCAAATATTTAGGTTTCAGTTTCAGTCCTGGTCCGAACTGGGTCCTATTTATGGCTACCAGGTCTTCTTCTTTATATTGAGAACCAGGTTTTAAATCGTAGACAGGGAAATCAGACCAACTGAATCATGGTTATACGTTCAGAATCATTAATTCAACAATAGTGGATGTTCACATTTGACGAGGTTTTCCCGAAGCACATTGAATAGAAAAATCTAAACGTGCACGTTCGGACCTGTGGTAACTTCCGGTTCGCCAGGCCTTTTTGCCAGGTCTAGTCGTAGGTTCAATGCCCCTGTTGAACCTACGACTAGACCTGGCAAAAAGGTATCTTTCAAAAGATTGGAACATTGCATCTGGATCAGTGCAGATATGAGAAACAGTGAAACGCTTCATTTGCAACATCGATTCTCAGATAGATCTGTGATTCATTACGCTCATTTGGATCATTCAGCTCACTCGGATCATTCAGTTCATTCGGATCATTCGGTTCACTCGAACTAGAGATCCATTTGAGTCGAATGATACATTCGGAGCGAACATTAGAGATTCGAAACAGTGTATAATTTGGCTGAGTCGGATCACTGAGTCGTTTCAGTAAAGAGACACGTACGAGTTCAGACACAGAACTCTGGATCACAGTCCAATCGTACCCCGCGTTTCGAAGCAAAAGCTTTGGACTTAACCGAGAACAACAGGCCATGAGACTACTAAGACCACTAAGCCATTGACTTGAAACTATATTTTATGTAGACAGCGTTAAACATTTCGTCGGCTAGGAAACTTGAATTTGCAAATTTTATTTTCATCCAGAGAGAAAAAAGTACTTCCTTAATTGTTAGGTTAGCTGGAGTTTGTGAAGGCAAAAAGTGGAAGAAACCAGTCACGGTGAACTCGCTCTGTTTACTTTAACCACAGTAGAAGTGCACACAGTAAACAAACACCGATAAAAATGTTAAACCCTTCGGTGTACAAAAATTCAAAATTCAAAAGTACTTTATTTGCATATACAGCTCTTACAAATCGTCATACATGAAAAATATAAACTATAACTATGTATATTATACAATGTGGTCCCCGGCAGAGTAGAATAGGCCACCCTCACTCTTACCGAGGTGTCGTAAAGGCGACTAAGGTAAAGCTGCTGGCATGATCATCAGCACCCAGAGATGGAAAACTCTGCATTTATATCAAAACCCTCGCCAACCCGTCTGCCAAGCGTTGTGAGTATGGCAATTACCCCTCACGTGACTGAGGGAGGCCCGTGCCCCAGCAGTGGCGACTTAAATGGCCTGATGATGATATTATACAATTAATTGAACATATATGTCGATGCAATAAAACATACTAAGAAATGAATAAATATAATTTGACTCTACCACCGGAATCGGAAAGTTGATTCTGTATATTCGGGTTGATTCTGAAATCCTCTATTCCACACCCGACAGACCCGGCTTCAGTTCTGGGTCTGGTCGGCTGCCTACTGAGTACCTGTATGATATTTACTAGCTGTCTAATGATTATATTGTTTTTAATTTTTTGTACTAAGTTTTTGAAATACACATAATATAGTTGATATTTTTATAGCAATATTTTGCAATTTATTCTTAAGTAAATAACACACTTAGGACGAAATTAGTACATGCGTTCGTATCGCATAGTAACGCGTTAAGTGGTCTAATTAGTAGAACATTCACCCGGATTGTGGAAGGTGTGGGTTCGAGTCCCGCCTGAACAAGAGTTGAAATTTTAAAGTGTGCTATTTACACATAACATTTTTTGGATTATAATCTAGATAAAAACTGTTAACGAATATCTGTAATTCTCAATAATTGTAATCTGGAAAGTGTATAAAATAAATAAAAAAAAAATCAATGGGGATTCGTATAATAACCCATCGAGCTGGATAGGTGTTTTTTTTTAAATAGAATCTCTATTTTATAAAATTAGTTAGATGTGGATGAATAAAACATGTCCACAAAATGTTGGGCTGAGCTAAAAAACTTTAAAACAACGGTAATCCCACTTTAACCGTGCTTGCTGTTGGTGCTTGCATGGTTAAAGCGTGATAGCCGTTGTTTGAAAAGTTGGGGAACTCTGCCCTAAGACTGATAAAAACAATGTCTATGTCATTGGGAATACATTCCGGGCAAACCTGCACATATAAACTGTGGCTACGGACAATTGGACAGCGGGTCATTTTAATATCTATTATTGTTCTTATTTCATAGAAGTACATTTTAATAATAAAATTTTCGTGAAAACATTATTTTCATCTGTAACATAACTGATTATGCGAAAATACACTCGCCATTCTATCTCTCACTCCTGAACGTGTAATTGATGTACATGTCGATTAACTCAATGACACACCAGGTGGAACGTCTGCTGTAAGATATGTACATGATTAGATTAGGTGGAGGTTTAAAGAAGCATATCCAATAACATTCCAAAGAAAATGGCGTGTGTTTTTGGACATTGACATTGGAGGAATTATTGCGTCTCTTCGCACATGTCTAAACATGTGGTCGTGTGTTTAAACTTGCTGTCCTCTCACTGCAGTTCCCTCGACTGTATCGCTGTTTACTCGAACGAAGAAACAACTTGCGATTAGGAAAACAACTGGACGAATGTACGTTGTCTCACCGCAGTTCGCGTAAACAACCAAATTGCTACGGGTTCTGTTAACTTCGCTACTTAAAATAAGAGACGTAGGTAACTTATTCATATAATAATAATAAAAATACAACATCATCATGGTCTGTCTCCGAGATAGGTAGCTCAACCACCTGTGTTACAGATATCAGAATCAAAATCGCATTTACACGTATATACATATAATACTTTTCTTTTGTAATTACATACTTATAATAAATAGAAAACACCCAGACCAATACAAAAAGACATGTTCATGCACACAAATGTTTGTACTATGCGCGATCGAACCCGTAACCCTTGCACCAGAGCATTCACTACCGATCCAAAAGTGGCGTCCATAATGTTTTTTTTATCATATAGGGGCCAGGCGTCCGCTAGTCTACTCCTGATATGATAAATAACATTGAATAAAAATTAAATGGCAGTGCTACTGGACTACAGTCTAGTAGGTACACCTACAAGCTCTCTTAAGGCGATACTGCGACGATACTAGCGCCGCCAAGTGATTTATATTGATTTTGGCGAATAGGAGACATTTTTTTAAAGAAGTGAGCAACAAATGATTTACAATTTTTGAGACAATCTAATGTAATATTTTCTTCCTATAAGTAAAATTAATCTTGATAATTGCTAAAAGTTATCAGTATTAGAAATTAAGGAGTTTCTTGTTACATGTAGGTAGAATTTATGACATCATTTTGTCTCAAAAAATCTTAATACTTTCCTTACTTGATTCCTAAGATTCATTCCATAGACTTAGGATGCCGATTGATTAACAGTTGTAGTTCTTCAAAGAATGTTTTATAATCGCTACAGTTAATACAAATCTATTGGCATCGCTAGTGTACCCTACCCGTCACCTTAAGCGCCCTCCACTCGAACAAAACAGGTGCAAAAGGCAATATAAATTAGAACGCAGGAAACTTAAGTACGTCGAGTGTGTCGTCGGTCGTAAGTCTTGGTGATGGATCGTCGGAGTTCCGGCTCCTCAGCGGCCGTAAGTGACCGCGACCCTCGCTGACCGTGTGAGTACCTGTTGGCGCCGTATTTGTATTGTTTTGGACGTAACTGTTACATTATTACGCTGGCTCGCATATCTAAAATGAGAGACACTTCAAAAATGGAGGAGGTTCTATCGACTGTATGTTTCTTTTTTTTCTTTTTTTATGTATGTTCACAGATTTTCCCGCCAATCATTGAATGATTTGTACCATTATTTTCATGTGGCTCAGCTGATGATTGAAGGTCAACTCCTCAACGGTTAGGAGTTGGTGTTAGTTATTTTTTCTGCCAAAAAAGTAAGACACAAAAAAGCATGAAAAAATATTTCTACGAAAAAAAACCACGGTCACGCTTTCAAAAACCACGGTCAAAAAAGTGTAAAATATTTTTTTTAACACTTTATACACTTCAAATAACATTATATAACAATACACCCGAGAAATGGTGTTACCGAAATCGGCGCCTAATCTCTGTTGAATAATTGAATGTTGTATTAAATTACAAGATATTATTAAGCGACGACTGCGCAGGAGGTCCCGGGTTCGATCCCCGGGTCGGGCCGAAAATATGTACCTCTGTTTTCGGTAAGAAATTCTTAGTGACAGCCCGGAGTCTGGAAGTCGGCGGTCATGTACCCCCGTGCCTCGGAAAGCACGTTAAGCCGTTGGTCCTGAGCCCAATCCCTTTCCAGTCGTGTCATCGGAATATGAGAGTAAGGGAATAGAGAGTGCATTTGTGTTTGCGCACACACTTGAGAACTATAGGTAATATATCCTGCGTACGTGGCTGATCGTTGAGATTGGCAGCCGTAGTCGTAATCGGTTGGAGGATGGTTTGTATATCCACATTATTACAATTATTTTTACGTAACGTGACCCGGCTCTTATATTATACTCGTCTTTTAATCAGGCGTTTTAATAAACTATTGAAATTTATTGATTTGTCTTAGAAACAAAATAAATAGAAAGATTTTTAAGTTTTTAGGTTTTAGCTCTATAGTACGTTGTTTAGGACAAAACATTAATATAGGTTTTTTTTTTTAGTAAATTGGAACTTTTCTTTGCTCGATTGAATTGAACAAAAGACAAGCATAGGTATACAGATCAGTTTTCGTAATAAATGAAGCGGTGGAATGAGTACGTTTGTAAGGCCCTTAAGTGTATTATAATTATGGCGTTTTTTTTTTATTTAACACACTGCCACACTGAGAGTCGTTGATTTACTTAGTTGGCTACTTAACAAAAAATATTGACACTTATTTTGATATGCATAAAGACTACCGATACTAAAGTTAATGAACATTAGCTTAAATGACGTCTCTGAGTAATGCCGTTACTCACAGAAAAACGGCGTGAAGCACTGTGCGGTGTTTCGCTGCGTGAGTGAGGGTAACGGAGGCCCAATCCGAGGAAAGAGGGGTTCAAAGGTTGGCAGCGCACATTTGACTCCACTGGTGTCGCGGCTTACGATCAGCCGATCCGTCTGCTCGTCTACCACCTATCACATAAAGAAAAAATATTTAGGACCCGTAATCGCAACGTTGGCTCTCCTTTTGCGTACCATCAGGCTAAGGTAAGATAATATACTGCCACTATGCTACGTGCCACTATAGAAAAAACCATAAACCACCGGTCACCTACATCGGCCGCAATCACGGTAATGTTAGCCGGTGGTCCGGCACAGGCAAGGGTCCCGCCACTTAAGGCCCCGCTGAAAAGCCGGAACGACGCCGATCCATCACCGAGAGTAACGGCCACAGTTACGGCTTGCGCGACACTCCGCGTCGCTCTTTGAGTAAGTAGGTACTCCCTTAAAGATGAAGATCGTTTATTTCCAAGAGTATGTCTACATAATGGCGGCGTACGCTAGCGCCGCCAGTTGTAGATTTGAATGAAATGTGGCGTTTATGAGATATTAAAAAAAAACTACAACGGTAAATCCATAAAGGAAAATTTGATCATTACATATGAGGGCTAACGGTGCATGTGAAAAGTAGTGAAAAAACAGGATCGACGGCAAAGATAGGTATAGACAACAGTATCATTTATGACGGGCTCCAGTCACCTGACTGGGCTCAGTTATTGTGCATAGATAATCCGATTTTACTTTATGAAAGGATAAATAAATAAATATTTCACAACATCAGATACATTGATCTGACTCCGAAATAGGTAGCTCAAGCACCTGTGTTACGGATATCAGAATCAACAGCGGAATTACAAATATATACGTATAATACTTTTCTTTTGTAAATACATACTTATAATACATACAAACACCCAGACCAATACAAACAGACATGTTCATGCACACAAATGTTTGTACTGTGCGGGCAACGAACCCGCAACCCTTGGACCAAAGGCAGCGTTCACTACCACTGTTCCAAACGGGTCGTCAGCAAGGATGGCAGCTTTATTAGGAGATATCTATAAAAACAGTACATTCGAATACAAAAATAATAAGAAAAACCGGGATTCTCAGGCATGGGTCAATAAACATTTAATAAATGTGATTGTAACGCCCTGATGGTCTAGTGGGTTAAGTACCGGGCCGTGATCTCGGGGTCCTGGGTTCGATTCCCGGGTCGAGCGAAAAGTATGTTTCGAATTTTTCGAACATAGCTCGGGTTTGTGATCACCAATCCGCATTTGGCAAGCGTGGTGATTAAGCCTAATCCCATCATAGTAGCGATAACTTGATTTCTATGATGGAGGCCTTTGCCCTGCAGTGGGACAGTTTATAGGCTGATACTTTACTTTACTTTTTTTTAAATGTGATTGCAAAGAGAGATTTACTATTTCGGAAATGGAAATCACAACCAAAAAATAATAATTATAGATTAGATTACACGAAGCAGAAATTTAGTAAATAAGTTAATAAACATAGCAAAAAATAAATTTAGAAAGGACACAATAATAAATTGTAATGGTGATTTAAGAAAAATATGGGGCAGCATAAATAACTGGTTAGGAAAGGAAAAATTAACCGTAGATAGTATCATAGAAAAGTATATGTTACAAGACTATTCTAGCCAACTGGTATGTAATAACTTTTGTGATCCTTTTACATTAGAAATTGATCGTATCAAACATAAATGCCAGAGTATTTTTTTAGATAGGGAAACATATGTGAAACCTAGTCTCGTGACTTTTAGATACAGACCTATCAGCGAATATCAGATACGCAAAATTATTGATAAATTACACAGCAATAAGTCGGCCGGTTCGGATGGTATTCGCGGAGGAGATTTGAAGTTAATTAAAGAGAAAATAAGTCCGGTTGCTAATACCTCTTTTTAAACCAGTGTTTTAAAAATTGTTTGTATCCCGAGGAACTTAATCAGCGATTATAAGACCGATCTATAAACAGGGATCGCAATTTCAATTTACTAATTATAGGCCAATAGCGATTTTAAACGTCACTAATAAAATTGTAGAAAAAGTTATAGTGGGCCAAATCACTGATTTCCTTGACAGCAACTGTATTTAATCTGATGCGCAGCAGGGGTTCAGGCGCGGTAGAAGTACAGCCACGGCCTTGGCTAAGTTCACCAATGATGTAAATGGGTGCCTGAATGACCAACGTATCGTAATGTTAGTAAGTTTCTAGGTTTAACCATTGCCTGCAATTTTAAATGGAACTTACATATAGAGAATGTATCCAATAAACTACAATCGATACTCGGTCAATTGTATAGTCTTCAATAGGGTATTTGACTAAGCTCGAGATTTTACAAAATATAAATATTTTATCAAAATATAGGTAGACATGTGCCAATAGCAAAAATTCTCAATTAAAAATATAACGTCTAGCCGGTTTTATGGTCATTCAAAGATTCGTGGGCAAGTCCATTTTAAAAGTATGAAACTATTAAAAAATAATTATACCATTGAATAACCCATACAATTTGCACCAACTTTTATAAAAGAACCATTGACATAAACGAAACATTTGATATAGCTACCATATAAAATTAAAATGAAATGCATACAAAATACAAGCGTGTGACGTCACATCTTCGTAGCCATTTGTATGGAGCGTTTTGGGTTTGCCCAAAATAATTTGATTTTAAAGTTGTGATATCTCAGGTAGTTTAAATGAGAATCAAGTAATTCTTTCAACGATGTTTCTATCATTGAGAGGTCTTTTGATTACAAAAATAAAAACAAAATAGTCAAATACCGTATTCTGTGTGAGAAGGAAAGTGTTGTTCATGTTATACTTCGCTCTTGCAGATGCAGTAATCTCGTATGGCTTGAATGCGTATGGAATTACATTCCCGACGTACATAAATAAAATAAAGCAACTCCAAAACTAGACTATTAAAAAAAATATATATAAAGATAAAGGTTTTAAGAATAAATAACAAAAGATTATGAAAAACTATTTGGTTACTGTAAAATTCTTCCGGTAGGTAAAATTAGCAATATTAGTAGAACAGCATGAAATAAATATGTACAAAGAGAAAAGAGTCCATACGTATCTAACCAGATTATCAAAGAAAAATAAATTAGTTGTCCCTAAGGTTACCAACTACTATGGTAAATGAGAGCGTAGGTCGCTAGCACCTACTTTGACAAACGAATTTCCACAAAATTTGTTAGATAATGTTTCATCGAAAAACCGTCTTAAATAGAGGCTAAAATAAACATTATTTGTCCCTTTGTCCTTGACTGTCAATACAGGTCATTTTAAAGTGTATTTATGGTGTTAATTAAAATAGTTTAAGCTTGAGCCATATAATTTTATATAAGAAAAATGTGAACGAGAACACCTGCCGACAAACTGCGTGCGCAGTTTGGCAGACAACATTATATGGTAACAAATATTTTCTTGTGTGAAATAAAAAAATAATATTAGGAACTTTTCGAAGCAAAATTAAGTCATAATTTTTTCCTAAAAGTAACCATATTTTTTGTTAATTGCTTAAAGTGACCACTTTACACAACAATAAGAATTATGCTTAGTTGAACGAAGATAATATTACACAAGTACAACTCCTTAATCTTACGTTCCGTTATGAATTCACAATAGTACTTTAAAAAAAAGTGTCTCGTAATCGATACAATTAATACGAGTCTCCTGGCGTCGCTAGTTTCGATGCGTCACGTTCAACATATTCTGCCACTGATTCATCATTTCAGCCAATAGACGTCCACTGCTGGCCTCCCCCAATGTTCTCCACACAGATCGGTCCTGTGCCGCCCGTATCCAATGGATTCCCGCGATCTTCACCAGATCGTCGGTCCACCTTGTGGGGGGCCTGCCACGGCTGCGACTTCCTACGTGGCCTCCACTCGAGGACCTTTTCGCCTCACCGGCCGTCTGTTCTCTTCGCTATGTGCCCTGCCCATTGTTGAGGCATGCAATCCTTTGGGCTATGTCTGTGACCTTAGTTCTCCTGCGGATCTCATCATTTAAGAATAAGAAATAATTTATTGACCACAACACATTACATACAAATCTGAATAAGGACAAAACATTATCAAGTTGCGGCCAACAAGGTTCAGCCTCAGCATGTGCTACAACAACCGCTAAGCAGCCGCTGCAGCGCTGATTTTCAGGCTGTACCTTCGAGCGACGACTCATAATAAAACATACAACATGAAAAAAAATACTGACAATATTAATAGAGAGCGGAAAAGTATGTACATCTATAACGTAAACATGAATAACAAGACGCATACATACAGATCCAATAAATTAAAAAAAAAAAATGCATTTCTGATACGATCACGCAGGGAGACTCCGAGCATAGCCCTCTCTGGGTGACTTTGAGCCTCCTTAATCGGCACATTGTAAGCGGCCACGTTTCGGTTCCGTATGTCATCACTGCCACTGGCCACTGGTTGCGGGCGTAAAAATCTTACAAGACAAATATCGCTTACTTATGACAAAGCTGATTTTGAATATTATTTATCATCAAAATGAAAATTACATATTGTACGAGTATATCAATATCAAAATATTTGTAAGTTAAACATGCATACATTTAATTTTAAATCTTAAGGAATAGAATAAAAGTGTTCTTTTAGAAGCCAATTATTTATAAATACATATTTAAACTTGTTTATTGGCTGTTCTCTAACTCTTGCCAGAAGATTATTGTAAATTCTAATGGTATTACAGTACACATTGTTGGAATATATTATAATCTTTGAGCAGGTACATATAATTTTCCCTTATTATTTGAGAGTTTTTTTATTAAGGTGACGGGTAGGGCACACTAGCAACCCCAATCGATTTTAATTTTTAGCTACTAATCCGGATCTATTTTAAACAATTTCGAGGTTACAATCTCTCGGCAAATACATAAACTATTTATTTAATAACCATGCACAATGAATGTTGGGTCCGTTTTTGTACGCGAAAAATTGATTCACGCCAAAATCTTTTGGCGGTAATCCAAAATTCGAGTGCAAAAGCAGACCAAACAGTTAACTATAAGTTTTAAATAAATAGTATAGGTGTTTACCGAGAGGTTGCAACCCCGAAATTGTTTGAAATAGAGCCAGTACCTTAAAATTAAAATCGATTGGCGTCATTAGTGTGCCCTACCCGTCACCTTAATACATGCGGACAGCCACACTAATTTAAACAAATCTGTCAATTTTATTTAATCCGTTGTCACCCCTATGTGAAACAAGTTTGTTCTTTTTTGTTTTGGACGCCGCACGTGTGATTCCGCCAATGTCAAGTGTTTAGAGAGACACGATATATTTTAATATTGACCGGTTTATAATTTAAGGTTTCCGATCTATTTTGAGGTCTTCTCTTTTGTTAGCAAGTTTAGTTCAATATCAACTGAGATTTTACAGATTATAGTAATCCGATGTGAGATTTTCTGTACTCAAACAAATACAATATTTGACTGATTCCACTTAGTTTTGAATTCAATACTTCACCGTCCGAATATATCATCATCAGCCCATTTAAGTCCTCACTGCTGGGGCACGGGACTCCCTCAATCACATGAGGGGTAATTGCCATACTCACCACGCTTGGCAGACGGGTTGGCGAGGGTTTTGATATAAATGCAGAGTTTTCCTTCTCTGGGTGCTGATGATCATGCCAGCAGCTTTACCTTAGTCGCCTTTTACGACACCTCAGTAAGAGTGAGGGTGGCCTATTCTACTCTGCCGGTGACCACTCGGCGAATCCGAATATATATATTTTTGTTAAACTTTGTACGTACATAATATTCAATGGAAGTTGGTTATTAAATATCATACCACTTAGGATTAACATTTATTTATATGGAATTATTACAATATTTTCTTAGTTTTCATTTAAGGCGACGGGTAGGGTAACTAGCGACGCCAGCTGCTTTTAATTTTTAGCCACTAAAACAGATCTATTTTTAACAATTTCGTAGCTCTATTCTCTCGGCAAACACTTATACAATTTATTTAATAACCATGCACAAATGTTGGATCTGTTTTTGTACTACAAAAATTAATTCACGCCAAAAGTGATAAGCGATCACTTTTGGCGTGAATTAATTTTTCTAGTGGTAATCCAAAACTCAACTGCAAAATCTGACCAAATAGTAATATATGAATTTACAAAAGAAAAGTATTATATTAGTACGAGAGCCCACGACCAAAACCATGTCTCATAGCAATACGGCAAAAACCCTATAAAATCGTTAGATTGTATGATTCTGAACCCGACTAGGCGTGTAGTAACGGTCGAAAGTGTAGCAACTGCGTGGGAGGCCATTTCTGCTGTGTCAATAAAAAAAGACAGTCGGTATTATAGCAATACGTCTGATAGTGAAAATGTACATAGATTTTATAATTGTATTACGAAAAAGTTTGTTTTCAGACATTTTGCGCGTAGCATATAGCCTGAGCGCATTTTTGAAAATGTCAAAAAATTTAGCCGACCTGTATCATAGCAATACGGATAATTTTTTTTTTCAACTTTTTGTATTGCTGCCAGGATTACCAAAAACCTGTTTTCAGACACTTTCAGTGTAGCATATACTCCCAAAAACGAAAATAACGTTTCGGAGTCGCCTGACCGACGCACACTGGGGCAAGATACCCTTATTTCTGGCATTAAATCAGTTTACTGGCTAAATGGCTTTTGTAGTCACTAAATTGAAATAAAATAATGTTTTCGATGATTTAGAATCATTTATATGACTTTAAATACATAAATGTATGTTTTTTAGGTAATTTAACACAAATAATGAAACAAAAAGACGTAAACAATCGCTTATATTTTATTAAAATTATTCTGAACCGACTATTCTAAAGATATGCTAGCGCATCATCATCATCTTCATCAACATCATCTTCATCATCATCATCTTCGTCATCGATATGCGTTACTTTATCGGAATTTATGTTTGAAGATGGATCGACGACGCCTGCAATCTACCACCATGCAAAACGGAATTGGAGAAACATTTATTACGAACAAAATATATTGCACAAGTCTGGAGCAACGCTCATACCAAAACCCCAACCGAACTGAACCCTGCAGACTGCGGATGGTATGAAGACGTGGGACGATTTCAGTTTTCGTGGTTCTCTGGCAACCAACTACCTGAGTTGAGCGACGTTATTTTTGACGACAAATCATCATCCACAACAGGTACAGTTTACATGGATTTTGCTGTTAATTTCATAAATAAGTTCGTGATTTTCACTAAAGATGTTTATTTTACAGAAGAGGACGTTGAAGATCTCCTGAGCGACGTCGAGAGTGATTTTGAAGACGACGATTCCGAATCCGACAGCGATTGAATACGATAATATTTTGTAACTTTAAATAAACCGTTTTTTTTTTCAACTTCATCCTAGTTTCCTTTTGTGCGATTTATTTCAGTCCTTCAACTTCAATGTTACGGTTTCGGGTAAATTCTTTGTTAATTATCATCTAATAAATTCAGGGTCGCAACGTATTCATTGATTTGTAACAGAAAATTCAAGATGCCTCAATACGATTTTTAAATGATATCTGGGTATCGAAAAGTTGTCTGATAGAGAAGGTACTACATTTAATTTGTCTGATATACATTTTTTGCACATGTGGACAACTTATTTTATCATGTCCAACAATTTTCAGACATATTGCTATGATACCGATCGGTCAAATTTGTTAACATTTTCAAAACGGTCTCAAAATTTAATGCGTTCACATTTCCGTCTGAAAATTGTTTTGTTCGCATCAAATAACCAAAATTTACTAATAAAAAAGATTTTCAGACGTATTGCTATGAGACATTTTTTTTGTCTCATTTTTTATTTTTGTTAGTGATTTTACGGGTTTGCGCTACACCACTAACGTCTGAAAAATATGTTTCCGGTATCTCAAAACTACCATTCAACTACAGTCTGCAAATCAGACATATTGCTATGATGCAGTTCGGCAAAATTCTTTGACAATTTTGAAAATTCGGTCAGATCAAACGCTACGCGGAAAATGTCTGATATTGGTATTTTCGAGTTCAAGATAATCGTATCTATCGATTTGATGCGGTTTTGGCCGTATTGCTATGAGACAAAAATTTTGGTCGTGGGCTCTCGTACTATATGTATATATTTGTAAACCCACTGTTGGTTCTGATATCTGTAACACAGGTGCTTAAGCTACCTATCTCGGAGTCAAATCAATGTATGTGATGTTGTGAAATACATATTTATTATTTATTTATTATGAATATTATAGGTGTTTGCCGACAGACTGGAGCTCCGTAATTGTTTAATATATCTAGTTTAGTAAGTAACAATTAAAGTCAATTGGCTAGTGGGGGTATACCCTTCACCTTAATTGAAGCTCATTAATTTCAGTACGGACAGCCATACTACATGCTAAAACATGCAAATCGATTCTCACTTTATTGAAAATTTGTATAGGTACCTAAACATAATAAATAAATTAAATAGCAAAATCTTAAATACAAGCCTACCTACCTTAGAAGCCTACCTACCTACTCAGTTTATCTCATAAAATCAAATATTATGCTTAAGATAAGCAAAGTTTATACCAAAAATTAATTTTGTCAAAATACCGCAGCAGAAATTCGTATATTGGCAACGTTAAAAATTATTTAATTTTTAACGTTGTAAATTCGTGTAATTACGGGTTATACTTTTTGAAATGAAATTTAGACCTAATGGCTATCATTTTATTTTCCTTTTTGGTAGTCTGATAGATGATAGTAATGCCCGAGTAATCTGTGCGAGAGATTCCAGACTTATATATTGTTTTAAACTTTCATGGTCACTAACATTAAAATAGTTATTTACGAGATTTCTACCATGTACCTTATTTCGCCGTGTGGTCCCCTGCAGAGTAAAATAGGCCACCCTCACTCTTACCGAGGTGTCGTAAAAGGCGACTAAGGTAAAGCTACTGGCATGATCATCAGCGCCCAGAGAAGGAAAACTCTGCATTTATATCAAAACCCTCGCCAACCCGTCTGCCAAGCGTGGTGAGTATGGCAATTACCCCTAATGTGTTTGAGGGAGGCCCGGTGTCCCAGCAGTGGGGACTTAAATGGGCTGATGATGATGATGATGATGAATCTGTGCGAGAGATTCCAGACTTATATATTGTTTTAAACTTTCATGGTCACTAACATTAAAATAGTTATTTACGAGATTTCTACCATGTACCTTATTTTTGAGTTTCCGATATTTCGGCACTGTTGCAAGCGCCATGGTCACGGAGTAACTGAAGTTTTTGCGGGTAAGTTGTTACTGGCAGACAAATCGGTCTACCCTCCATCGCAGTCCTTTACTACGCGCACCTGCGGTACCACTGTTCACTAACTCACTATTTTCTCGCACCTGTTCTCATGTTAGAAATCTCTTAAAAAACTATTCTAAAAATTCCAGACTTGACATAATTATAGTTCATATTTTTATAGCAATCTTTTGCAATTTATTTTAAGTAAATAATACACTTAAAAATTTCATCTCGTGTTCAGGCGGGACACGAGCACGACAGAGTCCCTGAACACGGGATGAACTTTTTAAGCGTGTTATTGACATAATTATATCACCGAACGCGATCGAAGTCAGGGTCATTTCTCTTAATACTTTTTTACTTAGCATGGGATAAACAGTTCAGCGGTTTTCGACAGATGGAGCTTGTAAAAAACAGATGTAGCTTTAAAAAGCAATCAAGTAGATGGTTCGGCGTTGTTTTGATAGATGTCACTATGGCATTTTTACATCGCGCCAGTAAAGCGTGTTTCCGAAACAATGACCGCAAGCCGCCTGCCCACATTAGCAATTTTAAAAAAAGTATGGGTATAAATCTAGAAGGTATTGGTGTTGGGAATTCAGTTATATAGAAAATAAAATTAATATTTTATTTGATCGTCTCCCTGACTGCTTCTGGATGGTGCATTGTACTTCATATCCGTTGAGTATTGGTCTTTTTCCTCTAGATGGCGCTAGCACTGGCTAGCCTCATGCCTCTATCTCAGTATGCTTATTACTCTACGATCGAAGTTTAAACGTAGGAGATAATCCAAGGTAAATAAATACTAAAATTATAAATAGAAAAGTGTGTGTGTCAATCTGTCTGTTTCTCCGTCTTCACGGCTAAACGGATTGACAGGTGTAAGAGTGACATAGGCTAATTTGTGGCAAACCAAATTCCATGCGATCGAAGCGGTGGGCGAACGCTAGTAATGTATAATTTCTAAGCGACACGGTTGGGGTCCCGGATTCGGTCCTGATCCGAAAATTTGTACTTGAGATTTTCTGTTAAGTAATTCTTAGTGTCAGCCCGGAGTCTGGAAGTTGGCCTTGTACCCCCATGCCTCAGAAAGCACTATAAGCCGTTGGTTCTACGCCTGAATCCTCTCCGGTCGTGTCACACTGGTGTCCCATCGGAATAAGAGGGTAAGGAAATAGAGAGTGCACTTGTGTTTGCGCACACGCTTGAGTACTATTATACTGCGTAAGTCGCTGATCGTTGTTATTCGCCGCCTTAGCTGAAATCGGTTGGAGGATATTAGGTATTGTGTAATTCTCGAGTTCTCGTTCGTCGTTCGTCACATTATTATCTCAGATACATTTTAAAAGACTTATAAACATTTTATCCCATAGGATACAATGTTTATTAACATTAAAATTGCCAAGAGGTTGCAACCCCGAAATTGTTTTAAATAGATCCCGTTTAGTAGCTAAAAATTAAAATCTATTGGCGTCGCTAGTGTACTACCCTACCCGTCACCTTAAGATTAGTCAATGACAATTTTTTTTTAAATTGATTGGTGGCAGACGAGCAGACTGATCACCTGATGGTAAGCGCTTGTCGCCGGCTATGGACACCCACCACACCAGTTGAGTCAGAAGTACGCTGCCAACCTTTAACCCTCTTTTCCCCGTATTGGGCCTCCAGTACCCTCACCCACGCAGCGAAACACAGCACAGTGCTGCTTCACGCCGGTTTTCACCTGTGAGGCCGTGGTATCACTCCGGCCGAGCCGGCCCATTCATGCCAAAAGCGTGGCTCTCCTACGGTCAAAAAGTATCAAAGTCTAACGTGCATCATCGTGCCTTTTACAAATCTTGGCAAAGAAGCATTCTCAAAGTAAAAAATACAACACAAGGAAACTGATTGCAAATGGTTTATAGTAAATTGTTCTTCGCCATAACAAGATAGCTTGAATATGTTATGAACGGCTGCTGGGCGGGCTTGAAGTGGTCTAGCGGTCTGCCAACTGTCTGGGCGTTGCTCGCGTAATGTATTCCGGTTTCTATCCGGACTAGTTACGACGTCCATGTCCGGTGGCTAATAGCTGGAATTTGAGGAAGGCCGGACACGTCTGCACCTGCCCGAATTGAACTAACTAACTATGTTGGCGCAGCGACCCATAGTGAGTCTTGGTCTCCGATAATAAGAGCCTCCAACTCGGTCGGTCTTGCGCCACTCTCTGCCAGTCATTCACCAAAAGTCCGCGCAGATACTTATCGACCTCGTCTTTCCAGCGGTATCTTGGACGGCCGACTGGCCTTCGCCCATTAGGACGTCCCAAGTACGTTCTGTCCGGATTGCGTGCAACTTAATTAAGTACCTATTAAGGCACGGGAAGATTCAATTTTCTGTGACATGCAAGTGATGGATTAGCGATGGTATCGCAGTGGATAAGAACGCGACTTCTATACGGTAGGTGGTGTTTTCTATTCCGAGCACGCATCCTATGGATTTTTTAAATCTATGTGTGTATTTCTACCACTTTAGAGGAAAAATATCGTAAGGAAATCTGCGTGTTTCGGGTAGTTTCTGGAACGTGTAACCATGGTTCAGTTGATTTGAGTTTAAGAATACTGTCAAGGTTTTCCCGTCCTGTCCTTAAGAGGCGACTAAACTGTCTTTCGGAGCACGTGAGGGTACCCACTGCTGGGGAGTGGCTTGCTCAGCATACGACTCCTACTGGGGACTACATTACCGGGTGGCCTGGTAGGTTGAGGGGCTGTATTGCGGCAGGTAGGGGTGAAGCGGCGAGCGCGATTAGCGGTACGGTCTAGTCCCGGCTTTGAGGTTTCCGACCGCGATTGCGCGGAGATGGACATCCCAGCGGTTTTAGTTAGGTCCCCTGGCCTGTTAAAGGGTTGTGAAGGGCAGATGGCAGTCGTCTTATTGTACTGCTCATCCTGAATCATGGTCTAAGCGTACCCAAAGCTCCAAACCAAGAGTTTTGGATGTAACCGGGAAATACACGCTGAGATGAGAGCCTGGAAGTATTTAGATCCCGTAGTGGAGTAATGTGGTGGCTATGGCGATAGATGTGACTGTCTGTGGTAAGTAAATAATTTATTGACCACAAGATGGACATAATTGTACTCATAGTATTACCACATGGCATTGACAAAAGAAGAAGTAGGCACAATACTTACGGACAAAGAAACAGATAAAAAAAATAGGTAGTAGTGGTCACCAAGGTCCGAGCCTTAGCATGTGCTGCAACGAACAGTGTGCCCGCTGCAACGATGGTTTTAATTGGTAATTACTCTTAAGGTGACGGGTAGGGCACACTAGCGATGCCAATCGATTTTAATTTTTAGCTACTAAACCGGATCTATTTTAAACAATTTCGGGGTTACAACCTCTCGCCAAATCGCGTACGCGTTGTACTCAACATTTGAGCATGGTTATTAAATAAATAGTATAGTTCTTAGAGGTTGTAACCCCGAAATTGTTTAAAAATAGATCCGGTTTAGTAGCTAAAAATTAAAATCGATTGGCGTCGCTAGTGTGCCCTACCCGTCACCTTAATGTGTAAGGACGATGACTTAACTCTCTTAATAGGTCGGTTAGTAGCTGTCTAATTTACTAATAAAGCTTTTTGATTTTTATTCATTGTGATGAGTGAATAATAAATCTTTCTTAGTGTTTTGATCATTAATAATGTCCGGCAACTAACAGTCAGGATAAAAGAATCGCCGGACATGTGGCAACTTATTGATAAGTAGTGAACAACAATTGAATTCCATTATAGAGCCAGTAAGGTAAAATGACTGAATCTATATGAGGTAAGTAAAGTTAAATAAATACGCTATTAATGATAATGAATAGTTAAACTTGAATATTGTAGAGTGACTCGGTGAAAAGAGATAGATATAGATTTTGTTCATATAGCAACCATTATTTTGCCGATTAGATAGATAGATATACTTTATTACAAAAAATACACACATTAAAAAACTAGGCATTACGAAAAAGTTAATGTACAATTTCGGCCGCCTTATCGCTGGAAAATGGAAAATATTTTCAAAGTAACTATATGATTAAGGTTACTATTTAAATTAGGTTAGTTATAAGAATAATCGCGTTTTGTCCCGCGTACATTAATTATTTGTATAATGCAACGCGAAAGTTTAGAAACAGTCATTTTCAAGGAATATGTGAGAGTACACCAGTTTGTAATCACTCCAAAAAGTTAGTTAGGGTGGGTGGTGTTTTTTTCTTCAAAAGAGCAGACGACACATCTCATCATCTGACAAGTGATCATCACGGCTCATGGACATGGGACGTGGCAGGTGTTGACCCTAATCATATGACATATTTTTTATTTATCGATTAATTTGATCTGTCTATAGCGTAAGTTAAAATTCAAAATACATGTAATATACGAGTTATTATGGAAAACCCCTATTACATGTTGATAAATAGTTATCCATTGTTTTGAACTACGTTTTAACACTAACGTTGAATACAAATTTTGTGTCCAGCTGAACAAATAGACAATATATTTCGTTAATCTCACACCAAATGAGTACAAACAATTAATGGAAAATAGCAATCATGCTGTTTAATGAAGCGACGAAATGATTTTATCGGCATAATGATATTTTTCGCCACTCAAAATAGAGAGCTGACCAGAGTGCCTACATTTTTAACTTAGTAATTAATACATTTTACCACTATGGGAGCGTCTCTTGCGAAAAGTATTAAGTTTAGGAAAAATATATATTTGAAACCTCAACATCATTTTAAGACCTATTCATAGATACCCCAAATGTATGGATTTGATGAAAAAAATATATTGAATTTCAGTCGTAAGTATGGGAACCCTACAAAAAAAACTTTATTTTCCTATTTTTGAATAAACATCGTAATGCGGTTAATAAAATTCATCTATTTACCAAGTTTCAATGTTATTATAGTTCTTATAGCATCGGAAAAAAGTGGCTGTGACATACGGACGGACGGACAGATGGACAGACGACAGACAGACAGACATGAAGAATCTATAAGGGTTCCATTTTTTAACATTTGGCTACGGAAACCTTATTCTGAATTTAAAATAAAATCATGTTTGAGTTTGAATACTCAAACTCAATATTTTTTTTTTTGACAATATTTCTCTACCGTACCGTAGTAGAGCAGGTTTATAAAAGTTTCCTGATAGATACCGATGCGAATTGCTACGAACAAAGACAAATGTTAAGAAGTAGAATATACTAATAAATAACAATAATAATAAAAAATAAATATTTCACAACATCACATACATAGGCAGCTCAAGCACCTCTGTTAAGGAACAGAATCGACAGTGGGATTACAAATATACACATATAATACTTTTCTTTTGTAAATAAGTACCTATGATACATAGAAAACATCCAGACTAATACAAACAGACATGTTCATGCACACAAATGTTTGTACTGTGCGGGGATCGCACCCGCAACCCTTGAACCAGAGGCAACTGTTCCAAACGGGCCGTCTAATATGTTCACAACATATAAGTTCTAGTGACTTTCCTATGAGTCAGGAGATACGAGGCCGGATGCTTATCTAGAACATTGAAATCCTGTTGCATCTGAAGTAAAAATATATTAAAGAGAGATGGCAAATTATTCACGCTATTTATTATTCATACGCTGAAATTAATGAGACCTTATTTCGATTTCACACAAATCAAAAAGAGTGTTTATTATCTTCATTATACCTTAAGCCAATAAATAGGTACAATAAAAATGTTTTCACGATAAATAAAAAAACCAAACATACGAGTATAATAGGCACAAAACGTGGACACCGTGCCTCTATTTATTTTAACAAAGACCTGTTTCTCTCTTTTTCATGGGAGGGAAAAGAATAATGGTGGAGTTCATTGACTTTTAATACAGTTATCTAACATATTTGTCAGAATGTTTTATGACATCAAATAAATTGTCAAGATAAAATCAATATCAAAAATATCTTTATTCAATTTAAGTCCATACATAACATTTATGAATGTCAAATATTATGTACTCTACCTCTGATTCGGAATGTCAATTTCTACCGAGAAGAATCAGCAAAAAACTCAGTAGTTACTCTTATAAAATAATATGGTAATTACAATTTTCATTCTTATAAAAGTTAAATAGCCGTTTTAATGGTCGATGAACGCAATAGTTATTATGAGTATGCCTGACGATCATTGATTTAATTCAGTTATATTCCACAACTGTGAAACCCACACTATTCAACACATTCCCTGATTATTCTCGCACCAATGAATTTAAACAATCGATGTAAAGTTTACGATGTTTGAAGGAGGTTGTAACTTACGGAATTTAATCAACCAAGTGTGATATTGGCGAGGGACCCTGAATTAATAGAGGCGGTATTCCACTTAACTTAATATAACATAACTTTGACAGCGTACATGTGTTTATTAAATCATTTCGTAATTATTGTGTTACACACAAGACCTATTGTGTGTAACACAATAATAACGATTGATTTAATAAACACATGAACCTGCACCTACCTATGTATAAGGTACCTACCTTATACATAAGTATACTTGTAGATAAGTTATTTATCATTTAATTTTATTTTATTCGGAAGACCAACAGCTGTCTTAATACGGTAGCAATTACATAAATTGATTTGTTATATGTGTGAAGAGGAAGTAACATTTTCGATACGTTACAAATAATGTGAATACGTTACAAGTAAATGGATTAAATATTTAAAGTATGTACTATTTATAAATAAAGCGATGATGGATCGATGGTAGCTCAATGGATACGTACGCGCTTCCCATGCCGGTGGTCGAGGCTCGAAATCCGAGCATACACCAATAGTTTTTTCAAAATCTTTGTGCGTATTTCTACCATTACCATCTGCTCGGTGGTGAGGAAAAACTTCGCAAGGAAACTTGCACGTTTCGGAAAAAAGTTTTTGAAACGTGTAACCATGATTCAGTTGGTCTGGTTTCCCTGTTAAAGGTGTGCGAAGGTCAGACGGCTAAATCATGGTCTAAGCGTACCCTGGACGCAACCGGGAATCCCACGTTAAGATCATAATTATCATCATCAGCAACCCACACTCGTCCACTGCTGGACATAGGTCTCCCCTAATGCACGCCACTGCTCCTGATTTTCGGCCACTCTCATCCAGCCCATACCAGCCAGCCTTCGAATGTCATCATCCCATCTTGTCGCAGGGCGATCAACACTACGCTTACCGAGTCACGGTCTCCACTTAAGGACTTTACGGCTCCAACGGCTGTCATTTCTGCGGCTAATATGACCAGCCCACTGCCACTTCAGTTTGCTAAATCGGTGACTCTGGTCCTCTGTCGGATTACATCATTTGTGATGCGGTCCTTAAGAGATACTCGAGAGAGAGACACGCTAAGATGAAGAGAACTATTTATAAATAAAATCCCCCTGCGCTGGGTCCTGGACTGAGCCAGGTGGGGGTCATGACACCATGACCCCCTCATGGATCCGCCCTTGATATCACCAGCGAAATAGTGTTAGTAAAACGGAATCTAAAAATATTGTACCTACTCATAACAATTTATGTCAAAAGCAAAAAAATATATATAAGTAATTAGAAACACGATGCACAAAATGTTTACATTCATAATTGATGAGCTATTTGATCACCGTTAAAAAAAGCTAAGAACCTAAAAGTAAGAGTTAACTTTCTATTTTTTCCCGGTTGAAATAAAAAAAAATCCCTTCAAGTCCGCATTTATTATACGATACGCATTACCTACATAGTTGAGGCACAATATTGCGATAAACAGAAGGAAATATCCGTTTATACCTTACATGCCTTATCTAAACATTATTTATTAATTAACCATGCATAAATGATGGGTCCGTTTTTGTAGGCGAAAAAGTGATTACCGCCAAAAGCGGCCACTTTTAGCGTGATTCAATTTTTCGCGTACAAATGTTGGGTCCGCATTTGTGCATGGTTATCCGGTTTAGTAGCTAACAAGTAAAATCGATTGGCGTCGCTAGTGTGCCCTACCCGTCACCTTAAATAAGATTATTAGTGTATGTATCTTAAGGATTCGAGTTGCATCATAGCAATAATAAATTATTACATTATCGAAATTTTGATGCGGGCGGCACGTGACCGATCTATGCGGTGAGAATTATTACAATTTACTGTAAAATAACCGTCGAGATGCAACTTAATATTAGTAATATAACATATTTAATTATTCTGCTGGCTCGATAACCCGAACCGAGTCGTGGCCACGATTCAAAAGATCGCTTTTGGCGTTTTATTGAGTGACTTTCATCGTTGAATACCCAATTATTCTCAATAAATTACTTGACATTGGCAAGATATCTTCGGGTAGAGCCATAATAAAAAAAAAGTGTTAAGCGGGCTACTTTACAAGTGCGCAAACATCCCCACTACTTACATTACTAGCCGTGTGGTCCCCGGCAGAGTAGAATAGGCCACCCTCACTCTTACCGAGGTGTCGTAAAAGGCGACTAAGGTAAAGCTGCTGGCATGATCATCAGCACCCAGAGAAGGAAAACTCTGCATTTATATCAAAACCCTCGTCAACCCGTCTGCCATGCGTGGTGAGTATGGCAATTACCCCTCATGTCATTGAGGGAGGCCCGTGCCCCAGCAGTGGGGACTTAAATGGGCTGACGATGACGATGAAACATCCCCACTACTTACGCCGAGCGCTACATCACGTACCACGGCCTGTACGAACTAACTGAAGCACGTGTCGGACTTCACTGCCTTGCCGCTTAACTGTGATGAAGGCCCGCATTCCATTTATATATTTCCCCCGACGTTAACGCACACTGGTTCTGAAAAGAAGAGCGGGAAATACGCGTGAACTACTGACCTAGAGTTGCGGCTGCTGGGGAGGGAATTATAAATACCAACCAACATCTATGCGATTAAATATCTTTTCATGCATGCTTGCTTGCAAAATGTATGTTTAAACTTATTTATTATAATCACGAAATAACTTTGATAAGTTTTATTATTATTATACTATACATTTATATTTACTTGCCGCCGTTGGGCCGTGTGGTCCCCGGCAGAGTAGAATAGGCCACCCTCACTCTTACCGAGGTGTCGTAAAAGGCGACTAAGGTAAAGCTGCTGGCATGATCATCAGCACCCAGAGAAGGAAAACTCTGCATTTATATCAAAACCCTCGCCAACCCGTCTGCCAAGCGTGGTGAGTATGGCAATTACCCCGCATGTGATTGAGAGAGGCCCGTGCCCCAGCAGTGGGGACTTAAATGGGCTGACGATGATGAAGTTTTATTATTCCAAATCGCGCCTATAAGCTGTCACGTGATCTTGATTATGAATTAGCGTGATGCCTCACTAAATTGGGCCAAAATAAAAGGCCACATTTGACACTTCAACAAAATTCGACAACCTAACCTTGTAACAACGGTCATTGAATTTATCAATCTTTCTATGTAAAAAAACAGTTTATAAATGTTTGCATATATTTATTTCAATAAAGACAAAAAAATAATTTCACGATTTACTTTCTCTGTTAAAATTCTTATTAAAACTTATTAAAAAAAGAATTTTCTAGAGTATTGAACGTTGGTACAATGTTGTAGGTGTCAACCAATTTTCTTTTTAAGCTCTAGAGATGTACCCCAAATAATCGAACAAATACAATGCTAATCGTGTAAGAATATTCATCCATAAATGAAAAGCAACATTCTGATTAAAATAAAATATATTATTCTCTTGTTTAAAAATATAAATGCATTAATAATTTTGTAAAAAGAAAAAATGTATGGCACACAATATAATAAGCGCTTTGATTACAAAGAGAAAGAAATAAACTGGCCGCGGATCGATATCTAGGATCGGATTCATTCACATTTCTCCAAATAAAAATAATAGTAACTTATTTTCCATTATTATAGTATTCGATTCACGTTTGTTTGAAGTACATATCGATTACTCACTTTAATCGAAGTTTATTAGTAGGTCACCTCTCTATGAATCTAAAACTTAGAAACGTCAAATGTGGCTTATTCGCTTGGTTCGACTGTAGTGCGTTGCACAATAAGAAAAAAACATTTTCTTATAATACATATTAGATAGATAGATAAATCATTTATTTGCATCATGAAACACACATAATAACAGATTACAAAATTAAAAAATTATAACAAGAAAATGCGAAAAATAATAAAAATTAAAACTACTTAATACATAACATATTCAAAATTACAAAACATAGATAGATGCCATGTGCGAGTGAAAAAGTTAGCGTTTTGTGTGTCGCTGTGATGCAAAATGGCGATAGCTCAGCAATTTGGTTCACCCAATGGCAAACCGCTGATTTTCAGCTATAGCCTGACGAAGACGCTAACAGTCTTTATTAAGTTTTGAAACAGTTGATTCCATACAACAATAAAAAGCTCAGAAATTTCAGAAATATATTAATCATTATTATTAAAGGTAAGTATATTATGGGGCACCAAGCTTAGTCAATTTGAAATGCAAACCGCTGTCAAAGGCGTGAGATCAAAAGTTCAGTAAAACTTAGTTTAGGTTTACCTAAATCTAAGCATTTCAATCAACCATGGAGGCTGTGGAATCAGTTCCCGTCAAAGGTTTTCCCTGAGGTATAAAGCATGAGGTTCTTCAAAAAAGTAGTATTAAGAATTTGAAGGGATTGGTAACGCGTGTGCTTGTCTTTTTTATGCTAGTGGCAATAAACGAGCAAGCCGAAAAACTCACAGAACTCCGGCGTTAAGCAGCACAGGTGCTGTGTCTCGCTGCGTGAGTGAGGGTACCGGAGGCCCAATCCGGGGGAAGAGAGGGTCTAAAGTTTGGTAGCGTACTTGTGACTCCATTGGTGTCGCGGGTGTCCATGGGCGGCGGCAATCGCTTACCATCAGGTGATCCGTCAGTGTAAAGTAAAGTAAAAAAAGAACTGGGGTATCTCATCTGGAACTGCAGACGTCCATAGGCTGCGGTAATCGCTTTCCATCAGTAGAGCCTTGTTTGCCACCGACGTACTTTACTTAAAATCTGCTGGCTTAACGACCCTACGAGTTTAGGAGCCGGTTTCTGAATTGAGAATTTGAAGTTAAGCACGATTTGAGCACATAGTTTGACAATTGAAGTATGACACAACTGTCAAAGTTCGTGCTCAAGTCGTGCTTAACTTCAAATTCTCAATTCAGAAACCGGCCCTTGACCTCGGAAACAAGAGAGCGTCCCTTTGCACTTTTTCGTGCACTTCGTGGCACCGACCGAAAAACTAATCCGGACTCCAAAGCGTTGGCCCTAGCAATCGAGATTAAACCGCTGAGATGATAACGACAAATTTTTGCTTTTCATTAAAAAACCAAGCAACCGTAATCCTTTCAATTCAAGCACTTCATAACCCTCAAACCCGCATTAGACGAAATGAAAAACCCCGAACAAAGCTTCAAAGCAATTAGTTTCCCGTCACTCCGTTGTGTGTTTAATTATTGCACACATTTATTTACACATTAGGTTAATGGCAAAAACTGGTCCCTCATTCGGAATAAATTGTCTGTATCCCTTAGTGTAGTGATGCGTGTCGGTTAGGGGCCCTCGAGTCATTTTACTGTCACCCCGTTGCCGTTGCTCGAGGGGAGGAGTCACTGCAGTGGTTATCAAGAAAAACGTGACTCATAAAATCGTCAGACTTCATAAAATCGATAATTCATTTGTTGGCTTAAGTATTTGGATATTTAATAAGCTACCACAAAATGTCATTAACCTGTCACTGGATAAGTTTAAGTCTCATATTAAAACCTGCCTAATGAAGAAAGGTTACTATAGTATACAAGACTATTTCAATGATAAGGATTCTTGGTCATGTTAATTGATTAATCTTTTGAGTTGTTATTCATAGTAGTCTATTAACTTTCATAATTATATATTTTTTTCTCTTCTCAATTGAAACTCTGTAAATCAATATTTGAAAAGAGTAACTACTGAGTTTCTTGCTGGTGTCTTCTCAGTAAAAATCGACATTCCGAACCAGCGGTAGATATTATGTACCTATTTTGACATTCATAAGTGTTCTGTGTGGACCTAAATTGAATAAAGATTTTTTTATCTTTTTCATTAAACTTCACTTTAGCTGAATGAGCTCCTTTTTGTTACGCACCGCGACACACACTCAATGTAAATCTTTCCCGGCCGAACAATTAAAATTTGTAGGTACTTTTATTTTTCTTTGAAATATTTAGTTTTGTGTGTTGTTCCTACTTTGGTTTTCATTTCGCCAGGTTGTCTTTTTTGTGTTTTTTCACTATCCAGTAGTAAATTAACTTCAGTATTCAGTATGTTTTACGACCTACTTAGGTATCGAAGTTAGCAGCTCGTGGGTTTTTTCGAGAGATTTAAAGCCTGTTCAAGTCAATTAGTGTTATTATAAGTACTGATTTTAGGCTATCACTATTTCATAACTTTTATTTGATTAAAACATGGTATAAAGTTGATACGTAATAAAACTAGTGTGCGCATGTTTTGCCAATAAGTACTTTTAGTAGTGAATATATTTATTTTCATTAAAGTAATTTTGATATTTTAGATTTTTTGACATACTCAAACAGTGCACAAAAAATTAGATGCGTAAATCGCCTTAATAGGGGCGAAATCTTTTTAAAAGTACATAGTCAAATTTATATTCAAGTTGCCCTCCTCTTTCTGTCAGATAAGCATAAAGTTATATGCCACAATATCATTATCTGCCTCGGTGGCGCAGTGGTTAGTAGGTCGTACTTTAAAGCGATGGCTGCGCAAGAGGTCCCGGGTTCGATTCCCGGGTCAGGCCAAAAATTTGTACCTAAGTTTTCGATAAGAAATTCTTAGTGTCGACGGTCCTGTACCCGCGTGCCTCGGAAAGCACGTTAAGTTGGTCCTGCGCCCAATCTCTCCGGTCGTGTCACGCTGGTGTCCCATCGGAATATGAAGGCAAGGGAATAGAGGGTGCACTGGTGTTTCGGCACACACTTGATCACTATAATATATCCTGCGTACGTGGCTGATCGTTGAGATTGGCCGCCGTAGCCGTAATCGGTTAGGGGATATTATATGCCACAATCTTCAATTTAAAGCAGAAAATGTTGTTTATTCAACCGCTTTTAGGTGATTGATTCTAGTGCGAATAAACTTGGCTCGTAGTTTTTTTAGTCTAATGCAATTTTCGCGATATTTATTTTATGAGACAGGGGTCAGGTGAGTAGACGTGGACCGTCACGTGATCCATCATTGAGCGATTGCCACCCAACACCCAAATGAATACATTTTAGTGCGCTGCCGGCTTTTTGAACAGCAGTATTCTTCAAAGTTTAAAATTGACGTGGTAAACTCCACCCATACTATCTGGAACCAATCCCTTCCAGAACGCTTTGTTACCAGCGCTCATTTTTCCGACGCTCGCGCCTCGTGCAAACTCTGGAATGAGCATCCAGCCGCGATGTTCGCTACGACATGTCCTTTTTAATCGAGGTTTGAAAAGAGTTCTTTCACGGTAGGCAGCGGCATGACTGTGCTCCGGCATTGTTGATGTCTATGAGCGGCGGTTACCATTTACCATCAGATGGGCCTTCATACTCGTCTGCCTATTATTCGCAATAAAAAAAAGTCTTATCGGCCCGGAAATACCGCTGGCGATCATACATGGCGACCCGTTTGGAACAGTGGTCCAAGGGTTGCGGGTTCGATCCCTGCACAGTACAAACATTTGTGTGCATGAACATGTTTGTTTGTATTGGTCTGGGTGTTTCCTATGTTATATAAGTATGTATTTACAAAAAAATAGTATTATATGTATATATTTGTAATCCCACTGTTGATTCTGATATCCGTAACACAGGTGCTTGAGCTACTTATCTCGGAGTCAGATCAATGAATGTGATGTTGTGAAATATTTATTTAATTATTTATTATTTATTTACAGTTTTATCACAATATAACAAGAGCAAAAGCTTTTGTTATACTGTAGTTTTATCGTGAGAGGCAAAAAAATCTTTCTCGTGAGAGTGAAATCTTTTTAGTGAAAGTGAAATCACATCACTAGTCTGTATCCCTTGGCCCCTTCGGTCTGAGGTCATTTGTAACATGTATCGTTACTTTGTGAGCATGTTTTGCAAAGAATTGAACGGCATTATCCGAATTATAGGACGGATCCCAGAGGAACAAATATTTATGTTTCTATTTTAAGGTTGACGTAAAATCTACTTACTTAGGTAAAGCACTTAAGTCTTATTGGTAATAGACTAAATTTCTTAGAATTAATTATAACTCATAGCTTAGCCTACAAAACTAAGTGTATTTATTTATTAAGTTAAATGAGATCTTAAGTTCAATTTTTGCCACGCTTTGGCATGAACGGGCCGGCTCGACCGGAGTGATACCACAGTCTCACAGAAATCCAGTGTGATGCTGCGTCTGTGCTGTGTTTCGCTGCTCGAGTCCTCACTCGATAAATCCGGTACCATCGTACCGGAGACCCAATTCGGGGAAAGTGGGTTTAAAGGTTGGCAGCATACTTGTCAATTCGTCTGCTCGTCTGCCATCTATCACATAGAAAAAACCTACGGATTTTAAATCGTTTGCAATCAAAAAGGGTTTCCTTTAGGTAGTTACAGGAAATTATTTGCTCCAACGAGTAGAAGTCAAACGTTCGCGATTATTCGATTCTCGATGAGCTAGTTACATCGAGAACAACAAAGGAAAGCTAGTTACCCGGTATAACAGCGGAGATACAGGGATAAGTAGGTTACCACACTTTAGTTTTCCTAGAAGCAAAACACCTTAATAGTTTTCCTTTAAGGAAAGCTTTGAAAGCGGTTCCTTTTTTAAAGTTATTACTTTTTTATGCTAGAGGCGACAAACGAGCAAGCGAGTCAGAACATCCGCGAAATCAGAGAGTTCGCGGATAATCGGGAAGTCGTGAAATACTCCCGCACGCAAACCGTTCCACAGCCACCTCAATACGTGGTAGAAAGTTCCGCGAAAAACGCACAGTATTAGACCGCCATCCATCGAGATGATGTTGATGGAATGACAATCGCTTGCGTGTGGTTCGATGTAAGAATTCAGCTGCGGCTGCTGCTTGAATTAATTCAATAAATATGTATGATACAATAATCAGTTGTTTCCCAAGCTGTCGCTCTGGAGCCTGGAGTCCGCTTTTCTGCTTCTACTCCTCCACTTCGCACGGTCTTATGCATACAATGTGGTCAATTTATTGAACATAATGTAATGTCCTCGGTCATGGCGGCCAATCTCAGCGATCAGCCATCGAGGCAGGACATATTATAGTGCACAAGTATTTGGGCAGACACAAGTGCACTCTCTATTCGCGTACCCTCTTATTTCGATGGGACACTAGTGTGACACGACCGAACATATATAGGTGCTCAATAATGTCACCTTATTCAGGTAAAGGTGTTGATTTGTTTTCATATTTATTAATTTAAGTTAGGTTTATATATTAAATATTTCATATTTATTAATTTAAGTTAGGTAATGTTTAGTTAGGTAAATGGCAGTAATATTTGAACTTACACAATGACCACGGGCTCACAGAAAACTGGCGTGAATCAGCACTGTGCTGTGTTTCGCTGCGTGAGTGAGAGTATCGGAGGCCCAATCCGGAGGAAAGGGGGTTTAAAGGTTGGCAGCGCACTTGCGACTCTACTGGTGTCGCGGGTGTCCATGGGCGACGGCAATCGCTCGTCTGCCACCTATCACATAAAAAAAAGTACATACTTCAAAAAGCAACACTAACCGAACGCGAATCGAAGCTTTAAAATTATATGGGAATAGTATTCATAAATAAATAACAACGCCTATCATATATTTACATTTGTTCCGAATAAAATGTTGTAACTATTTACAAACACCTTTTTAAAACTTTCTTGTGAATAACATTATCTCTCTCTCTCTATCTCTCTGGCTAGGTGGGGGGACGATCTGCGCAGGATGGCTGGCAAGAGCTGGATGCGAGAAGCCACGGATAGATCACAGTGGCGAACAATTGGAGAGGCCTACGTCCAGCAGTGGACTGCGATAGGCTGATGATGATGATGAATAACATTAGTGAGCGCTATACGAAATTTCTTTCTCATCCACATTGATCTATTGTCGGTTGGACAAACACAACTCTCAGTGTGGTACGACAAGTTCAGGAAATGTCCGATTTCCCGTGCGAGCAGCGGGCGGCGGCCACGCAAGATTTCGCTGATACGCTCGCTCCGCTGTACCGGAATAATTGTTTTTGTATTTGAAACGTTTATTCGACGAAGCCTATGTGTTGCTAGGTTTATGGACTGTTGGTTAACATTATTGAGCGCTATATGAAATTTCTTACTCATCTACATTGATCTATTGTCAGTTAGACAAACACATCTCTCAGTGTGGTACGAAAAGTTCAGGAAATGTCCTATTTCCCGTGCGAGCAGCGGGCGGCGGCCATGCAAGATTTCCCTGATACGCTCGCTCCGCTGTATCGGAATAATTGTTATTATACATATTTGAGACGTTTATTCGACGATGGCGATGTGATGCTATGTTTATGGACTATTGGTTCATTAATAAATTATCTTAGCGTGTAATCCCGGTTAAGCCTAAAGCTGGCCTTTCAGACCTCATATTAAGGGCTACGATTGAGATTTTTTTATGTTATATAAAGAAATTGTATGTACATACGCTTACCGTATGTCCGGTAAGCGTTGCCGGATTTCTGCGAGGCCGTAGTATTACTCCGGTCGAGTCGGCCGGCGTAAAGCAGCACTGTGCTGTGTTTTGCAGTGTGAGGAGGGATTAATGGTTGGCAGCGCGCTTGTGACTCCACTGGTGTTGTTGTTGTCCATGGTCGGCGGCAATCACTTGCCATCAGGTGATACGTCTGCTCGTCTGCCACCTATAATATTAAAAAAAAAAGATCTGACTTTTAAGCACCTTGCACTTGCATCCGTAGCAACGGATATTAGACTATATGTACCTACTCATTTATTTCCGCCACTGCATAATACTTTGTCAGTGCTATGAAAATGACGCAATTATAGTAAAAACCCGTAATCACGCAAATAAATGCAATAGTCCACGGCAACTCGAGGCATATTAAAACCACTTTGAATTTTTAATTATAAGAAAAACTTTTAATACGGCTCTAAGTCCGTAGTGGTTTACGGGTTGAAAATTAATTAAAAAGTAATAATTAAGCGCACGAGCTCCATTATAATTTATATAAAGGTATTATTCTCTGAGAGAATGTTTATTTTTAATTTAAATAAGGACACAACTTGGCTTAATGAACTTTTGGTGTAAGATTGGTCACTTATTTTATAATCCGAGCCCTGGAGCCTTTTTGATGAACATAGGGAAACCATTAAATACCGTTATTTTTTCATCGTTTACATCCCGATAACCTCTAAGCGAAAACCTCATAAGGTATCGTGAATGAAGTCCATTTAGCATGTTAGATCAACAAAATAAGCGAAAAAAATTTACTGTTCCATACAAAATAGAATATCCACCCAGCAATAATGTATGGAACAGCAGATTTTTTTTTCGCTTAATTTGTTGATCTAATATGCTTTTCTAAATGGATTTCATTTACGACACCTACTATGTGGTTTTCGGGTTATAAACGATAAAAAAATAACGGTGTATATACAGCCGTCACTTTGTCACACACAAACTTGGAAGCAAGAAGCTGTGTGACCAAGAAGGTTATGAACTTCGTGTGTGTGACATATTAACCACCATAAAGAAAAGAAGAAAGTAGGGATAATGTAGAACTTTGGCATTAATGAGACGAACTAAACACTGGAGCTATGGTAGCAATGAAGAGAGGACCTTAATGGGAGGTTGTAGGTTTGAATGCGACCCTTTAATCTCTGAATTGTTCAAATCTATGTACGTACATATTTCTACGATTATCTCAACAGTGAAGAAAATATCGTAATCAAACCTGCAATTTTCGGAAATTATTTTGAATGTGCCATGATCTAGTTGATCTTGTTCCCTTGCCTAAGGGTTCTGACGGCAGTCATCGTCATCATCATCATTTCAACCAATAGGCGCCTACAACTGGACATAGGCCTCCCCCAATGTTCTCCACATAGACCGGTCCTGTGCCGCCCGCATCCAATGGATTCCCGCGGCCTTCACCAGATCGTCGGTCTACCTGGTGAGGAGCCCGCCACGGCTGCGACTTACTTGACGTTCGACTTGACGGCAGACGCTGCGTTGTCATTACCATTAGGTAAGTCTAGTAAGACTTCCCAAATCCTGAATCATCATGGTACGAAGCGTAAGCTGGTTGCAACTGGGAAAGGCAGATCTGGAATATTTGTCTAGACGTGGTTTTTGTCATGAAGCTCATTTCGCGGTTTTTCCAGATATTATTGAGTAGTGTCATCGCATCTTTAGCCATAGCGATTTTACGCTTGATCTTTGGGACACAGCTAGAAAGAAACGCTAGGATGATGTTAAGATAAAGTAAAGATAGGTTTTTTGAGTATTTTCCTTTATGCTAGAGTCGGCAAATGAGCAAGCGGGTCCTGTCCTGATAGTAGTGATCACCGCCGCCCATGAACATCTGCGAGATCAGAAATGAGTTGTCAACTTTCTAGGAAGGACGTGTGCTTGTCCTTTGAAGGTCCCTAAGTCATCAAAACAGTTCCACGGAGCTGAGGTCCGAGCTAGAATATTTCGTGAGAAACTTCCAGTAGCCATCTGTCTATATGATAATGTTTCTGATTTTCGGAGGGCAGCTGTGAATTTTAACGCTCAAAATCAACCATGTACCAATCACAACCGTTTTCCATGCACCCCTAAAATAATAAAACATAAATTCCATAAAAGATAACTATATAAAAAATACAATCTGCCCGTATACGCTATTTGTATGAATAAAACTTATGAATAGAAATCCTGCGCGGATGTGCCAATAACAGAAAAAACGTTCGCCCGGAAAGCTATTTCATATTGAGGTTAAAACCAATTCAAATATTCGATAGACGTGACACAAAACCAATTTGCACCAGATACCGATCTCGGGGCAACGACACTGTCTCTATTGGCAATGGTACGTACATACTGTCAGAAAGATTGATAAGCACGAAACTTCGTATGGAATTGGCCTAAGCCATATATAATATCTATGTCCAATTGTGAATGTTAATATGTAAAGTAATAGTACATAACATTTAAAATTATAAATTCATAAAATATAAAAATGTATAAGGTAAAATCATTTAACAATAGAAAAGGTAAATAAGCAATGTTCAACTCTAATTAGTTCTAATCCTCCACAAGAGATGGCGCTGTGCTAAATTGCATCGCACAAGCTTTATGTTTTTCCGAAAGTATAAGTGTTTTTGGTACTAAATAAATTTTGTCTGTCGTTATCAATGATTATTGGAGTTTTTATTCATGGTCTTTGTTGCCGGACATAAAAGGACAGCAAGCGGACATTTAGTGGCGCCACCTACTGGAAGATTTTTCCGGATCAGGAATTTTATACGGAAGTGTACTGAGGAAGGAGGAAGAGCAAGTTTGTATGGGCATAAAATCGTGAGTACATTGAACTTTACTAAATCAGGAATAGAAGCAAGCCAATTTGAACCTTAATTCATAGAGGAATTCAACTTAGTACAATTAAGCAGAGGTTTGGACTTGCAGAGTTTAGGGTCGAATTGTGGTTGAGACGGGGAATCCATGCCCGAATTTGCCTAAGTGTTTAAAATCAAAACACTTAGAAAAAATACGCCTATACTGGACTTAGAAAAATTAGCTGGCTCTCTCCCATACACGAGACTTGTAAAAAATTATCTCACGACTTTGAAGATTTTTTTGCGAATCAGTAACAAATAACAATGGAATCAAAAATAAGATCTCAATTGGATCTGTACGCTAGAATAGAAAAGGGCAGGATCAATTACAAGAAATCTCCAAAGGATAGAATAAATACAAGTTACATAGAAACGAGAATAGAAACATTGGATATACTGTGGCAAACATTTAATAAGATGCATGAGCAGCTATTTTGCGACGTTACTGATGTCGAATATAAGAAATTGGATTATTTTACTAAAGACTTCTATACTAAAACAGAAGAGTTATATACAGATTACAAAACAGAGTTAAAAGAATGTTTGAAAAATTGTTCAGTCAAGGAAACCGAAGTTCAGGAAAGGCGTCGAGACGGAGAACAAATCAGTGTGCATCTTCCGAAGATAGCTATACCGACTTTCTCAGGGAAATACTTGGAGTGGATTCCGTTTCGCGACCTTTTTCTATCCCTCATACATAACAATAATTCTTTGCAAAGGGTTCAAAAACTTCATTATTTGAAAAGTTATTTAACGGGTGCAGCAGAACAGTTATTACGCAATCTACCTATAACAAGTGATAATTATGCAGTGTGTTGGGAACTTTTAGAAAAAAGATTTAACTGGTCAAGCAATAATGAAAAACTACTAAGCGAAATAAGCAAAGAAACAGAAGCAACAGAAACCAATTTGGAATTTAAAACAGATGAAATCATTAAAATACTTGGACTTACCTGAAACCGAAGAATAGACGACTTCCAGTACTCCGTGCAGCTACCTCCTATTAGTGAACCTGTAACAAAAAGAAAAGTTATATCAGACATCGCAAAATTGTATGATCCTATAGGATGGATTGCTCCAGCTATTGTAAAAGCAAAAATATTCATTCAACAGATTTGGCTTGCAGGGATTGGATGGGATGACGAACTACCATCAAAGCTTTTAAATGATTGGGTAACATACCGAAGTCAACTTACAGCACTTACCAGATTCCACCTGCCTCGTTGGATTGGTCTTGATCAAAATTACGTTACACTGGAGTTACACGGCTTTAGTGACGCTTCTTCCGATGCTTATGCCGCTGTTATCTACGCACGCGTTGTGGATGAATCTGGCAAAGTCCAATCTACACTTATCACCTCCAAAACAAAGGTAGCCCCAATAAAACAAGTATCCATACCAAGGCTGGAGTTGTGTGGCGCTGTTCTATTGGCCAAGTTGTTGAAAGAAGTTTCTGAAGTTATAAAGGTACCTAAAACAAATTTACACGCATGGACAGACTCCACAATCGTACTGGCTTGGTTGAGCAGTCATCCGAGCCGTTGGAAGACGTTCATCGCAAATCGGGTTTCTGAAATCTTAAACATTCTAGACCGGGATCAATGGGCACATGTATCATCTACAGATAACCCAGCAGATTGTGCCTCACGTGGAGTCAACCCATCTGAATGTGATTCACTTCCTCTTTGGCAATCTGGACCTGTATGGCTAACAAACAAAAATATAGAATATAACAAAAGGGAACTAGAGGACACAAATTTAGAAGAAAAAGCAAAAACGGTTTGTCATGTAACCAAGGAAGATCAATTTGAATTGTGGACCAAGTTTTCGTCATTGCACAAGTTGGTCAGAGTGCTGGCTTATTGCAAAAGGTTTTTATCAAAGACGAAAAAATGTATTGAACCAAAAATCTTTCCTTCTTGGCTAACAACAACTGAATTAAAACAAGCAATGCAAATAATCATAAAAGCATGTCAAGAAGACAACTTTGCTATGGAACTTCAGGATTTAAAGATGAAAGGACAAGTGAAAAAACAGAGTAAACTTACCACATTGACTCCCTTTTTGGATGATGAGGGCATTTTGAGGGTTAGTGGTCGTCTGGAGAGATCCAACATAAGTGAAGGCAAGATGCATCCGATTATTCTGCCAGCGTATTCTCATCTCACAAACCTTATTATTGCGGATGCTCATCAAAAAACTCTTCATGGAGGGCCTCAACTAATGATCAATTATTTGAGATCCAAATATTGGATCATAGATATGAAGAATCGTGTCATGTTATTTGTACGAAAATGTGTCAACTGTGTGCGCTATGCTGCACAATTTAAACCTCAACTCATGGGGCAGTTACCTCCAGCTCGTGTTACTCCCAATCGTCCATTTTATCAAAGCGGTGTAGACTATGCTGGGCCTATTCAGGATCGAACAACTAAAGGTAGAGGCTATCGGGCTTATAAAGGCTATATATGCCTCTTTGTATGTATGGCAACGAGAGCCGTACATCTCGAAGCCGTAACAGATCTTACCTCACAGGGATTTCTTGCAGCCTTCAAACGGTTCGTTGCTCGACGTGGTCATTGTGCAGATCTCTATAGTGACAACGGAACCAACTTCGTGGGCGCAGCTCGCGAATTAAAGGAAATGGAGACCCAGGAGCGCGTGATCTTAACGAAAGAAATCGCTGAGTGCTTAGCCAATGGAGGAACTACTTGGCATTTTATACCACCAAGTGCTCCCCATTTCGGTGGTCTTTGGGAGAGTGGGATAAAGTCCACTAAACATCACTTGAAACGCGTAATTGGTGCAGAAACTCTGACCTATGAGGAGATGTCTACCCTTCTATGAATTGAGGCGTGCCTCAATTCTCGACCTTTGTCTCAAGTAACCTTCAATTCACAGGATCCGACACCTCTAACACCGGGACACTTTATCATAGGCGAGCCCTTAGTACTTATGCCAGATGACAACTACGAAACTTCATCAATATCTTCTCTCAAACGTTGGCAACGAATACAAAAAATGTTGCAGAGCTTTTGGCATAGATGGTCAAATGAATATTTGACTCAATTTCTGCAAAGGTACAAGTGGGCAAATAAGACACCAGAACCGAATGTTGGGGATTTAGTTTTAGTAAAAGAGGACGATCTTCTTCCAGCAAAGTGGTTAATGGGTGTTATTGTCAAAAAACACAAAGGTTTGGACAATGTTACAAGGGTTGTTAGTATCAGATGCAAAGATACTGTAATAAAAAGGCCGACGATCTTTGTATCCTGCCTGTAACACAGTAATAACTTAGTTTAAAAGGGTGTTACAAGTTAAGTTTTAGTTATGTAAAATTATTGCTCAATATGGAGTTTTACCATATAAATGTTATTTTTGTTAATTTTAGTTTAATTATAAGTTCCTTATCACCATGATTAACAAAAGCAATTTGAATTTAGTTAGTTTTTAAACCTTAACAGTAATTACACTCCATTTTCGTTGGTGGTTAATTTATGGTGGACGGGAATGATGTCCATTCTGGCCATGGTGGGCGGAATGTCCAATTGTGAATGTTAATATGTAAAGTAATAGTACATAACATTTAAAATTATAAATTCATAAAATATAAAAATGTATAAGGTAAAATCATTTAACAATAGAAAAGGTAAATAAGCAATGTTCAACTCTAATTAGTTCTAATCCTCCACAAGAGATGGCGCTGTGCTAAATTGCATCGCACAAGCTTTATGTTTTTCCGAAAGTATAAGTGTTTTTGGTACTAAATAAATTTTGTCTGTCGTTATCAATGATTATTGGAGTTTTTAATCTATCTTTCAAAAGATTGGAAAAATTGCATCTGGATCAGTGCAGAGATACGGTACAGAGAAACCGGAGAAATTCGGCTCCCTCGGATCATTCAGCTCATTCCGCTCATCGGACCATTCCACTCATTCGGCTCATTCGGATCATTCAGCTCATTCGGATCATTCAGTACACTCGAACTCGAGATACAATTGAGTCGAATGATACATTCGGAGCGAACATAAGAGATTCGGAACAGTGAATCATTTGGCTGAATCGGATCACTGAGTCGTTACACACGTCTAGTGAGAAGCCATTTTTGTCAGTCCATCGTGCTGTTCGGGCATTCTACACTACGTATTTCTACTTTGCATTCAATCCTAAAAAAAAAATATTAGTTTCAAAGACCATCATTTGGTCTTTGAAACTAATATAAATAACCCTACCTTCTAACTTCTATAGACATAACTGTTTGCGGGCTATAAATCTATACTATTTATAAAATGGTAAATCCTACAGATTTTCGGCCCATCTACCGCAGTGTCTCAAGACGAATGTCTACAATGCGTGTGTGTTGCCAGTGATGACATACGGAACCGAGACATGGCCACTTACAATGTGTTGATTAAGGAGGCTCAAAGTCACCCAGAGAGCAATGGAGAGGGCTATGCTCGGAGTTTCCTTGCGTGATCGTATCAGAAATGATGAGATCCGCAGGAGAACTAAGCTCACAGACATAGCCCAAAGGATTTCATGCCTCAAGTGGTAATGGGCAGGGCACATAACGAGGAGAAAAAACGGCCGTTGGGGCGGAAAGCTCCTCGAGTGGAGGCCATGTACAGGAAGTCGCAGCCGTGGCTTGCCTCCCACAAGGTGGACCGACGATCTGGTGTAGGTCGCGGGAATCCATTGGATGCGGGCGGCGTAGGACCGATCTGTGTGGAGATCATTGGGGGGGGGGGGGGGGGGGGCGGGGGGGGGGGGGGCTATGTCCAGCTGTCGACATATATTGTCTGAAATAATGAAATGCTACAGAGAGCGGCAACGCTTATAAGTCCTACAACAAGAAAAGCTTGCGCGATGTAATCGATACCTAGCGCCATCTATTGGTATCAAATATAAATTGAGACAGTATCATTTATCTTGTCCTGGTTCCAAACTAAGGTTTTTCCTTGTATTAAGTTGGCAACCACGAACAACGAAGGTACCACCAACACCATAACACTAATATGTCGATCGCTCCCTCATCATGGCATCGGAGCGTTGTTTTGTACAATGACATATTTTGTTTGAAAAAAAAAATACTAATATTTACTTTGACGACCCGTTTAGAACAGTGGTAATGAACGCTGCCCCTGGTGCAAGGGTTGCGGGTTCGATCCCCTCTGAGAACAAACATTTGTATGTTTTTACAAAAGAAAAGTATTATATGTTTATATTTGTAATCCCATAGTTGATACTCATATCCGTAACACAGGTGCATGAGCTAGGTAGCTCTCTCTCTGACTCCGAGATAGGTATCTCGGAGTCAGATCAGTGTATGTGATGTTGACCTTATGAAGACTTACCTATAGTCTCAGTGTGTCGTTCCCAGTTGCATACAATACTATCGCTTTAGAGACGATGCAGGTTTTTGTAAGTAGTTTTGGCTGTCGTCTAACTTTCTGGAACTTTAAACAAGGGAACCAGACCAACTGGATCATGCATTAACGTTAAAAAGTAGGTATTATCCGTAGAGTATGATAATAGTAGACTGACCGGATGGCGCAATTGGTAGTGACCCTGCCTCTTACGCCAAAGGTCGTGGGTTCGATCCCCACCCTGGACAAACATTCGTGCGATGAACACTTGTGTTTGTTCAGTGTCTGGGTGTAATATTTGTATTTATATATATATTTGTGTTCCTCTGTTGCCTGATATCTGTAACACAAGTGCTTAAGCTACTTAGTACGGAATCAGGTCAATGTATGAGATGTTGTGAGAATTATTATTATTATTATAGTCATAACTATTACAATTACAACTTTGGGAAAGTAACCGAAACGTTACTTCAGGATATTTTCTATCAGCTGGTGCACATCACTAGTTGTAATAATAACAATAATATCCTCCAACCGATTTCGGCTAAAGCGGCCAATCTCAACGATCAGCAACTTACGCAGGATATGTAGTGCTCAAGTGTGTACGCAAACCCAAGTGCAATCTCTATTCATTTGCCCTCATAATCCAATGGAACACCAGCGTGCCACGACCGGAGAGGGATCGGGCGCAGGACCAAACGGCTTAACGAGTTTTCCGAGGCACGGGCACAGTAGATAAATACGCTATAGCAGTATCGACACTCCGCCATTTTAGACAGAAAATTACCTACCGTATAGGGTTGCCTCTTATTTCCGTAAAATATTATTCTTACCTTGAAACTACTGGTTTAAGTACCGGGCCGTAATCGCGGGGTTCTAGGTGCTACAAGGATCATCTGGTGCGTGTTAAATTAGAACTAATTATATTTCTTAAGAAATAAGCATAATACTAGCATACAATATTCGTACACAAAGGTACACAAAATGATTCCTAAAGTTGCAAGAAGGTACGCAAAGATACATAAAATTAGACATACTTTTCATAACGTTTTGTTTCGTTACTTGGAAACCACGTTAATGTATTGGTCATGCACCCGATCGCTCGGGCCAAGACACAGTGAGGTCCCACCATCCCCCTCATATCAATCTCCATTTCCGTATATATCTACTGTGGCACGGGGGTACAAGACCGCCAACTTCCAGACGTCAAGCTGACACTGAGAATTTCTTAACAGAAAAAATCAGGTACAAATTTTCGCCCGACCCGGGGATTGAAACTGAGACCCCAAGAGCTGGCCGTCGCTTTGAAGCGCGACGCACTACCCAATGCAGCAACGAGGCAGTAGTTGTATCATCATCAGCGTATCGCAGTCCACTGCTGGACGTAGACCTCTCCAATTGTTCGCCACCGTGATCTATCCATGGCTTCTCGCATCCAGCTCTTGCCAGCCATCCTGCGCAGATCGTCCCCCCACCTAGCCAGAAGGCGCCCTACATTACGTTTGCCAAGACGCGGTCTCCACTCAAGAACTCGTTTACCTCATCGGTTGTCGGTTCTGCGGCCAGCCCACTGCCACTTAAGCTTGCTAATCCGGTGAGCAATGTCGATGACTTTGGTTCTCTGCCGGATCAACTCATTTCGAGCATTGCTCGTTCCATAGCCCGCTGGGCGACCTTTAACTTGTAGATCAGCCGTACCGTAAGTGTTCACGTTTCGGCTTCGTATGTCATGACGGGTAGGACGCACTGATTGAAGACTTTCGTCTTTAGGCAAGCAGTAGTTGTATGAACATATTAAATACCAAATACTATTGTAGCTGTATTTGTTTTCTAAACCAGTCGGCGGTATGTCCCCGTGAGCTAGAGAAGCTCTGCATAAATTCAGCATAGTTTCCAAAGACCCTTAAGTGTCTTACTTGAAGCTTCTAGAAAGCTGTCGGCACAGCTAAAACGAATGGTCCTTGTGTTTGTCATTATTGTGTTACTACAAAAATATACCTTTGTCATGCCATTGCTTCTTAATGTATACCACGCAAATGTACTAAAATGTGCCACCTTAAATAATGGTGTTTCTGAATAGATACGAATAGATGATCTTCAACAGAAGTGCTTATTCCTTCCTTAAAAACCGGCATCGATCTTTGATAAGTACCTAGTTCATGTATGATGTCCATGGCCGGCGTTATCACTTACTATCAGGTGTTCCGACTGCTTGATTATCTGCTATGATGTAAAAAAAACCGCGAGTTGTAATTCTTTAGTACTTACAGCATAGATAGCTTCCAAACTTTTGTAAACTTTTTGAGGCTGGCAGTTGGGTAAATTCTTTTACATAATTAATGTTAGTAGCTGTCTCGGACTCAGTCCTATCCGGGCGTTTAGGCTCTTGAATTAAGATCCATTGAGGGTCTTAAGATAGTCTTAGCTGTAATGCAGGTGTCTAATCAGTCTAATAGTCTGTCTGTCCAGCAGTACCAACTATTTATTATATTAAGGTGACGGGTAGGGCACACTAGCGACGCCAATCGATTTTAATTTTTAGCTACTAAACCGGATCTATTTTAAACAATTTCAGGGTTACAATCTTTCGGAAAACCCCTATACTATTTATTTGATACTTATAGTTAACTGTTTGGTCTGCTTTTGCACTTGAATTTTGGATTACCGCCAAAAGTGGCTTCTTTTGGCGTGAATCAATTTTTCGCATACAAAAACGGACCCAGCATTTGTGCATTGTTATTTAATAAATAGTATAAGTGTTTGTCGAGAGATTGTAACTCCGAAATTATTTAAAATAGATCCAGTTTTATAGCTAAAAATTAAAATCGATTGGCGTCGCTAGTGTGGCCTACTCGTCACCTTAAGTAAATCAACGTTGACCCTTGGGTGTGGTAGCATGCACATTATCTCGAGCTGCTCGCTGTAGTGCCAATAATGTTTTTTTACTCTATTATATTGCAATAAAGAATAAATATATTCACGAAATTTGTAGGTGTTCAATCAATTTACATTGGGACAGTTGAATGGGCCTTAAATTAAAAATATGACCTTTTACAGTCAATCCAGTGAATTGAAGCAAATATACTTGCTACGAGTAAAATGAATGCTTTGATTTTAGGCACCCTGTTGGTCTAGTGGTTTAAGTACCGGGCCGTGATCTTAGGGTCCTGGGTTCGATTCCCGGGTCGAGCAAGAAGGATGTTTAGATTTTTTCGAACGTAGCTCGGGTTTGTGATCACCAATCCGCATTTGGCAAGCGTGGTGATTAAGCCTAATCCCATCATAGTAGTGATGACTTGATTTCTATGACGGAGGCCTTTGCCCTACAGTGGGACAGTATATAGGCTGATATTTTAAAGTCCCCTAAGTTAGACCGATGACCAGGTGGAGGGAAGAAAACCCGGCGACACGGGCTGAGGGACTTCTATATGTCCAGAAGAGTCGTTTAATGACTGAAAGTGTCAGGGAAATTAGTTAATGATGATGATGAATTTTGTATGTTACAGAATGTATTGTTCAAATAAAACATCTGTTGTTTGATAGATTGCACAAAAACAAAACACAAGTATGATACAACAACAACAGACAGTAAAATAAGGTGGTCTTGTCGCTTGTAGCGATTTCTTCCAGATAACCTTTGGGTAGAGGGAAAAAATAACGTATTCGTAATAGGGGAAGGCAATGCAAAGCAGTCTAACAAATAAAATGAAAAATGGCAGAAATATACATGCTTACCTACCCCTACCCCTCCTCTACTATCAAATGTCCTTTGCCTGAAGGTTGTCTGGTAGAAATCGCTTCCAGCGATAAGACCGCCGAAATTGTACAATTAAGTTTCTGTAATGCCTTTTAAAGTTGTGTTTTTTTTTTTGTGCAATAAAGTATATCTATCTATCTATCTTATATAATCAGCCGTGTGGTCCCCGGCAGAGTAGAATAGGCCACCCTCACTCTTACCGAGGTGTCGTAAAAGGCGACTAAGGTAAAGCTGCTGACATGATCATCAGCACCCAGAGAAGGAAAACTCTGCATTTATATCAAAACCTTCGCCAACCCGTCTGCTAAGCGTGGTGAGTATGGCAATTACCCCTCATGTGATTGATGGAGGCCCATGCCCCAGCAGTGGGGACTTAAATGGGCTGATGATGATGATGATGATGATATATAATAATAATATTACATTATTTTTTAAGTTTATAAAAGTGATTTTGACTTATTTATCATAAAAAGCCAGTTTTTGAGTCTATCGTTTTATTTTAGCAGTTCGCTTCCTTAGGATGGCATGAAAACCATCAAACACCTGCTTCAGCGAACATGCTTGATGCGCTGCAAAATCTGGGAAAGCCCATTAACATCCTGAAGGCATTGTTATATTGCACGCGGAGTGCATTATAAGTTTTTTGCGTATAGTCGCACCACAGGTTGCAGGTGTAAAAGGTTTGGCAGTACGCCTTTTTTTTTTTTTTATGATAATAATTTAATTTATTTCAGATAAAAATTCATAAAATATACATAAAATTGGCTCAAGATGATCACACGCTCAACTAGCCGTACTCGAGTCTATGTGACCGATCCCGGTTGTACGGCTACACGCAGAATTGGCCCCTGTTTGCCGACGGTCCTGAGCAAACACCCTGTAGATACATTAAGGTTGTGGATACTAATACATGCAGGAACTTGTTATTCAATCCAAGAGGGGCTAGTCTTACTCAGTGGGCGCGTACCTCTTTACAGAACCACTTCTGTTACTAGAATATGTCAACATTTCTCAATGTTTTTTTTATGTGATAGTTGGCAGATGAGCAGACGGAGCGAACAGAGCTGATGGTAAGCGATGACCTCCACCCATGGCCATCCGCCACACCAGTGGAGTCGCAAGTGCGCTGCCAACCTTTAAAACCCCCCGGGGGAAACCCCGGATTGGGCCTATGGTACCCTCACTCAATTGAACCAAATGTATGACAATCGTAATGACGTTGAATGCCTGAGCATTGACGCATAATACTGGTATCTACCTAATAGTTAACACAAATGTGCGTGCAGACACGAGTGCACTCTCCCATCAAAATATGAGTAAGGGAAAATACCATTACCTTAGATTAAATTGATTTAATCAAAATCAAAAAAATCAAAATCAAATAATTCTTTATTTGCATAGGCTTGTACACAGCACATACAAATCGTCATAAATTTGAATGACTTAAAACTATTTATAAGTAGTACTTATGTATAATCGTACGTAGAAATATGCTAAAGTACTTAATATATTTTTTTTCTAATTACTTAATTTTTTCAATCTAAATTTGTTTCAAGACGTGTGTACGTGGCTGTACAATGTATAATGATATACAAATTACTTATGGCAGGATTATCCGACTTTTGAAACAGCTGTAAAACTGAAACGACAAGGACTAATTTTCATTTAATAACGTTAACGCCCTGATGCTCTAGTGGGATAAGTCCCGGGTCGTGATCTCGGGGTCCTAGGTTCGATTCCCGGGTCGAGCGAAAAGTATGTTTCGAATTATTCGAACATAGCTCGGGTTTGTGATCACCAAGCCGCATTTGGCAAGCGTGGTGATTAAGCCTAATCCCATCATAGTAGCGATAACTTGATTTCTATGATGGAGGCCTTTGCCCTGCAGTGGGACAGTTTATAGGCTGATAATTCCTTATACGTTAAGCAAGCTGTCAAGTTTTGTTGAACGGCGCTGTTTAAAAAGAAAAATTATTTCATCGCGTTTTATTTAAACTCGGTCAAAACATTCAATTATTTTTTTTGTCACAAGTGAAATTTTACGCGTGTAATACCGACAGAGCAGTATAAATTACGTTCGTACACTGTGACAGGTCATTGTAAGGCACAATAGCTCGTAATAATGGTTATTTCCATTTCATTATTTTAACTTGGACCCACTAAATGAAATAAATTATCGCTACAAAATGTATACTGGCATTAATTCGATACCTGTTTATTGGTTTACAATTAATTTTCGATGTAGCATTCGATAATTGAGCTGTCGCATGGGTTAAATTCAATTATAACGGTTTGTTGGCTTTAATGAAGGCAATTGAGAATAATTTTGATACTGCCTTGAGTGGACTGATAATAATTTAATCCTCATTACCTATGTGTTGGCTATGTCTGCCACTCTCAACGTCTGAACGTTGAATGCCTGAGCATTGACGCATAATACTGGTATCTACCTAATAGTTAACACAAATGTGCGTGCAGACACGAGTGCACTCTCCCATCAAAATATGAGTAAGGGAAAATACCATTACCTTAGATTAAATTGATTTAATCAAAATCAAAAAATTCAAAATCAAATAATTCTTTATTTGCATAGGCTTGTACACAGCACTTACAAATCGTCATACATTTGAATGACTTAAAACTATTTATAAGTAGTACTTATGTATAATTTCTACTTATGTATAATCTAAGACCCTTACTCTTTTTTTTTTACATTATGGCAGACAAACGAGCAGATGGCTCACCTGATGGTAAGTGAATTACCGCCGCGCATAGACATCTGCGACACACAGGGCATCACAGATGCGTTGCCGACTCTTAAGGGAAGAATAAGCTCTTTTCTTGAAGATCACCAGAGGGCCTATTCTCGAGCACTCGACATTGAAGTCGAGTTAGAGATTTGTATGGACAAATGTATGAAATCTCTAAATTTGGCTTAAATGTCGAATGTACGAGAATTGCCCTACAGGTCGTATCTGTTCGGAACCACCATCGTTGGTAGCTGATTCCATAGTTTTACTACGCGCGGTAGGAAGTGGCGTGAGAAGCGCAATGTGGTGGAGTAAAATCCATCCAAGTGATGTGGGTTTTGATGTAAAACCAGTGTAACACGACAAAAATGACATTGATAGGGAGTGTTGTATGTAGTATCTACACGTGGGAGAAAAAGCAGGATGCAATAGGTGTTTTCTGTGATTTGTCGAAAGCATTTGATTGCGTTAATCATGAAACACTATTGATGAAGTTACGGCATTACGGTGTATTGAATAACGCACTTGATATGATTAAATCTTATTTGTCTGATAGGATTCAAAGGGTTAATGTTAATGGAATCGACTCTTCTGGCGCTCCTCTATTAATGGGAGTGCCCCAAGGCTCAATATTGGGGCCTTTGTTGTTCTTAATATACGTAAATGACCTTCCATACTTTACGAAAGATCTATGTGAGATAGTGTTATTTGCTGACGACACTTCCTTGATTTTTAAGGTTGATAGATATAAAAAATCAATTGACGACGTAAATGATACTCTTTCACAGGTATTGCACTGGTTTACGACCAACAATTTACTTCTTAACTCAAAGAAAACTAAATGTGTAAAATTCACCATGCCAAATGTAAGGCAGGTCGATACAAGTATTAAGATGAACAATGAATCTATTCAAATCATTAATTCCACCGTTTTTCTCGGTATAACTATAGATGCGACATTGCAGTGGAGTCCCCATATTGCTGCCTTGGCAGGAAGACTAAGTTCCGCTGCATATGCAGTAAGAAAAATTAGGCGTCTGACTGATATCGAAACGGCAAGACTGGTCTATTTCAGCTATTTCCACAGTGTGATGTCATATGGTCTACTGTTGTGGGGGTCTGCTGCTGACATACAAACTATTTTTGTATTACAGAAAAGGGCCATCCGCGCTATATACAGCCTTAGATCACGTGACTCACTTAGGGAAATATTTAAAGAAATAAATATTTTAACCGTGGCTTCCCAATTTATCCTCGACTGCATTATGTATGTACGTAAGAACTTGCACACTTTTCCAAAAAAGTCCGATAGTCATAGTCTTAACACTAGAAATAAACATAGGCTTGCCGTCCCGGTCCTCAGACTTCATAAAATCGGTAATTCGTTTGTTGGCTTAAGTATTAAGATATTTAATAAGCTACCACAAAATGTCATTAACCTATCACTGGATAAGTTTAAGTCCCATATTAAAACCTGCCTAATGAAGAAAGGTTACTATAGTGTACAAGACTATTTAAATGATAAGGATTCTTGGTCATGTTAATTCATTAATCTTTTGAGTTGTTATTCATAGTAGTCTATTAACTTTCATAATTGTATTTTTTTCTCTCTTCTCAATTGAAACTCTGTAACATCATCAATATTTGAAAAGAGTAACTACTGAGTTTCTTGCTGGTGTCTTCTCAGTAGAAATCGACATTCCGAACCAGCGGTAGATAATATGTACTATTTTGACATTCATAAGTGTTCTGTGTGGACCTAAATTGAATAAAGAATTTTTTATCTTTATCTTTATCTTTACATATTTTATATAAAAACGTATCAAAAATACACTTGCTAAGAAAACAGCATTAGGATTCTGCCGGTAGGACTAAAACCCTTCGCGTGGGCTGATGCAATTCAAAGATTTTAAATTAGTGGTTTCTAGTGGTTTTCAGTGAACAAATTTGGTGTTTGTTGGTACAGTGAAGTGCCGCAAAGTCATCCTGATAATAAGAATTGTTGATTGTATCGTTTTTAACACTGCTATTGTGTGTCGAGAGAGTTGTCACGGACAACTTGCTTGGACTTAATCGAGTCTTAAAACCCCCGATTGTGTTTAGAGTGTTATCGGCAGAATCCGTAGGTTTTTTATTTTTTATTATGGCTCTACGCGAAGATAATTCGCCAATGTCAAGTAAATCATTGAGAATAAGTAGGTAGTCAACAGTCGAAGTCAGTCAAAGTCACAGTCACTCAATAAAACACCTGTGTTTTACGTTTTATCGACCTACGGATTCAGCGGATATCACTCTAAAAGCAATCGCAGGTTTTAAGACTCTATTAGGTCCAAGCAAGTTGTCACGAGACAACTCACTCGACACACAATAGCATTGTTAATAACGATACAATCCAACGATTCTTATTATTAGGATCACTTTGCGGCACTTCACTGCACAAATAAACACCAAATTAGAACACTAATAACCACTAGACAATAATTTAAAACCTTTGAATTGCATCAGCCCATGCGGCTTGTTTTAGCCCTACCCGCCGAATCCATCCGTAGGTCGATTAAACGCAAAACACTGGCGTTTTATTGAGTGACTGTCAATTTGACTGACTGTGACTGCTGACTACCTACTCATTCTCAATAAGTTACTTGACATTGGCAAGATATCTTCGGGTAGAGCCATATTATTGAAAAGAAAACAGCATTACTTTTGAATTTCCTACGTGACGAATGAAAGTTTTGCTATCTCATTTTGTAAGTGTTACCGTTTTGTCAATATGGCAATAATAGTGTGTTAAGAACCCTTTTACAGTTCAGTGGCGCCACGAACAAGTTTTTATTGGTTTTAATAAAAATAACATTTATTGTCTTAATTTCATTACAATCTGTAAAAATGAGTTGGTGGCGCCATATAACCGTAAAAGGGCTCTTAACTTACAGTGAGTGTGATGATACTAATGAGTATTATAATTAATGAGTTAAATAAACATTTTAACTACTTAATTAGGTACAATTAATTTAATTAGGTACAATTCATTGATTCAGCTAGGCTGGGCAGCATTTGGTAAACTTCGTCAAGTCTTTTTGTCACCCATCCCTCGATGTCGAAGTCGAAAGTCTTCGACCAGTGCGTCCTTTTGGTCCTGATTTACGGTGCCGAGACGTGGACACTCACGGCTGGACTAGTCCACCGATTTAAAGTCGTTCAAAGAGCTATGGAAAGGGCTTTGCTCTGAATATCTCTGAAGGACCGCATCAGAAATGATGTAATCCGACAGAGAACCAGAGTCACCGACATAGCCCACCGAATTAGCAAACTGAAGTGGCGAGGGCTGCTCCTATTAGCCGCAGAACTGACAACTGTTGGAGCCGTGAAGTCCTTGAGTGGAGACCGCGACTCGGTAAGCGTAGTTTTGGACACCCTGCGACAAGATGGGATGTTGACATTCGAAGGCTGGATGAGAGTGGCCGAAAATCGGGAGCAGTGGCGTGCATTAGGGGAGACCTAATTCTAGCAGTGGACGAGTGTGGGTTGCTGATGATAATGAATTGAATGACACGTTTTGTTATCGTCATATAAAATGAAATTCATTCCACATGAAATCCGAGCTATCCTAGTTTATACTACAATTAAAGGAGGGGAATAATTTTCACAAATCGGCGGTCATAAGTTCTAGCACAAATATTTGTAAGCGTATGTGCAGTAATTTGTCTAGGATTTCATTGTTCGTTCCGTAAACGTTAATTTGTTAAGTTTCTCTAGAACAATAAGAAAATTGTAACAATGTTACAATATTGCTTTGAAAAATGTTTTTTTATTTTCCATATTTTCCTGCTCCTACTTTTGTGAACAGAAATTTCCTTTCGGCACATTTTAGTCCTGGACATTGTTATTAGATTTATTATGTAGTTATTTTTAGGCGAGGAGAACAGGAAGTCGCAGCCGTGGCAGGCCCCCCACATGGTGGACGGACTGGCGAAGGCCGCGCGAATCCCTTGGATGCGGGCTATACAGGACCGAAGTGTGGAGAACATTGGGGGAGGCCTTTGACTAGCAGCCTACTGGCTGAAATGATGACGATAATTATATTTTTACAATGAGTTAATGAAAAGTTTATTCTCTCTCACAAAAGGGTAACATTTTCCGATATATAAATTACACTGTATCTTCAAGTTTGGCACCAACCCGTGTGTGAGAGACTGGAGCCTATGATAGGTTTCGAAGAGAAACCCGTGATACAGGTCTCCAGGATCCACCCCCGAGCGAATTGCGTATTGGAATTGATGTAAGTATATAAAAAGAGATTATAATACAAAATAGCAACGTGTTGCTTAATAGTACAGAAGGTATAGGAATATCTCTTTTCCTTAAAACTACGTTTAGATAATAGATACGTAATTAGGATAGATAACAAACATGAATAGTTAATATTTTTTATAGCAATCTTTTGCAATTTATTCTTAAGTAAATAACACACTTAAAAATATCATCTCGTGTTTAGGTGGGACTCGAACCTACACCTTCCACAATCCGGGCGACTCTTCTACAAATTAGACCACTGAACGCATTACTAAGTAGGTAGTTGTCTAATTGGTAGAACATTCAACATTCCGGATTGTGGTGGGAGTGGGTGAGATAAAATGTTTAAGTGTGTTATTTACTTATGAATAGTTAATTTCAAATCAGTCACAAAGATTCTGGTGGGTGATATTTCTCAAGAGATAAGATCTGAATAGCCATTCGGCTACATACATACGAGTATTGCCACTTCAATTTGAATGTTTGGCGTAGGTCCAGCATGCTCTACAATCAGTGTTGCCAACTTAGTGAGTTATTCTTATCTTACTTAGTTAGTAACTTAAGAGTCTGGCTATTTTTTTTATAGTAACACAGTACATTTGGTCGCCTCACCCTGATGGTATGCAAGAGGAGAGCCCACGTTGCAATTACAATGGACGCTACGTCAAGGCATCACTTCCGTTGGCACTGCCATACTGGCACGCAAGATGTTTTTTCACGTTTCATTTGAAGGAATTCATTTTAGAGGACTTTTTTGTTGAATTGCTTTCATCTTAATCTTAGAAATAGGCTCTTGGTTTAACTTAAAGATTATTTGTTGGACGTTTATTTAAACCGAAAGATATATGCATTGCAGGGTTGGCAACACTATCTTTAACCAGTTAAACGGTTCTCTGTGGGACTAGAAGCCCGGCACTTTGCCCTGTGTACGAGTAAGTAACTGCCTTCGATCCTGTACAAACAGAGGTATTAGGTATGACCCTGTCTGGAATTTAGAGTACTTAGCGACATGTTACGAGTCGTTTTGTTTAAGGCGATGGCCCTAACTAGCGACACCATTCGTTTTTAATTGTTAACCAAAAAATTATTCACGCCAAAAGTGGCCGCTTTTGGCGTGAATCAATTGTTCGCGTACGCGTTGGACTCAACATTTGTACATGGTTATTTAATAAATAGTATAAGTGTTTGCCGAGAGGCTGTAACCTAATAGATCTGGTTTAGTAGCTAAACATTAAAATCGATTGGCGTCGCTAGTGTGCTCTACCCGTCGCCTTAAATGTTTGTTAAGTGTGATATATCGTGAGAGGGCAATGGGGCGATATCGTTCTCCCTCTCTCGCGCTCACCTTCAACTGGTTCTGATTGTATCGTTTTGTGGTGCACAATAAAATATGATTTTAATTAATAAAGTGTTTTATTCGCAATATACATAATTAAGGGTGCTTGGTTCAATAGCACATTGGATTTTTGATTTGATGATTTAATCATTATGAATTTAAGACGTTTAAAGAATTCGTCATTCTCTTCGTCATTTACTCAAGGTAGAAGTTTATTATTGTTAAAATGATTTTTCCAAGTAGTAAATTTGTGATTATTATTAAAATCCCTATTAACGACATGTACCTACTTAACTTTAGTATAAGTATTCTCAATTTATCGACATACGAATTGAGAGCCTGAATAGATTGAAAACGTGATCCTTCATAAAGTTATCAAGTTTACTTAACTCTTTCAAGTATCCAAACCTTTTAAAAGTCCTTCAGAAAAATCAAACACACACAGAGATAACAAGTATGTACGTATGAGCGTGACATAAAAAATGAGCCCTAAACCAACGCTCCAAAGACGCCGAGTCGGATGATCAGCTGTTCCACACCCAATGAACTGGAATGCTGATAGCTCTCAAAATATGCTCCGCCCATGGTACAGGGTGTGTTCTTCTTCTATTTCGGTTTCACTCACGGAGTAGTCGTGGTAAATACTCCAGTTGTTTGTCGGTGACAAGCTTTACAACACGCCAACAATAGGGTGAACAGGGTGTATGTATAGCAATAGCAATAATAGCAAATGGGCTGTTTCATGAATAGCAATATTTAAAGTATTTCAAGTTGCTAATTTTCATGATTGCTAAACTAAATAGATAGCACACATATTCGTAGATTAAATAGTTTTTTAGATTTTCGCGTTGCATTATAACTGGTCCGCTCGTGACCACGGCTGCTGTAACGTAGCCGAAACGTAGAGCCAAATATGAGAGTACAAAATGTTGTTTCACATAATAATATCGTGTTAATCCCCGTATTGATACATTATAGTTATTCGTAGATTATTCATATTAGCACAATAATCATTATAACATAGTAATTTATAGCACGTAGCATGTTATTTTATGAAACATGCGATATTTTTTTATGCTAGAAGTGGACAAAACGAGCAATTGAGTCACCTGATGGAAAACCAAGCCACCTATCACATAAAAAAAATGGTATATTATTTTGCGACACATGCTGTGTAAGTAACTTATGATAAAGTAACATTTATCATACGATAGAACATGAACTTTGCAAGAGACCTTTTAGTTGTTCATGCTCTATCCATTTGGACAAAGAACCGTAAGGTGCCGAGATTTAAATATTCTACCTTAGGTACACCGTTATTTTTTATCGTTTACACCACATAATATCCTCCAACCGATGTTCGGCTATGGCGGCTAATCTCAAAATCTGCCCCGTACGCAGGATATAATATAGTGCTCAAGTGTGTGCGCAAACACAAGTGCACTCTCTATCCCCTGTCATCATATTCCGATGGGACACAGAAAAACTCAGGTACTAATTTTGACCCGACCCGGGGATCGAACCCGGGACCCCAAGCGCAGCCGTTGCTTTAAATTATTAGCTATTCCCTTTGCCCTCATATTCTAATGGGACACCAGTGTGACACGACTACAGAGGGGTCGGGCACAGGACCAACGGTTCAATGTGCTTTTCGAGGCACGGGGGTACAAGACCGCCAACTTCCAGACCTCGGGCTGACACTGAGATTTTCTTAACAGAAAAACTCAGGTACAAATTTTGGCCCGTACCAGGGATAGAACCCGAGACCCCAAGCGCAGCCGTCGCTTTAAAGTGCGACGCACTACCCACTGCGCCAACGAGGCAGTCCCGAAAACCACATAATAGGTATCGTGAATAAACAAACCATTTAGCATGTTAGATCAACAAAATAAGCGAACGAAAATCTGCTGTTCCATACAAAATGGCCGTGTGGTCCCCGGCAGAGTAGAATAGGCCACCCTTACCGAGGTGTCGTAAAAGGCGACTAAGGTAAAGCTGCTGGCATGATCATCAGCACCCAGAGAAGGAAAATCTCTGCATTTATATCAAAACCCTCGCCAACCCGTCTGCCAAGCGTGGTGAGTATGGCAATTACCCCTCATGTGATTGAGGGAGGCCCATGCCCCAGCAGTGGGGACTTAAATGGGCTGATGATGATGATTATTGATCTAACATGCTAAATCGACTTTATTCACAATACCTAATAGGAGGTCTTCGGGATGTAGCTAAACGAACATGTCGCTCACCAAGTTTTATTCTGATTTCGTATCATCATTTCAGCCAATAGACGTCCACAGCTGGACATAGGCCTCTCCCAATGTTCTCCACACAGATCGGTCCTGTGCCGCCCGCATCCAATGGATTCCCGCAATCTTGACCAGATCGTCGGTCCACCATGTGGGGGGCCTGCCACGGCTGCGACTTCCTGTACATGGCCTCCATTCGAGGACCTTTCCGCCCCAACGGCCATCTGTTCTCCTCGCTATGTGCCCTGTCCATTGCCGCTTGAGGCATGCAATTCTTTGATTTCGTATACATTTTATTCTTTTTTAAATAGATAAATGAATGGGAAGCGTTGAAAATATCCTATTTTTTCCAAGTGGATGGTATAAATAAATGTTTCACTTCACATACATTGATCTGACTCCGAGATAGTTAGCTCAAGCAACTGTGTTACGGATATCAGAACCAACAGCGGAATTACAAATATATACACATACTACTTTTCTTTTGTAAATACATACTTATAATACATAGAAACACCCAGACCAATACAAATAGACATGTTCATGCACACAAATATTTGTACTGTGCGAGGATCGAACCCGCAACCCTTGGTCTACCACTGTTCCAAACGGGTCGGTATAAAAATAATAAGTTCGAAAACTTCTGTTCTACTCCCTAATCACAATTTTAATATTGGTTTTCGTATCACATGCAATATCTAAGTAAAAATATGGTAGTTTTGTTCTAGGCTGAAACCTATTTTCATCAACATTACGTGTACTACAGAGGATTGTTGGAAGCATTTGTCACCGTAAACGTCACCATCCGCTGTCGTCACCGAAAAGGGACAGCACTTTATTTTGCATAACAAAAGTAATCAGGATAATTTTAGGAATACCGTACAATATTCTAGATATTTACCGGACATTTCCATTCGCGTTCAGATTGAAAAACAGAATAAACAACCGCTCATCTATTTTTGTCTCAGTATTTCCGCCTGAGTGTATGTATGTGGCACTGTAAAAAATAACTAGTTACAAGCCCGCCACTCCGAGTCTTGTAAACGGATTCTTGCCTAGGTGGCGCAGTGGTCAATTTTCTCTTCTCGATTGGGTATCCATCCTCACTTGGAGCAATGCGATACAGCGCAGGTGCTGTATTAAGTTGGTTTTCTGTGAGACTGTGGAGTGATACCAAGCGCGGCAAGAACGGGCCATCTCAAGAGTGACTCTTGAGATGATGGCCCGTTCTTGCTGCGCGTGACTCTCCCAGTCTCTTTTCTTCAGGCACGGTGGGATCGTCATCATCAGCTTAGTCCGCGCTCTATATTGAGCAACCTGGATCCAGTTTGTGCGAAACAGCCTTGCTACATCGTCCTTTCATCGCATCTGTGATCTTTTGTGTGTGGCCGTGTGGTCCCCGGCAGAGTAGAATAGGCCACCCCCACTCTTACCGAGGTGTCGTAAAAGGCGACTAAGGTAAAACTGCTGGCATGATCATCAGCACCCAGAGAAGGAAAACTCTGCATTTATATCAAATCCTCGCCAACCCGTCTGCCAAGCGTTGTGAGTATGGCAATTACCCCTCAAGTGATTGAGGTGCCCCAGCAGTGGGGACTTAAATGGGCTGATGATGATGATGATGATGATGTAATCTTTTGACGGGTTTCTTTCGACCCCATGGTCTCCACTCTAGGAGTGTTCTGCATCACCACTGTTAGATCATTAAGTATCTAAAATGTGTTTTTTTTATGTCATAGGTGGCAGACGAGGGGACGGATCACCTGATGGTAAGCGATTGCCGCTCCGCCCATGGACACCAGTGGAGTCACAAATGCGCTGCTAATCTTTAAACCCCTTTCTCTCGAATTGGGCCTCCGGTACCCTCACTCACGCAGCGAAACACAGCACAGTGCTGCTTCACGCCGGTTTTCTGTGAGGCAGTAGTATAACTTCGGTCGAGCCGGGCCATTCATGCCGAAGCGTGACACTCCCACGGTCTCCATTCTAGGAGCATTCTACAGATCCAGTTTATGCCCAACAGCCTTGCCACATCGTCCTTTCAACGCATCTGTGATCTTGTGACGGGTTTCTTTTGACCCCATGGTCTCCACTCTATTAGCGTTCTTTACTACCACGGTTGGATCATTCATCATCAGCCCATTTAAGTCCCCACTGCTGGGGCACAGGCCTCCCTCAATCACATGAGGGGTAATTGCCATACTTACCACGCTTGGCAGACGGGTTGGCGAGGGTTTTGGTATAAATGCAGAGTTTTCCTTTTCTGGGTGCTGATGATCATGCCAGCAGCTTTACCTTAGTCGCCTTTTACGACACCTCGGTAAGAGTGAGGGTGGCCTATTCTGCTCTGCCGGGGACCACACGGCATCATCGTAACATTTTAGATATCTAATGATCGGTTGGATCATTAGGTATCAAAAATGTTTGTACTGAACAGTATTCTTATAAACAGTTACTTAATATTCAGTTGCACCCAATAGAACGATGTCAAGGTTCATGCTCGCCGCGGCTGTGACGAGGGCAAACCACTGCGCTATCGCGGCCTGCAGACGGTATATCACACGAGGAGCGAGATAGATAAAACGTCACTTTGTGGCAGGCGGATAATAAAATTCTTTATTGCATAGAGTTATGTTGGGATCTTAAGGGTACAACATTTCTGGGTTACTATTTGTTCTTTGTTTACTATAGGTACGTGTTTTGAATAAGTGTATCCCTTGGAAAAATCTCCTCAGAGTCCGCGCCTCGAAAGTAGTCCTGTGGCAAAACACGCAACTATTGATCAGACAGATCACACAGAACCCTTCATCATCATCATCATCATCATTTCAGCCGATGGACGTCCACTGCTGGAAATAGGCCTCCCCCAACGTTCTCCACACAGATCGGTCCTGTGCCTCCCGCATCCAATGGATTCCCGCGATCTTCACCAGATCGTCGGTCCATCTTGTAGGAGGCCTGCCACGGCTGCGAGTTCCTGTACGTGGCCTCCACTCGAGGACCTTTCCGCCCCAACGGCCGTCTGTTCTCCTCGCTATGTGCCCTACCCATTGCCACTTAAGGCATGCAATCCTTTGGGCTACGTCTGTGACCTTAGTTCTCATGCGGATCTCATCATTTCTGATACGATCACGCAGGGAGACCCCGAGCATAGCCCTCTCCATTGCTCTCTGGGTGACTTTGAGCCTCCTTAATCGGCACATTGTAAGCGGCCACGTTTCGGATCACACAGATCCCTTATGTGTATAAAATTAAAGCTCAAATTTGACTGTTGAAGGTCACAGAAGTGACCCCAAGGGACTTCTTTGGCAGCGCGAACTCTATCACTATTTTTTATGTGATATTTGGCAGACGAATCACGTGATGGTAAGCAATGGACAATACGACAGAAAAAGTATTACCATTTGATACGTTTTTCGAATAAAGAAAGAAAAAAAAAGATGACCCATAATTTTTAGTTTTTATTAAATGGGTGTTTTTATTGTTTTTTTTTTAATATTAATTAATATGCCGGAAGTGACGTTTGCTTTTTGTTTGTTTTTGTAATAATGCAACTGCAATGAATGAGCAAAAAAAAAGAGTGGGATTTAGGAGAAGCCAAAAAGCTATTCATAAATAAATAAATATTTCACAACATCACATACATTGATCTGACTCCGAGATAGGTAGCTCAAGCACCTGTGTTACGGATATCAGAATCAACAGTGGGATTATAAATATATACATATAATACTTTTCTTTTGTAAATACATACTTATAATACATAGATAACGCCCAGACCAAAACCATCCAAAAATGTTCAAGGGAGTAGGTAAGACCAATAATAATAGGTATAGGACATGTTATGGTACGTTGTCACCCCCAGTGCTGTTTAGGGACGGATGCTCACCTTCGGTTGTCGCGAAAAGCGTCCTGCCATTTAGGCGGGCTCCGTCCGGTGAGAGTGGTGAACAAAGTCTCATACCTGTCATCACAGCCACTGCCCACTAAGGACCATGGGAGTGGTACCCAGGGGTTTTAGGCGGTAGACCCCCCGCCGCTATGCGGGGGAGTCCGACATAACCCGGGTATACGTAATTGCATTTCCCCTGGGTTAGCAAAAAAGCATTGTTAGAAGTAAAAAAAAATAAATAGGACCTGTCTGCAAAAGTGAAGATAAGTTGAGTTGAGAAGATAAAATTGTTGTGACGCTCGTTCAATCCATTAGCACTGCTATTAAATATTAAATTATGTTTATTAATAAAAGCTCTCGAGTACTTGTACTCAAGTAAGCCATTTCATTTTTGATGTTGACTGTTCGGTTCGGGCCTATGACGTAAACTCGAGCCTTGATCATTTCATTTTTTTTGTTTATGACTCATTATGTTAAAAGTATACGCATATATGATTCTCTTTATTCATAAAACCGGGAGTCTTATAACGTTATTCCTTTTTTCCAAGCTGTCTCGCCCTAAAGTACTAGTAAAAGAGACAGATGTCGTAAAAATAAACACTTAGGATTTGCGTTTGTCTTTTATGTGAAGAGAAATTGGTGAATTTGAGTGTTCATGTACCAAATTATTCGATGTTATAAAACGGTTTTCACTTCAATTTCATTTATATCACTTCACTTCTGTTGATTCTAAGCTAAGTTCCTTCCAGTTAGTTTTATGGTTCATTCAACGTTTTTAGTTCTTATACAATTTGAGAACCAAGTAGTTATTATATCAACCATTATGTTTGAAGCAAAATGTGTCATCAGCCGATACATTGGAGTTTTCCTGACAAAATCTATAAAGTAATATATCAATACGGGGATTAACACGATATTTATTATGTGAAACAACATTGTGTACTCACATATTTGGCTCGGCGTTTCGGCCACGTTACAGCAGCCGTGGTCACGAGCGGACTAAAAAAAAAAAAAACTATAAAAGCGTAAAGTCCCTATTTTGAGCAATCATCATCATCAGCCTATCGCAGTCCACTGCTGGACGTAGGCCTCTCCAATTGTTCGCCACTGTGATCTATCTATGGCTTCTCGCATCTAGCTCTTGCCAGCCATCCTGCGCAGAACCAGGTGATGAGATGTCTGTATGATGCCGCTACTAGGTCCGTCCAAGTACAGAATCAGCAAACAAGTCCTATACCACTGCATCGAGGAGTGAGACAAGGGAACGTCATCTCCCCGAAATTGTTCACAAATGCAATGGAGGATATGTTCAAGACGTTGAACTGGAAGAGACGTGGCATCAACATCAATGGCGAATACATCTCTCACCTGCGATTTGCAGACGACATCTTCATAATGGCAGAAACGCTGCAGGACCTACAACAGAATTTTGAGCAATGTGATCGGTCAATTTTTATAAGTCTCCGCTCAACTCCGCGCAGCTCCATTTCTGTGGAAACGCAACCTTACTAGTTCCAATTGTGTCAAGCATCGATATTGGTGGATATCGTTTTATTAGTTCCAGTTAGGGAAGTTTAACTTTTCTGTCGTTAGCATTAAAACCCATCTACCCTCATCCTATCCTTGCAATGAGCACTGCGTGTGAACGCCTGTCACCGATATTCACCGACCTGCGACGTACGTGTCTCAATTTTTTATTTTTCTTCTAAATGTGAACCGTGAAAAGGTGCTGTGAATCAACAAGCCTACCGGCAGGAGATTACATCGGCCGTGGACTACAGACGCTGGAGGAATTCATGTAGGTAAGTCTCATTGCATTCCCAGTACACCTCTCTTATCCCTTCTGGCAGATAAAGAAAGATATATATTTGATCAAAGGTTTCAAGTGAACTAATTTATCGTGTCATTGGGTCCTACATGATATTTAAAAAAACTTAACAATCAAAATGTTGTTTTATTATTTCTCAAGTACCACACACAAAAACAAGTTCTCTGAAGCACTACATTACTTCGGACGGCCAGTCCGGTTCTGCCAAGTTTCCGTGGGAAGTTGCCAACTCTACGTAACAAATTAGATCCCAAACAATGAGCTTCTTAATGATGATAATCCGACGACAGGCATCACCTCTGAATCTTGGCAACTGGATTGTCGGAATCGTACCAGAATGTTTGTGGTGTACCAATACATAGAGAGTGCACCCAGCCACAAAAATTACACACACATTCAGCATAATGTAGATAGGAGTTTGACGGATTTTCAAAGAGCAAATGGTTGCTGCCACCTATAGGCACTCGAAATACCACTGAAGTCACAAGTGCAGAAGGAATTGGCTCTTACGTTTTATTATTACTTAGCGATTCCTTTGCAATTTTATTAAGTAAATAAAACAAATAAAAATAAACAAATATTTCACAACATCACATACATTGATCTAACTCCGAGATAGGTGACTCAAGCACCTGTGTTACGGATATCAGAATAAACAGTGGGATTACAAATATATACATATAATACTTTTCTTTTGTAAATACATACTTATAATATATAGGAAACACCCAGACCAAAACAAACAAACATGTTCATGCACACAAATGTTTGTACTGTGCGGGGATCGAACCCGCAACCCTTGGACCAAAGGCAGCGTTCCTTCGTTAATACCTTTTCTCGAGTGTACTGTTATAAAATGTTATTTGAAGTGTATAAAGTGTTAGAAATATTATTTTACACTTTTCCGTTCGTGGTTTTGGAAGGCGGTTTTTATTCACAGATTTTTTTTTCATATCCTAAGAGTGCAGAAAGGAATAATTATGCTGCGCTTATTTGATACGTTTTAACTAAGTAATAACCAGAGGATAGCACTGGTTCATTCTGAGAATAAATGTCTACGTTTTGTTGTGAGAACAAAGCGAGTGTGTGATAAAGTGGCTGAGATTGGAGCACAGATTAACAGTGCTAGCAGGCTAATGAAGACGCATCGAGTCACTTTTGCAAATTAAACTTTAGAAAAGCGTACATTTAGCTGATGAAGAGATTCTAATGAATAACCTTATTTTGTCTGTGAGTATCATGGTGGGATCATAAAGTCAAATAAAAAATACTATACTCTAAACTGAAATTCAAGACCAAAAAACTATGACAGATACGTCAGTGCCAAATCGATCAATGTCACTTATGTCATTGTCAAATCAAGTTTTCAGGTATTTTCAACCTTTTTGTTATATGCTTATTTTCTTAGTATAGCTGGCACAATTCACATGATAAGGATTTTCACCATCATTATAGTTGCTGCCTGCGCATTACCTGGTATTTTTCTTGGTCTAATGCTTTAAGTACCTACCGGGATTTCGGGATTATGGGTTCGATTCCCGGGTTGAGTAAAAAGTATGTTTCGAGTTCTTCGAACATAGCTCGGGTTTGTGATCACCAATTAAGCAAGAGCGTGGTGATTAAGCCTAATCCCATCATAGTAGTGATGACTTGAATTCTATGATAGAGGCCTTTGCCCTGAAGTAGGACAGTTAATAGGCTGATTTTAAAAATTAACAATTATTTGTCTCTGCAGTGAGGCTGGTTCCAATTCGTTGACGCTTTAGAAAATCTACGCATTTAACCGTAGTACAGTGTGCTCACAACCCACAAAGCTGACAAAATTGGAGAGACAACGCGTGATAGGATGCTGGCATAGTTAGTGGCGACGGCGAGCCTGTCCATCAACAGTTACAACCACTCTGCCAAGAGTACCCGACTAAGAAGAACTCCAAGTGGTTGGATGTGGGCTGAGATGATAATGACGATGATGATGATATTAATACCCTCCGACCGATTACGGCTACGGCGGCCACTCAACGATCAGCCACGTACGCAGGATACATATTATAGTATATAGATAGTGCTCAAATGTGTGAGGCAAACACAAGTGCACTCTCTATTCCCTTACCCTTATATTCCAATGGGACACTACTGTGACACGACCGGAGAGAGATCGAGCGCAGGACCAACGGCTTAACCTGCTTTCCGTGGCAAGGGGCTACAAAACCGTTAACTTTCAGACTCCGGGCTGCCACTAAGAATTTCTCATCGAAACTTGGGTCCAAATTTTTGGCCCAACCTGGGGATTGAAACCGGGACATCTTGCGCAGCCGTCGCTTTAAAGTGCGACCCACTAACCACTGCGCCACCGAGGCAGTCATGATGATGATAACGTAACAAACTATGACCACAACTGCCTTGGTGTAATTGTGCCGGGTCTGTTCTTATTTTGACCTTGGATTGCTATAAAAATGTAGGTCAGCATTTATTGAACGAGACAACATTATTGCGGCTTCCTAAATCTTGGAATGCCATCAATTTTCTTATCGCCCGAGGCCTAAGGATATTTTCAACAATTTGTGAGCAATGAAAATCACAAATGATATGGGATGGCTTTTTTCTGATAGTCTTCTTCCAATGATTCCGTATACTCATTTTAACCATGGCAACTATCAAATAGAATCAGCTAATATTGAATTTAAAAACTTAACATTTTGAATCTACGTTTTAGTTAGAATGTCTCTCACTTGAATATGAGTGAAACTAAGCCACCAGGTTGAGGTGATACTCATCGCCACGGCACCTGCTGAGTGGAAGGATATTTGGCACACTATTCTAATTTTAGTATCACTGAAATTTCTCCTTTGTGTCAAATAAACGAATTTTTTTTACTTCTTTCAAATGCGGTGTAAAAAAAGGAATATATTAAACAAACCCTCTAAAAATGAAACCTAACCTATTTGCACACCAAAAATACTGATTGCACATCAAATTACGATTTTAATGTGCGATTAGTATTTTTTGGTGTGCAAAAAGGTTAGGTTATCCCTCCCCTCGGTGGAGATCAGCCAGCAACTGGTGCGGGGGCACCAACAGTCCCCCCTACCCCACAACCCTACCAAAGTCTGACCGGAATAGCTTGGCGCTCCCGGCTATTCCCGTCGCCCCCTCAATAGGGGGTACCCGCCCGGGGGAGGTCGTGGTAGTCCAAGGCTACCACGACCTCCCTAAGGCTCCCTAAGGCTGCGCTGTGTTTCGTCGTGTGAGTGAGGTTACCGGAGGCCTAACCTAATGGGGGGAAGGGGGGGGGGGAAAGGTTGGCAGCGCACTTGTGACTCTACTGGTGTTGCGGGTGTCCACGGGCGGCGGAATTGCTTACCATCAGGTGATGACCGACTGCTCGTCTGTCAACTCTCATAAAAAACAAAGGCTTTGCCGGATACCCATAACCTTTCCCCAATTGGGTAATGAGGGAACGCCGCTGTGTTTTTAGTTGGTATGTCTCTGGCCTCATACCTAGATGAGAGCCCTACATAACCCTACATAGCCCCCGCTATCTTGGGTATTCATAAGGCAAGCATTTTTATAACGACAAAAAAAAAGGTTGGCAATTTATTAATGTTGAGGGAATGTTAAATGTGTGATAGCCACGCTTCGGCATGAATAGGCCGGCTTGACCGGAGTGATACAGCTTCACAGAAAACCGGCGTGAAGCAGCACTGTGCTTTGTTTCGCTGTGTGAGTGAGGGCGCCGGAGGCCTAACCCGGGGAAAGGGGGGTTTAAAGGTTGGCAGCGCACTTGTGACTCCACTGATGTAGCGGGTGTCCATGGGCGACTGCAATCGCTTACCATCAGGTGATCCGTCTGCTCGTCTGCCACCTAAAACCCAAAAATAAAGAACACTCTTACGAGAAACAAGATCGTTTCCAAAACTGTACCGTCAACGTAATTCATTCACATAAATGCAGATAAAGAAAATTTAAACATGTGCGCCCCCCAGCGCTGCTCGGGAAATGAATAATGCATACCGTTTGGCTTTTCATCGTATTCAAATGTTAGTTGTTATTTTTCCTTGGAACCCTGCCCCGGCTGGACATAGTATTTCATGAGTTGCGTATCTCCAGTGCAATGCGTATAATAAATTAGGCTGTTTCGTATATTATCAGTGGTAACAATTTCTGTAGAAAAATGGCTTCCAGTTTGAGACAAAAAGAATGGAAGCCAAATATATTTTATATGAATTCTAATGAACTGTATTTTTTATGACAAAAATGAAGAGGATTTTTCTTCCTTTTTTTGTAGTTGCTCTTGGTTCTGATCCGTAACATAGTTACTTGAGCTACCTATCTCGGAGTCAAATGTGATGTTATTTTTTTTTCTTTTATAATGTCAGTAGGTAACAATTGGCTACTAAACATACTCTTCACCCTAGGTGTTCACATTGTTAATTAATATCCTTTAACCGTTACGGCTACGGCGGCCAAACTAAACGATCAGCGACGTACGCAGGATATATTATAGTGCTCAAGTGTGTGCGCACATTAGTACACTCTCTATTCCCTTACCCTCATATGCCGTTGGAACACTACTGTGACAACGGTTCAAGACGTAAACTTCCAGACTCTGGGATGCCACTAAGAATTTCTTACCGATAACTTAGGTACAAATTTTAGGCCCGACCCGGGGATCGAATCCGGGACCTCTAGTGCAGCCATCGCTTTAAAGTGCGACCCACTAACCACTGCGCCACCGAGGCTGTTCACATTGCTATATTTGATCTAGCGGGTCTGTCACGGCTTGCGTTTGTACCTACCCCTGTACACTTTCATTAGGCATTCACCTGACTAAAAACTAATTTACCTACAACACCAGCAATGAATTTGATGAGGATTTGCAAGAATAATGGAGTAAATCCTATTAAATATGCATAGCATAGCTGCCGCGTACAGATATGTGACGTGGAGCAATGTGCATTAGCCTTAATTCAGCTTATCTTAGGCTAGCTATTTTCTTTTATATATAACTTTCCGCTCGGATAAATTAATTGGCAAAAATAGCGCCCACTCACTGGAGTTCTATGTGACCCACGCATGCCCATACGCTAAAGGAGAAATGCTATAAGACAGCGGTAAGATCAGCGATACTGTACGGGGTTGAATGCTGGACAGTGAATGAAACACATGTTCGGAAGCTACACGTGACTGAAATGAAGATGTTCAGGTGGTCGGGTGAAGTGACCAAACTAGACAGAATTCGGAAGTGTTTCCGAGGTAGTTTCAAAGTCACTCCTGTCCAGGAAAAGCTCACCGAAACACGCCTAGGATGGTACGGACATGTCATGCGGAGACTCAGATTCCGAATCTTTATTGCTTGTAACTGTAGGTATTACAATTTGCGGATAACATTGCAACATAATATCAAGCACCTACAACAACACTTTACCTATATCGGGTATGCAATACTTAGGAATTTCAACTTACAAAATATAAAATAGAAACTAGAATAGAAATTTTTGTGTTTACAGTTGAAATATTAATTTAAATTTTAAAATACTTCATAAGGCGTATTTTAAATTTTGGCATGTCCATAGCTTTTATATCTCGTAGCAAATAGTTAAAGATTTTAATACCTGTGCAAAAGGTGCTTTTATAAAAATGTAGTTATTAACTTTAGGTATAAGTACATTATTTTTATATTGATTGGACGAGAATTAAAATTTTCTTTAATTTGAAAATAGTTTTTATTCTGTTTATTAAATATTGAAATTTCTAAAATATAAATATTAGTAATAGTGAGATAACCTTTTTCTTTGAATAAATTTCATATTGTAGATAACTCGTATACTCCGCTTTTGCAATATAAATGTTGATTGTACGTATGTACAGGTTGAGACAGCGAGCATGTAGTCCAGAGGACACTGGCAATCCCAGAGGGCAAGAAGGAAAGAGGACGCCATTGAGCTGGCGGACTAGTACAGCCAATCAAGTTAGGAAATCCTAACTACCTGACCCGACAACCCAGGACAGATTGACCTGGCGCCGAATGATAAGGAAGAGGCAAAGAAGAACAAGAAGATATGACTTTTCGCTCGCAGCATCTCCCCGTGAACTAGGAGCTACAGTGTGGATATAGCGAAAGTTCTTATCCATTGATAATGTAGCTAAAATTCATCATCATCATCATTTCAGCCAATAGACGTCCACTGCTGGACATAGGCCTCCCCCAATGTTCTCCACACAGATCGGTCTTGTGCCTCCTGCATCCAATGTATTCCCGCGATCTTCACCAGATCGTCGGTCCACCTTGTAGGAGGCTTGCCACGGCTGCGACTTCCTGTACGTGGCCTCCACTCGATGACCTTTCCGCCCCAACGGCCGTCTGTTCTCCTCGCTATGTGCCCTGCCCATTGCCACTTGAGGCATGAAATCCTTTGGGCTACGTCTGTGACCTTAGTTCTCCTGCGGATCTCATCATTTCTGATACGATCACGCAGGGAGACTTCGAGCATAGCCCTCTCCATTGCTCTCTGGGTGACTTTGAGCCTCCTTATTGCTCTCTGGGTGACTTTGAGCCTCCTTATTGCTCTCTGAGTGACTTTGAGCCTCCTTAAGCTAAAATTATCACTTCATTATTATGTAAGTCGTACTTTAAATCGACGGCTGCGCTTGGGGTTCTCGGTGCGATTCGGGTCGGGCCAATATTTGTTACTGAGTTTTTCGGTTAAGGAATTCTTAATGTCAGCAGTCAGCACGGTGTCTAGAAGTTCGCGGTCTTGAATTCCAGTGTCTCGGAAAACATGGTAAGCCGTTCGTCCCAAGTCGGTCGTGCCACACTGGTATCGCATCAAAATATGAGGGTAAGGGAATTGAGAGTGCGCTATTATAATATGTCCTGCTGCGTCAATGGCTGATCATTGAGATTGGGCGCCATATCCGAAATAGCGGTTAGGAAGATATTATTATTAACCTATATAAATATTTATTGATGTATTCGATTATACTTTGCAGAAAATAATATTAATCATTTTTTTATGTGATAAGTAGCAGTCGAGCAGACGGATCACCTGATGGTAATCGATTGCCGCCGCCCATGGGGTGTCCATGTCCAGGTGCAACACCAGTGGAGTCAGAAGTGCGCTGCCAACCTTTGAACCCTCCTTTCCGCCGGATTGGACCTCCGGTACCCTCACTCACGCAGCGAAATACTGCACAGTGCTACTGATTTCTGTGACGTATCACTCCGGTCGAGCCGGCCCATTTATGCCCGAGGGTATCCCACGGTAATCTTGTAATCTGATGCCTATCACTCTTATTACAAAGTAACATAAGTAGGCAGTTAAGATGACGGGTAGGGCACACTAGCGACGCCAATCGTTTTTAATTTTTAGCTTCTAAACCGAATCAATTTTAAACAATTTCGGGATTACAACCTCTCGGCAAACAATTATACTATTTATTAAATAATCTTGCACAAATGTTGGGTCCGTTTTTGTCCGAAAAATTGATTACCGCCAAAAGCGGCCACGTTTAGCGAAAATTATTTTTTTGCGTACAAAAACAGACCTGACATTTGTGCATGAATATTTGATAAGCAGTATAAGTATTTTCCGAGAGGTTGTAATCCCGAAATTGTTTGCAATAGATCCGGTTTAGTAGCTAACAATTAAAATCGATTGGCGTCGATTGTGCCTTACCGTCACCTGAAGCGGAAATTACGACGACAGTTAGTTACTAGATTTCTCAATAACGCATCTTGTCTGAAAATAGGCCAAAGCACTTGTGAACCCTCCACTCTCTATATCAGTAACATGACACAAGTACCTATCTTACAGCCTTTCATTGCTCAAAACACAACATTCTCTGCAGGAGTGCTTCAGCACTAATAGAGTATCGTGACTAAAGCCAGGGGAGGGTAAGGGCCCTTTACGCACGGCACAGAATACTGCGTGCCCTAGTTTTAGTCTCACACAATCGCAACGCGTTTGCTGTAGAGGTGTGGAAAAGTTATGTGTTTTGAAATAATTATAATCGATACTCGTATTCATTTGATATTCTATTCTTTGATCAATATTCTATTCATCATCATCGTCAGCCCATTTATAGTCCCCACTGCTGGGGACACGGGCCTCCCTCAATCACATGAGGGCTAATTGCCATACTCACCACGCTTGGCAGACGGGTTGGCGAGGGTTTTGATATAAATGCAGAGTTTTCCTTCTCTGGGTGCTGATGATCATGCCAGCAGCTTTACCTTAGTCGCCTTTTACGACACCTCGGTAAGAGTGAGGGTGGCCTATTCTACTCTGCCGGGGACCACACGGCCAATATTCTATTGATTGATCAATATTATATAGATAATGGATTGTACTACCCTCCCCTGTTTTATAATTGATTGACTAAGTTATTAATTGCACTCAATAATGTACCTAGCACTAAGGCAAGAGCGAGGCATTCCGCCACAAGTATTACACTTACTTAAAGGATCTGCTTCTTCACTACATTGTAAACCCTTATTGAGCAATAAACAATATTTTATTATTATTATTTATTATAATGTTATTTATCTGAAGGTTGTGAGTGTTCTTTATCTAAAGTGACAATAGGCAGGGCACATTGGCAGGATACCGATGATCTGGTGAAGGTCACGGGAATCCCTTGGATGCGGGCAACACAGGACCGACCTATGTGGAGATCATTGGGAAAGCTGTACGTCCATCAGTGGACGTATGTTGGCTGATGTGATGATGATGATACACAAGCTCATCTTGGCTTGATTGAAGCAATGGGAGTCTACTTAGTAGTAAAAACGTAAGCGATGACCTTCATAGATAGGGACCTTCAAGAGAAGAGCGTACTCGTTTATAAAAAGGCCGGCAACATATTAGCGATCTCTCTGATTTCGCAGATGTTCGTGGGCAGCGTCGATTATTTTCCATCAGGTGACTCACTTGCTCGTTTGTCCGCCTTTAGCTTAAAAAAAAGTAATTAAAATCAAACATTTTCACCTTAAGAAACACAGGGAAAACAAAAGTCGCTTTACCATACAAATTTCGTTAATCAGATGATCACTTTGGTATGGGGAGGTGATTTTTTTTGTGATTCGACCTTATGTTCTTCGACAAAAATGTTTGTTTCCATTGGTTTATGCCCATGAGAATTTTCTCGGTTATTCAAAAGTCACGGTGTATTAGGACGGAGGAAGCACATATGTATGACATTTTATTGAAAACTCTAACCAAAAATCAAGGTAAGTAATAGTCCTATTTATTTAACAGAAGTGCAATTTGATTGCTCATTATATATTTAAAAATAATAGTAAACAAACCATATCACACTTAATCGACGCAGTTTGACAACTCAACAGAATTTATCTCATTTTTTTTCCAAATGATATTGACTGAGTGAAAATCGAAAAAATATTATTTTTAGTTTAGAATGTCACATCTCTAATCATGACGCATTTGCAGGGGTTTGCTAACGACGTCACCGTTTGTACTGCCCTGGGGTGGCTTACAAGAAATCACAGATCGAGTTAACACTTGTCGCTTCTGAGATGTTCTTGAAAGCGGTTGCAAAGTAAGAAGGAGACTGTCTAAGAAAGAAAAACAAGAGCGGGGAGGGAATGGTGATATATTGTAAAACAGGTCACAGCACCCAGAAGGCAACAGATCCTTCCCGTAACGAACGAAAATATACTTGTGGAGTCTTTTTTTTATGTGATGATGGTAAGCGATGGCCGCCGCCCATAGACACCCGCAACACCAGTGGAGTCACAAGTGTGCTGTAAACCCCCCTTCTCCCCGGATAGGGCCACCGGTATGCCTCACTCACGCAGAAAAACACAGCACAGTGCTGCTTCACGCCGGTTTTCTGTGAGGTCGTGGTATCACTCCGGTCGAGCCGGCCCATTCGAAGCGTGGCTCTCCTACGATTAGAACTCTACTAGTCTAAACGAGACGCTAGCGCATGTGAATTAGATGTAGACAAAGATTCGGTCGGGAATTCCATTTCGTTAAAAGCCCCGTTGGCCTAATGTTTTATGTACCGGGCCATGATCTCGGGGTTCTAGGTTCGATTTCGCGTCGAGCAAAGGTATATTTAGACTTTTTGGAACATAACTCGTATTTGTGATCACCGATCCGCATTTGGCAGGCGTGGTGATTAAGTCTAATCCCAGCATAGTAGCGATGACTTGATTTCTATTATGGAGGCCTTTGCCCTGCAGTGGGACAGTATAGGCTGATACTACTACTACTGATGTAACCACTCAGTACAGATGACGGCAATTAAGTGTAAGCGCACAAACTAACGCGCTTGTAAAATAGCTCACTTTACGAGTATACTAAAAACAATTTCTCACTCAAGGTCACCACTACCTGCTACCGCTTATCTACCGCGACCTGTACCACAATTTACGCACCAATACGCACATAGATTTCAAAATCCAGATGAGCGTCATTGGATTTATGACCTACCGTACTCGTACGTAAGGTATAAAGGAACATGTTCTTCATCATCATCATCAGCCCATTTAAGTCCCCACTGCTGGGGCACGGGCCTCCCTCAATCACATGAGGGGTAATTGCCATACTCACCACGCTTGGCAGGCGGGTTGGCGAGGGTTTTGATATAAATGCAGAGTTTTCCTTCTCTGGGCGCTGATGATCATGCCAGCAGCTTTACCTTAGTCGCCTTTTACGACACCTCGGTAAGAGTGAGGGTGGCCTATTCTTCTCTGCCGGGACCACACGGCTTAACAACAAAACATGTTCTTATCCAATGATAATTGTCGCTCTCATCAAAGAGTTCCAGTTTAGACTTCACTTGCGCCAGCCTGTATGTATGTGAAGGTGAATAGGACAGTTCTATTTTGACATTAAAAGTGGGACGCTCCTTTTAAACCTAACCGATATTTTTAAGAATCGAGAATATTTGGAAATCTAATCGACTTTATATTTGTTTGATTTTTAATTTTTATTAACATTTTATCTATAAATTTGTACTATGTGTAAATATTCTTAAAATACAATGTGTAAATATTCTCAGTGGTACACACGCATTAAATCACCTTGAACTAAATAATATCCATTTTATTCATCTGAAAAATAACAACACTCGCTTGACGTGTCAGAACCACCTTCGTCACCAGAAGAAATTACTAGTTCTTGGTCCCGAATGCAATCTATGCGGACATATTTTGCACGAGACAATAATCGTGATTCGGTGGTAAGATGGTCGCCATACCGATTACTGATTTATTGCGATTGTTTGTGTCAATCCCTATGAGCAAAAATTCGTTTAGCGCATTATGCAATTCATAAGATATTTTTTACAAATTTTATTGGTAATAACTCTTTTAAGTTCTTGTTTAGATTAATTGAGAAAGTTTAATACTTGTTATTTTGGAAGAATAAGAACACCAGAAAGTTAATGATTTTTACAACTTAATATTTTTATTTGTAGAAAGATGGATGCATGATATGAAACGTTTGAACTTGTCCTATTCACCTTCACATACTGAATGGACTTTCATCACATTAGTATGAATAGATATTTTTTATTTATTTTGCCTTTGCCTTTTAACACTATCATTCCTCTTTTGTTTTTATAACACTTCTCGACACCATTAATCAACCTTGTCATTTTCAACGGTCAAAACTTCAAAACCATTTTTCCCTCGCCCCAATCAACACTCAAGACTGCACGGGACCCTGAAAGTAAATTAGGGGAACCGCAACATTCTGTCAGAGGAGACGATTTGTCTCGCCTATCATTTATCTAGTTATTTGCTTAGAGTCTGAGGGGAGGCGATAGTGCGAGAGAAAGCAAACGCACATTGGAGACAGAAAAAGGTTTCCAATATCGTCAATTGTTTAGTCAGCATGTATAAATTAATAGTTATTTTCAATTTTATTCTTTTTTTCTTATTACACTATAGGGTTAGCCTATAAGCTTGACTATAATCACACCTGACGTAAAACGACTATGAAATATATTATCATGATACGCGTTTATCTAAAACAGATGCCTGTACACTCTTGCTTTAAAGATGTCCAGATTTTGCTCAAGTATTTTACTTATGAAATTGATGTAAGTATGTGTAAATTGTAGGGATACGGACCTCAAATAAAAAACTTTTTTATCGAGATACTTTTACTTAGGAATGCGAAGGTAAGTATAAGTTAAATTAATAAGATCCAATACTCAGAACTTCTTCTTAAGATAAAGGAATATTAATAAGTAATGTCTAATAAAACATTTTATACTTTTCCATAATGAAGTATTATGATCTTTCGGATTTCATTAGATTTCCCCATTAAAAATTTACCAACAAAGACGCACTTTTTAGACTTAAGGTTAAAATTAATTTTCATAGCTGCTAAAAGTGGCCACTTTAAGCAATAATGTGAATGATTGTTATTTGCAGGAAGATATTATTACATTAGTGCGTCCTGAATTGTTAATACTTTTCCTTAAGTATTCTTCTGAGGATACTAAGTAATGTGTGTGTGTGTTTTTAATGTCTGATAATCGCCACAATCAATATAAATAAATTTTGGATTTTCCGATAAAAATATTTGTAGATTAGATGGTATTTTTTTCGTTCCATTCTATCTCCTGCCAAAATATAGCTTAAGTTTAATTACCAGGATGAATAAGTTAAATAATATTGAGACGGATCTTGATTATACCAACAAGCCATAGATAAATTTATAATTAATTCTGCAATTTAACGACAGAATAATATTCAATAAATTTGTGTAACGGTAATAAATCAATTTGTCATGCCTACCATTTGTTTGGCAGGGATCTTATCTGAAAGAGACAGTTGGGGAGTGGCAAACAAAAAGGTGCGCACACTTTAGACAAAAAAAATCTTATCAAAATAATAATTTGATTTTAATGAAGACAAAAATAGCAAGTTTAATTTCCGTCTACATGTATGTATAAATTGCCAAAAGGTAGTAAGTGAAAACTAACTTTTAGGTACCTTGTGCTTTTCTAAATAAAACTTCTGATAATTTATATAAAAAAAGGGATAATTTTACCAACTTTTTGGCATTTTTTTTTTAATTTGGTGTATGGTTCATGACATGAAACCCTCAGATCTAATAAGGCTTGTGAAGTGTATTTTTTTGTTATTGAAAATCATCACATATCATTGTAGTAATTGGGTTGAACAAATTATTACAAATAGCCACAGGGTGGTTTACTGCAAACTGTAATTGTTTCATACAATTCTCATAGATGTCATGTTAATATGTTATCATATTGTACTAACCTAACGTGTAGTTAACCCTGATGTAGTAATGGACAAGACATACCTTCACATTGAGATTGTTTGCGACAAATCGCAAAACGTATTTCTAGTTTTAAGTAAAACTTCAAATTCACTTCAAAATTTTCCGACAGTCTTCGGGTGGGACTCGAACTCACGATCTTTTAGCTAACCGGGCAACTGCTTTACTGCAAAAGATTGCTATTACCAAAAAAAAATCATATTAGTTTGTCTACATTGTGCGCATCAGCTAGTTGCCACCCCGTGTATGATTGATCACTTTACACTGTCTTTGATAACTATGACACTTGGTTATTTTTCACAAATCAGTAGCAGCTGCCCGAGGGATCGTTTTATGGAGAACAAACTTTTAAAGCAGTTACTGAATAGTGCGGGTGGGGTCAAACATTTTGGTAGCTAAACCAAGATCTTAATTTTGCTCCATTAGCTCGACGATGAGGGGAACATTGTGAGGAAACCTCCCCGTCTAAGATAGTTTCCGAAACGTGTAACCAGATCATTTGGTATTGTAAGGTATTTTTTATGTGATATATGGCAGACCAGCAGACGAATCACCTGATGGTATGCGATTGCCGCCGCCCATAGACACCCCCGACACCAGTGGCGTCACAAAAGCGTTGCCAACCCTTAAACCCCCCTTTTCCCCTGGATTGGGCCTCCGGTAGAGTGAGGAGTCACGGAGCAAATCATAGCCCAGTGCTGCTTCACGCCGGTTTTCTGTGAGTCCGTGGTGTCTGGCTTAACCGTTGTACGTTGTTAAATAATGTCGCAAAATTTTCACAATTAATACGAATCTATTTGCGATGCTAGTCTTGACGCTGTATCACCTTAAAGACGCTAGTAAACATACTTATTTATGAGTTAATAATATTGTATTTTATTTATGTATTAGTGTTATAAATTTAAACATATTTACAGTTTATCTTTTTTTATTTTTTTTCCTACTTCAGTATTGCACCCCTCCTCTACTATTTTTAAATGTGTTTTAACCGAAGGTTGTCTGGTAGAAATCGCTTTCAGTGATAAGACCGTCGAAATTGTATCCAAAATTTCAGTAATTCCTAGTACTTAAGTTGCGTATTTTGTGCAATAAAGTATATCTATCTATACAATTTAAAAGCAGGAAAGTTATTTCAAACGGGTATCTAGGTTATGATTAGGTGTCGCTAGTTATTATGACGTGACCGCCCGTACTACAAGAATATTAAACGGTGTGCAAGAAGAGATTTATTATGTCCAGGTTTTGCTTGTAATATTCTACGGCAGGTTAATTTAATATACTCGCGGTTCGTGTCGGGGAATGAAATATATGCAATTTTTTTTAAAACAAAATAGTGCTATTTTTAGTTAACCTAGATTCGTAGATCGCAGCTATTTTTAGAAGATGCATTTTAAGTTGATGGTAAGTCAATCAGAATTCAAAATATAAATAACAAATATTTAACAACATCTCATACATTGATCTGATTCCGAGATAGGTAGCTCAAGCACCTGTGTTACGGATATCAAAATTATCAGTGGGATTACAAATACATACATATAATACTTTTCTTTTGTAAATACATACTTATAATACATAGATAATAAATCACCCAGACCAATACAAACATACATATTCATGCACACAAATGTTTGTAATGTGCGGGAATTGAACCCGCAACCCTATGACCAAAGGCAGCGTTCACTACCACTGTTCCAAACGGGTCGTCAAAATACAGTCGGCTGCAAATATGTGTACAATTTAGTACCTTATTTGATACCTAAAGTATATACAATTCGTTCGTATAACAAAGTAGAAGTTGAATCACAAGTACGCTGCCAACCTTTGAATTCTAGAATTCTTCTTCTCGGTGAAACCCAGTGAAGACCCGAACCGGAAACCGGCATGAAGCAGGTTTTCTGTAAGGAATCATCTATAGCAGGGTTTCTCAAACTTTTGGCACCACGTACCCCTGTTAAAATTTCCAGGTGACAGCGTACCCCTAACTCATTAATTGCCCCCCCCCCCCCCCCAAAAAAAAGGAAATAATAAAATATAATTAATACTATTGAAGAAAATAAGGTTTTTGTTTGAAATAAAAGGTAAGAAACATAGTGCCAAAAGATATGTCTTTTTAATACTAATGGATAATTTTTAAAACTAATCAAGCCGCCATTACGTAAATGTTGTCGCGTACCCCTTGCCCTCGAATGGCGTACCCCTAGAAACCCTGATCTATAGAACTTGCCCATACACTCCTAAGCGCCATTTGGCGAAAACAGCACAGGGAAAGTATTATAAAACGGAATTTTAATCAGAAAGTACAGGGCCGTGATCTCAAGGATCTGTGTTCGATTTCTGGGTCGAACAAAAAGTATGTTTCGATTTTTTCGAACACAGCTCGATCAACAATCCGCTTTTGGCAAGCGTGGTGATTAAGCCTATTTCCATCATAGTAGCGATGACTTGATTTCTATGATGGAAGCTTTGCCTCGCAGTGGGACATTATGTAGGCTGATACTTATTTACTTTAAATGAATTTTTACTTCATCGAGTACCAAAGAAAAAATAACAAGAGGCGCTCTAAGAGCAAAACTCTCAGTTTTATTTGCAGAGCGTTTACTTCTTGATTGAATAAATTGCAATCTATCTAAAAACTTAAATCGTCTACAAACTGCAAACAGCGTCCACTTAATAAATAGAGAAACAGCGCCGCGAACAATCTCGTTCGACGACTCCAATGGACTGGATGAAAAAGTCCACTTCTTTCAGAAACAAAATAAACAACCTTTTTCAATTGGCATACTTTCTACGACTAAGTTTCGAAGAACAAAAGTACAGAGGATTGTACTGTACATGATCGCAGTTTATAACATGACAGTGAGGTGTGTTTTCCTCATCTTATTAAATTAGAGGACCACTTTCCGTTTCCAACAATAGGACCTATTCTCATGCATTCGAAATTTTGTTTTTATGAATATCTTTTATCAATATAGGCCAACGCTTCACCCAATCTCACCTGATGGAAAGTGACGATGAGGTCTATGACGTAAAGCGTTTGCCTAGATGATGCCTGTTCATTATTGCCTTAAAGATGTCCAAATTGTAGTGGTCCAGAAAAACATTGTAGTCGAATAAAAGATTCCTTTGGACGTAATTTATGATATATCTATATGACGACCTGTTTGGAACAGTGGTAGTGAACGCTGCCTCTGGTGCAAGGGTTGCGGGTTCGATCCCCGCACAGTACAAACATTTGTGTGCATGAACATATCTGTTTGTATTGTCTGGGCGTTATCTATGTATTATAAGTATGTACAAAAGAAAAGTATTATATGTATATATTTGTAATCCCACTGTTGATTCTGCATTCCGTAACACAGGTGCTCGAGCTACCTATCTCGAAGTCAGATCAATGTATGTGATGTTGTGAAATATTTATTTATTTATTTATTTATATCTTATTTGACTTTAATGTTGAGTGCTCGAGAATAGGTCCTTCTTTATCCTTGCGATTTGTCCCGGTTGCATCCGAAGCTGTCGCTTCGGAGCCTAGGGCCGTGCTAGAGAATTTAATTGTTTAGCTGATAGTACTGTCTGATAATTTGACATACTGTCTGATAAGTTAAGAGCCAAGCTTCAACGTGAATGGGCTGGCTCGACCGGAGTGGCCTCACAGAAAACCAGTATAAAGCAGCGTCGATGCTGTGTGCCTCCGGTACCCTCACTTATTGAGGCTTAAAGAATGGCAGCGTGAGACTCCAATGGTCTGACGGGTGTCAATGAGCGGCGTAATCGCTTACCATCTTCTTTCGCATACCATTCTTCTGCTCGTCTGATAGGTGGCAGACGAATAAATTGTTTTATCAGAAATATGAACTGCAGATTCCTAATTGTTAATCAAACGGAAAAACTTATTGTAGACCGTGCGCAAACCGCAAAAAGTGGGGAAGAGCATTAAATGGCGCATACCACCCAAGAGAGTGATTGAACGATTCGACAATTTATTAATTGCACAACAACGTAACAAATTAGTTAGCCAGTTCACTGTTATTTATGTACTGTGCTCCGATTGTTCTGTTTATTGGGGCGGCAAATTGAGCTAGTGCCAATTTTAGTTTTCAATTTCGTAGCAATGAATGAATTCTTCGTGAACTTTTGTGACCGCCAAAGCACAGATGCCTATCTGTCTGGATTCTCTATTTGAAATCAAATTTGGATCTGCATATAGATCTGCTTCTTCACTTTGCTGTGTCTTTATTTAAGCTTTGCAATAAAGTTACTATAACTTTAACACAAATAGTTTCCTACACATGGAATTGAAAAAGAGCAGGATGCACGGCGTGCAACAGCTTTGCTCATTTTCTTTTAGTTGTCAGATCATTTAAGCAGAGCGTCTAACAAATATTTATAAGGACAAAAAGATATTTTTTATCATCATCACTCATCATCATCATCAGCCTGTATTATGATCAAACTGCAGGGTATAGGCCTACTCCTGTGCTCGCCACTCGCAACGGTCTTGTCCAGCCTCATCTAGGTCTAACCCACCGGTCTGTCTATGTCGTCAGCCCATCTGGTTGATGGGCGTCTCCCTTGCCTTGGCCACCAGTGTATTATGGATTGGCTCCATCTACCACCTCGACGAGCCAGGTATCCACTGCCATTTAAGTGACATCACGCGTTTCTCCATATCCACCACCTTGGTTCTTAGTCTTATCTCTGTATTGGGAATGTTGTCTTCGAGCTCGATGCCTAAGAACATAGATAGCTCTCTGAGCTACGCGGAGTTTATCCATAGAGATTTTGGTTTGAGCCCATGTTTCATCATCATCATTACTACATAATACATAATTATAAAGTCACTTTCGCTGTCTTTCCCTATGTATGCATATATCTTTAAAACTACGTAATGGATTTAGATGCGGTTTTTTGTGGGATCCTTTTAATAATTGAAGGGGAAGGTTTATATGTATAATAATACCACTCAAGCAAAGCCGTGGTAGGTCAGAGCCTATAAAACTAAGTCACTTTTTCTGTCTGTCCATATGTATGTTTAAATCTTAAAAACTACGTAACGGATTTGGATGAGTGATTCTTCGTGTATAATGTGCAATGTCTTCTACACATTAAAGCACAGACTAATAAGAGAACAAGTTCAGACGGGTAACTCCTAAAGCGGAAAACTCGCTCTACGGAAGCCTCACATATCGATGATGACAGCTTTATTTTTTAAATTTAAGTAGTCTATGACATACCTATTCTAAAAAGCCATAGCATTTTGCTCCTTCCTTATTAATTCCTAAATTGAATTCAGCTATGATGTTTAATTTATGCGTTGATACAGCTTTACAAAATAAAATTTAGAAAAAACCAAATCATAGGAACTTACTTTTGATTTCGATCATCGTCATCGTCAGCCCATTTAAGTCCCCACTGCTGGGGCACGGGCCTCCCTCAATCACATGAGGGGTAATTGCCATACTCACCACGCTTGGCAGACGGGTTGGCGAGGGTTTTGATATAAATGCAGAGTTTTCCTTCTCTGGTTGCTGATGATCATGCCACCTTGCCATCACCTTAGTCGCCTTTTACGACACCTCGGTATGAGTGAGAGTGGCCTATTCTACTCTGCCGGGGACCACACGGCATTGATTTCGATAGTCGTAAGAATTTGAGGAACACCATCAGCGATCACGCGATCAGTAAACAATGTTGGATATGCGCCAACCACAACAAAAGTGAGGTACAATATGTGAGCCATAGACAAGATATATATGTAAATAATGCGAGTATTTTGTCTTTGAAGACCATCGGCCGTGCATTAAAGTTTGATATATGGATGCTGTGAGTGCTGATGTCTGATGCAGGTGTATTAAAAGAGATGTCGATTGTCGTAGTCTTTATCCAGCAGTAAAATTATACATTAATAACAATAAATATTAAAACTAGGTTAAGTCGAATCAGAATCAAATGGAAATGCCGATGTCACGTTAAAATTAAACTATGCAATTGTACGAGTTTATTCGTACACTTCGAGATGTGACTTGCGTGGCCGTCCTCAAATCTAGTAATACTCCGAAATTGACATCAAAATCTTAAAATACATATATAAGTTATATTCTTTATAGAAGAGGCCTTTTATTTATTCATAATATTTTACGATTCTGATGTCGTTTTTGGAGTAATATTAGATAAAACACTCGTGGCAGTCCACTAAAATCGATGAATTATCCTGATCCAGTTTTTTTTTAAATATATAGTGATTCAAGAGGAAGGTTTATATGCATGCAAAGCCGGGGCAGGTCGCTAGTATCAAATTGATCTCTATATATACTTATCGACTTAGCGAAAATAGAACTACTATTAGTTTTAGTTATCAATTCAAAGTGTTTAACCATAGATCTTCTAAGCCTTGCTGAATGACAAAACCCACAGTGCGTACACACTAAGGGATAAGTTCAGATCTCCATTAAGTAGTTCAACACGAAAGAGGCGGGCAAATGGCTCCCGGCCGATTTCAGGGGGTCATTACCCAATAGTGACGAGAACTTTCTACCACGTACCTCGGTTCTGCGGAACGGTTTGGCTGCATGAGTATTTCCCGACGGCTACGACTTAGGGACCTTCAAGAGAAGAGCGTACTCCTTTTTAAATCGATAAATTTTCGGTAATCGTTGCGGCCTGCAACGCATTATTGATGTCTTGGATTTCGCAGATGTTCATGGGAGACGTTGATTATTACCGTCAGGTGACTCGCTTGGTCGTTAGTCGCCCGTAAAAAAGCAGTCACGATTTTTCGAATGCTTGAGTCATTCAAATGATTCTCAAAGAAAATCTATTCATTTATTTGGTATTATAATTTTACTTAAGGTCCAGCCTGAAAACCAGCGACCTAGCGGTTGTTGTAGCTCATGCTTAGGCTGATTCTTTGTATTCTTTACGTGTCGTGTTTTTGTTGTTAGATTTTTATGATTAAGGTGACGGGCAGGGCACACTAGCGACGCCAATGGATTTTTATTTTTAGCTACTAAACCGGATCTATTTCATACAATTTCTGGATTACAACCTCTTGACAAACACTTTTACTATCTATCAAATAACCATGCAAAAATGTTGGGTCCAACGCGTACTCAAAAAGTTGATTCACGCCAAAATCGGCCACTTTTGGTGTGAATCAATTTTTCGTGTACAAAACTGGACCCAAGAATTGTGCATGGTTATTTAATAAATAGTAAAGGTGTTTGTCGAGCGGACGTAACCTCGAAATTGTTTAAAATAGATCCGGTTTAGTAGCTAAAAATTCTAATCGATTGGCGTTGCTAGTGTGCCCTACCCGTCACCTTAATTAATGTGGTAATAAATAGAGTCTTATTCTTATTCTATTTTTTTTTTGTTTTATGTAATAGTTAGGCAGACGAACAGACGGATCACCTGATGGTAAGCAATTGCCGCAGCCCATGGACACCCACGACACCAGTGGAGTCACAAGTGCGCTGCCAACCTTTAAACCCCCCCTGTCCCCCGGATTGGGCCTCCGGCACCCTCACTCACGCAGCGAAACACAGCACACTGCTGCTATTGGAAGGACTTACTTTTCCTTAATTTTGTGAAGCCACACCGTTCTAGTCTATAGAATAATGTAATCTGGGGATGTTAATAGACATCTTCTAGGCAAATCTCATAGTTGCTTACCATTTGGCCTATAGTAAAAAAAAGTCATCATCATCATTTCAGCCAATAGACGTCCACTGCTGGACATAGGCCTCCCCCAATGTTCTCCACACAGATCGGTCTTGTGCCTCCCGCATCCAATGGATTCCCGCGATCTTCACCAGATCGTCGGTCCACCTTGTAGGAGGTCTGCCACGGCTGCGACTTCCTGTACGTGGCCTCCACTCGAGGACCTTTCCGCCCCAACGGCCGTCTGTTCTCCTCGCTATGTGCCCTGCCCATTGCCACTTGAGGCATGCAATCCTTTGGACTACGTCTGTGACCTTAGTTCTCCTGCGGATCTCATCATTTCTGATACGATCACGCAGGGAGACTCCGAGCATAGCCCTCTCCATTGCTCTCTGGGTGACTTTGAGCCTCCTTAACCGGCACATTGTAAGCGGCCACGTTTCGGTTCCGTATGTCATCACTGGCAACACACACGCATTAAAGACTTTCGTCTTGAGACACTGCGGTAGATCTGCCGAAAATATGCTGCGTAGCTTCCCGAACGCTGCCCAACCGAGTTGGATTCGTCGATCGACCTCTTTCTGAAGAATTACAGGCCTATCACGCTGCTGAGTCACATATATAAGCTGTATTCGAGAGTTGTGACGAATCGTCTCGTACGCAGGTTCGACGACTTCCAGCCTCCCGAACAAGCTGGATTCCGAAAAGGCTTTAGCACCATAGACCACATACATACGCTGCGGCAGGTTATACAGAAGACCGAAGAGTATAATCTGCCATTATGCTTAGTGTTTGTGGACTATGAGAAAGCCTTCGACTCTGTCGAGACCTGGGCCGTGCTACAGTCTCTCCAAAGGTGCCGAATAGACTACCGATACATACAGGTGTTGCAGTCATTGTACGGAAAAGCCACAATGTCAGTCCGTCTTCAGGACCAGGAATCAAAACCCATACCTCTCCAGCGAGGTGTGAGACAGGGCGACGCTATATCGCCGAAACTGTTCACCACTCTGTTGGAGGACGTGTTTAAACTTCTGGACTGGGATGGACTTGGCATCAATATAAATGGCGAGTACATGACGCACCTTCGATTCGCTGATGATATCGTAGTCATGGCTGAGACCTTGGAAGACTTAGGCAAAATGCTCGACGACCTCAATAGAGTCTCCCAACAAGTGGGTCTGAAAATGAACATGGACAAGACGAAATTATGTTGAATTCCCATGTCGTACCCACTCTTGTAAAGGTTAGAAGCTCTACACTGGAAGTTGTAGACGAGTACATCTACCTCGGACAAAAAGTCCAGCTTGGTAAGTCTAACTTCCAAAAAAAAGTAACTCAAGTCAAAATCCACTCGACGCGCATCACTAACCGAAACCATATTTCTTACTCTTACCCTGTAGTATATATACATACATGTAAAATATAGCTAGACTTAATTGCAACTTTCATTTTATCCCCATACCCATACAATAGTCTGGAATGGTTCGTCAGGGGAGTGTTAAGGTGACGGGTAGGGCACACTAGCGACGCCAATCGATTTTAATTTTTAGCTACTAAGCCGGATCTATTTTAAAAAATTTTGGCGTTATAACCTCTAGGCACACACTTACACTATTTATTAAATAACCATGCACAAATATTGGGTCCAACGCGTACGCGAAAAATTGATTCACGCCAAAAGCATGATTATTTAATAAATAGTATGTTTGTCTAGAGGTTGTAACCCCGAAATTGTTTAAAATAGATCCAGTTTAGTAAAGTATCAGCCTATAAACTGTCCCACTGCAGGGCAAAGGCCTCCATCATAGAATTCAAGTTATCGCTACTATGATGGGATTAGGCTCACCACGATTGCCAGATGCGGATTGGTGATCACAAACCCGAGCTGTTTTCGAAAAATTCAAAACATTACTCCGCTCGACCCGGGAATCGAACCCAGGACCCCGAGATCACGGCCCGGTGTTTAAACCACTAGACCAACAGGGCGTTTTAGTAGCTAAAAATTAAAATCGATTGGCGTCGCTAGTGTGCCCTACCCGTCACCTTAAGTGCACTAATGATAGGAATAAAAGTAAGTCTATTAGTAAAAACTTATTGTACCTGGTGGATAAATGTGACATTGAAATCTTTAAGACACAATCGCATATTTTGGATACCTTTTGGGGTATTGTAGTCGAAGAGCGATGGTGATTGCTTACCATTATGGAAACATTTGTAGCTGGACCATCATCTGCCTAACGTGTCTTTCCTAGTTGCGACCAAAGCTGTCACTTCGTACGCTTTGACCATGATTCCGATGAAATCTAGGTTTTAGGAAGTCTGGGTATTTAGTGACTAACATCGGGCCGACGTTGCAAAGTCGTTTTGACCGTGGGAGAGCCACGCTTCGGCATAAATTGGCCGGCTCGACCGGAGTGATACCACGGCCTCACAGAAAACCGGCGTGAAGCAGCACTGTACCGTGTTTCGCTGCGTGAGTGAGGGTACCGGAGACCCAATCCGGGGGACAGCGCACTTGTGACTCCATTGGTTTCACGGGTGTCCATGGGCGGCGGCAATCGCTTACCATCAGGTGATCCGTCTGCTCGTCTGCCACCCATCACATCAAAATAAAACCTTTGCAACGCTTAAACAGAACCAGAATCATGATTACACATCCAGAATAATTTTCAACACAACTTAAAAAAAACAACTTAAAAAAAACTAGGCATTACAGAAATTGTACAATCTCGGCGGTCTTATCGCTGGAAGGGATTTCTACCAGACAACCTTCAGGCAAAGGACATTTGATAGTAGAGAAGGGTAGGTGGTGCAATATTGAAAAGGGATATAAAAGTGAACTGTATATACATATATATTACAATATTTATAATACTAATACACAAATAAACACAATATTATATACTAATAAATAAATATGTTATGCTTGGATAAAATAATATAAAATACTAGATATACATTCATATAAATTAGGATCTTAGACGGACCATCGACTACTACCGATGACTGGACCTGTAAAGTCTTAAAGGGATTGCTATTCATTTATTTAAAAGGTGAGTCAACCATACTACGCAAGAAAAACAATTTCCGAGCATATGACAATTTTTAATTTCCCCTCTCCCTTTTCATCGCATGTAATTTTTCAGGTAAACGTAAAAACTGGCCTGTCATGCATAAGTGACAGTCGGACAGACAGACGCTCCAGAAATAGCGCTTTTACTTTCCGAATTTGCTGAATTATTCACACGGACGGAGAATTTTTTCGCCGTTGCCTTCCTAAATTCATATTCTATTGGAGGCCACAGCAGAGTCGGCGTTAAGTGGCGGAATGTTTTTGCGAGTAAACCTTCGTTGAAGTCACTTGTAGAGTTGGTTATCTATTACTAGAGCGATGGTAGCACAGGTGATAAGACCGTGGGAGAGCTACGCTTCGGCATGAATGAGCCGGCTCAATCGGAGTGATACCACGGCCACACAGAAAACCGGCGTCAAGCAGCACTGTACTCGCTGCGTGAGTGAGGGGACCGGAGGCCCAATCAGGGGGAAAGAGGGGTTTAAAGATTGGCAGCGCAGTTGTGACTCCACTGGTGTCGCAGTGTCCATGGGCGGCGGCAATTGCTTATCATCAGCTGATCCGTCTGCTCATCTGCCACCTATCATCATATATTTATTGTTATGTAAGATTGATTTGCTCTCTCTCAATAAATGACCATCATGAGATAAACATCTTTAATTTTATTACCACACGATCCTCATAGTTCAACATAAAAAGAACGAACACGATTTTAATATGGGGTTCCGTAGTTCAAATCAATTTTCAAAATTTATGTGAATTTCTTGATGAACTATAGGCTAACGCTTGACGAAAATCTCACCTGATGGAAAGTGTCGATGAGGTCTAGGATGTAACGCGTTCACCTAGAAGATGCCTGTTCACTCTTGCCTTAAAGATGTCCAGATTGTTGTGGTCCGGAAAAACAGACCTTGGCAAGGAGTTCCATTCCTTAGCTGTCCGCATTATGAACGTGGAAGCAAATCGCTTCGTGCGAATAAGGGGTAAGCCAAATACCATTTCTACCATTAGTTCGGCGGTGAGGGAAAACATCGTGAGGAAACCTCCACGTCTCGCATAGTTACGCAAAATGGTGAATACAATATTTGAGATAATTATTCTGAATATTTCATTTTTTTTTGTGATAGGTGGCAGACGAGCAGACGGATCGCCTGATGGATGGTCACAAGTGCGCTGCTTACCTTTTAACCCCCCTTCCTCTGGATTGGGCCTCCAGTACCCTCACTCACGTAGCGAAACACAGCGCATGCTCCGCTTCACGCCGGTTTTCTGCGAGGACGTGGTATTACTCCGGTCGAGCCGGCCCATTCACGCCGAAGCGTGGCTCTCCCACTTTTACCAGACTTCCCGAATCCTGGATCATAGTCCACGCATAACCCGGGCTCAAAAGCGACAGCTTTGGACGTAACTGAGAATTTGACACGAAAATCAGGACCCCAATTCTCGAGCTCGTAATATTTTGAAAACATGGCGGATATCACCTGTAAACTATACAAAAAAACTGTGTTTTAGTGATATATGTCGTATGAAATAAAATATCACCAGCACGAGAATTCGGCTCCAGGTTATCAATTACAATAGAGTCATATTCCCTGGTATGTCCCTGGACAGACATTTGTGCGATGAACACTTGGGTTTATTCAGTGTCTGGGTGGAATATATGTATTGAAGTATATATTTGTGTTCCTCTGTTGTCTGATATCTGTAACACAAGTGCTTAAGCTACTTATTACGGAATCAGGTCAACGTATGAGATGTTGTGAGAATTATTATTATTATATAAATATAACGCCTAGAAACCGCGTGCACGCAACTACGTGAGGTACAAAGGACACCCAAACTCGCCGCCGTTTTTAGAAAAGTTCTTCGGAGAAAAATGAATAGTCCTAAGTTTTTCGGTTATTTAAAAGAAACAATATTTGAATCAATTTTACACAGTACACAGTGTAAATTATTATGAGATAAATGAATGTTAATTTTGAAATTAAACTAGTTTTTGGTCTAAGTGCCGGACAGGAACATTGTTTGCTGTGAGTATTTGTAGTAGACGACCCGTTTGGAACAGTGGTAGTGAACGCTGCCTTTGGTCCAAGGGTTGCGGGTTCGATCCCCGCACAGTACAAACATTTGTGTGCATGAACATGTCTGTTTGTATTAGTCTGGGTGTTTTCTATGTATTATAAGTATGCATTTACAAAAGTAAAGTATTATAAATGTATATATTTGTAATCCCACTGTTGATTCTGATATCCGTAACACAGGTGCTTGAGCTACCTATCTCGGAATCAGATCAATGTATGTGATGATTTTAAATATTTATTTATTTATTACTAAGGCACAAAGCTGAAAAAAGAGTTTAAAAAATTACATCCTTATAACTGACAAAAGCATTTTTCTGCTATGCCAAATCTTGACATTTGAACATCAGGGGACAAGTCCTAACAGAATACCTACTAACAAAATGTTTTTGGTTCGCGCATTCACATTCATCATCATCATCATCATCAGCTATTTAAGTCCCCACTGCTGGGGCACGGGCCTCCCTCAATCACATGAGGGGTAGTTGCCATACTCACAACGCTTGGCAGACGGGTTGGCGAGAGGTTTTGATATAAATTCAGAGTTTTCTTCTCTGGGTGCTGATGATCATGCCAGCAGCACCTTAGTCGCCTTTTACGACACCTCGGTAAGAGTGAGGGTGGCCTATTCTACTCTGTCGGGGACCACACGGCAATCACATTATTTGAATCAAAAATATAAGTATGAAAGTCCGACGATCTCTTTTAGAGCACTTATTTTAACCTTTAAACCGTTTAGCGACGTTTGGCGCAATTGGTAGTGACCCTGCCTCTGACACCAAACGTCGTGGGTTCGATCCCCACCCTGGACATACATTCGTGCGATGAACACTTGTGTTTGTTCGGTGTCTGGGTGTAATATATGTATTTAAGTATATATTTGTGTTCCTCTGTTGTCTGATATCTGTAACACAAGTGTTTAAGCTACTTAGTACGGAATCATGGTATGAGATGTTGTGAGAATTATTATTATTATTATATTAAAGCCCATATACATAGATCTTCCCTTCAAATTAAGTAATATTTATCTTTTTAAATTATTATTACTTTAAACTCTATTATAAGTTTCTTGAAAGATTGTTGTCAGTCAACTCTAAAATAGACGTCTAGATGATTTTGGTTCGTACGCACAACTTGAGGGGCTATAAATAGTATTAGATGGGCTATAATAATTGTTTTGAGGGAAATCTCACGTCAGATGACTAGACAGACAGATAAATAAATTAAGATTCGACCAATCTTAATCTATTAAATAGTGCTGTCATTCTATGTAAAATTCTGACGTTACATCATAGATTTATCCACGGATAAAGATTGGTCGAAGTTGAATCGGGCCTTAATTGCACAAAAAAGGTTAGAGAGATGATTACTATGGTCACAGAGGTTTTTAACTAAAGTTGATGTTCAATAAAGAAATGTGTAAAAATTCTTATTGCAATAATTCATGAAAACTAGGAATCCCATAAAAAACAAAACGTGTCAAAAAATCCTAGTCTCGCACTCAGTTGTTCTACCGTGAAAAGATGTGAGATATACGTTACCAAGTCGGTTATTAACTTGGCAATCTGGTATGTTTTTATGCAATCGCCGAGTCAAATATTCAATAACCGGTTGCCAAGTTAATAACCGACTTGGTAACATAGATCTCATAACTTTTCACGGTAGACAACTACTCAGTTGTCGCACTCGCGAGACTTCGATTTTTTGACAAGTTTTGTTTCATATCGGATGTCATTTCTTTTTGTACTCCACCTACTTATTTTCAGATGCGCAGATACCTAAGTCCGTTCGAGAACGTTGCTATTGTCAGAACCACTCCCAAACAGTTCCATCTCCTGCAAAGCGTCCCACACGCGGTGGTAGCCATCTCCAGACACACAAAAACTTCTGTATACTATACAGATAACGCCGCTAACGATGCCACAACGCGCCTAATATCCATGGCATCGAAGGCTACCATCAAAAAAAGTATAACCTCAAAATGGCGATCCGCCGGGGTGATGACGCGGTTAGGGACAAGCTTGCAAATAAAAGATAAATATCCACATATCTCTAAACCACCCCTCTGAGGCCCATAAACTACATAAAAATTAACACTCTACCCCCAAAGACAAAAAAACACCCTAATTACAATAACACTAAATTCAAATTTCACCTACTAACAATAATCATCCATTACTGCCTAAACTTAAGCTATCGTAATTTTGTTAAATTTAAATTTTATCGCGGAGCAAATATTTCTAATTTTTGTGACCCTTTAAAATTAAATAAGCACAAAAAAGTACTTATATTAAAAAAAAAAAATCTTTCAACGATGTTTCTATCAATGAGAGGTATTTTGATTACAAAAATAAATAAAAGAATAGTCAAATAATATATTCACATACACTTAAGTAGATAGAGATAAATTTACCACAAATTTAACAGTGCCTAAATGTTATTTGCTTAAAACGCAAAAACTCGCGGCAGAGAATAGAGTGGTAGTTCATAAGTTAAGTAAAAATGGTCGATAGATTTAAAAGAAAGTATCTGGTACAATTATACTCAAGCCTAACACTCGTGGCAGTTGGTGTCAAATTTCATTCTAAATGAATTAAATTTTTAACCGTTTACCACCCTCGCGTTTAGTATAATAGTTTAGTTACTTATCATATTATTTAGTTATAATAGTAAGCAATAATCTAAAACAACAACAAGCTATCTATACGCGTATGTATATATATATATAAAAATAATAATAATAATAAAAACAGTTGCATATTAGTCTCAACAATTTACAGTTGCCAAAATTCACCTATCTAACTCTCCAAAAAGCAGCGATTCTTAACACTTGCAGGATAGTCCGCAAATTTTTACAGCTTGAATCGGATTCTGACATCATAACAACATAATACTTTTCCTCTACAACTTTGCTTGGCCAAAAGCCCGCAATTTTGTTAGCGTACCCCAAAATGGGAGAATATATTTATATATTTCAAACATAATAATAAATAAATAAATATTTCACAACACCACATACATTGATCTGACTCCGAGATAGGTAGCTCAAGCACCTGTGTTATGGATATCAGAATCAACAGTGGAATTACAAATATATGCATTTAATACTTTTCTTTTGTAAATACATACTTATAATACATAGCAAACACCCAGACCAATACAAAGAAACATGTTCATGCACACAAATGTTTGTACTATGCGGGGATCGAACCCGCAACCCTTGTATCAGAGGCAGTGTTCACTACCACTGTTCCACTGTACCACTGTTCGGGTCGTCAATACCGTTAAAATAAAAAAAATACCTTAGCGCCACATTTTATTAAACTTTGTCACTATCACAGATAAGCAGGGCTCAAGGAAAAAAAATCCGTATATTTTTATTCATAAGTTTTTCCAATAAGTTCAGGAATACCTTTTATGTTCTGGGAATAAAACCCCGCAAGTAGATGTGGCACCTTGAGTTTCCCTTCAGACCCTCTTGTTTATTCTCACGGTCCACTGCAACCAAATACACCCTGTATTTTGTCGTCATTTGGAGATATTTGAAGTGTCCCTTATCGAGTAGCTATTGCGGAAAGTATTTCAAAATACAACATTGATTTTGTTTTATATGTTATATGACTGGTATTTTATCAATCTGAGATATGGTTTAAATTAGGTAAAGTGAGATAGTAGAGTTCCTCTTTTTTCGTATTTTATGGATAAGCTACGTGATTTAAGCACCGGCTCGCTGAGAAGAATAAAGGTTTTTTTATTTGGCCGCACCCGCCCGCCCATATGACCCGCAAGACTACCAGTCGGAACTCCAAAGGGTGCATGCCAAAACCCATAAAAGACTCCCCCTTTCACCATGGATAGGCTTTTCGGTACCCTCACTCACAATGCCTCAATAGATCATCTAATAGGGTCGCAGTAGCATGCATGGAGCATCATCATCATCAGCCCATGTAAGTACCCCACTGATGGAGAATCGGGCCTCTCAATCACAGGAGGGAGTAATTTAGAAATACTCACCACCGCTGGCAGACTGGTTTGGGGCTTTTCTTAGCGAGGGTTTGATATAAAGAATGCAGAGTTTTCCTTCTCTGGGTGCTGATGATCATGCGCAGCAGATGACCTTCAGTCGCCTTTTCGGACCTCGGTATAAGAGTGATTCCCTATGAATACTCTGCCGGGGACAACGCGGCTAAGGCTGCACTACCATTTCTATCGCAAATATATGCAGTGCTGATTCACGCCGATGCTGTTCTTTAAGGCCGTCGGTACACTCCGGCGCGCCGGGCCATTCATGCCCGAAGCGTAGCTCTGCCAAAGAAGCAATCAATCAGTACACCATGAAATAGTTCAATTTTGGAGATATTTGAAGTGTCCCTTATCGAGTAGCTATTGCGGAAAGTATTTCAAAATACAACATTGATTTGTTTTTATATGTTATATGACTGGGGTATTTTTATCCACTCGAGATAGGGGTTAATTTAAGGTAAAGTGGAGAGTAGGTCCTATTTTTCGTATTTTTAAGAGATAAGCTAGTGATTGAAGCACCGGCTGAGAAGAATTAAAGTCTTTTTTTTGCCGCCGCCCATGGACCCGCAACACCAGTGGAGTCAAAGTGCATTGCCAAACTTAAAATCCCCCTTTCCCCCTGGATTAGGCTTTCGGTACCCTCACTCACAATGCCTCAATAGATCATCTACTGGTCGCATTAGTATCATCATCATCATCATTCAGCCCATTTAATCCCCACTGCTGGAGCACGGGCCTCCCTCAATCACAGGGGGTAATTGCCATATCACACGCTTGGAAGACTGGTTGGCGAGGGGTGGTGATATAAATGCAGAGTTTTCCTTCTCTGGTGTGATGATCATGCCAGCAGCTTTACCTTAGTCGCCTTTTACGACACCCGGTAAGAGTGGATCCTATTCTCTTGCATGGGACCACGCGGCTAAGGCTCACCCCATTTCTATCAAATATATCAGTGCTGCTTCACGCCGATGCTGTTCTGTAAGGCCGTGGTATCACTCCCGTCGAGCCGGCCCATTCATGCCGAAGCGTAGCTCTGCCACAGTCAATAAGCAGTACACCATAGAAATCGTCATTTTGGAGAGATTTGAAGTTTCCATCACAACATCGATTGGTTTTTTTATGACCCTGAGGTATTTTTATCCACTCGAAATAGGGTGACCCTATCTCGAGTGGATAAAAATACCCCAGCCAACATTTAAGCTGAAGTGCAGAATTTAACTGTTTTTCATATTTTGATGAGAATAAGTACGCTAGTGATTTAAGACACCGGTTGAGAAGAATTAGAAGTCCAATATCTTCTTCTTCTGAGGCCCAATTCGACAAATCTTTATCGGAGAATAAATCTATGGTATAACGCTGTCACACCATACGATACCATAGATTATTCTTGGATAAAGATTGGTCGATTCAGGCCTTGGTCGAGCATTTTTGACAGATTGGTCGTGGCAGACCGGAACAAATATATTTATAAATTAAATCAATATTTACATTTATACAATATCTCATAAACTAAGTCTTTAATAAGGCACGATTCCACCACTCTTCATCCGACAATAATGTATGGTAAGTTTATCGGCCGGGCCGGCTCAACCGGAGTGATACCACGGCCTCACAGAAAACCGGCGTGAAGCATCACAGTGCTGTGTTTCGGTGCGTAAGTGAGTCACTGGCGTTGCGGGTGTCCAAGGGCGGCGGCAATCGCTTACCATCAGGTGATCCGTCTGCTTGTCTGCCACCTATGACTAAAAAAAAGATTTATTCCTGCATAAAGTATGGTCAAATCGGGCCTAAGTATTCTAAGCACCAATGTTACAATTAGGTATAGACAATAAGTACAATCATAAATATTTAAAAACGTAAATAATTATGACCAGATATTGAGCAAACATAAAGATACATACGAATTCCTGCCTAAAGCGGGAATCGTACCCACGGACATTGGTCATGAGGCAGAGTCATTATGAAGTAGTTTGTAACATTTCCACAATTACTAGCTAGAAAAAGCTCGAGCAAAGTCAATTACAAACGTCATTTTAGTTTGAAATGAGCCTATTAAGAACTTCGACTACGAAGTGCTAATTTCACTTGAATAAGCATAGTTTGAACTACTGACCTAAAACGAAGGCTTTGTTCTTTTTGCTAACTTTTGCTGTGAAGGTTGAGTTACGACGAATGTAGGTAATTATACCTTTTACCTATTTTTGTTCATTTTATTCTGCTTACGATGGCTCAAACGACCCGTTATGTGGAATGATTGCCTGTGATTTCCTAATTTTATTCAATTCTCTCCTTAAAGCCAAAAATATTTATATTTAGGTACCTACCTCATTTGAGAAATCTTTTATTTTTTATGAGGCGACAAACGAGCAAGCGGTTCACCTGATGGTATTATGAACGCTGCCTAGGAACATCTGCGAAAAAAAATCGTTAATGCGTTGCTAGCCTTTACAAGAAGTATGTTTGTCTGTACGTACGATAAAGAATAACTCTCTATCAATCACCTGATTATATGTCTCTAGCAATCACTATATTACACACAGTACATATAATTAATTTCATAATTATTTGATATATGTAGTTCATCCATTATTTCAGTGTGACATTATCTACAGGTTTACAGCGTTTCGGAGCCTGGATTTGACAAGTCTTATGATTACCATGAATAGGTATTATTTTCGTATTAGGTAAACATTTTATGTAAAAAATAAAAACAATTCATTTCACTTCAACTTATCGCTATATAAGAACAAACATAAATGATCAGCCTATATACTGTCCCACTGCAGATCAAAGGCCTCAATCATAGAAATCAAGTCCTCGCTATTATGATGGAATAAGGCTTAATCACCACGCTTGCCAAATGCGGATTGGTATCTAAAATCATACTAAAATGAAATGAATAATGAATATAATAAGAACAAAAATTTTATCTGGACCGATCTGTGTGAAGAACATTGGGGGAGACCTATATCCAGCAGTGGACGTCTATTTGCTGAAATGATGATGATGATGGAATGATGACAATATTTAACAGTTACATAATCAAGTACAACCGCCATTTCTGATCCCATTCTTTATCCGCACAGGTTGTAATAATAATATAATGTTTCGTGATTTCAATAATTGAAAAACGCAAACGGAACCTACATTCTGACAAGTTAATTTACAATCTTATTGGAAACAGTTGAATACGCAATTTTGATTCGCTCACAAACGATTTGCGTTTTGTGTTTACGCTGTCAATACAAAGTGTCAACGTACAGAAAGGACAAATTAAAAAGAGTACACTTAATGGTACAAGAACTCTAAAAATAATGACACTTTCTTTTTATGTGATAGGTGGCAAAGAGACAGATCAACTGAAGGTAAAATATTGCCGTCGCCCATAGACTGGTGTCTAAGGAAACACCACGAGTCATTAGTGCGCTGCCAACCTTTCCCTTTTTTCCCTTAAATTGGGCCTTCGATCACTCAATTGGCGAAACACGTTTCATGATCGTTTCAGCATGTCTTTTTTTGAACGAGATTTGAAAACAGTTCTTGCACAGTAGGTAGCGGTTTAACTGTGCCCTGGTATTGTTGATGTCTGTAAGCGGCTGTTACTATTTACAGGCTGTAAGCTCGTCTGCCCACTCTAGCAATAAAAAAAATAACGCAAACTCTGCTTTATGTTGATTTTTATGTGAATAACTCCGGTCAAGCTGGTCCATTCATGTTGAGGCGTGGCTCTCTCCCACGGTTCAAAACATTTGAATTCTAGATGAAAAATATTCTATGGAACACCATCGTGCACTAGGCTAACACAACTCGATCCTGCACAGTTGCATTTTCCAATCTCACTTCAGTTGTTTGCCTTCTGTATTCTCTGTTTCTCGGCGAGTCCCTCGGCAAACAGCGGAGTGTTTCGGAAACTTTTAATGGCGATCAAACAATCGTTTCATGTCGTTTCGTTTCAAGCGGGTTGCGGGTTCGTTTTGAAAAATCCTCTCCGCCATAATGCTCCATTTGGTTAATGTGGAGTACCTAACTCGTTTTGTTCCATTAGGGAATTACCCGGTTTTGCTGCTAATATATTTTTTATCTTTGGCGATGGTTAACGGATTTGGTAGGTAACTTGTATTTTTTTCAGCGAGCATTCCGTCTCTCCATGTTTGGTTGGTATCAAGCTCTACGACTAATTTCCTATCCTTAGAAACTACGTGAGCGCGTTAGAATTTTACACAATTATAAACTGGGTTTCCTGTACGTGGCCTCCACTCGAGGACCTTTCAGCCTTAACAGGCGGCAGACGTTGCAGGCCCCGAGGACCGACGATCTTGTGAAGGTCCATTGGATACGGCGTCACAGGATCTGTGTGGAGAACATTGGGAGATACGTATGTGCAGTAGTGGACATCTGTTGGCTTATATAATGATGTTGATGATAAACCGGGCAAATTACTCTGACCAACGCAGCCATCGAGAACTTTAGAGTTCGCGCCACCGAAGAAGTGCCGTGAAAAGCGACGGCTCACTTGATGATAAGCTATTGCCGCTATCCATTGTCACTACTGGAGTCACAAGGGCGTTGCCAACCTTAACCTTATCTCATAGGAATTACTAAAAAGAAATTCACTTTCTGAGAAAAACATAACAAATTAAGTTATAATAATATCCACACTAGTGCACATGAAATTAATTACCAAATAAAATTGACAGAAACATAAATAGATACCAATATATAGATGTGATTTGGTATCGTCGACCCATAGCAATTTCCATAATTCACTGTTCCATAATTCACTTACCATAATCGAAAATTAATAATAATGTAAATATTTTTAATAATAAGTTAGTGTTTCTCCAAATCTATCCAATACAAATTTATTGATTCCAAGCCATAAATTTCAGAAATTACTTATCCATGATCATGACACATAAAAATGCGCGATAAACTCTTAGGAAATATGTGGACACATTAATATCTATCGGCTTTATAGGTTCATAAATATATAACTTTTATGAAGTTTTTTACGACTCTCAGTGGATATGCTTAATATTATTTTATACATAACTAGTGGCTTACCCTCATTTCGTTTCGGGACATTAGTTTCATTTATACCAATAGATGACGCTAGGTGTCGATTACTTCGCGCAAGCGTTTCGTGTTTTCGAATTAACTATAAGCGTTTCCGCTTTCTGTAGGATTCAACTCTTGATGATTATATTGTCTTAAATCGTTAAGTCTTTAATGCGTGTGTATTGCCAGGGATGACATACGGAACCAAAACGTGGCATTTACAATGGAAGGCTCAAAGTCACGCACAGAGCAATGGAAAGGGCTATGATTGGAATATCCTTACGTGGTTGTATCAGGAATGAGGAGATCCGCAAGAGAACCAAGGTCAAAGACAGCCCAAAGAATTGCATGCCTCAAGAGGCAATAGGCAGGGAACATTGCGAGGAGATCAGACGGTCGATGGGGCAGAAAGTTCTCGAGCGGAGGCCACGTATAGGAGGTCGAAGCCGTGGCAGGCTTCTTACAAGGTGGACTGACGATCTGGTGGAGGTCGCGGTAATCCCTGCGATGCCGGCGGCACAGAACCTACTTATCTACTGGTCTACCATCGCTCATTAGATTTAAAATAATTTATGATTCACTGTACAGTCATCTTAAACATTTTATAGTTGATAGTCAACATGGATTTGTATCTAACAGATCGACTACAACTAATCTGTTAGAGTATAAAAATTATTTGTGCTGCTCATTTTCAAAGAGAGGTCAGGTAGACTCTATATACACAGATTTCTCTAAGGCTTTTGATAAAGTGAATCATAATATACTGTGCAACAAATTGGAAAAATACTATGGAATACACGGCAGCCTGCATCGATGGATAAGATCGTACCTCAGTCGTAGAACCCAACTGGTTGCAATCAAAGGGTATTTGTCAGCTCCGTTGGTGGTCACTTCCGGCGTCCCACAAGGCTCGCATCTCGGACCATTGCTTTTTGTTACCTTCATCAACGACCTCGTGGAACGTTTAACGTGCCCCAACTTGTTGTACGCGGACGACCTTAAGATCTTTCTGACGGTGAAAAACCAAGAGGACACCACAACTCTTCAAAAAAATTTGAACATTATTGATCAGTGGTGTTCTGACAATGATATGCAACTGAATGTGAAAAAGTGTTTTATTGTATCTTTTACTTATAAGAAACAAAAACTACTTCATCACTACACAATACGCAATCACACTCTAGAGCGAAGGTCCGTTGCTAAGGATCTAGGTGTTCTTTTTGATGAAAAGCTCACATTCCGCACTCATTACGATTACATTACTAATAAATGTAACCAGACCCTTGGATTCAAGGCGATTTTAAGGCGTACTAAAGAGTTTAAAAATCCGCAAAGTTTAATTTATTTATATAAGTCTCTTGTAAGAAGTGTGCTTGAGTTTAACACCGTCATCTGGTCTCCGTTCTATGGTATCCATAATGACCGAATAGAGCGAGTTCAGCGAAGGCTGCTCAAGACACTTTGTTATCGGCAAGGATGTCACAGAACTATTATGAAAATAGGATGATAAGGTTTAATATGCAATCACTAGAGTCACGTCGGAAGTATTATGATCTCGTTTATCTATACAAATAACCAATTCCTACATTGATTGCCCCACCCTTCTATTTCTCTTAAATTTTAACATCCGTTACAGGTCCCGCAACCCTAAGCCTTTCGCACTACAAGTTTACACTAACAACACTTCTTTTTATAATCCAATCGTCAGGATGTGTCGTACCTATAACGAGATGGTTGATAGACATGAGGAATTGGATCTCTACCGGTACAATCTACATCAATTCAAGAGGTCTGTTTTGCAATGCATCTGTGGTGCGCTGTAACACACTATCCCTCCTCTTTATCTTCTTTGCATGTGAGGGGGTAACTGTGGATTTAGTTTTAAGTTAATTTTAGTTTAATTTTAATTTTTAATTTTATTGTAACTGTTAGTTTTCGATTGATTTTCTGTCTGTGTATACATGTTTTTGTATTGCAATCGGGTACTTGTCGAATGTATAGTATAAATTATTCTTATTAAGATTGTAATATGTTTTGTATACCAAATAAAATAAATAAATAAATTGATTTTAATTTTGACCTACAGTTGTGAGAGAAGTGTAATGGTTCAGTTTTATAATGAGATGCATAATTTAAACGGTGCCATTAAATATATTTTCTGCGAAGTATAACATAGTGTCATACTTATTGAGAAATCAGTAAAACATCTCCTTTTTATCAACATGAAACAAAAGCGAATCGTAGGGCTACGAGTAGAACTTGTGGCTTAGGTACCAGTGGGGGACCTGCTAAAGGAAAATGTAAGCTCGTCTCAGATTTCATACGTATGTTATACTACAGTGTGACAAGCAAGACAAGCTTAGAAGGCACTTCAGTGACATTAACAGGGGGCGTTGTAAAGGATTTTTCTATGCGAAAATGTTTAAACAGCATTAGTTCCGACTTTTGCCACGTCCCAAACAACCGTGATCGGACTACAGTGGTCGCTTGGTTTCGAGACTTCATTTTGTACAGAGACATGAAGTGTCAAAACTATTTTTTTCTTCTTTTTGGAATATGGCGTCGAGGCTCAAACATGGCCATAAGGATATTTTTCGTACTCAGTTTAAACCCCGCTTTTACGTTTTCATTTTATTTGAAATAAATAAAGATAATTATTATTTACTTACTTAGAGGGCAGATTTATTGCTTACTTCTCCTAACGCTAACACAAGAAACTCCGGTGCAAATGTTCAAGTTTCTGGGCTTAAACTATTAGGTCCAGCGTTGATAGATCAGTCAATCAGTATAATTTCGCTTATATAGATTTAGATTCATTCCTGTCCGTTTGGAGTACACCTTACTTTGCTGGTAGTCTTTATATTATGACTTAGTGATCCTGGAGTGAAATTACTTTTTTTCAATGCGTAGAATTTCTATAGATAGGGACCCGCATCCCCGCTTTTATTCGGGCAGTAAAGAGCAGGCCGCGTCAATCTGTACGACCCCGTGATATGGAAGTTTTATTAAAATACGACGGAAATTTATTCGCTATGAATGAAATAGATCTTAGTGTCAAAATAGATTTTTTATTCGAAATATATGATCTTCTCTTTACATGGTAGCTTAGACAATTTAACACGGGACGTGGTATAGCGCAGATTTAGTTTTAAAACATTCTGCCAAAATCCACGGGGGAAAGGGATATTTAGTTTAGTGATGGTCTAGATATGAATAAATGAGTGACAAGTTAGGAATGAGTTAGTTGCATACAAAAAAGTAGTTGTTAGGTACAGTCGACTCAAAAAATATGTATACACTTTAGGACCTTGTCACAATACTTACCTATAAGAAAGTAGAGGTCTACTTTCTTTTATCATATATTGTGACAACATCCTAAAGTGTATACATATTTTTGGAGTTGACTGTACATGTACAAAATCATGTAAAATTGCTTTTTTATAAGTAGTTAAATTGAATGATGAATTTTGATTACGAACTTTGAGGAATCATTGGCTGACAGCAGCGAATTAGCAAATAATGACTAGAAAAGTTATAATTTAATACCTCGGTGGCCTAGTGATCTGGGCGGTCACCAGGATGGTGAAATGATTGGATTCTTGAAACCGTCATGCAGCCACTTAAGTACATTTATGTTTTTGTAATGCCTAGTTTTTTATGTTGTGTATTTTGTGTTATAAAGTATATCTATATATACTTTACTAGAATTAACAACTACCTAACACTGCAGTGTTAGTTGTTCATTTTAGTAAAAAATTGAATAGGAACTCCGTTCTAAAGCTCTCTGGCAGATTACTGTTTTATGGAAACACTTTTTGTTCAAAGACCAAATTTACTATCAGGTGATCCGTGTGCACGTCTGCCCCTAGGTCATTAAAAAAATCAATATAGTGGTAGCACTGAAGAATGGAATTGTTTGCTTTTTTACTGTTGTTTCTTGTATATGTTCTTCAATTATATTAAAAAATTACTTACGCGTGATAAGAAAGATACATTTTATTTTTCTGATCGTCATTCGCAAGTGAAAACTGCACAACAACCATTTTGGTGAGTTCCGCTCCGCGACAGATACGAATTCGAAATGATCGATTGATCGCGGCGATCTAGTTTTTATAAACGTACATGAAAGTTGTTCATGTACTTTAGCAGAGAGGAACGCTTCCACATGCCATGTTCTGTATTAAATGATCTAAGCATGGTAGTTTTTGAGACCACTAAAAATATTCATTAAATTGATGTGGTAAGATTACGGCACGGACGTTTTTTTTACATCCGTGGGTTATTGTCGGACTGTCATTATATATGCGATCTTCTATTTATAAAGTATCGATTTCTCTTTGTAGTAAACTTCCGAAATGATCGATTGATCGCGGCAATCTAGTTTTTGTAAACGTACATGAAAGTTGTTCATGTACTTTAGCAGAGAGGAACACTTCCACATGCCATGTTCTGTGTTAAATGATCTAAGCATGGTAGTTTTTGAGACCACTAAAAATATTGATCAAGTTGCTGTGGAAAGATTACGGCACGGACGTTTTTTTACATCCGTGGGTTATTGTTGGACTGTCATTATATATGCGATCTTCTATTTATAAAGTATCGATTTCTGTAGTAAACTTCCTTCACAGTGTCTTACAAACATATGTAGCTTAACACAAATGATCGACGTATGTGCTCGTTATTCGTAAAAGGTATAAATAAATATTGTTTAAGACAGTAAATTTATTAATTTTACTTCTTCAATCTCGTAGAAATACGAGGAACAACATCACACGTTTAGAATGGTATCGGAAGAATGCTTAGGTCGATAAAACGCAAAACACCGGCGTTTTATTGAGTGAAAAATTCGTATTGCTCGGGCAGACTTTGCAAATGGGTAAAAACAACCTCGAGGATGAGGTGAATAGGAGAATCCAGTTAGGTTGGGCAGCATTTGGAAAACTACGTCGTGTCTTCGTATCGTCGATACCACAGTGCCTAAAGACGAAAGTCTTCAATCAGTGCGTCCTACCCGTCATGACATATGGAGCCGAAACGTGGACACTTACGGTACGGCTGGTCCACAAGTTAAAGGTCGCTCAGCGGGCTATGGAACGAGCAATGCTCGGCGTCTCTCTCCGAGATCGAATCCGAAATGAGGTGATCCGGCAGAGAACCAAAGTTATCGACATGGCTCACCGGATTAGCAAGCTTAAGTGGCAGTGGGCTGGCCATATTAGCCGCAGAACCGACAACCGATGGGGTAAACGAGTTCTGGAGTGGAGACCGCGTCTTGGCAAACGTAATGTAGGGCGCCCTCTGGCTAGGCGGGGGGACGATCTGCGCAGGATGGCTGGCAAGAGCTGGATGCGAGAAGCCATGGATAGATCACAGTGGCGAACAATTGGAAGAGACCTACGTCCAGCAGTGGACTGCGATAGGCTGATGATGATGATGATGATTATTGAGTGACGGTGACTTTGACTGACTTCGACTGTTGACTTCCCACTTATTTTCAATAAGTTACTTGACATTGGCAAGATATCTTCGGGTAGTGCCATATAATAAAAAAAACATCACACGTGTCGACACAAAATACGAGAAATTAAAAAATCAACCTTTTCAATTAAAATCCAATTTTCGGTACAAAGGAAATGAAGGATTTCCATTCGCCTAATGGATTGTTCCGTAAGCGACCCTCGGATGTGTAAACTACATTCGAATTAAACCCAAGCGAAGCGGGGACAGAGAAGTTTTTTCCCCAGAACTTCGGAGATTTGTTCACGCACCCTCTACATGAATTATTCAGGACATTGCGAAGTACAAAGCAGAAGTTACGCTACCGGTTGTCTATCCAACTGTCAATAATGCGTTTTAATTTATTTTAAACTTAAGCTTCCGTTTAATGCCAACGCTCAACTTAGAGAGAACAAAGTATAATTTGTTAATGAGATGTGCCATTTAAAATAGACCATTTTGGAAGCAAAATGCTCTTATAGCTTCACTAACATAGGAATCACATTTGTTTCATGAATAATGCTTACCATTTCCATTTTATTCTTGTCCATATTCAGACGCAAAACTTGTTTTTTACTATGAAGTATTTAAAGTAAGTCCATTAATTTTTATCCGCTGACTTTATCGAACGCTGAAAATATGTCATTTTAAATATTTTTTATCGTAGTATTTATCATATTATTTTCACATTGCGTTGAATTTTATATAGGTGGAAAAACACTCATTTGACTTAAAGCCTTATAATTCCAGCCAGCGGATTATTGGTCCCGTTTCCGATGGTTTGGGCAATGGCTTTGGATATACCAAACGCGCCAGTAAACAATCATCAAAACCCTTATAAAGACTGATGCAACAAACATAAAATGTACTCATAAATACATCCATGTGAATGAATTCCCTGAAACAGGCACAATCTAAACGCCTTTTGTGATTACGAAAATGCTTTCAACACCGGCAATAACTTAAGCTAGAGTACGCACTTTTCATTTTATCGCAATATTGACCTCTACTCTTGATATTTTAGGGGTCATTTCGCCACGATCATCACTCGCCAGTAAGGTATTAGAACGCAGCTGGCGACCGTAGGCGGGGCATTCCTCGCCGGGAGGTGTTTGGGTTCCACTGCACTTTCACTTTTAATAAGCATGGGACCCTCCTTTAATAAAGTTCGTGCCCCGGGGAGTCCCTCAGGGCGCCCGTTTACAGAGGGGACCAGCGTTCTTGAACGTCAATCGGAGCAGTGATTTCTTCAACGAATTTAATTCGTAACATAATTGGGTTTTTCTGTTTATTGAGGTAATTTATTTTGGGGCAGTGCTTATTTGATGAAAACTTCAAATAATGTTGAGCGTCGTTAATTAGTGACTGAATTAAATGGTAAGCGAAGTTTTAGTCTTTTGAGAGTTCATTTGAGGATTAAACTACCCGTTGCAATTAACTCGAAAAAGTTGGTAGATTATTTTGTATCACTTTTACAGCTGTACAACGAGTAAACCCAAAATGGCTTAGCTTGAGTATGTCCTTTAGCTTTTGCATGCCAATATCCTCACCACTGTTGATACAACAGGAGACCTATTTTTGATTTACTCGTATGACTTAGCGTCGTGACGAGCGCACGATTTCTACTGATTTTCCTTCGACATACGAAATTCCGCATTTTTGAATCATTCGTCTGCACTCGTTGGTCGAGTGACTTAAAGCAAAATAGTTGTCAATAGCAACAAGCATAAACGAAATATTATAAATTTCAAAACTTTGATTTGACTGATTTTGACAGGTGACATTCATAGTTTTTTGTGACAAAAAGGCAAAGATTTTCATATTCAGCCAATAATATATGGTTTTTGCGTTCCGTTTGCAATGCGGAAGTTACCGGTTTTTATAAAATTCTGCATGGAAGGGTTAGAATGTCAATTTACCGTATTATATTGGCAACATCGAAATCGAATGATTCAAAAATAGGGAAAATCTGCTTCATGCGATTTAGAAGGCGAATGTGACTTACGTCGCATGTGACGACGCTGTCATACGAGTGAATCAAAAATAGAGCTTCAGACGTTATACAGTGCAAGGGTATCATAAGAACGAAATTTCATAATAACTACGGTCGAAACGCCCACGTTCAAAATATCGGAAATTATTATACCGAAAGTCTAAATTGCCTTTTTCCGAAATATATTAAAGTTTAGAATGGAAGCAGAAGTTAAAAAATGACCGAATGGACCAAATCCCGAATTTTTATTATGTCGAATGTGTAAATACTTGTAGGTGTTAATCATCTGGCTGGCATTGAAGTTTCTCGTGGCGTTTTGCCGACCGATATTACGTGCTTTCAGTCAAGTGTTCTTTCGGGAACTCGTACTTGCGGTCAAATTAACGTTTGGCATTCTGTTGATAGATCTTAAGAATTTTGGTATTATGATACATCAGAATCAGAATACTTTATTTGCATAATTTCAGGTACATAATGTGATGTTACAATGTTATTTGGTATCACTGAAGTTTGCTTAAGTTAAGAAGCGTGCAAATATTTAATAACGGTACACATAGATTTAAAATAACAATTCAATGTCACTTCAAAATATAATAACAATGTATGTAAAAACTATGTCAGTAATAAATAATTAATTTCTACTCTATTGCCTAATAATAATACATTCAAATAATGGGATTGTTAAATTAATGTCACTTATTTTTAAAATCAAAATATTCAGTCAGCGAGTAAAAAGACCTTTCCACAAGTCACGTATGTAGTTTGCTATAGAAGTGAGCTCCACTCAGACCTACTCAGTTCATCAGGTAACGAATTAAAGACTCTGATGGCCAAAGGAAATGAGCTTTTTTGAGCCATGGTTAATCTGCAAGGGGGCAACTGTAACAAGTTTTGTGGACGTTTTCTCAATTCCTTAAATGTTACTGACTGTTTGAATTGAAAATAACAAGGGTGGTTTTTAACAAATATACAGATCTGTTTGATGTATAAGCAGGTAAGTGGTAATAACCCACCGTGCAAAGTCGGAGAGGCTTAGCAGGAAAGCGGACCTCGAGAGCTAAAGTGAAAGGACTACAAATAGTTTGACTAACTAAAGTAAAAAGTATTCTATGCGTTTCGAGGGAAACAAAATAATATTTTTCTTTTAATGCTTCTTCCCATATAATCTCCAAAGAGAAAGTCTGGAAGAGCCGTCAAAACATGCTTCTTTAAAAGGCCAGAAATAATGGTTTTCTCAGTTAGGTCCTGTTTGTGATAAATATTAAATTCCGAGGCGACATCCGTCAGGAGAGCCTTTTGTAGTCGGCATTATTGGATTTCCAAACCGATTCTTATATAAAGGAAAATTAAATCGATATTTTTATTTGAAGAGTTCGTGAAGTTATTTTGCGGGTACTTTTTCGATTATGATTCTAAAAATAAATGATTTATGACTTTAAACTTTGAAAATGATATGACATTTTTAAATTTTATAAGATATTTTGAGGTGGGTATTATTTCGTTATTTAACGTTTTATAATTACAAAATGTAGGTATGTAGAAGATAATTTTCCGTACAAATGCGTTTCCGTACAAATATTAATCAATGTTATCAAAATAAGTTAGATCAGAACGTAAACGCATAATGCAAACATATAGGTACAACTGTTTTTTAAATAGCACAAAACCTCTCGGCCCATGAAACTGAACATCTTTCACTGTCGGACCAACATTAAAATCGCGAAAAAAAAAACATCTGTTTCATACAAATTTGCTTGATTTTTATGAAATAGATGTTTTTTTTTAGTGAATGATGTTCAGTTTCATGGGCCGAGAGGCTTTGCGCTATTTAAATAACACGTTGTATATACCTTTTAGATTATTATATTCCTTTAGTTTTAACCTACAATTTATTTTACCTAACTGTGCATCAGGGTTTTAAAAGATAGACCTTAGGTGTACAAAATTTATTACTTCCTCCTCTTCTATATTTATTTATCCCAATACTAATTTCAAATCAAAATAGGTACGGTGTCGCCTAATCTCCAAGATCAAAGTACAAAACAGGCGTAGAGTTCTTTTTTTAATCTCGAAACGGCGAGAGAATTAAAAATTCCGAGCGCCACGGAAATGTGAAGGTAAAAATCTTTCCAGCGATATCATTGAAAAGTTTATTTTGCTTCTCCTCAGCTATTGGGAACGCCTTCAATTCGAAGTTTTAATGAGTAAATAACGAGCCCCGTGATTCGAGCAGAATTGCTCTCTTTGCGTGCTACCTATTCGTTTTGATGTTTTTCCGAACTAAGCAAATTGTGAAATACGATTTTCTCGATACAAACATCAGATTTCCGATTCTCGATGTTAGGTAAGTACCTACTGTAATTGCTTAACTTTGGAAGTGTTCGTAACTCAAATCGCAGATTGATCTTGATGTTGGTGCAATAAAAAGTTGAGCTATGAAAATATATTGTCACAATAAAACATCTTTAAGTACATAAGTTGTTTGAGTAATTCATAGGATTACGGAGCGCAGTTATTTTGACGAGCGCGTCGTTTAAAGGAGGATTAAGCATGTGATTAAGTTGTCGAAAGACAGTAGTAATCTCAAATAAACCTTTTAAATAATACAGTTTTCATTTATTAATTAAGTTGTTAACAATGAAATGAAAAAAGCTAAGTTTAAATAAATTTAGTCTGTTCTGTTTAAAATTGACGCTTGCCTGGTGAATGGTCGACGGTTACCGGTGCGGTTGCGGTAACGCTTTACAGGCTTACTTTATTTACATTTAGTACATGTGAGTAAACAACTGAATAATGAATATATGTTATAATTTGTTTAGGCAAATCGTTCACATTTCGTCAAATTTTGACGCTCGACATCAAATCACACCAGCTTCACTGTTAAATATCCCACAAGTACGAGTATATTGACAGAAGCGTAGGTACTAATGATAAATTATGAATCTTCTCCGTGATATTTTGTTTTGAGTTGTCACATCAATATATTTTACCTTTGTCCCAGGTGAACGCTCAACACGAATAGCGATGCATTGCGACAAATAACCGTAGTAATACAATATGCCTACAAGGTAAAGTTAAACAATCTGCGACAAAGTGCGATCAGGTGCGAATGTTGTTATATTGCACGAAGAAAGGTGACAAAAATTCTGTGCCACGTGTGGAAAGTAATCATGAACTGAAATTAACAGTTAATTAGTAATTAAGATCGTTTTGAAGTTACGCCAATACTGTAGTTAATAATACAAAGTTATTTGCTGCTTTACGCCTATTGATAAAAACCCTACATTGGGAACCAACAACTTGCTGTCATTTTATTATTGTTAATTCCTTCGCCGCAATTTTTTCACACGGATGACATAGTAGAACATAGACACTGGTTTATCTACACAAAACGAGCTGCAGCCTAGCCAGTAAACAGCTACTCGGCTTGTCTACTACGCCAGTAGCTCTCCAGCTTGCTCATATGTAACGTCCTAATAATTTGAGTTACTGCAGTGCAGCTATTTGGCAGGGTGGCTAGCTCGCACTATGTGAACCAAGTCTTAAGTCACATGAATTATTGGTCGCATTGTGTCGTATCGTATCGCTTTGTATCGCTACTTAACGCGTTCCACTCACCTAAGACAACGGGGTAGCCGGCGTTTGAGTAATTAATTAATCGAAGTTGCTTCCTCACGCCCTAAATATAGTGCAAGGAATTACGGAGATCATTATACCGAGACAAAACTAGGTATCTATATTTAAGGCGGATGTATCAGTGTCAGAGATGATGAACAAAACTTTTCGAGAACACAATGTTTTTTTTATTATTATAATGCCAGCGCATTGTTGATATCTATGAGTAGAGGTTACCATTTTCCATAAGATAAGGCGTAATCTTATTTAAGCGATAATTAAATATACGAAATATTACGTCGCCATAGTCTGACGTACTATTTATCATTATTATTATTATTTTTATTTTTACATTATGGCAGACAAACGAGCAGACGGCTCACCTGATGGTATTTCTATTGATTTTTTGAAAACAGCTCATTAAATTGATTTTGTACTACATTCCCATGATCAGGTACAGATTTTCATTTAAATATTTAAATACGGGTGTATCGGTTAACAAATACATCTCTTTAACCTTCACATCTTATCAACCATTCAGTAACAACTCTGACCTTACCTATACAGTCCGACGTAGTCCCACAATTAGTAATTGATTCTCAATTAGCTCGCCTCGCCTCAGGTTAAGTACCGGGTCGTGGTCTCCTCGGGGTCCTGGGTTCGATTCCCGGGTCGAGCGAAAAGTGTGTTTCGAATTATTCGAACATAGCTCGGGTTTGTGATCACCAATCCGCATTTGGCAAGCGTGGTGATTAAGCCTAATCCCATCATAGTAGCGATAACTTGATTTCTATGATGGAGGCCTTTGCCCTGCAGTGGGACAGTTTATAGGCTGATACTTTCTTTTACTTTTAGCTCGCCTAACGCGCTCTCAATCACCTAGCTTCGTTCGCTATAGTAACAATATAAATTCATTTATCTTTTAATAACATTTGTATTTTCTATATATACATAAAAATAAAATTTCGTCATAGAGTGTAATTCCCGGTTGCGTCCTAATACGTCGCTTTGAAGTCTAGGTTCAGGATTCAGATGATGATGATTCAGGATTTAGGGAGTCTGGTGATTACAATGAAGTGACTGCCGTCTGACCCTCGGAACCCCTTGACAGGGGAACCAGACCAACTGAGTCATGGTTACACGTCTCAGAAATTTTCTGAATCTGGTTTTCTCACAATATTTTCTCTCACTGCCGAGTTTTAACCGTGGGAGAGCCACGAGCATGAATGGGCCGGCACGACCATAGTGATACCACGGCCCTACAGAAAACCGGCGTGAAGCAGCACTGTGCTGTGTTTCGCTGCGTGAGTGTGGGCTCCGAAGGCCAAATCCGGGGGAAAGGGGGGTTAAAGGTTGGCAGCGCATTTGTGACTCCACTGGTGTCACGGGTGTCTTGTCCATGGGCGGCGGCAATTGCTTACCATCAGGTGATTCGTCTGCTCGTCTGTCACCTATTACATAAAAAAAGATTTAATGGAAGATATTAGTAAAAAAGAAACTAAAAGTAACATCTAACTAAAACCGAAAACATCCCACAAATATTGACAGAAAGCACGATAATGATAAATGACGAACCTTTCCGTTGACATTTTGTTTTGAGTTGTCGCCCCATCCATCTTGGGCGACGGTTCCAGTAATTAATTAACCAAGAGTTGCTTCCTCACGCCCCCAAATATATTGTTGAAGGGATATACCACAGCATAAAGTTATTCAGTAGGAAGGCATAAAAGTAAAGTATCAGCCTATAAACTGTCCCACTGCAGGGCAAAGGCCTCCATCATAGAAATCAAGTTATCGCTACTATGATGGGATTATGCTTAATCACCACGCTTGCCAAATGCGGATAGGTGATCACAAACCCGAGCTATGTTCGAATAAGTCGAAACATACTTTTCGCTCGACCCGGAAATCGAACCCATAATAAGGAATAAGTAGGAAGTCATATAGGCTTTTTTTATAGAGAAAGGGAGGCATGCGAGCAAGCGAGTCATCTGATGGTAAGTGATCACCACCGCCCATTCACATCAGCCACACCAGAGGGAGTGAGTTTTGTCATAAACATTCACTTCTGTGTCAACATCGTCCTGTTTAAGCTGACTTTGATAATGAAGAGTTCGCGCTAAGTAGCTATAGGAAACGTCTGCATCGATGGTGGTGCCATCTGGTGCCATCCACTTGTAACTGAGTAAGATTAATTTGACCTTGAGTCAATACACATTGCATTGTCACCTATAGTACTACATGTCCCCTATATCGTATCGTGTCTTTCCTGTATTTTCTCGTTGTCTTATGAAGAACGGCGACGATGAAGCGACGGCTGCACAAGAGGTCCCGGGCTCGATTCCCGGGTCGGGCCTAAAATTCTTAGTGTCAGCGTGGAGTCTGGAAGTCGTGTACCCCCGTGCAGGTAATCCCTCTCCGGTCATGTCACACTGGTGTCCCATCGGAATATGAGGGTAAGGGAATAGAGTGTTTGCGGACACACTTGAGCACTATAAGCTAACGGCCAATCTTCAGAGGCACTCAAAGAAGAAGAAGATTAATTTGACCTTGCATGCATGTGCCTCGTTGTCTTATAAGGAACGTGCAATAATTTTATAGTTGCAGGACTTTGTATTGACTAACATGTCCAATCAAGTTCATATGGATGGCACAAGTTCAACTTCAACATCATTGGCTGATTTATTCGTAGAATGACAATTTGACATATCACATCTAAAAATACTCAATCACCTTGTAGACTGACCTCATTCCTAGAGTATGCCATCTTGCGGATTTTTCGCACGCGATAGCCCCCATTGGCACCAGTTGGCACCAGTCGATGTGCACGTTCCCTAATACCGAACCATACCAAGATCTCTATACGTGCGCACACGTGTGTATTGCAGATTGCCCATTGCAGAGCATATGCTTCTTCAATTTCTCTCCACTTTCTTCTGTCGTCGGTATTCCTGGACCACGCTACTCCAGCTTGAGCCTTGATGTTATCGGGCCATCTGGTAGTTTGTATAGTTTGCTTAGGACGCTATGGATTAAACCGGCGTTCAGTGTCTACCCACTGCTGGCCTTTTAAAAAGGAATACGTTCTTTTTTTACGAACGTTTAATTGAAGGTCTTATATCCACATAGTTAACTCCAAATTTTTGTCGTATGAGGCAGAAAATTTCGTGAGAAACGCACAGTAAAACTCTACCTACTGACTATGTTAACACTAGATAAATTGAAATCATTGTAGGATAAAAGGGGCCTGAGGTTGGAGAGCGCATTGAAATGTAACCTAAGGTTTGTGATGTGAGGGTTTAAAGCTTTGCAAATTGGTGCAAGTGACTCTGCAATGTTTCCCTGTTGAAATTGTGGGACTGAGATGGTGTGATTTGTTTTATTAAATTGTAATATACTTCTGTGTTCTGCAATGGACTTATTTATTGACACCGACAACAGATAAACATTTTTAAAAACAATTTTTTTTTGTTAAAGAACACAGTTTATAAGAAGGTAAGGAGCTGTCTCCCGACGCGACAATATTTAAGCAAAAATATTCATACGTAGGACAGTCAACAATAACGACAGACAACAACACAACGTTTAAAATTTTGTCGGGAGTTTTTAAATTCTTAATTTTTCTTCGTTTTTAAAAAGACTCTCTAATTTTTATTTTTCTCAAGTACAAATCGGTTCCCGCTTTCAATAGGCACCCCCACATAAGTATATATTATAATTTATTATTTCGCCATTTTAGGAGGGCGACCAACTTGGATTTGAATTTCTTCATAGTGTATTGTATTCTACTAGTCAAACCCTTTTAATTATTCTAGTCATATGTTAATCCAATTTTTGTAGCAGTGGCCATCTTAGATCAATTTTCATCTAACATAGCTAAGAACACTCCCGACTAATTCATCCTTTCAAACAAAAAAAAATAACAAAATCGAAATCGGTTCATTCATTCGGGAGCTACGATGCCACGGACACACAGACAGGTCAAACCTATGACACACCGTCGATTTTTCGTCGGGGGTTAAAAATATACGAGTACCTAAGTACGCTTAAATAAGCTTTTTCTTACTTTTATTTAAACATATCGGGGGCGTAGGTATAATACTGAAAATAACATCGATCCAAACACAAAACCTTGCTAAGTAGGCATTTTCTATTAGAAGATCATCTTGTATTGACTATGTTCCTTAGGGATATTTTTTTTGCACTATAATTCCCTCATATACATTGTAATACGGTTGAAAATGTACGGTGGCTCTGCCAAATACGAAGAGCATACTCGTAAATAGTGCACATGTATGCGTAGACACGTGCACTCTCTATTCCCTATCCCTAAAACCTATTTAGATAGATACTCATATATGGATGTCCCAAAAATGTAAAGACTAAATCACAGTGACCTTATGTCAACGGCATAAGGTTTCTAATTAAACCAAACGCCCCAATCAGAGACGCAATTATTTTTATTAAGGTTCTTTACTTCTCTGCCGCTTCAAGGCACTTGTCTAATTTAGTTATCTCCCAGTTACAAGTTTTAGTGCAGAAGTTGCCGTTATTACGGGATAAAGAATATTATGAAAGTTAAGATTTAATAGACCTACTTTCGAGTTTGCGGCGCGACTGAGGCAAAGTTTACAAAATTTCTGTCAATCTCGTTGTGGGTCAAAACGTTTTCCTGAGTTTTTCAAAAGATAACTGAGTCCGCAATAATATTTACATTTACTATGTAGATAGGTCAGAACTTTTTCGAATAATATTTTCATAGGGAAAATTAAAACATAATAATAATAAAGACTGGCCTATTTTCAGTGGTCCAAAAAATATTTTTGGTGCTTTTTCTCAATATTCTTTTTGTATTTGCTCATGAAAATGCATTAAAAAATATAATCTCGTCTGGTTGTAAATTTCCATACTACATAAACTTTTTTTCTCGAAAACTACAAAAATCTGTATTTCTGATGAAACTAGTTCAAATTAAATTAAATAATCATTTATTTTAGATCTTGAATCCATATAAAATGTGTTAGTAACATAATGAACTTATTCTAGAGTTAGTACTATTGCAGAAGATATCAGTAGTTAAGGCGTCGTCTCCTTCCGGATGGCGCAGGTAATGACCGGGCATGGTTGCTTCGTTTATTACCTGCATAAGATACATCGGGAGGAGACACCTTCGTGCCACGCGTGCGGCGATGCGGTGGACACGGCGCAACATACCCGTAACGTGATGCATTGGTGGCGAAGGTCGGCCAGAACCTCTCACTCGCTAGTATAGCTCTCGCTTTTGCGAGCATGTGATGGCAGCGAAGGAGGCGGCTGAGCGCGAGCGAGAGGCAGACCCTCTCGCCCCCGCGCTCCGCAAGACACGGAGGGGGAGGAGACGATGCCAATATGTGCGTCTCCTTCCTCTCCGAGGAGGTGGTCCCCTGGTGCGTGGGGCTGTAACACTACCACCGGCATTGCACGGACCTCCTCCTACGCCTGGTGGGGACGGCTCTACTCTCCTGGCTCTTGTAGGCGGGCTTCCGTCCGGGAGAAAGTCGTGGTGGCAGGTTTCGTACCTTGGCCCACGACTTTCTCGCACTATGGACGATGAGGGAGACTCCCAGGAGTTTTAGTCGGTATGCCTCGGTAGGAGAGTCCGAAATAACCCATCCGTTTACAGACGGATGAGCATGCGTAACGCATTTCTCCTGGGTCACGAAAAAAAAACCTTAAAATTGTTTCGTATTATCTGTATATTTTTATGTGCATGTTTTTTTTATTTAATTTGTTCGTCTGCCACCAGATCGTGATCCGTCACCCTTTTTTTTTGGTTTCGCAAGGGGAATGCCGCCGTTTTTGGCGGGGGGCTTCTCCCAAAGAGAGGCCAGGCAAAGGCATTAAACCCCCTGCGGTTCTCCCTCATCGCCCATATTGGGGAATATCATGGTGATGCAGCCGAAGCCTCCCTCCACGATATTCCCCGGGCGAATGTCCGCCTATACGGCGGAATAGGCGGTTCCTCCCCCGGACGAGACGGATCACCCTATGGTAAGAGATTGCCGCCGCCCATAGACACCCGTAACACCAATGGTGTCACAAGTGCGCTGCCTAACGTTTAACTTCCCTCCAGATCAACTACTATTAAGATAACAGAAAGCAATTGAAAGGGCTATGCTCGGAGTCTCCTTGCATGATCGTATCAGGAATGATGAGATCCGCAGGAGAACCAAGGTCTAAGACATAGCCCAAAGAATTGCATGCCTCAAGTGACAATTGGCAAGGAGATACGACGGACCGACGACCGGTAGGGCAGAAAAGTCCTCGAGTTGAGGCCGCGTATAGGTCGTGGCAGATCTCCCACAAGGTAGGCCGACGATCTGGTGAAAGTCGCGGGAATCCCTTGAATGCGGGCGGCACAGAATCGATCTGTGTAAATATCATTGGGGGAGGCCTATGTCCAGCAGTTGACGTTTATTGGCTGAAATTGATGATGATAACAGAGTCGCTTACAATTAATTCATGAATTAAACTGTCATCGAGGAAAAAATATTAAATCGGAAAAATAACACGCCTACCAATTTCATATCAGCTAAAAGCGTTATCGCTCATACATAAATAAGTAGAGATTTACATTCAGTCTCAACTACTACTACGGTAAATAGCTCGTTACCTGATCGGCGAAACGATTTGTATGAATATTGCATTGTGACAAAATAGTGTCGTTAGACTATCGATAGTATTATCTATAATCAGTTACATTTGAGTGGAGTCACTACTTTGAAACGTATGTTAATATTAATATGGACATTTCTCCGGAGCAAACGATAGGCCCAAGCCTATATGGGCAACAGATAAATCCAGAACTGTCTTCATGACACTAAATTTTTTCACGCTCTTTTTGTAATAGGTGACAGACGAGCAGACATTTGCATCCGCAACTCCAATGGTGTCACATTTGTGACAGCTTTTATACTCCCCTTCTCTCCGGATTAGGCCGACACCTTCACTTACTATCGTCTTATCGGAACGCCCTGTTGGTCTAGTGGTTTAAGTACCGGGCCGTGATCTCGGGGTCCTGGGTTCGATTCCCGGGTCGAGCGAAAAGTATGTTGTGAATTTTTCGAACATAGCTCGGGTTTGTGATCACAAATCCGAATTTAGCAAGCGTGGTGATTATGATATATCATAAAATTCAAGTTGTCGCTACTATGATGGGATCAGCCCATCATAGTAGCGACAACTTGAATTCTATGATTGAGGCCTATGCCCTGCAGCGGGACAGTTTATAGGCTGATACTTTACTTTTTTTTTTCACTCTTTTGGTGAAATAGTGCCGGCGCTGCTTTACGCCAGTTTTCTGTGAGGCCGTGGAAACTTCAGTCGAGCCGCCCCATTCATGTCTAAACTTGACTTGTCTATGAGCGACGGCAGTCGCTCAATCTCGGGTGATCCTGATTTTCCCGTCCATCGACTATTACATAAAAAAAAGATATCGACTTTTGCTCTTAATAGACACAACCGAGACAACACCATTTGAAAATGGACAATCGGAATCAATAAATGGTTGCAGGCGACACTTCGGCTGGCTGAATTATTTAATAGACTCAGTCTGCTCACTTTCGGGGAGGACATGTCGGATGCCGATATGTTGTGTAATTTGTTTTATAAATTAGAGGATTCCTAGCTTCAATATCGTTGTCGCGTTGGAGCAGACGACGTGTGTTAGAATGGATTTTGCAATTATACATAGCGCGTCGCCTACAAGGCAGTTGTCATCCGTTGCGACGCCTTCATAGGGCTTATTCTCGAGCACTCGACATTGAAATCTAGTTAGATATTGTAAATCGTTTTTTCTATGCGAAAATGTCAATGAGTCACAAATCATTAAGTTAAGAGTTATGAGAAAGGTATGTACGAGTAGTACGTCACTAGTACGAAAGTAAATCATCATCATCATTTCAGCCAATAGACGTCCACTGCTAGACATAGGCCTCCCCCAATGTTCTCCACACAGATCGGTCCTGTGCCGCCCGCATCCAATGGATTCCCGCGATTTTCACCAGATCGTCGGTCCACCGTGTGGGGGGCCTGCCACGGCTGCAACTTCCTGTACGTGGCCTCCACTCGAGGACCTTTCCGCCCCAACGGCCGTCTGTTCATGCCCTGCCCATTGCCACTTGAGGCATGCAATCCTTTGGGCTTTGTCTGTGACCTTAGTTCTCCTGCGGATCTCATCATTTCTGATACGGTCACGCAGGGAGATCCGAGCATAGACCTCTCCATGGCTCTCTGGATGACTTTGAGCCTCCTTAATGGGCACATTGGAAGCGGCCACGTTTCGGTTCCGTATGTCATCACTGGCAACACACACGCATTGAAGACTTTCGTGTTGAGACACTGAAGTAGATGGGCCGAAAATTTGCTACGTAGCTTCCCGAACGCTGCCCAGGCTAGTTGGATTCGTCGATCGACCTCTTTCTGGAAGTTAGACTCACCAAGCTGGACTTTTTGTCCGAGGTAGATGTACTCGTCCACAACTTCCTGTGTAAATAATTTGTTTTAAATTTTACCAATCTATAGGCTGTGTTTGTTCACAACTGGACCTTTATCTTGTATCTTTATACCACAAACCTCTATCAAAGGCTTTTCTCATCCAGTTACTGCTAGCGACTGTTAGTAGTAACTGTATGAGACTATATATAAACTATCCTAAGTGTTTTTTATGTGATAGGCGCCTGACGAGAAGACGGTTCACCTGATGGTAAGTAATTGCCGCCGCCCATGGACACCCTGCGACACTAGTGGAGTCACAAGTGCGCTACCAACCTTTAAATCCACCTTTCCTCCGGATTGGGTGCCCGGTACCCTCACTGATGCAGCGAAACACAGCATAGTGCTGCTTCACGCCGGTTTTAAGGCCGTGGTATCACTCCGGTCAAAGTGTCTAGTTAGATATTTGTATGGATCGCACTTTTAGTAAAATACGGAGTTAACTAAAAGGCCCAATCCGGGGAAAAGGGGGGTTTAAAGGTTGGCAACGCTTTTGTGACGCCACTAGTGTCGCGGGTGTCATGGGCGGCGGAAATTACTTGATCACCTGATGGTAATCAGGTGATCCGTCTGCTCGTCAGCCACCTATCACATAAAAAAACACTTAGGATAGTTTTTCTCATACAGTTATTACTAGCAGTAACTGGATGGGAAAAGCCTGGGATTGAGATCTGTGGTAACAATTCTAACTCTAGAGGTATTTATGTCACGAAATGACTAGTGTCATCAAAATTATTACTGGTTCAATATTCACAAATAATCATCACGTTCACTCGTAGGTATTTGTATTATTTACATTCACGCTAGATGAGGTAATTTCGAGATTTAGTTTAATGATTAGTTATTTTGATGTTTTTATGTTTTATTTTATTGCTTATAATTAATTTGTTAATTAAAGTCCTTTTTTCCCTTCATTTCTGCCTAAGATACAGGAAATTCCTAGTTTAGGCAGTAAACTTAAAATTGTTCCCTAAGTTTAAGTAGATTAATAAGTATTTTATGTTCTAAAGATTTTTCAATAAATTTATTATTTATTTATTTATAGCTCTCAACTTAATGATTCGTGACTCAATCCACTAAACAGCACACCTATCTAACCGCAGTCACATTTTCGCCAGTAAAATACTATCTGAAACCTCCCATAAAGTTTGTACACTACAAAAGAACCGACAAAGTACCCAGGACCTTTGGGTGTAAAAGTAGTGTTGCCTCGAGTTCAATTTTCTCGAGTGACTACTTTTAGAGAAAAAAAGTCGAATCAACTATATTCAGACCCACTTCTGGTGACTAGTGAGTCTGAATATAGTTTATTTAGTTTATTGCTAATAATTAATGAGGAAAGTGTTCCGTATTATATCGTCGTACGTCATACATTGTACAGATGGCTACACTAGGATTAGGTTACTACAATGTGTTAAAATTCCCCATTTGATATTGAACCGAACGTGTTGGAAATTAAAGTCAGAATCGAATGAAGAAATACGACAGTTTTGTACACTTTGATGTGTGACTGTTCTTTCCTTAAAACCCAGCAAATCATATGTGAGGCCTGTGTTGTATTGTAATTGTCCATGTCTAGCACTGATTACTTACTATCAGGTGTGCCGTCTTTGTTTTTTATGCTAGAGGCGGACAAACGAGCAAGCGAGTCACCCGATGGAAAGCAATCAACGCCACCTATGAACATCCGCAAAATCAGAGAGATCGCTAAAGTATTGCCGGCCTTTTTAAAAAAGAGTACGCTCTTCTTTTGAAGGTCCCTAAGTCTGTAAAAAAAGCAATGTGGCAAAACAGTTATATTACTAATAGACCGATCACGGTTGTTTGGCATGTGGCAAAAACCGGAACTAATGCTGATTTGACATTTTCGCATAGATAAAAACGATTTACAACGCCCCCTGTCAATGTCACTAAAGTGCCTATTGATGGTGGTCGCACTGTATTTTCTTAGTTCCTTCCAAACTCGAGTTAAACTTGACTAATCAAATTCGCATCACTATCATAACGCACCCAGGTACACCCGAAGGTCTCTCTATTTCCACTCCAGGTCCATCGATCAGATAGAGGAACGGGCACCTTTCCGCGAAATACGACCTAGGGCCCGGTGTTTACGGCTGTCCTGAACTTTCGCTGCGAATATACAGGACTTGGTAGGGCTTTGCCGCAATGGAGTGGGATGCAGTAAGGAAAGTCAGTTTTTATATGTGATAGGTGACAGGTGAGCATGTGGTCCAGAAAGCACTGGCCACCCCAGAAGGCAAGAGAGGAGGGGGACGGCCGCCCTTGACCTGGTGGACCAGTATAGCCAACCTAGTTAAGAAGTCCAAACTGCCTGACCCGACAACCCAGGACATATTGTCCTGGCTCAGAAGGATAAGGAGAGCCGACCACACCTAAAGTGGGAACAGGCAAAGAAGAAGAAGAGGTGACAGATGAGCAGATGGAACATCTGATTAAGCGGTTGCTGCCGCCCACAGGCACCCGTAACTCAAGAGGAGTCAGAATGGCGCTTACTGCCCCTTACATCGAAACGCTACTTCTTAAATCAAAACGCCTCTAATTACTAGGCGGCGCTATAACTGCATCACAGCTGTAAAATTATTCAGTTAATCAATTGTCATCGTGCCTACACATTGAAACTTTACCTTTTTTATGTGATAGATGGCAGACGAGCAGACTGATCACTTGGTGGTAAGCGATTGATACCCGCAACCTCGTTAAATTACTAAATATTTTTTATTTATTTATGAAGGAAAGTTGCTACGCCATATTTTTTTTATTATCAGTAAATTTACAAGGTAATACAATATTTGAGCCACTATCTTATTACTCAATTTTTTTCAGTTAATGAGTGTGCTGTATTTCTATGTGTAAAGTCACTACAAGAAGTGTATACCAACCTCTAGTCACAACTTCTCTCTGATATTTTTACACTGTGATCTTGTGTCCAGACAACTTAAATTCAGTTGTCCGTTGTGCCTTGTGCGTTCTTGTAAAATAATGGTAGTTGGTTTTCATTTCCCTCTGCTCTCTACGAACTCCTGAGCAGAACAATTAGTGGCTCGCAATTTATTATCTCATTAAACTTACTTGTACCTTTTTTGTTTGTACTAAGCGTCAGTTCTTAAACAAGAAAAAACCTTTTTGAAGCTATTATGGTGTCTGATATTTGCGAAAGGAATTAAAAAAGGCCTCATATATTAGTAAAAAAAAAAAGTGTTATTTTGGCGACCCGTTTGGAACCGTGGCAGTGAACACTGCCACTCTCTTCGTTCCAATTGTTGCGAGCTCGATCTCCGCATAGTACAAACGTTTGTGTGCGTGAATATGTTTGTTTGTATTAGTTTTAGTGTTTTCTATGTAAGATAGATAGATAGATAGATAGATATTCTATATTGCACAAAAACATTATACAAGCATGATACAAAAGCAACAGACAGTACAATAAGCCGGTCTTATCGCTTGTAGCGATTTCTTTCAGACAACCTTTGGGTAGAGGAAAGAAATATCGTATTCGTAATAAGGGAAGGCAGTGCAAAGTAGTTTAACAAATGAAATTGAGAATGGCAGAAATATACCTTATTTTATATATTAATATTATTACATTACATAAATAATAATAAACAATACATACAGGCCCAATAATATATACATAGATAATTTATTACAAAAATTCAATACAAATATTTCTTATAGATAGGTATAACGCCACATCCACAAATCAGTCGAAAATGGAAATCCAGCAAAGGTCTGGAAATTTCTTAAGTCAATCGGAATTGGAAAATCGCGTAGTGATTCTTTCCCAAAAGATATTAATATTAATCTTTTAAACAAGCATTTCTCTTCGTCTGCGGCCATTGATAGTGCTGCAAAAACTAACACTTTAAATCATCTGTCATCTCTTCCATTTCCGGACTACTCTCCGTTCGTCTTTAGTCAGTTACCTGATTGTGATGTTAAGAAGAACATATTGTCCATTGCATCTAACGCTGTCGGCAGCGATAGCATTAGCCGTAACATGATCTTACCCCTCCTTGACATCCTCACCCCCGTCATTACTCACATTCTTAACCACTTCTTGTCCACCAGTACTTTTCCTACTGCCTGGAAAGATGCTCAGGTCATACCACTTCCTAAGAAATCCAAGCCATCTTCTCTCTCCGATTACCGACCTATATCCATTTTACCATTCCTATCCAAAGTCCTCGAGAGAGTTATTCATCAACAGCTCAGCCGTTTCCTCTCTGAAAATCAACTCTTCAACCCGCTCCAATCCGGTTTCCGCCCAGGTCATAGTACGGTTACTGCTCTCGTCAAGATTACTGATGACATACGCCATGGTAGGGACAGCAAACATCTCACAGTACTAGCTTTGTTGGACTTTAGTAATGCTTTCAACACCGTGGATTTTGACATCCTGCTTGGCGTGTTGCGTTCTATTAACATATCGCCAACAGTAATTGACTGGTTTCATAGTTATTTGTTTGGACGCCGGCAACGAATCCGTGCTGATGATGTTATCTCTGAATGGTGTGATATTAGCGCCGGTGTACCGCAGGGTGGCGTCTTGTCTCCTCTCCTCTTTGCAATTTTCATTAATAACATAACTCATAATCTTACTTCATCCTACCATCTCTATGCAGACGACCTTCAACTTTATTCGCAGGGTAGTCTTGATAACCTTACAGACGTTGTACAGATCCTAAATGCGGACTTGCACCGCATTTCGGAATGGAGCAGCTCGTTCGGCCTCAAGGTCAACCCTGCCAAAACACAGGTGATGATAGTTGGTGGCCCGCGGTTGATTGCAAGGATTGACTGGGGGTCTCTGCCAGTTGTCACTTTTGACGGAGTCCATATCTCCTATAGCAGGAAAGTTAAGAACTTGGGTGTATTTATGGACGATTGTTTATCCTGGGATGCGCAAGTGGGAGAGGTCAGTAGAAAAATGTTTGCTTCAGCGGACGCGATAAATAGACTGCGAAATTTCTTGCCGATACCTACCAAAGTTGCTCTTGTACAGGCTTTACTTTTACCTATTCTGGATTACGCAGATTGCTGTTACCTTGACCTCAATGAAAAACTTGTCGATAAGCTTGAGCGCCTTCAAAACTTCTGCATCCGCATCATTTTTGGCCTACGCAAATATGACCATGTCTCTGAGTTCCGTGCACAGCTTAACTGGCTCCCCATTCGTCGGCGTCGCGACCTTCATGTCCTCTCTCTGTTATATACCGTCTTATTTAATCATCTGGCTCCAGCTTATCTCAAAGAGCGATTCCAATTCTTGCAACCTGCCGACGGTCGAGAACTGCGGTCATGCCGCAAACTCCATCTTAGCTTCCCTCCTCATTCCTCAGAATTTTATTCACAATCCTTTACTGTTCAATCCATTCGTCTCTGGAACTCCTTACCCCTTCCAATCAGGAAATCACAATCCCTTCCTATATTCAAGTCCCGTGTCAAAACTCACTTCCTATCTCTATAAATAGGTACACTGTTTTTTTCCTTGTCTCCTCTTCCTTTTTTATGTGGTCTGCTCTCTGGTCATTTATACCTCTATCTATAAGAAATATTTTTATTGATTTTTTGTTATAAATTATCTATGTATATATTATTATTGGGTATGTATGTATTGTTTATTATTATTTATGTAATGTAATAACATTAATATATAAAATAATGTATAATTCTGCCATTCTCAATTTCATTTGTTAAGCTACTTTGCACTGCCTTCCCTTATTATTACGAATACGATATTTCTTTCCTCTACCCAAAGGTTGTCTGGAAGAAATCGCTACAAGCGATAAGACCGCCTTATTGTACTGTCTGTTGCTGTTGTATCATGCTTGTATTTTATTTTTATGCAATAAAGAATATCTATCTATCTATCTATCTATAAATGACCAAAGAGCAGACCACATAAAAAAGGGAAGAAGAGACAAGGCAAAAACAGTGTACCTATTTATAGAGATAGGAAGTGAGGAAGAATTTACAAACGAAAAGTATTATATGTATATATAATACTTTTGTTACAAAAACGGACCCAACATTTGTGCATGGTTATTTAATAAATAGTATAAGTGTTTGCCGAGAGATTGTAACCCCGAAATTGTTTAAAATAGATCCGGTTTAGAAGCTAAAAATTAAAATCGATTGGTGTCGCCAACCACCTGATGGTAAGTAATTGGGCACACTAGCCCTACCCGTCATCATCATCATCATTTCAGCCAATAGACGTCCACTGCTGGACATAGGCCTCCCCCAATGTTCTCCACACAGATCGGTCCTGTGCCGCCCGCATCCAATGGATTCCCGCGATCTTCACCAGATCGTCGGTCCACCTTGTGGTTTTTGTGGTCCTACCCGTCACCTTAAGGAAAATTATTTTGATTTTTTGAGATGTACTTGTATAAATTATCTTCGTACAAGTAACCATAATTCTTATTACTGACGAAAATTGCCACTTTTAGCAATTACTAAATCAAGTTTAATACTTGTAGGAAATAATAAAATTAATACTTGTGTACTTTCCTTTATGGAATAACCGGTGTACCTACTTTTAAAAAAATGTCTCATAATCGGCACACTAACACAAATCTATCGTTACTTCGAAGCAGAATCTCAGTGTAGAAGTTTGGCAAAACAAAGAAATGACCATGGGAGACCCACGCTTCGGCATGAATGGGCCGGCTCGACCAGAGTGATACCATAGCCTCACAGAAAACCAGCGTGAAGCAGCACTGTGCTGTGTTTCGCTGAGTGAGTAAGGGTACCGGAGGCCCAATCCGAGGTAATCCCCCGGATGGTTTAAAGGTTGGCAGCGCACTTGTGACTCCACTGGTGTCGCAGGTGTTCATGGGCGGCGGTAATTGCTCTCCGTCGGGCGATCCGTCTGCTCATCTGCCACCTATCACATAAAAAATAGATATGTATGTAACATTTCAACCAGGGCATCCCCCTTTAAGGCGACGGGTAGGGCACACTAGCGACACCAAATGATTTAATTTTTTAGCTAGTAAACCGGATATATTTGTAATAATTTCAGGGTTCGAGTCTCTCGGCAAACAATTATACTATTTATTTAATACATAGTTAACTGTTTGGTCTGCTTTTGCACTCGAATTTTGGATTATCGCCATAAGTGACAACTTTTGGCGTGAATCAATTTTTTGGGTACAAAAACAAACCCTATATTTGTGCATCATCATCGTCAGCCCATTTAAGTCCCCACTGCTGGGGCACGGGCCTCCCTCAATCACATGAGGGGTAATTGCCATACTCACCACGCTTGGCAGACGGGTTGGCGAGGGTTTTGATATAAATGCAGAGTTTTCCTTCTCTCTCTTCTCTTCATATTTGTGCATGGTTATTAAATAAATAGTATAAGTGTTTGCCGAGAGATTGCAGCCCCTATATTGTTTAAAATAGATCTGATTTCAATTGGCATTTTCAAAAAATCTATTGGCGTCGCTAGTGTGCCCTACCCGTCGCTTTAAAGCAACTCAGAATCTCAGTGTAGAAGTTTGGCAAAGCAAAGAAACGACAATAAGCGTTTCTCTACTGTTTTCATCCTGGAAATCTGACTCAATATACATGGTTAGGTCCTGCTTTCATTACAGTCGTATTTCATTGCGATTGGGTCAGCTTGTGCACAAGTTTATTCGGCCATCAGCTGTTCATGACGGGCAATACATGCGCGGAAATAAGCCATCAGAACTGTCATTGAAATTGGCCCATTGTGCGAGATCGATCAAGGGATCGTTTACTAACAAAAGGGCTGGGTAGGGATGTGCAGTTACTTTCATATCGATTACAATCGATTTTTGATTCGGGAAAAATAAATAGAAAATATTCATTTTATCTAATTACTTATCATTTATTACTCTAAACTAAGATCTTTGTTCAACATAATGAGAAAGCAATAAAGATATTGAATTAAAAAAAAACATTAATTAAGTAGTAGAAACATTTTATCGATGTTAAAAACTATTCATTGCAAATCTCAACAAATTTTTAAAATATTGACACATTTTTAAACTAAATTGTGAGATTCATTGTTAATGTTTCCACCTACTGTACCACGTTTTGGGCAATAGATGATTTTATGATTATAATTATGATTAAATTCTGCTTCAAAAAAGCTCTCAGTATATATTATTATTCCAAAATAAAAACTGTAAAAATATAAATAATCTCGTCCGATACATATATAATATCAATACTATCTTTGTTTGTATGGGTCTGGGTGTTTTCTATGTATTATAAGTATGTACAAAATAAAAATATTATATGTATTTATTTGTAATACCGCTGTAGTTTCTGATATCCGTAACACAGGTGCTTGAGCTACCTAACTCGGAGTCAGATCAATCTATGTGATATTGTAAAATATATATTTCAGAACATATATTATACTATCTAATATAATATATTAAATTATCTATTTAAGGTTATATCTATTGGGAACAACTTCCTGACCCTTTAATTTCCCAGCGTTCCAAAATACCAGTTTACCTTTTTTTAAAAAGAAATTTTGATAAAAACAAATTCTTCTTCGATATTTTCAGTTTTTCAACTAATTGCAACACTACGATTGGTGAGTAACGCGGAGGGCCATTTCAGGCCGTAACGAGGCTATTCAAAACTAACAATAGTTAGGCGTCTTGATGAAATCTTGAGTTTACTGCACTGGCAAACGGCGTTTGTTATTGTCGGGTCGGTATTAAAATGTTGTGATAAGGATTATTGGAAGCCTTTGATGGGAAGGGACCTTGTATGTACCCGGGCCGTAGAGGAATGATATGGGCTACGAAATACTTTAGTTACATTCGTCTTAGTTTGAAACTATCTAGGCAATTATTCGGCGCCTCTATTTTATTTCCTTTGTATGTAAATAGGTTTGTGAAAAATATCATAATGAACCTACATTATCATAATCATCACCATTTCAGTCAATAGACGTCCACTGCTGGACATAGGCCTCCCTCAATGTTCTCCACGCAGTTCGGTCCTACGCCACCCGCATGCAATGGATTCCCGCGACCTTTACCGGATCGTCTGTTCACCTTGTGGGGGGCCTGCCACGGTTGCGACTTCCCGTGGTCTCCACTCGAGGATCTTTCCGCCCCAACGCCCGTATGGTCTCCTCGCTAGGTGCGATGCTCATTGCCACTTGAGGCATGCAATCCTTTGTGCTTTGTCTGTGACCTTAGTTCTCCTGCGTATCTCATACATTTTCTAATCTAATTAATACGATCACGCAAGGAGACTTCGAGCCCTTTCTATTGCTCTCTGGGTGACTTTGAACCTCCTTAATCGGCACATTGTAAGCGGCCACGTTTCAGTTCCGTATGTAATCACTGGCAACACACACGCATTAAAGACTTTCGTTTAGAGAAACTGCGGTAGATGGGCCGAAAATATGCTGCAAAATTTCCCGAACGCTGCCCAGCCGAGCTGGATTCGTCAACCAACCTCTTTCTGGAAGTTAGACTTAGCAAGCTGGAGTTTTTGTCCGAGGTAGATGTTCGTCCACAGCTAACATTGTAGAGCTTCCAACCTTTACAAGAGAATGAACCTACGCATAAATCTATTAAAATATATTCTGATAAAAAGGAGTGGCGTCAATTACTAAGTAAGTGTAAAAATACACAAAAACAGATGCAGCTTTCCTCACGATGTTTTTCTTCCCCGCAGAGCTAGATGTGGGGTGTGAATCCAGGCCTTCTTTTATTCGACCCAACACTAACAGTAGCCATTTTCGTCCAAATTCTTATCGTGAAATACTATCCTCATTACCTTATAAGGATCTAATTCTCTTGCACTCGACATTCAATTTTATTATAGACATTTCATACATTCATCCAGATCTCTAACTCGACTAAATGTGAAGTGCTCCAGTATAAGCTCTCAGATGTTTTACAAGATAACAATGAATAGGGCAAATAACATTCAATAATCAAACAGGTAGATACTAAAACAAAAATATATTCAGATTTGACTCCATAAGCCACAAATCCAAAAGTAAATTCCCTGAATTTAACAGAAATATCAACCATCAAACCGAGCAGACAGTAGTTCTGTCAGTAACAATATTGATACGAGAGCTCTCTATCTACTGGGCTTTGTACCCGCCATATTAAAGTCTAGAACACGTCTAGACTAAGTAGGGATGCGAGTAGAAACGACTTTTGATCCAGAAACTCGAGTGAGTGACATAAAGAAATAATTTGTACAACATTTCTTACATTATTGTCCTGATTCAAAACAAGTATCTTTTTTAAACGTGTTGGAGATATCGGACAACATAAAAACACAAAATATAAATTGAATAGAAATACATGTTATTCCGAGTCATTATTACATAGTCCAAAATGAAACCACAAGTGGCATTCGATTGAATGAATCTCGGTAAATAATGTTTCCGCCACGTAATTGCTGTTTGGATAAAATTGTAAATAGCTCGAGAGTCGCGTTTTTACGACTGAGTAGCCGAGAGCTCGAAAAAGGGTTTTTCATATTTTATATTTCTTTTTTTCATAGTTATAGTATCTATTGCTTTCAGTTCAATACGAATCCCGATTTTGATTCGATCTCCTATGATTGGTTCACAGGAAAGCTCACTCGATGCATAAACCTAGTAAACATGTATTAATCAGGCGCATGGTACCACATCACTACGACTGAATAGTCGGGAGCCCGACAAAGATTTTCTCATATTTCACATTTCCTTTGATTCGATCTCCTCGGAGTGGTTTATAGGAATGCTCGCTCGATGCTTTGCACCTATGTTCATCTTATTTCTGCTTTCAACGTAAAACTTTTATTACCTGTTTCTAGTGACGTTTATGAGTCGGAGGATATAGGAGATTCGTTCGAGCGAGTCTTCGTTCGATATTAAAGCTTCATTAACATTTAAGGTTTGGGCACTCAGTGGAGTTTCAAGCTCGCTTAACTCCCCTTTCCCCTTGATTGGCCCTTTTCGGTACCCCCACTCACATGTCATGTCAAAAATTAAATTCAAAATAGTCCATAAAGCTTACATTTTGTTACACATTAAAATGTATTTTATCTCTCATATCTAAACAAAATTGTATCATGATCAATAAAGTTTTTTAAACTGAATTTTATCAAATGTTGATAGATAAAAAATCGACTTCAAGAAAGTATTATTCCCAATCCCCAACAAAGCTCAGTAATCGTATTACGCAACAATCAATATTTCTGCAAGTTTCAATATCCTCCAAAAGAAAGACCCTAAGAAAATAGATTTGGAATGGCCAGAAGAGATCGCAGTCCGGCCGTTCCGTTTAAAATATGCATGAGAGTTCGGTCCGAATGCGTTCCCGACCAAATAAAGCTGTATTGTCCAATATTGTAGCGTGATGTTTGGGAAAAACAGTTTTTTATTTAGTCTGTGGCGAATCTGTGCGAGCAAAGGAAAGGTGGACACAGAGGGTCAGTTTGGTTTTGACATATTTTGTTTTTCTTCTTTGTTATAGCTATTTCCCAATATTTGGGGTAGGCTGTCTTCATATGTCATCATACGTTGTTCCCTACGAACACGCCATGGAGCAACTCATTGTCCAGGGACATGTGGATCCTCCCAAGCGGTTGCGTGGGCGCTCAACAACGCGTTGAACAGACCTCATTAATACTGTAACACAAACTTTCATTGTCAAAAACTCCCGAGATTCTGTGGACTGCTACAAGTGGAGACACATCGCGCGAGCCGCATCAGCACACGAAAATGCTACATCGTCAACCCCGACCACTTTGTCAAGAGTCAACGACTAAGGAGGAGGTCTTCGTATGGCAGCACCAGGACAGTATATCCTGGTTGTACGTAGCATTTGTTGTTTTCTGAAAACTTTTCTTGACAGGGTTATGTTGAGTCCCGTAATAACATGTACCATTATATACATTGCTAACTATGACACGACAAGAACTCCCCCTCCGGCCACATTTGCATCTAAGATTCATAACCAGTTGCCAAAGACGATAGATTTTTATTTTTTCACATCTGTCTGGTTGTGAAATTCACAGTTCTGCAACAAATGCAAACATGTACTATTATATACATAGCTTAAGGTAGTGGCACCTATGCTTGACACCTTAAGAAAAAGGAAATAGTTTTTATTTTATTAAAAAAAAATATACGACATTATCGTGAAATGACAGTATATTTAACAGATACCATTATTATTTTCCCAAAATATAATATTGGACTAGCAGAACAAAACTTGAAACAGATCTTAGGTAAGTATTTTTAAAAACGTAGATTGTGTCGTTGAGTTGCCATGTGTTTCACTAATAGATGACACGATGTGAACTAATAGTTGACATGATATTATGTGACGATTATTTTTGTTTAATAAAAAACAATTTGAACATATTTTAATGACTATCATTGTATAATAGCTAGTAACAATCCCTATTTTGTTGTACTAAAAAACTACGAGAATTCTAAAATCAACTTTAATCAATAATTCCTTACTGAGAAGCAGTTAAGCAAATTGTACATATGTAATCGTGACAGTCATAGTTATCACTACAATTATAGCATGAATAACAATGGCACACCATGCATTTGGTTTTTTTTAAAATATTTGCTATCTGAAGTTTACATTCGCAACACATTAACTTTTCAGTTGTTGGATTCATTGCAAATCTCAACAAAATTTTAAAATTTTGACACTTTTTTAACTACATTGTGAGAGTCATTGTTAATGTTTCCACCTACTGTACCACATTTTGGGCAATAAATGATTTTATGATTATGATTAAATTCTGCTTCAAAAAAGCTCTCAGTATATATTATTATTCCAAAATAAAAACAGTAAAAATATAAATAATCTCGTCCGACACATATATAAATATCAATACTATCTTTGTTTGTATGGGTCTGGGTATTTTCTATGTATTATAAGTATGTATTTACAACATAAAAATATTATATGTATTTATTATTTTTGGGGGGCAAAGCTGAGCGCGTCCGTGGGCCTCAGCTCTAGATACCCACACGTGTCCCCTGGGTAGCGCCAAATGCTCAGCACCACTGGTGGTAGGCTTCGGCCGCGGCTGGTAACCACCCACCTAGCAAAACCAAGCCGCCAAACGACTAACATCGTGTTCCGGTTTGATGCTAGGTGATGCCATTCCGGCAGGGGAGTCCGAACAGTTGCGCTACCAAGCGAACCGGGTTCGGTAACGCATGATTGATGCGCTGGGCGACTGACCGCGGAGGGTAGCGGGATCCTAAGCACGGTTCTCCACTGGCCGACCGCAGTTAGTAGGGGGCCCAAGTAATAGGATAGCCACTTATGAAAGGCTGCCCCGCCAACTAGCGAAAAATCCCAGGATGCGCCATCGTGCTGGTTGGCGACCAGTTGCGAGGGCCCGATGGACATTCCTGGGGGGGTTAGGGCGTCCCCGCGCGCTCCGGTTCAGTCGCCCGCTTGCGTAGCGTCATAGCTTGACCGCTTGGCAGTAGCTTCGGAACGCCTCGTTCCTCTGTCCTCTGCCCGCCTGTCCACTCTCACTTACCTAATGAAAAAGAAAATTAAGAAACTGGTTAAACAGCGGTTGCACTCCCTCGCACTAAAAGTGCACCTCGCCAATATTCGAGGATTGCACTCAAATCTCGAACCGGTCCATCACCACCTGGAAACCGAAAAGCCGCACCTGCTGTTTCTCACGGAGACGCAAATCAGATGTCCCTTAGACGCAGCATATTTACATTACCCAGGGTACACCCTGGAGCACAATTTCAAACAACGCGCTGGCACTTGCGTCTTTGCTCGCGATGACATCTGCTGTCGGCGTCTCCGTAACCTTGAGGATCCCAGTTTCTCAACTATTTGGGTTCTGGTTGACACAGGCATAGAGCAAATCCTCTATTGCTGTGTCTACCGGTCGCATGCCGATAATACGGAGACAACTAGGCTATTTCAGCACCTTAGCGCCTCTACGGAAATGGCACAGCAGAGGTACCCGAGAGCACAACTGGTGGTTCTGGGGGATTTTAACGCCCACCACCGTGACTGGTTGTTCCCGTTCCAGAACACTGACCACGCCGGGAGATTAGCGCATACATTTTCTTTGTCACTAGGTCTCTCCCAGCTGGTAAATGGCGCTACCCGCGTACCTGATGTTGATGGCCACGCAGCAAACTGCCTAGATCTTCTGCTGACAACCGAACCAGACCGATACCAAGTGGCAATCTCCTCTCCTCTGGGAAGCTCTGACCACTGTCTGGTAAAGTCTGTATCAGTCTACTCTCCACCCGACCTTGATCCTACAGGAACTAGGCGACTATGGCGGTACAAGTCAGCAGATTGGGACGAAATGAGGCACTTCTTTGCGTCCTATCCTTGGCGTCGCACTTGCTTTTCTTCAGACGACCCAACGCGCTGCGCGGATGCAATTTCTGGCGTGATACTTCGGGCTATGGAATACTTTATTCCATACTCCGATGTCTCACAACAGAACAAAGCTCGCCCTTGGTTTAACGCAGACTGTGCCAAAGCCGAAGCGCTTAAGCACTCCGCCTACCAATCCTGGGTAGATGCTCGATCCCGCAAGACGCGGAATGTTCGGAAACTGAAAAAAGCCTATAACAGTGCCGCTAAGTCCTGCAAAAGTGCTCTTCGGAAGGCCCGCTTCGACCACATTAGCCGTATAGGTGCCAAATTAGCTTCTCACCCATCTGGGAGTAAAGCTTTTTGGTCTCTGGCCAAGTCGGTCGAAGCCAATTTTTGCCAGTCGTCGCTACCACCGTTGGTGAAAGCCGACGGATCACTAGCTCACACCGCCAAGGAGAAAGCAGACTTACTTGCTTCTCTCTTTGCGGGAAACTCACAACTGGATGCAGCTGGCAGAAGTCCTCCAAAGTTACCCCAGTGCACTTCCGAGATGTCTGAGGTAAAAATTCACCAGAAAGAGGTTCTCAAGGCACTCTGCGCTCTAGATGTGAATAAGGCTAGCGGTCCTGATGGCATCCCTGCCATTGTCCTCCGAACGTGCGCCCCCGAGTTGTCTCCCATTCTTACTCGCCTGTTCCGTCTATCCCTCCGTACCGGACTGGTCCCGAACGCCTGGAAACTAGCGAATGTCCAACCCATTCCAAAAAAAGGTAGCCGTGCTGACCCCTCTAACTACCGCCCAATCGCAATCACCTCCATACTCTGTAAGACTATGGAGCGTGTATTGAACAACCGTCTCCTTTCATATCTAGAGGACAATGATCTTCTCAGTGACCGTCAATTTGGCTTCCGCCGTGGGCGCTCTACTGGGGACCTTCTAGTATATGCAACCCACTTATGGAGCGAAGCCATCGAGAAGCAAGGCGAAGCTCTCGCTGTTTCCCTCGACATCTCTAAGGCATTCGATAGGGTTTGGCACGCAAGCCTCATTGGCAAGCTGTCGTCGTACGGTATAACCACTGATCTCTGCACTTGGATTGATGATTTCTTGAGGGGCAGATCAATTCGGGTAGTCATTAATGGCTACTCTTCTGATTACCATAGCATCAATGCCGGTGTTCCTCAGGGATCTGTTCTTTCCGCAACTCTATTTCTGCTGCACATCAACGACTTGCTTTTAACACCCGGAATCTTTGGGTACGCTGATGACAGCACAGTTACGGAAAGATACCTGTCGGATTCGAGGTCCAGTGCAGACATCGGTTCAATGAGGGAAACGATGGTGGAGAGTGTTGAAGCAACCCTGAATACTGTTTCCATTTGGGGAGACGCTAACTTGGTTGGGTTCAACCCTAATAAAACACAGGCCTGTCTGTTTTCGGCGAAGCGGAGTCCATTCCACCTGACTCCGACCTTCCGAAATGTTCCGGTACCTGTGACGGACCACCTAGAGCTCCTGGGCCTGGATCTGTCCGCCAATCTCAATTTCGGTCGCTACATTGAGTCCATAGCAAAAACAGCTGCAAAAAAACTAGGCATTCTTTGGAAGGTCAGACGGTACTTTAAGCCTGAGCAGCTCTTACATCTTTATAGAGCCCAGGTTCGCTCCTGCTTGGAGTACTGCTGTCACCTTTGGGATGGATCTGCCCGGTATCAGCTGGATGCTTTGGACTCGATAGAGCACCGTGCGAAGAGACTTATTGGTGATGACGTACTCTCAGGGGCTGGCTTGCAGAGCCTTGACCACCGCAGACGTGTGGCAAGTCTCTCAGTCTTCTACCGGATTCATTTCGGGGAGTGTGCGGAGGTTCTGCATAATTTGATCCCCCCTAGCCCATTCCACCACCGGACAACAAGGCGTGGCGAGGGGTTTCATCCATACGTTGTTGACTTACCCCTTATCCGCACGAAGCGATTTGCCTCCACGTTCATAATGTGGACAGCCAAGGAATGGAACTCCTTGCCAAGGTCTGTTTTTCCGGACCACTACAATCTGGACATCTTTAAGGCAAGAGTGAACAGGCATCTCCTAGGCAAACGCGTTACATCCTAGACCTCATCGTCACTTTCCAACAGGTGAGATTGTGGTCAAGCGTTAGCCTACAGTTCATAATTAAAAAAAAAAAAAAAAAAATTGTAATTCTGCTGTAGGTTCTGATATCCGTAACACAGGTGCTTGAGCTACTTATCTCGGAGTCAGATCAATGTATGTGAAATTGTTGTTGTTATTTCACAACATATATTATCTATTATAATATATTATATTATCTTTTTAAATTCATATCTATTGGGAACAACTTCCTGTCTCTTTAATTTCCCAGAGTTCCAAAATACCAGTTTACCTTTTTTTATAAAGAAAATATTGATAACCCAAATTCTTCTTCGATATTTTCAGTTTTTCAACCAATTGCAACACTACGATTGGTGAGTAACGCGGAGGGCCATTTCAGGCCGTAACGAGGATATTCAAAACTAACAATAGTTAGGCGTCTTGATGAAATCTTGAGCTTACTGCACTGGCAAACGGCGTTTGTTATTGTCGGGTCGGTATTAAAATGTTGTGATAAGGATTATTGGAAGCCTTTGATGGGAAGGGACCTTGTATGTACCCGGGCCGTAGAGGAATGATACAATACAAAATACTTTAGTTACATTTGTCTTAGTTTGAAACTATCTAGGCAATTATTCGGCGCCTCTATTTTATTTCCGTTGTATGTAAATAGGTTTGTGAAAAATGTTATAATGAACCTACATCATCATAATCATCACCATTTCAGTCAATAGACGTCCACTGCTGGACATAGGCCTCCCCCAATGTTCTCCACGCAGTTCGGTCCTTGCGCCACCCGCATGCAATGGATTCCCGCGACCTTTACCGGATCGTCTGTTCACCTTGTAGGGGGGCCTGCCACGGCTGCGACTTCCCGTACGTGGTCTCCACTCGAGGATCTTTCCGCCCCAACGCCCGTATGTTCTCCTCGCTACGTGCGATGCTCATTGCCACTTGAGGCATGTAATCCTTTGTGCTATGTCTGTGACCTTAGTTCTCCTGCGGATCTCATAATTTTTCTAATCTAATTAATACGATCACGCAAGGAGACTTCGAGCCCTTTCTATTGCTCTCTGGGTGACTTTGAACCTCCTTAATCGGCACATTGTAAGTGGCCACGTTCAGTTCCGTATGTCACTGGCAACACACACTCATTAAAGACTTTCGTTTCGAGAAACTGCGGTAGATGGGACGAAAATATGCTGAAAAATTTCCCGAACGCTGCCCAGCCGAGCTGGATTCGTCAACCAACCTCTTTCTGGAAGTTAGACTTAGCAAGCTGGAGTTTTTGTCCGAGGTAGATGTTCGTCCACAGCTAACATTGTAGAGCTTCCAACCCTTACAAGAGAATGAACCTACGCATAAATCTATTAAAATATATTCTGATAAAAAGGAGTGGCGTCAATTACTAAGTAAGTGTAAAAATACACAAAAACAGGTGCAGGTTTCCTCACGATGTTTTTCTTCCCCACAGAGCTAGATATGGGGTGTGAAGTACGTACATAGATTTGAAAAATCCAGGCCTTCTTTTATTCGACCCAACACTAACAGTAGCCATTTTCGTCCAAATTTTTATAGTGAATTACTATCATCATTACCTTATAAGGATCTAATTTTCTTGCACTCGACATTCAATTTTATTAAAGACATTTCATACATTCGTCCAGGTCCCTAACTCGACTAAACGTCAAGTGCTCCAGTATAGGCTCTCAAATGTTTTACAAGATAAAAATGAATAGGGTATATAACATTCAATAATCAAACAGGTAGATACTAAAACAAAAATATATTCAGATTTGACTCCATAAGCCACAAATCCAAAAGTAAATTCCCTGAATTTAACAAAAATATCAACCATCAAACCAAGCAGACAGTAGTTCTGTCAGTAACAATATTGATACGAGAGCTCTCTATCTACTGGGCTTTGTACCCGCCATATTAAAGTCTAGAACACGTCTAGACTAAGTAGAGATGCGAGTAGAAACGACTTTTGATCCAGAAACTCGAGTGAGTGACATAAAGAAATAATTTGTACAATATTTCTTACATTATTGTCCTGATTCAATACAAGTATCTTTTTTAAATGTGTTGGAGATATCGGACAACATAAAAACACAAAATATAAATTGAATAGAAATACATGTTATTCCGAGTCATTATTACATAGTCCAAAATGAAACCACAAGTGGCATTCGATTGAATGAATCTCGGTAAATAATGTTTCCGCCACGTATTGCTGTTTGGATAAAATTGTAAATAGCTCGAGAGTCGCGTTTTTACGACTGAGTAGCCGAGAGCTCAAAAAAGGGTTTTTCATATTTTACATTTATTTTTTTCATACTTATAGTATCTATTGCTTTCAGTTCGATAGATATTAAAACTCCTGAACATGAACCCCGAATCCCGATTTTGATTCGATCTCCTATGATTGGTTCACAGGAAAGCTCACTCGATGCATAAACCTAGTAAACATGTATTAATCAAGCGAATGGTGGTATTTGGGTAAAATCGAAAATGACTCGGCACCACATCACTACGACTGAGTAGTCGGGAGCCCGACAAAGATTTTCTCATATTTCACATTTCCTTTGATTCGATCTCCTCGGAGTGGTTTATAGGAATGCTCGCTCGATGCTTTGCACCTATGTTCATCTTATTTCTGCTTTCAACGTAAAACTTTTATTACCTGTTTCTAGTGACGTTTATGAGTCGGAGGATATAGGGAGATTCGTTCGAGCGAGTCTTCGTTCGATATTAAAGCTTCATTACGTATAAGGTTAGGGCACTCAGTGGAGTTTCAAGCTCGCTTAACTCCCCTTTCCCCTCGATTGGCCCTTTTCGGTACCCCCACTCACACGTCATGTTAAAAATGAAATTCAACATAGTCCATAAAGCTTAGATTTTGTTACACATTAAAATGTATTTTATCTCTCATATCTAAAGAGAATTGTAACATGATCAATAAAGTTTTTTAACCTCAATTTTATCAAATGTTGATAGAAAAAAAATCGACTTCAAGAAAGTATTATTCCCAATCCCCAACAAAGCTCAGTAATCGTATTACGCAACAATCAATATTTCTGCAAGTTTCAATATCCTCCAAAAGAAAGACCCTAAAAAAATAGATTTGGAATGGCCAGAAGAGATCGCAGTCCGGCCGTTCCGTTTAAAATATGCATGAGAGTTCGGTCCGAATGCGTTCCCGACCAAATAAAGCTGTATTGTCCAATATTGTAGCGTGATGTTTGGGAAAAACAGTTTTTTATTTAGTCTGTGGCGAATCTGTGCGAGCAAAGGAAAGGTGGACACAGAGGGTCAGTTTGGTTTTGACATATTTTGTTTTTCTTCTTTGTTATAGCCATTTTCCAATATTTGGGGTAGGCTGTCTTCTTATGTCGTCATACGTTGTTCCCAACGAACACGCCATGGAACAACTCATTGTCCAGGGACATGTGGATCCTTCCAAGCGGTTGCGTGGGCGCTCAACAACGCGTTGGACAGACCTCATTAGGACTGTAACACAAACATTCATTGTCAAAAACTCCCGAGATTCTGTGGACTGCTACAAGTGGAGACACATCGCGCGAGCCACATCAGCACACGAAAATGCTACATCGTCAACCCCGACCACTTTGTCGAGAGTCAACGACTAAGGAGGAGGTCTTCGTATAGCGGCACCAGAACAGTCTATCCTGGTTGTACGTAGCATTTGTTGTTATTGTTGTTTCCTGCAAACTTTTCTTGACAGGGTTATGTTGAGTCCCGTAATAACATGTACTATTATATACATAGCTAACTATGACACGACAAGGACTCCCCCTCCGGCCACATTTGCAATCTAAGATTCATAACCAGTTGCCAAAGACGATAGATTTTTATTTTTTCACATCTGTCTGGTTGTGAAACTCACAGTTGTGTAAGTCCTGTAATAACATGTACCATTATATACATAGCTTACTGTTACACGACAAGGACGACAAATTGTTCAGTGTCTGTGTATTTTTATTCTTAGGTGTTCTTAGGTGTTTTTTATATCTGACAGTATTATACAGGATGTAAAAATACCCTTAACGAAGCCGGCGTCTACGCACTCAGACCATTTAAACAAGTCTTAGAACAACAAATTATTGATGGGAAACGAAGTAGATTTTTTGGTGTCAATTTTAATTCTATGAACGGACAACACAATGAACAGCGTACACCGGGCCGCGCCGCACGCGCGCCCGCGCCTCAGTCGCCGAGGCGCGTCCCCCGCACACTCTCCCGCCCGCTCACAAACATTACATTGCGGGCTGTACGTTTTGAAGCCATTTTTCCCTAGGAATTACTTAAAATTTTGAACAAGTTTCTTTGGACAAAAATTATGTAATAAATGTTTAAAATGTATTTACATCAAAATCTTGAGATTTTTATTTTGACTTTGACCTTCAATAACTTGGAAAGTATTGAGTTCCCAGGTATGGTCTAGAAGGAAAAAATGGTCCCGATGATGTGCTTAATACGTAGGCTTCGTTAAGGGTCTGTAAACATTGACCTCATCCCAAAATATAAAGTATTGCGGTCCTTGTTTCTAAATGAGCCTTCTGTAGCCCACATCAATGCCCCGGGGTTGGTATTGGCAACTCATTTCCGCTGGCGGAACTATTTATCTGAGAATCTCTGCTAAGCCCCGACTGCCTGTGGTGAGGAGTAGCCTACGTCAAACATGGTTATCACCCTGTGTTTGACATTATCTCTACCCATTTCTAATAGGATAACTTTGTCAATGTCATGTGAAATATTTCATAGAGTGTGTAGTGGACTGTCACTACATTATAAACCACGATCTAAAGTTATTACCATACTAAAGCTCATGTCATCCTAATTGTAATCATAATTTGTATAAGAATTGTAATTACCATATTATTTGAAAAGAGTAACTACCGAGTTTCTTGCTGATTCTTCTCGGTAGAAATTGACATTCTGAATCAACGGTAGATTACATAATATTTGACATTCATAAATGTTCTGTATGGACTTAAATTGAATAAAGACCTACCTACCTGTCTACCTACCTATCTACCTAAATCATAATAAAAAAAAAAATTTAGACATAGAATAGCATTAAGACTGTCTTAGAAATTTGAGGAACTTTTAGACACAAAATCCAAATTTTGTTACGCGGAGCACTGTAACTATTTAACACGATAAAAAACTAACACAAAAAAGGCACAGACCAAGAGTCAGCGGAAAAATTTTTTTCATTAAAAAAAAAATTGAATAAAGACATTTTAGAATTATTTTTTTTTTAATCCCGTTCCAACATGTAACACGCAACGGCTGGCACGGGATCTTATTCCGCATCTATCCTTAGTTCGCGATTTGTTTTGTAATAAGATTTGTAATAAGGGAGTAAAAGTCAGTCACAGAATAAAACCGGCATGCTTAGCGTTTCATCGACCTAAAGTTTCTTCTTGAATTGGTTTCCTCGCTTGGACATTGCAAATAACCAGCCTGTAAATTCTTCAATGTTATCACCACACTTATTAAAACTTTTTTTATGTAATAGGTGGCCGATGATCAGACGGAATCTGGATCATGGTCCACGCATATCCCGTCCAGATACGGGTTAAAGTGCTAGGAAATTAAATTTTAAATGTATTTCACTGTCTACCTTCATTTAAATTTGTACTCACAAGGTGTTTTGCAAAGCAAAATCGTTTTAATGTAAACAATCCCTAATAAAAAACACTAAAAGGATTTCCAAAGCTGTTCGTCGTTAAAAGCGTCCACGTGTAAAATATAAATTTGATAAAAGGTTTGTCGAGCAAAATATTTCCCTTTTGGATCTATTGATAAACATAATGGTATGTCGCAGATGAATTGTATAATCACTTCTTTTACATATTCACAGGTGGGCTCTTTTGTATAACAGCTATGACGTTAAGGTCCGATTCGATCAATCCGTAGAATAATCAATGATATAATCACAGAACAGACATTCTTACTTAGTGCTATAATGTCAAATTTATATAGATTGACAGCGCTACAACAATTTTTATCAGCACTATAAATTTACTATGATTTATGTTCTTTTTTTTATTCACTCAGGAGAAATGCGTTACGCATACCCATCCACCGGGGGGTGGACGGGCTATGTCGGACTCCCCCCGCTGTTGAGGTAGAACTCCTGCGCACCCTCCCATCGTCCTTAAGTGGGGAGGGATCGTGATGACAGGCACGAAGCCACGGGCACGGGCATTCACGATCCATGAACTTCCCCAGACGGAGTCCGACTACACGGCGGGAAGGACGCTGCCGAAGACAGCCGAAGGTGAGCGGAAGTTCTTCCGGATGTTTTCCCTCACCGCCGAGTTTATGTTGATTTAAATACACACACACAGATAAGAAAAATCTATGGTGAGCATCGGACCAAGAAGTCAAGTATAACTATTAAATAAATAGTATAAGTGCTTTCCAAGAGGCTGCAGCTTTGAAATTGTTAAAAAGATATCCGGTTTACTTAGATGCTAACAACTTAAATCAAATGGCGTCTCTAGTGTGCCCTACCCTTAAGGTGACTGATTCGAAATATGAATTACCGCCAAAAAAGGCCCCTTAAGGCGTTAATCCAAATTTCGAGTGCAAAAACATATCAAAAAGTTAATTACTTATAAGTATTGAATAAATAGTATACTATTCTTTCCAAGAGGCTCGAATTACGAAATTGTTAAAAAATGTCCGGTTTAGTTGCTAAAATTTTAAATCAATTGGCGTTGCTAGTGTGCCCTACCCGACCCTACCCTTAAGATGACAGATAGAGCAATCTGGATCTATTTTAAACAATGTCGGGATTACAACCTCTCGGCAAACACTTATACTATTTATTAAATAACCACGAAAAAATGTTGGGTCCAACGCGTACGCGAAAAATTGGCCGCTTTTCGCGATTGGCATAAAATCGATTGGCGGCGATAGTGAGCCCTACGTGTCACCTTAACAGGTATTACCCGATCTACCTACAACATTATAGGCGTTACTCGTCGAATACTTACCGAGCGGAAAATGATTGCTATTGGATTGTTCGAGAAATCATATGAATTATATTCATATTGTAACGCGAAAGTGCTACATGGGAATTCCATTTTCTTTGAGAATGGAAACGCTTTGGTATCCACGTGGTGATTGTGTAAATGAAAGTTTCTTGTTAAAATTGTTGTTGATGTGAAATCGGAGAAATGCTTTGTGAAGGTTTATCTCAAATAGAATTACAAGATAAATTAAAATACCTACCTACTTACCTACCTAATTTCTGAACTGGTGGCCCGCCCACATTTCGTTTTGGGCATTAATTATTTCCAAATTGTACTAATAGATGGCGCTAGGTATCCAATACATCGCATAAATGTTCCAGCATTTTCGTTTGTCTAAAGAACTTGCTTCATTTGTATTAGATCTGGGAATTGTGGACATTGGCGTATCTAGGAGTTTTGTCTTTAGTAGAGGCTCGTTGTATCATTTGCTACGGAGGATTCCCGAACAGCTCCTTGTTCGTTACGAAGGGATCTCCGGCGGCTCATAGTTCGCTGCGGGGGCTCATCATATGCTATAAAGGTATCCCTGGCAGCATTTGTTCCGAGGGGGTTCCGAGGGGTTCCGAGGGGTATTATTATTTGCTAAGACGGGTATTTTTATAAGGTGGGTCACAGCTTTCTGTGGTGCCGCCTCCGCCCCTCTAGTGACGCTCATGCATAGGTGGCGCAGCAACTAGTGTGTCTCATATCTGAGCTCGGGCACTCGGGTTCGATTCCTGTTTGACTATGTTTGAGAAAGCTGCTTGTGTAACCTTATCGTGCCTCCGAAAAAAGGTTTACCTGTTGGTCCTGCTCCTAATCATTGTACAGTTTGTCATCACTCAGGTATCCTACTACTTACTCATCGAAGTACTTTGAGAACATGGCAGTTTAAATAGTTATGTATATGTGAAGATAGTCAGCTGAAAGTCTAAGAGAGTTGACAGTCTTGTACCTTCGTTCTTTGCAAAGCACTTTAGCCATTCTTCTCCAATAATTGAGTTCCGAGACCAGCTCCGATCATGTAGCCGTAGGATATACTGTGCCGTAGGGCTCCGGAATAAAAGACTATAGGGCCTACAAAACAAAACCGTCTCGTCCCGTAATAAACAAGATATAAATATCACGTCCAAACAAAAGAGATGCGAAGTGCGTGTGAATGGGATGGAGATATAGATCCGTTTCGTTAATCTTTGACATTTGACGTGTCGGTGAATTGATAAGGGTTTATAAAGTATACTTACCTAATTTAAAACATATTTTATTACCAACGTCATAACTCAACTTTCTATTACGGCTAAACGGTCTTGATCCCTACAAAAAACCGCCCGAGTATCTGTGCGCAAGCGGCCATCGATTAAGTTTAAATTGGTCCCCAATTACCCGTATGAAACGCCAATCATGGCGGATGGTTGCAATTAACTCGTTTAGCGCGACAAACCCGATGCGGTCTCGCGGCTTATTATTTATGTTCTGGCATTTTTTTTTAAATATAATTTGGCTCTACTTTTTATAATATAGCAAGTTCAACTCGATTATAGCAAACGCAAGGCACGGCAGACGGTAGATTATTTCATTTATTAATTATGAATTAAATGCTACGACTGCCACGAGTATTTGGCTCGCATTTAATAGTAACTTAATTTAGACTTATCCTATATCATTCATTATAATGAATGAAAGGCAACTATGCTGACCATTATAATTCGACTGCCTCTGTGGCGCACTTTAAGGCGACGGCTGCAAAAGAGGTCCCGAGTTCGATCCCCGGGTCGGGCAAAAAATGTATACTTAAGTAAGCCTGAAAATTAAATTTAAATAATGTTGTATGTATATTATAAATAAATAAATAAATATTCGTGTTTAAATTAAATCGTAACACCTAGCACTCTAACTTCGATTCGGGACATTAGTTCCACTTTATACCATTAGATGGTGCTATGGTAAAAAAAAACAAAACATGCGCACGTAGGTTGACATAACCGGCTGACCAACAAAAAAAAAATAGGATTGACCTCTTTATTAATAGTATAGATTTGGTAAAAACATTTTCCGCCCACGTCACCGAGTACATTCGTTCGGTCCTCGACGGACATCGGTCGTAATAGACGAGGCGGGTAATCTCTTTATAAATTTTAACAGAGACATTTTCGGGACTAGCGATGCTTAAACACAATCACAAGACACGTCAGCAATTTCTCCTCGGGAAAAATATCGGAATTCTTCGAGCCCCGGCATTTTAATTTAGGCGTTAACGATTTGCAAATTAGGCGGGCCGATAGAAGATATATGGGCCACTATCGGGGGAGAAATTCTTTTCCTCAATTTATATCTTTTAGCTAAGATACGGTTTAATCTGTTTGATATTGGTTAGTGAATGTAATTTAATTGTTAATGCCACTAACGACGCCACAGCGCGCCTAATATCCATGGAATCGAAGGCTACCATCGAAAAAATAACCGAGTACAACCTCAAAATGGCGATCCACCTGGGCGATGACGCGGTTAGGGACAAACTTGCAAATAAAACATAAATTATTAACATACCCCAAAACCCCCCTCTGAGGTCCTTAACTACATAAAATCACCAAACCCCCTACCCAAAAAAAATAATAATGACAGGACATTTTATATATCTTACTAACATTAACCATGCATGACTGCCTAAACTTAAGATTGTTATTGTAATTTAATTTAGTTTAATTTTATCGCGGAGCATATTTCATAATTATTTTGTAACACTTAAAAAACGAGCACAAAAAAGGCCCGGAACCAGTGTCCGTGGAATTTGACTAGAATTAAAAAAAAAATGTTAATGCGCTAGAGATCTTGTGTAAATTAGAGCTATGCTTCGGCACTAATGCGCCGGTTCGACCATAGTGATACCACGGCCTCACAGAATACCGGCATGAAGCAGCGCCTGCTGTGTGTTTCACCTAGGGAGTGAGGATACTGGAGGCCCAATCTGGGGAGTTGGCAGCGTCTTTGTGATTCCACTGGTTTTGAGGACGTCCTGTCCATGGGCGGTGGCAATTGCTTACCATCAGCTGATCTGTCTGCTCGTCTTCCACCTATATCATAAAAAAGGAGTCGTACTTAAAATTATACCCATATATCGATGGCTAAGTTCACAATTGTACTAACTACAGATTTGTAAATTTTGCAGGAGAGCATTTTTTAGTTTTTTAAAGTTTGAAAGTGGACAGGTCGAAAGCAAAGTCATTAATATAAAACAATATGAGTCTATTCATTGCAGTGATTCTTTAATTTTAACATACCCCAATATTGTTATATTAGTACAAGCAAAATTTACAAATCTGTAGTTAGTACAATTGTGAACTAAGCCATCGATATACAATTTGTGTGGGTTAAACATTTTTTTAACGTCGTATACAAAATAGAAATTAAATCAATGATGTCACGTGACTGACTTTTATGAAAAGAATTTTTATGCGAATTGCCAATAGTTACAGAACATTAGAATAGTTATTTACGAGATTTCTACCATGTACATGTTAAACCATATCTTGGATGTTAAAGGTACATGGTAGAAATCTCGTAAATAACTATTCTAATGTTAGTGACCATGAAAGTTTAAAACAAGTTACAGAACAAGTTGTTCAGAATGTTTGGTAAAAGACGTGGATAAAGGGATGTAAATATTTACCGATACACCCTGTATACTGTATAGTAAAGTAAAGTAAAGTATCAGCCTATATACTATCCTACTGCCGGACAAAGACCTTTTTTGTCGCTGGGGAATGCGCCTTATGCATACATAACCCGCCTGCTGGGGAACAGGAGGGTTATGTCGGGCTCTCCTCTGACGGTGGTTTCTTCTAACAAGAAGCCGGCCAGAGGTATACCGGCTAAACCCTCATCGCCCTTAAGTGGGGAGTTATGGGTTCAAAAGGGCGAACCCTAATCATGGGTTTAAAAGGGCGAACCCTGGCAAAGGCCTCCATCATCGAAATCAAGTCACCTTGCTATGATGGGATTAGGCTTAATCACCACGCTTGCCTAATGCGGATTGGTGATCACAATCCCGATACGTTCGAAATATTCTAAACATACCTTTGCTCGACCCGGGAATCGAACCCAGGACCCTGAGATCACGGCCTGGTACTTAAACCACTAGACCAACGGGGCGATCATACTGTATACTGATGAATGCACAGGTTTACCAAAATTTGTCATGAGAAAACTGTAGAATACTGATCTTCTCCTCATCTTAGCGTGTAATTCCCTGTTGCGTCCAAAACTGTCGCTTTGGAGCCCGCGGTACGCTTGGACGATGACCCAGGATTTGGGGAGTCTGGTAATAGGGTATTTGACTAAGTACAAGATTTTACAAAATATAAATATTTTATCAAAATATAGGTAAATATGTTCCAATAGCAAAAATTTTCAATAAAAAATATAACGTCTAGCCGGTTTCATTGTCATTCAAAGATTCATGGGCAAGTCCATTTGGGCAGCAAAAGTATGAAATTATTAAAAAATAATTATACCATTGAATAACCCATAGAATTTGCACCAACTATTATAATAGAATCTTTGACATAAACGAAACGTTTGATATAGCTACCATACAAAATTCAAATAAAATGCATACCAAATACTTGTTTGTGACGTCTGTATGGAGCGTTTTGGGTTTGCCCAAAATAATGTCATTTTAAAGTTGTGATATCTCATGTAGTTTAAATGAGAATCAGGTAATTCTTTCAACGATGTTTTTATCATTGAGAGGTATTTGATTACAAAAATAAATAAAAAAAGTCAAATACCGTATTATAATGAAGCGACAGCCAACTAACTTGACCTTCGCAACCCTTTTGACAGGGGAACCAGACCAATTGAATCATGATTACACATTTCAGAAACTATCCGAAACGTGCAGGTTTCCTCGCGACGTTTTCCCTCACCGTTGAGCTAGTGGTAGAAATACGCACATAGATTTGGAAATCCAGAGGTGCATGCTCGGATTCGAACCACGACCCCACGCATGGAAGGCGCGTTCTTATCGACTGAGCTACGATCTTTTTTTCTCATTTGTGATAATGAATGAAATACTCTACCATCTTCATAAAATTTAATAAAATATAATTTCATTTTCATGTTTATTTCATCTTCTTATGAGAAAGATCGTTATAAATATTTTGACAAGATGCTTAATCACATGTAAAATGTTAGGTACGCGGTACAGAGAGTAAAAAGGTTCGTCCACCTTAAGGTAAATTTTCGCTTGCACGGCAAGAATCAGTTATACCAACATACTTATCGTTTTAAAAAGATCTGCCAACCTTCTGTAAATTTTCTTTACATCAAAAGGAATTAATCTTGCAACAATAAAATCTGAACTTTCTTATCTAACAGTGATGCATAATTTTCTGTGCAATTTCTGTGCAACAGGTATTACTCTGACAAATGTACGAAAGGTAATAAATGCTCATATCAAACGATTCAATTTAAAAACTGATGAACCTTTTCGTTCTTTCACTGTACATTAAAATAAATGTGTAACGTTTATTTTTTTTTATATATTAAATGGGTGAGCACTTGACCTCATTTCACCTGATGGAAAGTGACAATAAGGTCTAAGATGTAGCGTGCTTACCCAGAAGAAGCCTATTCACTCGCGACTTAAAGACACCCAAATTGTAGCTCTCTGGGAATACAGAAGCCGGCTGTTGTTCCATTCCTTAGCAGTTCGTACCAAGAAAGAGGAAGCGAAACGCTTAGTACGAGCTGGTGGCAATTGCACAGTCTAAGGGTGGATTCCTGTCGTCTTCCGTAATGTCCGGTGGTAGAAAGGAAAAGGTGGTATCAGGTCGTGAAGCTCATTCAAACACTCTCCAAAACGCATCCTATAAAAAACCGATAGACAGCCCACTCTACGTCATTGAGCGAGGCTTTGGGATTTACCCTCCACTAATTCTGCGTCACCAACTAACTTCATGGCACGACGCTCAATCGAGTCGAGGGCAGCCAGCTGATACTTGGCAGAGCCATCCCATAGGTGACTGCAATACTCCATGCACGATCGAACTTGAGCTTGATAGAGTAGTAAAAACCAATCTAAAATCTTCTATGATCCATTTTCGACATCTACGCAGACAAAGTCTCGGAAAAAAGCTAGTACAATAAAGAAATCTCCAAGGTCGGTAAACGGCCTTTCTGGGATGGATCCTTAGATTAACATTATATATGCAGCATTGGATTATACTAGTTATGTACATAATTGGCGAAGATAACCATCCGTCTGTGATTGATGCGTTGAGTCGGAAAAAAATATTCATCGAGAAAATTAATCAAAATGTTTGAACTCTTCATTACGTACGCTTGGAAGCCCGATTTTTTGATCCGAAGTTAAACTGAAACGAATTGTTTAAAAATAGTCAAATATCGCGAAAATGTGATTACTTGCGTATTATCCTAATCAATAGGTATATTACACGGAATAGGGAACTTTGACTATTGGTTAGACAAACAACTATTGTTAATTTAACCAAAAGGTAACGAATCAAAAAATCAGCACTAAGCACAAAATAATATAACATCGGCTGTACAAAATAAATACACAGAACGCCTGCTAGTTAGGTACATCGCGAGCGCACACATACATGCGCTCTTACAGTGATTTCAGTTAGGTTCGGCACCAATTAAAGAGACAGAGGTACGGGAGAGAAGCGATACAATATACTGCAATAAATATACCGAACTCTTAGATATCAAGATCAGCTATAGCCGATTTTATGTGCATACTTGGCTACGCACACATTCATTTGCGCGTACGGTGATCTCGGCATGGTTCGGTGTGAGACAGAGACAGACTATATGGAGCATGTGCAAGAGAGACGATACGATATACTGCCTAGAGGGTAGGTCAACGAACTGTTTTATATAAATTTCAGCTAGAGTCGAACTTATCTTCTATGTCTAATTTTGTGCTCTAAACGTATGCCGCTAGTGATCTGAAAGGTGACAATGCAATATACTAACTGCCTAGCGCACAGGTCAATGAACTCTTTGCTTTTGCTGACATTGATCAGTTAGATCCGACCTTATCTTCTGTTTATAATTTAGTGCTTTATGCGTATGCCGCTACTGATCTCCATAATATCCTCCAACCGATTGTATTATAGTGCTGAGTATGTGCGCAAACACAAGTGCACTTTCTATTCAAATTTACCCTCATATGCCGATAAGACACCAGCGTTCTGACCGTGGGAGAGCCACGATTCAGCATGAATGTGCCGGCTCAACCGGAGCGATACCACGGCCTCACAGAAACCCGGCGTGGATCAGCACTGTGCTGTTTCGTTGCGTGAGCGAGAGTACTAGAGGCTCAATCCGGAAGAAAGGAGAGTTTAAAGGTTGGCAGCGCACTTGTGACTCCACTGGTGTTGCGGGTATCCATGGGCGGCGCCAATTACTTACTATCAGGTGATCCGTCTGCTTGTCTACCACCTGTTATAAAAAAGTGTGATACGACCGGAGAGGGATTGGGCGCAGGCAGGATCAACGGCATATCGTGCTTTCCGAGGCACAGGGGTAAAAGACTGCCAAATGATCTCAATATTAAGGTGTAATACCTACCTTGTAAATTAAATAGGACTAAGATTGAAGATAATTATACAGATACAAACGTATGTACGTCGTAATCAATTTCGAAATAATTTTAATTAATGCTCTGTGTATTTCAGAACTCATCAGGTGTGTGTACTTTCGTTATACAGAGAATATTGTCCTTAGAAATTTCTCAAATAGAATTACACGTAAAATTCTCAAGACTCAAAAGTATTTACCGTCTCGAATTAACTACATCAAAGTGCGTAAGTACATTCGATAATTAGTACATTAGGTGAGGCAAAAGATAGGGCTGTCAAAAGATTTATTTGTCCGGCATTTTTTTTTATATTTTGATATGTTGCACACACCTGATGGTAAGAAATAATGCCTTCCATTGAGCCACTTAACACCAGTAGAGTCACAAGTGCGCTGCCAACCTTGTTACTCCGCTTCCATCCAGATTGGGATGCCGGTACGCTCCCCGGTGTGTAACTCTTTACTGAAATGACTCAGTGATCCGACTCTGCCAAATGATACACTGTTCCGAATCTCTAAGGTTCTCTCCGAATGTATCATTCAATTCAAATGGATCTCGAGTTCGATTGAGCCGAATGAGAGGAATGATCTGATTGAGCTAAATGATTCGAGTGAGCCGAATGACCTGAATGAGCGGAATGATCCATATGAGCTGAATAATCCGATTGAACTGAATGATCCGAATGAGCGGAATGTTCCGAATTCAGAGCGAGAGAGTAAGCTGTGGGCTGAGTAGGTCTAGTAGTCTAGGTAGGAACAGTCTTTCCATGTTTTACGTGGGGAAAAGAGATATTACATGGCACAGCAGGAGGGGATCGATTATTCTATATAAAATCAATTAATCACGGATCTATCTGAAAGTTGATGTTCCAAATGATTCAAATGAAGCGTTTCACTGTTCCGCATCTTTGCACTGATCCAGATGAAGATGTTCCAACATTTTAAAATTTTAATACTTTTTTGCGATGAGGGAAAGTCGCAAGAGGATTGTTGTTTTGTGTTAAGCTGACTGTAGGTACCTAAGTGAAACATGTTTTGGAAAACGCGTGTTTAAATAAATAATACAGTCGAATTGATAACCTCATTCTCTTGAAGTCCGTTAAAACTGTTATTATCGAGCGTAAGGTCAGTTTCTGCTTCGTATATACATATCTACCTACTGTTTCATACTCTCTGACTAGAGATGATGCCCGTAATATCAATTATTAATATCCTCCAACCATTTTCGGCTGAAGTGGCCAATGTCAATGATCAGCCACTTACGCAGGTTATATTATAGTGCTCAATTGAGTGTGGAAACACAAGTGCACTCTCTATTGCCTTGCCCTAATCTTGCGATGGGATACCAGCGTGACACGACCATAGAGGGATTGGGCGCAGAACCAACGGCTTTAGGTGTTTTCTGAGGCACGGGGGTACAAGACCGCTAACTTCCAGACTCCGGGCTGACACTGAGAGTTTCTTAACAGAAAAACTCCGGTACAAATTTTTGGCCCAACCCGGGGATCGAACCCGGGACCCCAAGCGCATCCGTCGCTTTAAAGTGCGACGCACTATATATCCATAGTACCATTATAGAAATGTTTTAATTCAGATTATTTAATAGTCGGTCCCCCAAGTGTTGAGAAACGTGACCCCCTACTTTTCAAATTTGTCAGCTACCAATTGTCGCCAGTTGTCACGGTATTGCGCAGCTCTATTTATGCCTCACGAAACGACATGTCTACTGACTCAATGAGAATGTCGAACCATCGGGCAGGTCTACGGACATGTGGTCTCTTGCCTGTTCTTTTCCACGTTAGGATCACTTTTTCTATACAATCCGGTGGCTTCTGTACTATATGTCCAAAGTATCGTAGTTTTAGTTTTAGAATTTATTAGATAATCTACAACAAAGCCGTCCCCTAACGCATCAGAATATACCTTCCATACAATAGAGAGGCACGGCGAGTGTGAAAGGGTATAAATATTTGGTCGTTAATTTTATTTCGTTGTATGCCCTCAGGTCTCCATTGACCTAATTTCCTACCTATCACCAGATAAACGGAAAAACCTTTTCAATGCACAGATTTATTCGTACTGGCTCGTTAAGAGTACTCATGTTTCACGTTAGAATTATATTTCTAGAGTTTCGTTTTTGCAATTTCTGTTGGCAATTAAAAATTGTTGAGATGATGTTTTTGAATTGGTGAAGATTTTCTGTCTTAAAATGCAAATGTCAAACAGCAATCGCTTGAATATAATTAAGTAGGTTCCAGATTAGCCATGTTTCTGGATCTAAATATATTTCACGACATCACATACATTGATCTGACTCCGAGATAGGTAGCTCAAGCACCTGTGTTACGGATATCAGAATCAACAGTGGGATTACAAATATATAGGTACATATAATACTTTTTCTCATATAAAACACCCAGACAGACATGTTCATGCCCACAAATATTTGTGTAAACAAATAACTGATGTATATACAAATACCTACGCAGATCAAACAAAAGTATGTGTTATATTAATCTGTAATATGTATGTTTAGGTAACTATGTACTCGTAAGTTCGCCACAACTGCAGCTACCGACAAAACTGTTTGACAGTTTGGCACATACTTGTGCTTGGGACTTATAGTCCTGCGTTCTTATTTTTTATTAAGACAGGCCGCCATTGCCGACATATCTGCTGTAAGACCTTTTGATTTTTAGTATATAAAAGTTGGCAACGCACTTGTCACTACTTCAGTGCAGAGTGTTGCAAATATCATCTTACTATCATGGGATTTCTCTCCTCGTCTGCTACCTATCACAATAAAAAAATGTGAAATACCACCGAGCTTCTTGCCGTCGAAAACCCTACGTAGAGAGGTTGGGCGATGCGTGTGTTAATGTGGAAATTATTCAATTAACTTCGACACCCTTACCCAATTACGGGCGAAACAACCTTAAAATTCCTCCCAAATTGCTCCACCTTTCCTTTTTCTTCATGGAAGTGCTCTCGTCTTGAGTACAAAAGAATAGTGTTGCTCGAATACATTTTCGTAAAATCAAGACTGCTTAAATGTAGTACAATGGTAGAATTCTTCGTCAAATTTAGTTCTTCTTAATTACTTGTTATTATTGATATCTAGGCAATTAGATCGGTCTCTCTCTTTTAGCCTGTTTCAACCCTTCGTGTGTAGGCATCCTTTAAACCACGACACTTACTGCGATGATGTCATCTGGATCCAGTTATTCCCAGCAGTTCTTTAGTCGTCCTTCCATCGCATTTGGGTCTCCCTGGTGGTCGTTTTCGATACCTTGGTCGCCACTGGATCAGCTGCTTCCTCCATGGAATTCGTGCTTTTATACGCCATATGCCATCAAAAAGCGGAAAATCGAATACTTAGGCATGAGAGGTACAGGCTACTTAAACTAATCAAGATGGGTAAAATAGAGGGGAGGCGACGCGTTGGAAGAAGTCGTGGCTGCGTAATATAAGGGAGTGGACTGGCATGACATTTGTGGAACGGCTGTTACGTCTCGAAATGAATAGACAGGATTTCGGAAAGCTGACGGCCAATCTCCATAACTGAAGAAGCATCCAAAGAAGAAGAAGAATATACTATATGACATGCTCATTCCCACTTTATCTTGGTCACATGCTAGGCGTCTTACTCTTTTGTCTGAGACATTCATTTTATGAAACATTGAAGAAACGATTAGGTGGTGCTCATTAATTGGCAGATCATGAAGGTACCCTAAGCTGTCCCCGAAAGCCATAATCAATTTGAGATTTGTGGGTACCTCACCACCTGCCTGCCCACTACCATAGAGTAAGGTAATACTTGTCAGGTCTCGTTAGCTAGTTGTATAGGATTGGGGTTCAATACTGAGTGACTGGCATGGCTGCCTGCATTTTAGTGACCATGCCTCATACGCCACAGGTCGTTGTTTTCATCTTCTCCCTGGACAGATATTCGTGTGATTAACATTGTACTTGTTTTCATTTAAATTCATAATTGTGATTCAGATGCTGTCTGATATCCGTAACACAAGTGTGTCTTTGTTATAGTGTTCATCATCATCATCATCATCGTCAGCCCATTTAAGTCCCCACTGCTGGGGCACGGGCCTCCCTCAATCACTTGAGGGGTAATTGCCATACTCACCACGCTTGGCAGACGTGTTGGCGAGGGTTTTGATATAAATGCAGAGTTTTCCTTCTCTGGGTGCTGATGACCATGCCAACAGCTTTACCTTAGTCGCCTTTTACGACACCTCGGTAAGAGTGAGGGTGGCCTATTCTACTCTGCCGGGGACCACACGGCTGAGTGAGTTATAGTGTTATTTGCTGTGTTATAAGTGAATCTTAGATATAGTGTTATTTGCTGACGACACTTCCTTGATTTTTAAGGTTGATAGATATAAAGAATCCATTGACGACGTAAATGATACTCTCTTACAGGTATTACACTGGCTTACGACCAACAATTTACTTCTTAACTCAAAGAAAACTAAATGTGTAAAATTCACTGTATTATCTTTTTTAGTATGAAATCCGGTCTGATGTTGTTGTATGAGAACTGATAATATCTCATCACAGTCTTGCATTGAACATCACTAGAAAGGAGTGGGCGCTACTATTACGATGATTATGGTTAATTGTAAATGTGTTTTTGTCGACACCTTGGGCTGATGGTACATCAAGGTTTCTTCATCGAGGGTTCTCTACAATGTGGATGCCATGGACAATGCCGATTGTTCATCCAAACTAAACGGCCTAAAAATGGATGCTTTCCCTTAAAAGTGTCTTAAGAAACGTGAACAAAATATCTGAGTGAGATAACCAAACAAGTACCCTGTACTTGTTTGTTGATATAAGGATCAATTTATTCGAAAGGATATTTTATGGCTTTTAATGCCAATGGCAAGGAATATAAAACATTTCATACAACTTATAATTGCAATACATAAGAAAGATATGGCCTAAAACATTCGGTTCAAATAAAAAGGTAGTAACTTAGATGATTTCATGACTCGTTCGATTAAAATGAACTTTAAACGACGTTAAATTCCGCCAACTCGATGACTCGCGCCGAGCGCAATTGATTGAGATTTTAATAAAATTTCGATCCAAAGACGTCACGCCCCGATTGTTCGATTAGATTACATAAACTTAGTCATATTAGTAACTGGATTTCACCGTCATGAGATCCGTTCTTTAAGATCCCGAGATGCTGATAGATACCATACCATATAATTTCCGCGAATAGCCAGGTTATTAGCTCAAACAATGACGTACGTTCGTGCAAATAATCGAACCCCTTTGTTGTCTAATAGCATTGGAGCCGTTGCACCAAGAAACGGTAATTAAGAGCCTTTCATACAGCGCCATTGTTGCTCCCACTGGAAATTATTTGAAATCGGATTCCGGTAGATAAATGAACATATTATTTCCTTGGAAACAGGGAGACTCCCGTTTAATTAGCCACCGGATTGAATTCCTCCTTTGAAACGTGAACCTATGAAGAAGTGTGTCTCTGTACTAAATATTTGGTATTTAAATGTTTTGCTAGGGATGGGTCCTTGATGTTTCGGCTAGGGCGGTCAGTCACAACGATAAACCAGAACTCAAGTAGAATCTACATGTTTCCTGAGTTCTGGTGGTCTCTGCAAATCTGATGTGCAGGAGACATGAGTAAACTCTAATTACTTACCCTCATTTCATTGCGGGGCTAATTAACAGAGGTTTTTTAGGAACTAAGCGTTAAGCTAAGCGGTTTCCGAGGAAATCCTTTATTACCAATAACTTCCAGAAAAACTCTGGTAGTCACATATCTTGGCCGTCACTTTACTATGCAACCTACTTCTTACTACTGAGCCACTGCGCTACCGAAGCAGTCAAAGGGATAGGACATAATCGTGAACCTTCATGCGGGAACTATCAGAAAAAAAGTGTACCCAATTTTACAATATTGCCAATAGTAGATACCCGAAGTACCCGGATGATCGAAACAAGCTGAAGAGAGAGAGAGAGAGAGAGACCTTCATCTCAGGTAGGCTTGCAGGTCTTGAGGCAGGCCTGGCGCAGCTCTTCCGGCTGTCCCCAACCCCCCTCCTCCCAGTCTGAGGAGGGGCGTGGCCGCACACCCCGTGTAGGGGCCTGTGGGGGAATGGGGTTGCGGGGAATAGCCTAGTGCAGTTCCCGTGACCCCATTCTATACCCACGGGTGGTTGAGCCCCGGGAGTTTTAGTGGGTATGCCCTCAGGCCGCTTCTTGTTAGAAGAAGCGGCCCGGAGGGTGAGTCCCACAGTACCCTGTCGCCCCCCGGCGGCAGGGTCTGCGTAATGCATTTCTCCCGGGAAAACAAAAAAGAAAAAAAAAAAAAAAAAAAAAAATTATGTAATAGGTAGGCAGATAAACAAATGGACCACTTGATAGTAAGTAATTGCCGCCGCCCATAGACACCCGCAACACCAGTGGAGTCACAAGCGCTGCCAACCTTTAAGCCTCCCTATGCCTCGCATGGAAACTGAAAGAAAATAAAATCAATTTACAAATTTAATGGCACAACACTATCAATGTTTAACTGAAATCAGAATTCACATCAAAAGATGTGAAGAGCAGAGAGTATCCTATTCACATTAGGTTTTATTTTTTATTTCAATGATTTTCGCTTTTCAGGATATTGAAACGGATTAATGTGGTTGAATTGATGAGAAAACCCGTACGATGAGCAATGTGTAAAGCATGATGATTCATAAAGATTAGCAATAAAATTCGTTATACTTAGATAACTTCTATGAAATTTTACTTCAATGGATTTGCAGAACTTCTATAGCCTCGTTCGTAGAATATCTAGTATAATGAAAACCTATTTATGGACCTTATAGGTGCTTTGGGTAAGATTATTGATTGAAATATTTGTGAGACTGTTGTAAGTAGGTACTTGTTTATTGTACATATAATACTATGAGAAACAATAATTAACAAAACAAAGTTTCAAACTTAGACATTCTGTAAAATCTTAATATTGGGCAATTATGTCATGTTAATTTTACGAGGAAGGTATTCCTTGATTATATTGCTAACATTTTAGCAAGTATATGCGGGGAAGCCTTCATGTCCGTGACATAGCAAACTGCTGGAGAGTGGTCTACGTTGGTATGATCATGTCCTGCGAAAACCGGACAGCTACGACAGAAACAAATGTTTCTGAATGTTTGTTTTTATGTGATAACTGGCACACGAGCAGACGGATCACCTGATGGTAAACGATTACCGTCGCTCATGGACACCCATGCCCATGGATACCCATAAGCGGCGGTAATCGCTTACCATCAGGTGATCCGACTGCTCGTTGGCCACCTATAACATAAACACAAAAGACATTTGTTTGCCACACCAGTGGAGTCGCAAGTGCTTGGGCCTTCGGTACCCTTACTCCCGCAGCGAAACATAGCACAATGCTGCTTCACGCCGGTTTTTTGTGAAGCCGTGGCATTCCTCCGGTCAAGCCAGCCCATTTATGCCGAATCGTGGCTCTCCGACGGTTGAAAGGAGTTGTCTGGAAATGTCACCACCACCTCACCTGACATGATTTTCGTCTTGTCCATGTTCATTTTCAGACCCACTTGTTGGGAGGACTCTAATGAGGTCGTCGAGCATTTTGCCTAAGTCTTCCAAGGTCTCAGCCATGACTACGATATCATCAGCGAATCGAAGGTGCGGCATGTACTCGCCATTTATATTGATGCCAAGACCATCCCAGTCCAGAAGTTCAAACACGTCCTCAACAGAGTGGTGAACAGTTTCGGCGATATAACGTCGCCCTCACACCTCGCCGGAGAGGTATGGGTTTTGATTCCTGGTCCTGAAGTCGGACTGACATTGTGGCGTTTTCGTACAATGACTGCAGCACTTGTATGTATTGGTATTCTATGTCTATCACAAGCGAATGTGTTACTATGCCAAATTTTGGCCGGAGCCCAAGGTCCACCTGATTTTTCGACCGTGGAAGGGCCCTGCTTTGGCATGAATAGGCTAGCTCGACCGGATTGATACCACGGCCTCACATAAAACCGGCGTGAAGCAGCACTGTGCTGCTTCACGCCGCACGCACTATTATTGCTTGACATTCCTAAATGATCATCTGATGATGTTCCATTTTAGATTCTTAGCGAACACATTTTTAAGTGCTTGGTATCAGGGTCTTCGTGGACTAATCTACTCTAGCCGTCTACCCGATGTATTATTTCATAGGATTAACAAAATAGCCTATTATATACCGCTATACTGCGTTACGGTTATGATTAATCCAAAACAGTAGCCATCACGTGCCACACAGGCCATCAACTCACAACAATCAGTGTTGCCAACTTAGCACTTTTGGTGCTAGATCTAGCACTTACATTTAGAACTCATATTTTACATTTGACAAACTGAACCTATAACAAGTAATTTTAATCTTAAAGTAATGGAAAATTAACTTAGAAACACATCAAATTCTACATGATGTCAGTCAAAATTATTATGTGTATGGCAAATTATCAGCTTTTTAGTGAAAAGATTACATCTGGACCCAAATCTCGTGCTCGTGATATTTTGAAAACATGGCGGATATCACATGGAGCCCAATTGTCGTGCTCGTGACATTTATTTTCATACGACATATATATCACTAAAACATACTTTTTTTTGTATGGTTTTCAGGTGATATCCGCCATGTTTTCAAAATATCACGAACACGAGAATTGGGGTCCTGAAAACCATACAAAATAACTATGTTTCAGTGATATATGTCGCATGAAAATAAATGTCACGAGCACGAGAATTAGGGTCCAGGAGACCTATTTTTGATTTAATCGTATGACTTAGCGTCGTGACGAGGCGCACGATTTCTACTGATTTTCCTTCGACACACGAAATTCCGCATTTTTGAATCATTCGTCTGCAACGAGTGACCCCACCCACTCGTTGGTTGAGTGACTTAAAGCGAGCGGTAAAAGCAACGTCAAATAGTTGTCAATAGCAACAAGCATAAACAAAATATTATTGCGCGGGATTAGGCCCAAAAAAAAAAATATATATATATATATATATATGTGTATATATATATACACAACAACAACCGCAAACCGTGAAAAAGGAAACTTTTGTTCATATATATATATATATATATATATATATATGAACAAAAGTTTCCTTTTTCACGGTTTGCAACCGGTTTTTTTATCTAGTCTTCCGCCCCGAGACCCTCAGGGAAGAGAAGTGCTAGATTCGTTGTTTACAAATACCGAGTCCCCCATTACTTTGGACAATATTGTAGATGTATGAATGGCAGCTTGTTTCTGGAGAATGTAAGTGTCTATGTTCGCGTTTAAGATGTCACAATATCTGTACAGGCTTTTGGCGGTTATTCCTGTTGTCCCAACTATTATGGGTATAACTGTGGTTGAGGTGTGCCATAATCGATGGATCTCAGTTTTCAAAAGATGGTACTTGCTCAGCTTCTCTACTTCCTTTGCACCTATGTTGTAATCTGAAGGCACAGAAATATCTATTAAGTAAGTTTTATTTTCAGGTTTATTAATGTATATTATATCTGGTCTATTATGTGTAACTGTTTTGTCTGTTTGAATTCCGATTTCCCAGAGTATTTTTGCTGTATCATTTTCTATGGTATGTGGTTGTGCAAGTTCTTAATGTAGTAAGTGCCGGCTAGCATAGCTAGCTAGCCGACATTTTCCATCTACGGGTCTTTTTAATATGTCTCTCTCGTGTTGTCTGGTCATAACTGCTTGATCTTGTATATATATATATATATGTATATATATATATATATATATATATATATATATATATAAATTTCAAAACTTTGATTTAACTGATTTTGACAAGTGACATTCATAGTTTCTTGTGACAAAAAAGCAAAGATTTTCATATTCAGCCAATAATCTATGTTTTTGCGTTCCGCTTGTAATGCGGAAGTTACCGGTTTTTATAAAATTCTGCATTAGAATGTCAATTTACCGTATTATATTGGCAACATCGAAATCGAATGATTCCAAAATAGGGAAAATCGGCTTCATGCGACTCAGAAGGCGAATGTGACTTATGTCGCATGCGACGACGCTAAGTCATACGAGTGAATCAAAAATAGAGCTCCTGAGCAGCTACACTGGGGATAGACGCACGAGCGGACAACCGGATGGATGGAGCAAATAAGGGCAATCTCGTATAAGGGCTCCTTTTAGACTACGGAACCTTACAATTACAGAAAAATTCAAAGAGATCTTTTTTCTACATGATTTGTGTCAAGAATTTTTTTCAAGCTTTTAATCCTTTTGTTTATTAAAAACACATCAACAATACATGCATGATCTGTTCGCTATTGTATGTTACAATTCTTACTAAAGTTCTGATACATGTACCTATTAATTATAGGTGAGTACAGCTTTCTTAATATAAATATGTTAGTTTATTTATTAGTTAGATCTTTAGGCAACTTAAGTATTTAATTGAGACCGGCGTGAAGCAGCGCCTGCGCTGTGTTTCGCCGTGTGAGATAGGTTACCGGAGACCCAATGGGGGGAAGGGGAAAAGGCCTGCAGTGCACTTGTGACTCTACTGGTGTTGCGGGTGTCCATGGGCGGCGGAATTGCTTACCATCAGGTGATCCGTCTGCTCGTCTGCCACCTCTCATATAAAAAAAAAGAAATTACAATTTCTTCTATTTATATTCAGTTAAACTAAAGTGCGTCTGATTTTATGAAGTGTAAAATCTTCCCTTTGAATTTGGCGTAGGTATCGTTAAATATGTCCAAGTATTGTGTATTGCCACAGAGTATGTTGTAATCGGCTTGGATTCTGCTTAACGGGGACTGTAGGCCAAGATTAGTTTTAGAAGTTGGTGCTGTAAATATTTTTTAATTTTCCTATTATTGGCTACTAGTGCTATTTTTGAAAACTCTTATGTATGCACCTCTTTACATGTCACCCAGCCAGCACAATTCGTGGCATCGAGCTGGCAACACTGCATAATTATCGTCCACTACACCCGCATCATATAATTTACAGAAATTGAATCCGACTAATGCCAGCAATTTGCATAGTAATGAGGCGATTAAAGTTTTTTACCGCCAAATTCACTTTTTACCGCGAAAGATTAATTTTAGATAGCGGGAAATTATGTAGTCACTTACTGCTTCCGCGGTTAATTCGATTATTCGATAAAAGCTAGAATAAGAAACTTTACCTCTTTTAAAAAGCTTGGTCATGTGGAAAGAGGTTAACTTTGTAGGAAAACTTTTGAATATGTAGGTAGATAGTAGAAACTATAAAATATATTGTGTCCATGATTAATCTGAAGTAGTATTTGAGACTAAGCACGGTAATAATATAAAAAGAAACCATAATTCATTTATTTCAGGCAAATAAGGATACATTAAAAATATTTCATGGGCCCATATAATAAATACCTAACAGTCTAACTTACATATATAATAAAATTCACTTTTTTACATTAATTTTACGAGCGGCATGTACAGTCAGCTGCGGCCAGAAGTCCTCCTTAAGGTGTACGGGTAGGGCACACTAGCAACGCCAATCGATTTTAATTTGTAGCTACTAAACCGCATCTATTTAAAAAAAAATCGGGGTTACAACCTCTCGGCAAACACTTATACTATTTATTAAATAACCATGCACAAATGTTGGGTCCGTTTTTGTACGCGAAAAATTGATTCACGCCAAAAGTGACCGCTTTTGGCGTGAATCAATTTTTCGCGTACGCGTACATTTGTGCATGGTTATTTAATAAATAGTATAAGTGTTTGCCGAGAAGTTATGACCCAGAAATTGCCTTAAAATATATCCGATTTAGTAGCTAAAAATTAAAATCGATTGAGCGTCGCTAGTGTGCCCTACCCGTCACCTAAATAAAGGTCGGCACACTCTCACCACAAATGAGCTGAAGTTCATTTTGTGCCTAGACTCCAACCGTTCGACCCTCAGCGTCCAGTTGGACTTCTTTCGCACGTAATCTACGACTCCTTCGACCTTCGTAGATCATGTGTAGGCGGGAAACGTACAGCTGCGTAGTTTGAGTTTCTGGCTGTAACGAGCTTTCCGTTCCTAACGGTGCAGTGCTTCGGTAGTTACCGCTGGCGGGCTTCTTCATTTTCTTCTCCACTTTGATGAACCCCTCTTTATCGCACTTCTTCGGTGGTAACAATGTTCTTAAAATATTAATAAGAACACATTTTTGTTATTTTTATGTTAGTAAACTAAAGCAATCGCCATTATTTCTCGGCTCCACGAAGAATATATCATTCAACAGTTACATACATCATTCTAAACACTCCTTCTAGAGTCAGCGGCACGAAAGAAATCCCGTGAAAACCGCGCTTGTGTCGACATCAACATTCAAATTTGAGCTTCATGATTATGAGCAATAAGAATCAAAATTTTTAGTTCCGTGTTTATCCGCGGGACTCACTTCGAGGTGCGAACTTTTTTATTTTGCAACTTTTCTTTTTGAAAAGAGAAGGATTTTTTTTTGTGCGTATTCCGATTTCCTTTCATGGTAAGTACTAGTGTGTGATGTTCAGTAAGGACCCAAATAGAACAATGTTATTCTAAGCAAGGAATCATCTGACTGTATTATTCATCCATCCCAGCTTCAAAGCAGTTTCTTAAATATTTTACTGGAATTCACATTAACAATTTAAGCGCCTAAAACCAAAACAACCCAGTGAATGTTCATTATAAACTCCTCGCCAGTTGGAGTGACGCTCTCAAATAAGATTTAATACTTAAGAGTGGCCATCGTCTGGCACAAAACAATTCGCAGCTGGAACTCGGACGTGGTTAAAGAATTAAAAAAGTTCATGGAAGAACCTTCCATAATATTTGGACCGAGAGAAAAGTGTCAGCCCGGAGTCTGGAAGTCGGCGGTCATGTACTCCCGTGCACTTTGAGCCGTTGGTCCTGCACCCAATCCCTCTCCGGTCGTATCACGCTGGTGTCCCATCGGAATATGAGTGTAAGGGAATAGAGAGTGCACTTGTGTTTGCGCACACACTTGAGCACTATAATATGCCCTGCGTACGTGGCTGTTGTTGAGATTGGCCACCGTAGCCGTAATCGGTTGGATATTAAAAGAGGTAAAATAACACACAAGAAAAAGCTACATAATATGCCTTAATATTCTTACAGAAAAAGCTGTGTTTCGCCGAGTGAGTAACGATAGCGGCGGCCGAAACCGGGGAAAAAGGAGTGTTAAGTACTTATTTGTATGTCTATAAAAATTCAACAGCGTACTTCAACCAAAGCACTGAAATGAAAAACAGACGCATTGTTATACCTATTTGTCTCGTCTTCACCCGCTGTCATTCCCGTCGTAGGCGAAGCAAAAGTTATCCGTTTGTTCTCTTCGTGGATCACCTAGCTCTCAAGGGCCTTACTTTTGTATTCACTACACTAGCCTATCCGATTTAACAAGGACTTAGTGGCTAGCCTTAGAATTTTTGTTCAGTTATTTATAGCCAGCAACACAGGTCTCGGTGCACGATGAACGATGTAATATGATACACCGACCTGGTTTAAAAGTCAGGGCTAATAAACGGCGTATTGTAAAATATTTATACGAGGCTTATATTGATAACAATAATTTCAAGGAATCTTCAATATATTTTCCAAAAAAAAACACCGGAGTCGTGAACGCGGGATCCTGGGTTCGATTCCGGGTCGAGCAAAAATTATGTTTCGAATTTTTCGTACATTGCTCGGGTTTTTTACCACCAATCCGCATCAGGCAAGCGTGGTGATTAAGCCTGATCCTGTTATAGTAGCGATAACTTGATTTCTGTGATGGAGTCCTTTGCCCTGCAGTGGGGCAGTAGGCTGATACTTTACTTTACTCAATATGTTTATATTTGAGTAAGTTGTTCAATGCCATTAGCAATGATCACTGCTAAATACTAGAAGTTTTACTGTAGTATTGGAGAAGGTTGTTAAGAACAGACACACATCTACATATTTGTAATCTGTCAAAATTACGTTGAAAATAAGAAATAAAACATTTATTATTATAGACATCACAACACAGGGCATACAGAACATAATTTAGCACATACAAAAAACAAAACAGAAAACAATAAAAAATACATATAGATCAAAACAAAAATATTGTCAATGACAGTGCCAAATGAATTATAGTGTGTTCTGACGTGTTGTATTAATGGCCCTCAGTCAGCTTAAGTCAAGTTAAGTATTGAAGCAAACGTGTTTGATATTGTAAGAACCGATTGAAAAAAATTACAGAATTTTACACATTGTGTGTGGCTTTCCGTTAGTACATACCTAAAGATGGCATGGTATTATATACGGAGGAAATATTTACGGAGATGAATGAACTACTTATTATGGACTTTAGTATCTCATGACTAAGCAGTGGAACAATTCTTGAAACCGATAGCAAAACAATCTCAATGAATATACCTAATTACTACACATTTAGTGTGTATTATGTACGTTTGAAATTAAATGCTCAAATGAAGATAACATCTACTTACTAAGAATATTTCACAAATAGCAAATCTGGAAATGATAAAGTCAGTTTTCTAGTTGTTGCCACGAATATTTTGTTAGCAGCAAATTTTAGTGTGAATTCATTCGTCAGAAATAATAGGGTTGAGATTAACGGTTTAAAGAGCATTGAATCGGTATTTAGAAGTGAGTTTTGTAATAATTAATCACGATTTTCCAAATTTTAAAACTTACGAAAGTTAATGTATGCAACGCCGCTTCAAGCCGTGTACACTTTGATCACAACTAGGTATTAACTTTAAACCACATTATCAAAATTTTAACACTTATTTTTTTCTCTCTTTCTAAAATATTCCGTTGAGGGTAACATAAGTTTTACCGTGGGAGTGGCTCTCCCACGGTAAAATTTATCTTACCCTTCGGCATGAATGGGCCGGCTCGACCGGAGTGATACTACGGCCCCACAGAAAACCGGCGTGAAGCAGCACTGTGCTGTGTTTTGCTGCGTGAGTGAGGGTACCGGAGGCCTTTAGGGGGGGCTTAAAGGTTAGCAGCGCACTAGTGATTTCACTGGTGTGGCAAGTGTCAATGGGCGGCGGCAATTGCTTACCATCAAGTGATTCGTCTGCTGCCACCTATCACATAAAAAAAGATAATTTGAAGTAGATATGTATTCACTGATGTAGTCCAAAGTTGTTAATTAATAGGTAAAAAGCTTTGAACACCGGTTCATTGAATTACTCTTTTGACTCACTATTCAAAGTCTGTCATAGGTCGATTACTTTATCAACTGCAGTTGAATCAGTAGAACAGTTTCTCACTACAAGAAAATAGGAACATACATAAAAAGTTTATTTTAAAAGGAACTTAATAATTTTATACTTGAATGCTTTTCATTCAAACGCTTCCCTTTAGAAATAATCGCTGAGATCGCGACCCGCTCGAACCGTTCAGCTAAGAGGCATCCTTAAGTCCTCAGTTTACATCGCCCGGGGCTCAAAACAAAGCACAATTTGTACTCTGGAAATTGATAAGACAACTCCGCGGATCTCGGCAGAGAATGTTATTCATGAGCCTCGTCTAGTGTTGCTGGGTTTATTAAAACGGGAAGCTTGGAACCGGTTTCGGATAGGTTTTTTTTTGAAGCAGTAAAAAAGTAGTACAACAGTTTGACTGACGCGTTTGATCTCTCGCGCACAGGTTAGGTTGCATTTTAACATGCACCTCTGAATTTTTCAAATATACATATGCGCATATATTTACCATTCGCTCGGCGGTAAGGAAAATCATCTCAAAACTGTGGACACCTACAGCATTTGAGATGATGATTCTAAATGTGTAACTGTGATCCAGTTGGTCTGGTTCCCCTGTCTAAGGGTTGGGAAGGTTAGACGGCAGTCGCTTCATTGTACCTACCAAACATCCCGAATTCTGGATTATGGTCGAAGCGTACCCCGGGCTCCGACGAGACAGCATTGGACGCAACTGGGAATTACACTTTAGAAGGGGGGTTTAGGTCGAATTTTAAAGCGAATGCGCGTTTATGGACCCGATTTATAAAAAAATCAGTGTCAGCCAGGTTTTTCTCTATCAGAATTTTGAATACGAGTATAAGGAAACACAGATTTCCTTGCTTTTTGCGTACCTATATATGTAATGCACTAGAATGACTCGCTTAGGGCAACTAGACATCTAACTTTTTGTAGAATCGGCCATTTTGCGACTGAATAGATGTTAGTTCGTGTTTTAGTGACTCTACGTTCAATGTCAGAAATACGTGTTTAGGCGACTAGTCCGCTGCTGGATCAGCAACACTGGACTGTAGGAAAGGACTGTGGAATGCGTAGTCGCTGCATTTAGCTTCTAAAATTCTAAATCTTTGATCGAGATGCTAAAAAGTACCAAGTCTGCTGTGTGACTCTTAACTATCCGTTCGGCGCTAGGTAGACCGCCGTAGCCAAAATATCGCAGAACATGAGAGCAGTTTCATGAGATAGTCTTTGACATGTGAACATCAACATCTACGTCACACTATCGCGATTAGTCTCGTTTCGATTTCGATTATCGAAGTGGAGCTGCGTGGAGTTGAACGGAGATTTATAAAAAAATACCGGTCACGTTGCTCAAAATACACATCTCATCTATTTTGAGCAATGTGATTAGTAAATTTTTATAAGTCTCCGCATGACTCCGCGCAGCTCCACTTCTGTGGAAACGCAGCCTAAATGTAATGTAAATGGATGGCTAAAATCATTAAATATTAAACCTTCATAGTAATCCGCAGGAAAGATATTTTTTAAAAAGTTCATATTTTGTATCTGTATTTTCATTTGTACAACATCACAAATGTCCACCATATACGCTTTTTCTTATGATACGAATCCCCTGAGCACTTCTTTCCACATTAGTACACCGAGTCAGTCCATTCAGTTTTTGTTCTTATTTTACCGATTTGAATGTACATTCGGCGGCACTTTTTGTCTAAAATAATGCAGAAGTCTGCAGTATTTTGCATTTTGGCCAGCTACGTTGGCATCCGTTAATACTCAGACTAGATTCTTTGCCTTTTTATTAATAAGTTTCGGCTCTTTCTTGGTTAAGAAATATTGCTCCGCTGTTGGGTACTCTTAAGTATAAGAAGCAAAAGAAATTGTTTGAAACTTTCGTCAAAAGAGTTGGGACATTTCAACAAAGTTTTCGTCATCTAGTTTTGTTTTTTGCTGGAGGCATGGGTTTTATGGTTTTAATGTTTTAGATTGATAAGATTTTTCCTAGAAAACTTTCATATTAGAAACTCATCCGGTTGCTAAAATGCTAAACGATTTTTTTTTGATATGACAGACAAGCATTTGACCATAATCTCACCTGATGTTAAGTGGAGATGAGGTCCAAGGTGCCTTAAAGAAACCCAGGTTATAATGTTCAGGAAATATCAAATATCAGACAAATTTCAATCATAACAGACATCAATCTGACCCCAAAGCACTTAAGGTATGGGTTTTAACGAAGGTAATGGTTTATGTGAAAGTGGGAATTCACTTTACCATTACTTTACGGTTCTTTTTCTTCACTGCTGTATACTTGTTTTGTATCATTACAAGGTGTAAGTTATGACGCCCGGTTCTCCAGCTTTACTGATTGGGCTGTCCTAAGGTTATCGTTTGAGCTTATTATTACTATTCATTTATTTATTGTTCTTATTTGTGTTCCTATCCTTAAGTAAGGCTAGGATAAATAGTTAAGTTAAGATATGAATTAATTAATTAAGTAAACCTAAAGTATATTATAATATTGAAACTACTAGCTGGTTCTCTTAACTTCTAGCTTCTTGTTATTTTGCTTTTTATACATTTTATTTTCTACATTCGCACTTGTCTATGTATATCACGGATTGTTATTAGTGTATAAGTATCCTTGTGATGGAGGGCTGATGACCTGAATACTGAAATACATAGAAGCTTCTATGCTTAGATTTGGCATCAGTCTCCCACAATTGAAATAACATCTTTCTTTGTACTATACATTCAATTGTACACTTTGTGATTAGTGTTGTATATTGTGGTGAGAAAATAAACGATTTTCATTATTATTATTATTATTTACTGATGTAATACTAAAATATGTAACGTTACGTTACACGCGAAAGTTCCCGGCGAGGAACCACCTATAAACTACTTCAAACACCTGATATTAGAGTGTACGGTGCCCGCTTAGTAGACCACTAAGTACCGTACAGATAGATAGCAATTCAGGTTGAAGGGTAGTTGTAGTAGATGAGTATGCCAGAGAAAGAACTTGCAGATTTAAATGTTATGTATCTTAGTAAAGTTGATGTAAGTACAGATAAATAAGTGGCAAATCTTTCCTTGATAGTTAAGTGGTTAGTTTCGAAGTTAATAACGTACTGATAAGGTAATATTTTAATGTAAACAAAATTATTTCACGTGCATCCAAATGAAGGTTGCAGCGTTAGCATTTTGTTAGTAGGTATGTACGGTGGCTTGCCCGTACATAGAGTGTAATTCCCGGTAGCGTCCAAAGATATTTTTCTGGATCCCGGGGTACGCTGGGAAAAAGATTCAGTATTCGGGGAGTCTAGTAATTACAATGAAGTGACTGCCGTCTGACCTTCGCAAACCTTCGCCTCCACTTACCAGTGGGCAACTACTCTAACTGCATTTTTACACTGCTAGATATACGAGTAGGTATGTATAGACACTTATTGTATACCGTATCTAATAAATAAATCCGATACCAAAGGGGACATACAAATCGTTCATAATGAGACGGGTCAAAGGCACCCCTACTGGAGTCACTGATTAAAATGTGGCATACAAAAGGTATATCTATTTGTAAATCTTGTTAGGTACGTACAATGATCCAGGGGTGGGCAAAGTATCAGGCAATTTGTAGGACCAGTCAACCATTCGTATGAAATGAGACTCTTTTATTAAAAAACAACTTTTAAATATGATTTCGATTAATGATTATGAATCGTATATGAGTATTCGGATTTAATTACTATAGTTGTTATTCATAGTAGTCTGTGAACTTCGATAATTGTTTTTTTTTCGTCTTCTCAATTAAAACTCTGTAACATCATCCATATTTCAAAAGAGTTCTTGCCGGGGTCTTCTCAGTAGAAATCGACATTCCAAACCAGCGGTAGATGATAATATGTGTACCTGTTTGACATTCATAAGTGGTCTGTAGGTATAGACCGAAATTGAATAAAGATTTTTTAACTTTATACATTAGTTAGGAGATTTACATAATCTATATCTACACCTACAAATGTAACAAAGTTATATGAGTTTTTAAGTTTTGGGTTACGCACGAAAATTAATTTGATTTCTTACTAAATATACTTACTTAGGTACCTACTTAAATTTTCTTTGGAAATCTCATTTCTAAGGGAAAACATGGGTAAAGATACGAGCAAATAACTAATGAAATCATATTTAAAATATGTAGATACGTCGTACTTATCATATTTAAAAAGTCTCATTAAATTAAATATTCATTTATTTCAGATCTTCAATTCATATAAAATGTGTTAGTAACATAATGAACTTATTTTAGTGTTAGTACTATTGCAATAATCTAAAATATAAGATATCAGTAGTGTATTACAAGTATACACACCGGGGAGTGTAGCTGCACCCAGCGATGCAATAGTGGGGAGTCCCATCTTTCGGCCAGCACGCTCAGGATGCTGTTGGGGCTGCCGCGCACGCGCGACCATAGTGATGCGCAGCGCGCCCGCGCGCCCTGATTATTGCGTGGAAGCCATCTGTGCGCGCCTCGGCGAACATGGATAAAGCGCTACAGTGCCGCGGCAGGCCAAACAACATCCTGAACGCGTTATTATACTGGACACGTAGTGCGCTATATGCCCGCTGCGTGAAGTTTATCCACAGTGCGCAAGTGTAGAAAGTCTGACAGTAGGCTTTAAAAAGCGTTAATTATTAAAGTATAAATGTAGTTTTGATTAAATTTACGACTTCAGGTCTGTTGATGAGCAATAACAAACTTATACAATTTTTACAATCAAAACCTTCGCGTACAAAAAGTAAAAAACGTGCGGTCCTCTAAAAGTAATATTTTATTTTACTTTCATTTCATTAACCGACTTCATTTTAGAGAGTGGCCTATATTTTTGGCCAGTACAAAACACTGAAAAAGGCGATCTAAAACTGCACAGCAATAGGTTTTCTAGCGCGTATTTTTACACTACCAAAACGGCAAGTAACAAAAAATATCTGGATAGATAAGTACAGTACATAAAATGATACAAAGTATATTATACATTTTAGAGTAGGTACATCTAGTATAGTTTAGTACCTTATGTCTAAGTAGATTGCACTACCCTTCCCAAGGGTGCCATTAAAGACAAATTAGGAAGTAACAAAAGGGGTACACAGAAGTGTTGTCGGATAGTCAATTGTACGTCGATTATTAATTGATTATGCAAATAGGGCCCAAATATCTAATAATTGATTGTATTATCGATAGTATCAATTCTATCGATTAAATCGATTTTCATTTTGGTTGATATAATCGATTATAATTTTTGAATTAAATAAACGATCGATTAAATTGATATTAGAATTCAGCTGATACTATCGGTTATAATCGATTAATCTGCAATTATTTCTTGATAAACAGAATAAACTTATCATTCATGCATTCATAGAGAAGATGTCTAAGAAGGCATAATATAAATGACGATTATATCTGGAAATAATTGCAGATTTATCGATTATACTAGATAGTATCGGCTTAATTCCCGTATCGATTTAATCGATAGTATCGTCAATTTAATCGATTATAATCGATAAATAAATGATATCTACCAAAAATGAAAGTCGATGAAATTGATAGTCGATACTATCAATTTACTTTATCGAATAAACGATTGTACTATCGATAGTTACGATATACTATCGATAGTACAATCGTTTATTCGATTATTAAGGGTGAAAATAATCGATTAATCGATTGTCGTTTGTTCGGCAACACTAGTATGTGTACTAGTACGTCACTAGTATGGGTACCCACACTAATCTGATGTAGATTGCATTCAGTTACTGTGATAAACTGTTCAATCACAATAATATATGAAGAAATGAATGCAGGGGTTGTCCCAGACGTTGATTGTGGACTGATAAAGTAAAGTCCAGTTGAACTTATTCAAGAGGCAATTAATTATCAGTGAACGAAATTCGGGTACAATTTTTACGCAGCATATTTTCAACTTTGTTTTTTCCTGGTAAAAATGTCAAAAATGTTTTGCAAAAATGTTCACATAGGCTCACCCGTTTCAATCAGTTTCAAATGTCTGAAGTAGTCAACGTAGTCATACAGTTCGGGTAGCCATCGAAACATTTTCAATCACGAGTCAACTTTTACCAAAAGATCATGGTCAAAGCGAGCAAACTAGAAACGCGAAACGGGAAAAATGCTTTGAAGTATGAACGTGCGTATACACTAAGTAATGACGTCACCGACGTCATACACGTTCGTACATTTTAGCCAATACGCGTTCGTGGCGCGTGCTGATGGCCGTTGAGAAAAATGTTTTAACTTTTTTGTGCAACGCTGTCGAGCGAAAAAGGCGTCGAACACATCTGCTACCGAAAATTCGCAAGACACGTACGGAACTTACGCACTTGCCCCGTTGCGACGGAGTTTATTATTTGGGGACGTTTATACGAGACGAAAGGGAGTGAGTAAAAATTAAACGTTTAAATCTGACGTCATCTGGTTGTGAAGCAAATGGGTTGAGGAGGTGACAAATTATTTTAAGCTTTTGTACAATCACAAGTCACCATTGTGCATTTGTTTTTACTAACAAAGAGGAGATTTTCTTTTCTTTATCACAACTTTTGAATAGTTTAGGAATCTCAACCACTGACAAACTCGATATTGAATCCTATTTGTCACCATATCAAAGGTTCACAGACTTACAATACAAACACACTAACTAAAGTAAAGTATCAGTCTATAAACTGTCCCACTGCAGGGCAAAGGCCTCCACCATAGAATTCAAGTTATCGCTACTATGATGGAGTTAGGCTTAATCACCACGCTTGTCAATAATCAACTCACTAAGTACTTGAAGCAAGCTTAACGCATTCAATTTGGACGGCAAAATCTAGAAAAAGTTTACTGATACTAATAATACTAATAATAATAAAAAATCTTGTCATCTGGATTGACAGCAGTCGCACTCCACCCTGTTACGCTTGACTGAGGTCCGCGTATCAGGAAATTACCCACTCCTTGTAGCAGGAGGGAGAAAGTTTAAACTTTGAAATTAATAATATACTAATTCTCACAACATCTCATAAGTTGACCTAACTACTAACGCTATTTTGATTTGACCCTTATTCATTTATTCAGTTAATGAGTATATTGTGAAAACTGCGCAATATGAATAAGATAAGCAAGTAAATCATATCCGACCTTTTTGGAGTAAGGGTGCCTTTCCACCAGAGCTGCATAAGTTTACGCACATGACAAATGAGTATCTACTAATAAATAAATAAATACGTCCCCACTGCTGGGGCACGAGCCTCCTTCAATCACATGCGGGGTAATTCACTCACCACGCTTGCTGAGAGGTTGTAACCCCGAAATTGTTTAAAATAGATCCGGTTTAGTAGTTAATAATTAAAATCGATTGGCGTCGCTAGTGTGCCCTACCCGGCCTTGTCCAGAAGTGGCAAATTCGCCGCGAATTCAGTCGTGATTGTAGTTACATTGGTGTAAATGTTGCATGTATCTGTAACCTTCCTTTTAAACAAAAAATGAATTATGGAACAGCTCCCATTTGCGGAGCCCTGGACAGGGATTTAACAAACGATATGCTAATGTGATACGATTATGTAATTATTGGTTCCAAATAAACATTTCTCCTTTTTTTCTCTTTCTTCCTAAACGCATCTCTTTCTACGCAACCTCGGACATCTCTAGTCACAATACAACCTAAGATCAATATCCGAAAAACGTAACTATCTGCTGACAGGCATTGTGCGTAGGGCAGACTGGAAAATTACGGTCCTATTGAATTTCCCGGACGTCTCGGAAGTCGCTACGGAACAATCCGGTTTGATAATACGGTCACATTTGTGTTCGGGTCGAAATCTGGATGACCGGTTGTAACTGGATTTTGAGATCTCGTTAGTAAAGGACGTATTAGATTAGGTATGCTTACGCACCTCATATTTTGGTACCTCTTGGATCTAAAAGTGTATGTGAGATTACCTACCTAAGTGCGTGAGATTATTAATTACTAATCTTGTTTTAACCGAGTATGAAAAAGTAAAAGCATAGAAACTAACAGACCGCCCAATTGAACTTTCTTCGTCCAGTCACTATAACGAAAACCTCCTAGGGTCAACGGCCTAATGCTGGCTGGACATGCTACACTATCCACGCAATTACCACTAATATATCTTTCTCCTATCCACGAAAGAAATCTGATTTCTGATGCTATGAGTGACTGAGCAATTTATTTTCGCTGACACTTTAGAAGTTCATCGTTGAAACCAATATATTCCTGCGCCTCAGCGTAAGATTCTTTTTTGCATCCAAAACCGTTGCTTCTCGCCTGTGTAATGAGGTTTATTCCCAATGACTCTCATTTTTGTATTTGTATCTCAACTTATATAGCTCTGGTCCCCATTCTAGGGCAATAAAAATTTATAATTGTATTCCCATCCATATAAAAACCCAAGATAAACTGTCCTCCTCCCTAAGAGACTTAAAACAATATTTATTTAGAAAAGCTTTTTATAATTTAAAAGAATTGTTCCCAGATAATAAGGGCCAAATTAATGCCTAAAAATGTATATTTAATTAATGTTTTTTTTATTTAATTTGATTTACCTATTTATTGTTAATAATGATTTAATAATGCATGCTTTAATGTTATTGATTGCTTCCAATGTTATATTTTAATATTACTTGTATTTACATAATTTAAATACTAGCTAATTATTTTTTTAAGAAAGCACACCTGCTCTCTAACATTTTGCGGTGCCCTTACGGGGCGTCACAGGTCTCTGTTCATGTTATTTTGTAAGACCTTTATACCATGTGATATGCAAATAAAGAAATATGAAATATATTTGTCCACCACGGGTGAACATCGGGAAAAGAAGTTTCAATATCCACCAATGGGTAACAACGCTATTCTTCTTGCTAGGAAGTCCGACCATACTGGGAGCAGGGTGCCGATATAATCGCCGGCAACCTGGAGCCTGGTTTACCCAGGTTGGAGTTGGTAGCATTGTTCGTCACTGGTGGATATTGCAACTTTTTGTCCCAATGTTTACCCATCAGCGGTGGACAAATAGTAGGGCCATCGGGTATAAGCCGAGAACTAGATCAAATTGTATTATCTCAAAGGTTTTGGGCACGTCAACAGTTTGAGGAAATATCTGAAACGTGCAGGTTCACTATGTTTTCCCTCCCCTGATCTAGTAGTACGATTCAACATAATTCAAGTAGCATTTTTAAAGGTTTGAGAGTAGGTAAACTAAGCGCATTGACTTTTGAAACAGCTGTTTAACAAAACTTGACAAGTTGCCTGAGGTTAATAATACGAAATTGTCTTAAAAAGTTGTTTAATGTTGAACAACTGTTTTAATAGTCCATCAAAAAGATCTGTGAAATATTGAAACAAAATAAACTTTGCGTTATCTTTTTTTAACTACCTATCTGCTATATATCTGTAATGCAATTTCATAGGGCAACATTCAATTTTTTCCCATTAGATTCGGTTTACACTGGTTTTGCGAAAAATCCTGATAAAAGGTCTTCACAAACCGGTTGATTAACATGTGGGCCCACGCGTTTGATAAGCCTCGGCAATTGCGAGAGTGCGCTGCACGGATTAAAACGCATTTTGTAGGGCCGGCGAAACACAAAAAGCGAGGTTAAGCCTGCTCCACCCTTTGAGGTTGGGTTCTTTGCAAAGAAAAATATTTATGTAGCTTTTTTTTATTTTTTGCATTCCTCAAGTGGCACTGGGCTGGGCACATTGCGAGGGGATCAGACGGCCAATGGGGCAGAAAGATGGTCGAGTGAAGCCGCGTACAGAAAGTCAAAGCCGTGGCAGGCCCCCCAGAAGGTGGATCGACGATCTGGTAAAGATTCGCAGGAATCCTTTGGATGCGGGCGGAACAGGACCGATCATTGGGGGAGGCCAAAGTCCAGCAGTAGACGTCTATTGGCTGAAATGATGATGATGATGATGACCTGTTTGGCTCCATCTCATCTTAGCGGGTAATTACCGGTTGCGTCCAAAGCTTTTATATAAAAATATAGCATACACAAATCATGAAGTAAATAAAAAACTTCAAACTCTTCTGAAACAGTCATTTTATTAATTCTACAGCAGTTGCATTATAAATAAAGATATTGTACATGTCGATTCTTTATCGACCAATAAGAATTAAAGAAAAGTACTACGTCTGTAAATCTGTAAAGTGAAATGAAATTCACTAAAAAAACTTTACAGTTTTCTATACTTTCATTTGTGGCTGTCCGTATGGGAAAGCGATTTAACCGCTAGAAGCGGTTCTGTGACTCGAGTTAATTTTTATCAATAGGTATTTTTTTAAATTTAAGCTTTTTACGCACCCCTAAAAATAGCAGAGCGGCCGAGTGATTGGAATCGCCATCACGTACTGTTGACATATACGTGCAGCATGCCGGAGTAAATCGCAAATTTTACACAAACTCCACGTGCTTTGTTTCGGTTTCCACGTGGATATATGGAGGATGAATGCTCTTACTAGTCCGGACAAATAAGGGGCTTTACTTCGGAATTTGAGATACCTACTGAAAATTTTACATATGACATCAACCCCTTTTCTTAATTCGCTATACTTTTCTTCTACCCTGAGGTTGTCTGGAAGAGATCGCTATTAGCAATAAGACCGCCTACATTGTTTTAGTATAAAAACATAGACTAAGATCTGTAAATTTTGTGCAATAAAGTGTATCTATCTACAACTTGTCTCCAAACCTAGGTACATGTACATGGTGTCCGCGTCTTTCAAAATTCAAGGTTAAAAGTAAAAAAAAAAAAAACATTTTTATAAATATTAAGTTCCTTTTTTTATGCTAGAGGCGGACAAACGAGCAAGCGAGTCACTTGATGGGAAGTAATCAACGCCGCCCATGAACATCCGCGAAATCAGAAATAAAATTCTCTACAACTTTTGCATACATTTTTGTTCCATATGTTGAATCGTTTTCGGGAATAGAGGGCAGGGCAGACAGAACACGATATTTAACTATGTCTATTAATATTTTGAACATGAATGTTAAATAATGAATGAATAACTACAGTAGCCTTTTTTATTTTGTTTATAAAACGAAGTAATTTCACCATTGATTAGATATTACGAGTAGGTATATTGGAGTCAGATCAATGTATGTGATGTTATTAAATCATCATCATCATCATCAGCAACCCATACTCGTCCACTGCTGGACATAGGTCTCCCCTAATGCACGCCACTGCTCCCGATTTTCGGCCACTCTCATCCAGCCCACACCAGCCAGCCTTCGAATGTCAATCATCCCATCCCATCTTGTCGCAGGGCGTCCTACACTACGCTTACCGAGTCGCGGTCTCCACTCAAGGACTTTACGGCTCCAACGGCTGTCAGTTCTGCGGCTAATATGACCAGCCCACTGCCACTTCAGTTTGCTAATTCGGTGGGCTATGTCGGTGACTCTGGTTTTCTGTCTGTCATGTTATTAAATATTTATTTAATATATAACACGATTGTCAACTTTTTTTTACCTTCTCAAGGATTAAACACATTATATCACAGACTAGTGGATTATATCTACATATTTTGTTTTCAAAAACTGAGGCTGTGGCTGAGGCTGAGGAATTATAGCCCTTAGCAAACTTTATGTCAATTTAAAACGGAACAAAAATATTCGGCCATTATGATGTTTTAATGTTTGTTTTTCCTATCATTCTTCGATATGCTACGATGGGGTCAGAACTGTTTTGTCATGGTTTGCCATAAATCATGAAAAATGTACAAAGCTGACCGGTCATCAAGTTGCGATTATGCGGGTAGGGGGACTTCTAATGCATTTTTAGTATCAATAGATCACTATATAAATAAAATAATGGTAGTTTTTCTATAAGTACAAAAATAATAGAAGTAGGTACTCGAGTTTCTAAATTGACTATAAATTATATTGATTTTCTTTTCCTAGTAGTTCGATCCGTCTATGATCGCCAAGTATTAGGCACATATTCTGATAGGATCGTGATACTAACACGACCTAAAATATGCTAAAAATATTTTCCAACATTTTTGGCTCGACCCGGGTGTACCTACTAAGAAGAAGAATATGAAATAATTTATCGACCACAACACATGATTACATACAAATATAAATAAGGACAAAACATTATAAAGTTGCGGCTAACAAGGTTCAGCCTCAGCATGTGCTTCAACAACCGCTAAGCAGCCGCTGCAGCGCCGATTTTCAGGCTGCACCTTTGAGCTACGACTCTTAATAAAACATACAAACATAAAAAAAACGGACAATTAATATTAATAGAAAACGGAACGATACAAAGAAAATCTATAGCGTGAATACATGAATAACAAAACGCATACAAACAGAACCAATAAAAGAAAAAAATACTATACAAAATTCATATGAACTGGTAGGTATTTGGTACATAAATAAAAAATAAACAAACAAAGAAATAACGAAAGTGGCGCCATCATTCAATTTCCTGTTCACGTTTTTATTGACACACCCTCCAGTGACGGTGGCGCCATCTGTGTCACAGAAAACTTATCATCTTTAAAAAAATATTGTGAAAGAAATAACGTCTATCTTGGTTGGTGAAAACATTTTTAACACTTGACATTGGCGGAATCACACGCGCGGCCGTAACCGTGCGCGGGATAACAACATAAAAAAAAGAAACATTTTTATACCTGCATGATAGTGATTACCTATTAATAATTATAAGTGTGAGTATCTTCTACTTAGTTTGTGTAAGTGTGTATTAAATAGTGTGTGATGATACTCGTAGTTTGAAAGAATTTAAAATCATTGTTGTAAGTACAGTCAATTAGCCGTGTGGTCCCCGGCAGAGTAGAATAGGCCACCCTCACTCTAACCGAGGTGTCGTAAAAGGCGACTAAGGTAAAGCTGTTGGCATGATCATCAGCACCCAGAGAAGGAAAACTCTGCATTTATATCAAAACCCTCGCCAACCCGTCTGCCATGCGTGGTTAATATGGCAATTACCCCTCACGCGACTGAGGGAGGCCCGTGCCCCAGCAGTGGGGACTTAAATGGGCTGATAATGATGATGATGATGATGAAGTACAGTCAATTAGTACAACAAATGATGATAATATGTAACACCTTGGTTCATATTAAAGTAGTAAGTACTAGTATCAGCACTGCAGAAACATATTTTTATTTTAGTCTAAGTGAATAATTTAGAACAAGTTATTGATAACTTCAGCACAGCGGGACTTTTTTATAGTGACATGTGGAGAAAAAGAGCCCACGTTGCAATTGCAACGGACGCGATGTCAAGGCATATTCACTTCATGGTTTGTTGTTTTTTTTACATTGCCATCAGGTGATCCTTCTGCTCGTCTGCCTCCTATCACATAAAAAAACATTGTTGTGGACAAACAAGCAGACTCACACCTGATGGAGAGTGATCACCACCGCCCATGGACATCTACAACACACGAGGTATCATATGCATTGTCGGCTCAGCGCAATTTATTCCCTCCCCAGAATGCGAGAGGGAGGTTTGTTTTTTCGCAACAAAGAATTCGACTATAAGTTTATCTTGTGAAATTCCCAGTTATTCGTAATTTCTGCTTACTCATTCTAAGACTCAGCTTTAATAATACCTTTAGGAAAGGCAAGACAGAGGTTAATTAGTCATTGGAGAGACTAATTCAAAGTGACATTGTAATTGGCAAGAATAAGTCAGATTCTATTGTTAGGAATCAAGATGCCAATTAGATGGAATAGAATAGGCATCTCAGTAACCGAAAATGAGCAAAGTATGGATATTCTTTTGCAGAGGGACAAATTTATTTAGTTTTTTTTTAATTTTATTTTTTTATTTCAAATATGGCGTGTGGTACTACATTGTGCTACATGACGGTCCTGAATCCCATTGCTGATCAACTAAATATGCTATGCACAAAAATGCATAGACATAGGGTACCTAGCCGCAAAACTAAAATGGGCGTGGGCCGGTCATGTGTGCAGAAGGAGTGATGAAAGGTGGAGCAAGGATATCCTTGAATGAAGACCAAGAGACGGAAAGAGGAGTGTTGGCGGACAAACTGCCAGATGGTCCGATGACATCAAGGCTTCAAGCTGGAGTAGCGTGGTCCAGGAAAACCGACTACAGAAGAAAGTGGAGAGGCATATGCTCTGCAATGAGCAAACACATGCTGCTGAAGAAGAAGAAGAGAGAAATATGCTATGGGAATAAATAAATAATTTTAAACGCTACTTTAGACAAAACGAAGTCATGTTGTACTAGCTAGTAAATATTGATAGCCTATAAACCTTTCATTCATATGACTTAATGTAATATGTTATTATGACATATGTTTAGGTAAATAAGAATAAGAATAAGAATGAGAATGAGAATGAGGATCAGAACGAGAACGAGAACGAGAATTGTGCTACATGATGGTCTGATTCCTATTGCTGATCAACTAAATATTCTATGGGAATAAATAAATAATTTGAACGCTACTATTGACAAAACGAGTCATGTTGTACTAGCTAGCAAATATTGCTAGCCTATAAACCTTTCATTCATATGACTTAATGTAATATGTTATTATGACATATGTTTAGGTAAATAAGAATAAGAATGAGAACGAGAACGAGAATTGTGCTACATGACGGTCTGATTCCCATTGCTGATCAACTAAATATTCTATGGGAATAAATAAATAATTTGAACGCTACTATTGACAAAACGAGTCATATTGTACTAGCTAGCAAATATTGCCTAGCCTATAAACCTTTCATTCATATGACTTAATGTAATATTTTATTATGACATATGTTTAGGTAAATAAGAATAAGAATGAGAATGAGAGTGAAAGTGAGAGTGAGAATGAGAACGAGAACAAAGAGAACGAGAACGAGAACGACGAGAACGAGAATGAGAGTGAGAGTGATAATGAGAATGAGAATGAGAATAAAAAGATTTATTCAGTGCTTAAAAATTATTATTAGTTACTATTATTATTTGGCGCTGTCACAAATATGCTAAAATAACTAGTTAGTTGTTTTTGGCTAGTTAGCCATGTAGGATATAAAAACTTTATTTCCTAAGAAATAACATCTACAACATCTTGTACAATAAAAACAACAGCACAATATTATTTAGACTACATACTATTTTTAAACTCTAACCGGTCGTTAGTTCTATTTAATTGATCGAAGCTCCAAAGAAAGGGAATAAGGCCGAGGTTTAAAAATCTCACCTCTGAATACCGAACCCTTAAAATTAACTGATACAATAGAATTTGTTTTCTAACAAAGTTATAAAATTAATTTCTTTAGATTACTGTTACTGACAGTTTAGAGTAGTTGAACTGACAGTCACTAAGTATTTTCCCTATTCATAAACAATTTGAGCCGGTTATTCCATTGATTTTGTCTGAAATAACTAATTTTAATCAAGAATTAGATAGTCAGGGAAAGTTTAAAACAAAATTTGGCTTCATAATTGATGTTCATGGCAGCTTTACATAAAGCTTTAAGAACACTGAAACGTAACAAACTTAATATTCAAGCCCAGGTTCATTTTCGGTCTAGCATATTTTTCGGACACATTGTTTTGCATACCGTAGGTATTAGGGTTAGCAATTATATTATATTTATTTCCCCATGTCCTCCTCTTTGCGTCGTTTGTCCTCAGTGCTGAGGGTCACGACCCTCGGTCCACCACCACGGTCCACGGTCCACCAGAGACCACGGTCTCTATGAGTGATTTTCTCCCGGGCTATCTTCCGCCAGCTCACTCTATACTCAGCCGCAACACAGACTGTGGTGTTTAAGGTTAAGCAGATTTGATCGGACCAGCGCATGGGGCTTCTGCCTCTAGGCCTTCTTCTGCTCATCTTTCCCAGTCAGAAGTAGCTTCTCCAGGTTGTCGTCTCTCTTTCTAGCAATATGACCAAAGTACTCAAAGCTCTTCCGTAAGCGCGTGGTGCTCACTGAAATTTTGAGCTCGGTCCATATGGATTCATTAGCAGATTTCATTTATTTATTTAGCCGCCACTTACTCGTTAACTTCATATTTCGTGCTTTCTAAAACTGGACCTGGTCCAGTCTATGTGAATACGCAACGCAGCCATGCACTTATTGCAGTTGGTTCGCTCATTTAGTGGAAGAGATCCCACAAGGTTTGCGCTTATAAGCACGCCAACGTTTTAATAAGTTGCTCGTGTCGTGTTGCTTTAAAACGTTAATCTGTAAAGATTTTTCAGTTTTCTTTAAGGTGACGGGTAGGACACACTAGCGACGCCTATCGATTTTAATTTTTAGCTACTAAACCGGGTCTATTTTAAAAAATTTCGGGCTGACAATATCGGCAAATACTTATACTATTCATTAAATAATCATGCACAACTGCTGGGTTCAACGCGAACGCGAAAAATTGATTCACGCCAAAAAGAATATGGCGTGAATCAATTTTTCGCGTACAAAAACGGACCCAAAATTTGAGCATGGCTATTTAATAAATAGTATAAGTGTTTTAGCCGTGTGGTCCCCGGCAGAGTAGAATAGGCCACCCTCACTCTTACCGAGGTGTCGTAAAAGGCGACTAAGGTAAAGCTGCTGTCATGATCATTAGCACCCAGAGAAGGAAAACTCTGCATCTATATCAAAACCCTCGCCAACCCGTCTGCCAAGCGTGGTGAGTATGGCAATTACCCCTCATGAGATTGAGGGAGGCCAGTGCCCCAGCAGTGGGGACTTAAATGGGCTGATGATGATGATAAGTGTTTGCCGAGAGATTGTAATCCCGAAATTGTTTCAAATAGATCCCGTTTAGTAGCTAAAAATTTAAATCGATTGGCGTCGCTAGTGCGCTCTACCCGTCACCTTAACCAAGTAAATATCCAACCATTATCCTAATATAGGTTAATCCAACCGATTTTGGTGAACGCCTTGTAATTTTCACACTGTCGGTTTTTCCAAATGGCTACTTATTTATTAAATACCCCACTACTCCACTCTTATGCACTCCTACATGCCTATTAACCTACTTTTCTAGTATTTATTTAAATGTTAGTACCTTCTATCCGTTTGTGTATTTTTTCATTTCAGCGTTATTAGTTTAGGTACCGTTTGTGTATCGGTCAGTTTATGTAAATAAAAATATATACAACTTTATTAATCATAATATAAGCGATAATTTTACAAAATGGACATACCTAGGTGCTTACGTATATAAATACTAAATTATTAATGACCTGTACTGCGAAATTCATTCTGAGAATTCAAGCATTCTGAGAATTTGATGATTTCACCAGAACCAAAGTAAAGTTAACAAGTTTGAGTTTGGAATAGTTTCGATTGGTAAAATTATAAATAATAATAATCTACCTGTAGTACAGTCAGCATCAAAAGTAGCTTAACACTTTAGTACCATGTCATAGTAACTGTTCTGCCTATTATAGACAGTTTATAAGGTATACGTAAAAAATGTCATTTCGATATGGTGCTAATGTGTTCAGCTACTTTTGATGCTGACCGTACCTGTGTTACTCGTAGATAGTAACTCTTCAGGAAAATGAATAATAAATATTTCACATCTGACTCCGAGATAGGTAGCTCAAGCACCTGTGTTACGGATATCAGAATCAACAGTGGGACTACAAATACGAGTATATACATTTAATACTTTTCTTTTGTAAATACATACTTATAATACATAGAAATCACCGAGACCAATACAAACAGACATGTTCATGAACACAAATTTTTGTACTGTGCGTGGATCTAACCCGCAACCCTTGGACCAAAGGCAGCGTTCACTACCACTGTTCCAAGCGGGTGACAGACGGGTGACAATTATAAAGCTTGAGAGTCCTGCGGAGACTACTCTAAATTCAATTCGAGGCAAGCTTAACAGTGGGAGCGTGGCTACGCTTCGGCATTAATGGGCCGCTGGACCGGAGTAATACCACGTCCTCACAGAAAACCGGCAGTGTTTCGCTGCGTGAGTGAGGGTACCGGAGGCTCTATCCAGGGGAAGGGGAGTAATCACTTACCATCAGGTGATCCGTCGGCTCGTCTGCTACCTATATCATAAAAAAATATTAATAAGCTTCGCCGTTCCTAAAACAAAAACTATAAGCAAGATCTTACACAACTTTGTCTACATACTTTATGCTACTTACTACTTGCTCAGATCAATACGTTCGGTTCGGCAAGGATTGTAGCATCCAGTCCTATTCGAAGTCCATCTAAATTTTTTAAGGTGCATTGTTTATTCTAAATTTAAAAGGGTTTCTATTTCATAGCTATACTATTGAAAACCCCTAAAAACTAAAAGGAAAATTTTAAAAGCAGAAAAGAACGCAGAGTAACATTAAATCTTATTTCCACTACCCTGAATCCGAAGACGTTACTGCACTTCACCGAATTATTAACTTAGCACGGCAGTTTAGTAAAAATTACTTCTTAAGAGTCCTGCGCAGGTCGGTTCAACTTCAATAGACGATACGACAAAATCATTTTCCTAAATGAAAAATACTATTTTTAGATTAGACTCATAGAATTTAGGAAAAATAATTTTAGCATTTTTAAACAAATATTTATGTTGTAACCGAGACATAGTTTACTTCCTTAACCCGAATAACAGCAATAAAACGTCGAGATATCCTCAAATTGCAAATTATTTTGGTATTACGTTTGTATGGGAAACACGTTGTTCGCCCCTTAAGACTACTTAACCACTTTTTACCAAGTACCTTCCTAATGGTTTGAGGTTTCTATTAATACGACTAGGTATATAAGATAAGAAAACAATGCATTGTGGTCATATTATATATAGTATCCATATTGTAGTACCACAATATAACCAACCATACAAAACAAACATAACTTATAACGTTATTCTACTTTAAACCCATACTGGAAATTCGTTTGTGTTGAGCTTAAAAAAGGTCGGAATTATAGCACCTTTTGAGCACACAAAAAGTTTACTCCAAAACAATATGCCGGTTAACACCCCAAAGTACGGGGGTATTTTACAAAATCGCGATACGGGCTAAGTCAGCGAGAATAGGGAATTTATCGCTCACCTACAATGGTACACTTAATCCAATTTCTACGATTTCATTCTGTTGACTTTCACCCAGCGTTGCCAGGTTAGGTTTGTAACATTTTAGGTGTTTTTTGTCACTTTCAAACTTTATGAATACCACCAAAAAGTAGAAAATCTAATACCTTCGCCACGTATCCACATAGGCATATTCAACTCATCATTGTTGGTAAAATAAAAGGAAAGCAGAGCGTTAGAAGAAGGAAAAAGTAGTCACTGCAAAATAATAGGTCTTTGCCGATGAAATCGCTGTCTTTTTTTAAAGAGGCACAGTATATTGGCTTTCCTCAGCCTGATGGTAAGCAAGAGCACACGTTGCAATTACAACGGAAGCGATGTCAAGAATCAAGATAGTGTCTCACTATAATTTTATTTTGATTCAAAACTATATTTTAAGGTTTATATTAAATAGAGATCAGATATTATTGAATTTTTTATGCAAAAAATATTGATAATTGGACCCTTTTTTGCTTGGCAGAATTGATGTTTTTATCAATAATATTTTTTTGATTAAAAATTATTTTTTCTGAAAAACTATTCTACATATTCCTAAACGTGTTTAATGGACAGCCATGAAAACACAGTTAATTATGGAGTAGTAGCATTTATAGTTACTGAACAAATTAAAAAAGTAGGCACGGAAAATACAACTTCTAAGAAAATTGCCATACAAAACGGCAATTTCATATACAAATACCTACCTAATATAAGGGAGTGGGCTGACATCATCGAGATACGGTTCGTCTGGATTACCAGTGCTTTTCATTAGAAAAGCACCGGCCAGCCTTCAGAACTAGAGATGCACCCAAAGAAAAAGAAGATAGGTAGGTAAAGTTTCGTTATGAGCCAGTCGTTCGCAATTCTGCTTGGTTGGCCGGCTTTTTGGGCCGCTCACCAGTGGCAAGTCAATCAATTTTTCCGGATCTACAACATTCCCTCTGCAAATTAATCCTAGCTTGCGTACCGCTGCGTCGGACACAAGTTTTTGATTTAGTTATTTTTCTTTTAACCCTGACAACACCTCTCTCCCGTGAGATTCGGTACACAATGGTCCCGTTGTTTGTGTCCGTGTTCTTTCTCTGCATTTATAGGGTTTGTGGCATAATGAATGGTGTTGCACTCATGTGGAAATCTTGACTTAATCTAAAGCAAACTCCTTTGTTTTTGCACGACATTGTAGTGGTTTACTAACGTTTAATGTTGAGCATTTGCGATCTGATGGTTAAGTCGAGTCAGTGAGCAGGCTCGCCGTTTTACTTAAGTACAAACTTGTGAACTCAAAGGAGATCCTCGGACTTTTTTTCTTTTTTTGATGTGATAGGTGGCAGAAGAGCAGCCGAATCGCCTTATGGATTTTATATGAGATGTTGTAAGAATTAATGTTATGTTATGTTATATATTTTGAGCTAAAAATGAAAATGTCGGCCAAAAACGAAATTATTATTTTTTGGTCATAAATTCACTGATAATGTATGAAGATACTTATTTATTGCACAAAACGATATAATAGGCGAATTCAAGGAGCAGAGGCATTCTCTACTAGTCAACCTTTGGTTCATGCCATAAGATCTGTTCTAAGTTCTGATACTGTTTTAAGACCTACTGGTATATGCATGTACACACTTAGTTTTTGCAAATAAAATTTTGAAGTTTGAAGTTTGATCCGCAGGAGAAATAAGGTCCCAGACATAGCCCAAAGGATTGCGTGCCTCAAGCAGGAATGGGCCTGCCCATGCCACTTGCGTCAATGCGTCGGTTCTCCTCGCTATGTACCAGGGCACATGGCGGTGAACAAACGGCCGTTGGGGCGGTCCTCGAGTGCAGGCCACGTAAGTCGCAGTCGTGGCAGGTCCCCCATAAGGTGGACCGACGATCTGGTGAAGGTCGCAGGAATCCATTGGATGCGGGCGGCACAGGACCGATCTGTGTGGAGAACATTTGAAGTCTATTGCCTGAAATGATGCTGATGATGATGAAAAAAAAACCAAGCTTGTGTTATTTTCTATTATTGATTTTTGCATTGATTAACTATAGATTACCGACAATGACTCCTTGATGGACGTTTGTGCAACTAGGTACCAATTTTATACGAATAAAACATGAATGATAATCATACAAATGTTGAAATACCTACTACTCGTGTATACAGGGTCTTAACTTTATTATAATATATTTGATCATTATCTAGCAGTATGTATTTTTTATAAACATGAAGCGCTGGTAGCTCAGTGGATGAGAACGCGCATTCCATGAGGGGGTCGTAGTTCGAATCCGAGCATGCTCCTCTGGATTTTTGAAAGTCTGTGTGCGTATTTCTACCATTAGCTCAGCGGTGAAGAAAAACATCGTGAGGAAACCTGCACGTTTCGGATAGTTTCTGAAACGTGTAATTATGATTCGGTTAGTCTGATTCCCCTGTCAAAAGGTTTGCGAAGGTCAGACGGCAGTATTGTAATTACCAGACTCCCCAAATCCTGAATCATGGTCTAAACGTAGGTACCCCGGGCTCCAAAGCAACAGTTATGGGCGCAACCGGGAATTACACGCTAAGATGAGGAAGAAGTATTTTTTACACACACACCTACGTATTTTTAAAGCAAACCATATTATTTGCATTTCAGTTACTCCGTGACCATGGCGCTTGCAACAGTGCCGAAATATCGGAAACTCAAAAATAAGGTACCTACATGGTAGAAATCCCGTAGGAACTAAAAGATAAAGATACAAAAATCTTTATTCAATTTAGGTCCATACAGAACAGTTATGAATGTCACAATAGGTACACATATTATCCTCTACCGCTGGTTCGAAATGTCGATTTTTACTGACCAGCAAGTATTCTAATGTTAGTGACCATGAAAGTTTACAACTATATATTATTTGCATTTGTTATGAAACACAAATTAACTGTTAATATTTTGTAAAATCATCTAATATTGTCATAAATTTATAACATGGAGATAATTGCATGGGATATTATTATCGGTAAATAAATCCATTTAAGCCGAAAACCAACATAAGCCGAACTAATGAATTAAAAACTCTACATCTGTATTAAACGACGTCCCAAAGTCAGTCAGTGTATTGTATATCTGCCGCCATTATAAGCTGGTCCCTGGCTTTAAAGGCACCATTCAAACTATGCACCAAATGGGGATGTCAAACGGGTCTCGGTATATTGGTATCGTGATAGCCTGCGTGCAGTTACAGTAAAATGTAAGCCAGTAGAAAACAAAAATACCGACGAACCCGAGTAGCAGTAAGTCCATTAAATATTTTTTATGGACTTATTCCGCGCACGGTTATAAGCCACGCGTGTCATTCCGCCAATGTCAAGTAATTTATTGACAATAAGTGGGTAGTCAACTGTCGAAGTCAGTCAAAGTCACAGTCACTCAATAAAAGGTCGATGTTTTACGTTTTATAGACCTACGGATTCTGCCGATACCACTCTAAACACAATCGCGCATTTTAAGACTCTATTAGGTCCAAGCAAGTTGTCCGTGATAATCTCACTCGACAACAAAAGCAGTGTTAAAACCGATACAATTCCAACGATTGCTAACATCACGATCACTTCGCGGCACTTCTTTGCAAATTATGAATACCAAAGGGGCCGTCCATTAATCACGTGATCTTTTTTAGCATTTTTTAAGCTCCCCCTCCCCCTTGGTGATACGTAGTGAGGTTTAGGACTACCCCCCCCCCCCCATTCGCAACATCACGTATATTTTTAGTACCTATAAAGAATTTTTAAATTTTTAAAATATAGGTAATTAAATACAGGTATAAACAATAATTTTATTTTATTCTGAAATTAAGGACCATGTTAATGTCTAGACTAGGTTGCAAGTTCTTTTTGACTGTCATAAAAATATTAATAATACACGTGAAATAAATACATGTGATATCTTACTACACCCCCCCTCCCCCTTGTGTTATTTTCGTGATTTTTATCAAACCCCCCCCCCCCCCTTTCTAGCCTCACGTGATTAATGGACAACCCCAAATATGTTCACTAAAACCACTTGATGCTAATTTAACACCTTTGAATTGCATCAGCCCTCGAGGTGTGTTTGACTCCTACCGCCTGAATCAACCACAAAATAAATAAGCATAGAAATCCGGCTCTAGCTTACATTGGCAAAGAAGAGTTCGTTGCCCCGATAGTATGTTTGTCTCTATCTTACGCCGAACCATGTCGAGATCACTGTACCCGCACATTATGTAGCCTGTTTAAAACACAATGTAGGCAGCCAGCCTTTTGTTGTAAAACTGTGTGTCAAACATTTCAAGCACGCGCTTGCGGACTCAGGGAACACGTCGGGTATCCACGTTTATTTTGTGTGTTGGCCGTGAGAGAGCTACTCTTCGGCATGAATGGGCCGGCTCGTCCGCAGTGATACCACGGCCTCACAGAAAACCGGCGTAAAGCAGCACTCTGCTGTGTTTTGCTGCGTGAGTGAGGGTAACGGAGGCCCAATCCGGGGGAAAGGAAGGTTCAAAGGTTTGGAACACACCTGTGACTTCAATGGTGTCGCGGGTGTCCATTAGCTGCGGCAATCGCTTACCATCAGGTGATCCGTCTGCTCATCTGACAACTTTCACATAAAAAAATGGCCAGTCACCTTGGGCGGTGGAATTTTTATCCCTAACGAAAACTCCCGGTGCCCTTTTAGTTGGAGTAAAAGCCGTCAAATGCACATGCAACGCAAGCCAACAATGCTACTACTATTTTCTACATATAAAAAATGAATTTATTGTATCTACCAAAGAACGAACTTATCTTATTTGTTAGGGGGCATTTTCATGAGGCAGGTTGACCCTAAGGGATCTTTTGTATATCCCCTCATCATCATCATCATCAGCCCATTTAAGTCCCCACTGCTGGGGACACGGGCCTCCCTCAATCACATGAGGGGTAATTGCCATACTCACCACGCTTGGCAGACGGGTTGGCGAGGGTTTTGATATAAATGCAGAGTTTTCCTTCTCTGGGTGCTGATGATCATGCCAGCAGCTTTACCTTAGTCGCCTTTTACGACACCTCGGTAAGAGTGAGGGTGGCCTATTCTACTTTGCCGGGGACCACACGGCTATATCCCCTATTCTACTCGAAAGGACGAACTTACAAAATAGATCAACTTGCTAACAGCGACGACTTATCGACACCTCTTAATTCATTGACCTTCGTGACACCATTTATGTCAAGGCACTGCAATTTTTTACACTATGATGTCGCTTTAGTCTGCGTGTAGTGAATAAACCATGAGTTGTTTTCAATTTAGCGTAAAAGCGTTCTGTCATAAAAGCCGGACTGGACTCACAATTAACATTTTATGTGTGTGCGACAAATGTTCGCGGTATAACAAGTGCACTGACGTTTATTGGTGTTATTCCATCACGTGATTATTAAGTAATTAAATTAAGGGTCATTATTTTAGTACAAAAACGTAGTCGACGTCCTTTTTCCTTCTTATCGTCATGTAAATGTCGCAGTTGGATTGTATAATCCGCCGTATTAGCTGTTATCTAAAACAAGGCCCTTATGAAATGCGGTGGTTCAACGATTACAATCCATGTCATTGGGGTAGGTAGGTACGTTCTTCAATAAGACGGTCCACGTTTAGCCGCATCGTACTACTACTTAAATTGTAGGGTGATGCTTAAACAAGGCTTAAAATGAGCCACCAAAATGCGCAACTTGCGTGCACTATAAAAAAACATGCAATTTAACCCTGACTTGTGACCCTGCTCTCCGGCAAGACAAATGGCTGAAAAAAACTATATTAGTTTAATAGATTATGAATTAGGCACCCAAGAACAGAGATATTTTTAGTTAGTAAGTAAGTAATAATTCATTAACCAATAAACATTTTACAAAGACTTCTACTACTACTACTAGCGAACTCTGCACTAAGCTAGGCTTGTATCGCACAGTCCTTTCTACAATTATAGGTACATTAAACGGCACAGCTCGAAAGGTTATCTACTTACATGAATTATAGCTAAATTATATGTTATCATTATTTTTAATTTATAGATTTCAGGGTTAATTATGTATTTTGGTATTCATTTTAATTATACAATCTTAAAGACTTAGTAAGTTTTCTAAATGAACGTTTTTACTTTTGTGTAGTAGGTTCATAAGTCATGAAATGTGTTGTCATCAAAATTAAAACTGGGTTATAATAGTACATGTTGCTTAGGTCATCTTAAGATACATTTTTATTTACTCTAGATTATTTTCGCTTGCGTGTTAAATTAGATAATTTATAATTTATGTTAGCAGAACAGCACATAATCGGTTATTTTAGAATGTTATTATTAGATATAGCAATTTTTTTAATCATTTTATTTTTTATGTTAGACCTATTTTTCTTCCAGTTTGCCTGAGATACAGGATACTCCTAGTTCAGGCACCCAACTACAATAGCTACCTTAGTATTAAGTAGATTATAAGTCTTTATTGTTATCTACAATTTTTGCAATAAATATCATTTATTTATTATTAGCCATGTTGAATGACGTTTGGTGCTGAGTAAATTCCAGCTGTTTTATTCAGCTGCATTCAATCTGAGTTATCATTGAACCACCGCATTTCAAAACGGCCCGGTTTTTAATAACAACTAGTCGTGATGTAATACAGCGGATTATACAATCCAACTGCGACATAAACACAGAGACATTTTGTATAATTGCATGTGAATAACACGTATCATTTGTATTAAAACAGTTTTGTACTAAATTAACCCCTTGTTAACCTTTTACCTTTTAATTAAATTGGCCCGATCGTGCATTTAGTACAAACTCGATCTGACTATCACGAGTCGTGATTTCGATTTCTACCTATAACCACAGACAAATTTTCTTAGTGTATGTCAGGACAAACATTTGTGCAATTCATGCATATTTGTATCTAGTAACTTCGATATTTTAATCCTAAAGATAGCGCTTGCTCCTTATTTAGGTCCGATTCAACCAATCTTAAACCGAGAATAATTCTATGCTATAGCGCTGTCGTTCCATACTTTGACGTTATACCAGTTATACCACAGATTTATCGTTGGATAAAGATTGGACGAATAGGGCCTTAGTTGTACTTTAGTATCATGTCGAATATTGTGTGTGACTTCATCTGTGTGAACTTAATCTTGCAATCGATTAATTAATTACAACCTATTTCTATTTTTTTATTGGTTAATTACATATCACAGGCTCTAGGTCCGTGCCTTCGTTTGCTAGTAGTTACAGAGTTTGTTGGTCCGCCCTGTTAGTCCAATGGTTTAAGTACCGGACCATGATCTCTGGGTCCTGGTTTCGATTCTCGGATCGAGGAAAGGTATGTTTAGAATTTTTCAAACATATCTCGGGTTTGTGATCAACAATCCGTATTAGGCAAGCGTGGTAATTAAGCCTTATCCCATCATAGTAGCGATGACTTGATTTATATGATTAAGGCCCTGCAGTGGGACACTATATAGGGTGATACTATACAGAGTTTGTTTGCTTTCTTTTTTGCCATCCACATTTGAGGAGGTTTAAGGTGACGGGTAGGGCACACTAGCGACGTCAAATGATTTAAATTGTGAGCATCTGGAGCCGTGTGGTCCCCGGCAGAGTAGAATAGGCCACCCTCACTCTTACCGAGGTGTCGTAAAAGGCGACTAAGGTAAAGCTGCTGGCATGATCTTCAGCACCCAGAGAAGGAAAACTCTGCATTTCTAAACCCTCGCCAACCCGTCTGCCAAGCGTGGTGAGTATGGCAATTACCCCTCATGTGATTGAGGGAGGCCCGTGCCCCAGCAGTGGGGACTTAAATGGGCTGACGATGTTAGCATCTAAACCAGATATCTTTTTAACAATTTTGAAGTTCGAGCATCTCGAAAAGAACTTTTACTATTTATTCAATAGGTACTTATAATTAACTTTTTAGTCTGCTTTCTACTCGAAATATGAGTTAATCCAAATTTCGAGTGCAAACACAGATCAAAAAGTAAATGATAAGTATTAAATAAATAGGTAGTTAATATTCTTTCCGAGAGCCTTGAACTTCCAAATTGTTTAAAAGATATCCGGTATAGTTGCTATCAATTTTAATCGTTGGCCATCGCTAGTTAGGGCCACCCATCGTCTTAAGTAAAATGCAGATCAGATTTTTTTTGTTTTTTTTTTGATAGGCAGATTTTGACATTTTCATCATTCGTATCTTTTCAAATAACTATTAGTTATTGCTTCATTATGAAGTAGTTTTCTACACGTACATGAACGTTGTCCATTAAAACACAGTTAATTATGAAATAGAAGCATTAACATTTTTTAGTTTAAAAATGTTAGTAATAATAATAGATGATGATACCCCATCAAATTCACGAGGTGTTAACCAGGCACACATATTCTCTCATTCACAGCCTTACGTCCCACAAACACGCCCAATCATACAACCACACAGATCATCACAATCAAGACTCATTACCCCCACCACATCACAATTTGATCCGTAGTGTAGGAACTGTACTTGGCCTAGGCCCGTACATTTCTGAAAAGCCAGCAAATAGCTGTGATACTCAGCATATAAAGAACATAATAATAATAATTTTCACAACATCTCATACATTGACCTGACTCCGTACTAAGTAGCTTAAGCACTTGTGTTACAGATATCAGACAACAGAGAAACACAAGTGTTCATCGCATGAATGTTTGTCCAGGGTGGGGATCGAACCCACGACCTTTGGCGTAAGAGGCAGGGTCACTACCAATTGCGCCATCCGGTCAGTCAGTAAGGTAAGTAAAAGTAAATACTAAGAAAGTTCACGCATCCTAGCTTGTGATTCCCGGTTGTGATCAAGGCTGTCGCTCTAGAGCCCAAGGTACGCTTAGACCGGGATTCTAGTAATTACAATTTGGGGAGTCTGGTAATTACAATTAAAACCACCTGACCTTCGCAACCCTTTAACAGGGGGAACAGACCAATTTACACTTTTCAGAAACTATTCACTTAACACTAACACTTTTTCAGGGTCATGACATAGGCTGAGTGGGGGCCATTTATGTTGGAGGTCACAACACACAATATATTGTTTGCACTGCCTGGTTATATGTACTCATTATTTTGTTTTTCCTTTGTTTTGTTTTGATTGTTTGTTCTTTTGTAACGAATGTTGTACTCGTATGTAGTGTTGTGATGTTCAAAATAATAAATTTTTCTTTCCTTCTTCTTTCTATTCGAATCATGCATCTCACGGTGTTTTTCCTCACCGTCGAGCTAACCCGTTTAGCAGAGTGGTTTGTGCGCCGGTTGAGACGTAAGTGTCATGATTTTAAATAATAATTGATGTAATTTTAAGATTTGAGTAATTTACTAGTGTTTGATTGGACTGTTGACGGTTTTGAGAACTAAATTAAGGACTGTCATAACCGGAAACGCATCGATAATCGATAGTCGCCCCAAACCGATACATTGTCGGTTGACGGGCGAACGGACAGTTCGATTTGAGCAGCCGTCTGGTACGGACGTTTCGAAATAGGCCTCGTGTAAGCTAAAAGTTCTGAGTGATTATCAATGTATCTATGAATATCATCATCATCATTTCAGCCAATAGACGTCCACTACTGGACATAGGCCTCCCCCAATGTTCTCCACACAGCTCGGTCCTGTGCCGCCCGCATCCAATGCGATCCATGCATCCGCGATCTTCACCAGATCGTCGGTCCACCTTGTGGGGGGCCTGCCACGGCTGCGACTTCCTGTACGTGGCCTCCACTCGAGGACCTTTCCACCCCAACGGCTGTCTGTTCTCCTCGCTATGTGCCCTGCCCATTGCCACTTGAGGCATGCAATCCTTTGGGCTATGTCTGTAACCTTAGTTCTCCTGCAGATCTCATCATTTCTGATACGATCACGAAGGGAGACTCCGAGCATAGCCCTCTCCATTGCTCACTGGGTGACTTTGAGCCTCCTTAATCGGCACATTGTAAGCGGCCACATTTCGGTTTCGTATGTCATCACTAGCAACACACACGCATTGAAGACTTTCGTCTTGAGACACAGTGGTAGGTGGGCCGAAAATATGAAAATATCTATGAATATCTGTACGTGCAAAATTACGGAATAAATGACATGAAAGGCGGACTCTGGAGTTTCATTATACAAGGGTCGCGGGTTCGGTTCCCGCACCAACACAAATGTTTGTTGATGAAACAGATATTTGTGTTGGGTCTCAGTGTTTGTGGTATCTTCAAGCTCCACGCACCACGCTCGTGCAAACTCTGGAATGAGCTTCCAGCCGCGGTGTTCCCTGATTGCTATGATATGTCCTTTTTTAAACGAGGTTTGAAAATAGTACTTTTTTCACGGTAGGCAGCGGCATGACTGTGCTCCGGCATTGTTGATGTCTATGAGCGGTGGTTACCGTTTACCATCAGTTGGGCCGCAGGCTCGTCTGCCTATTTTAAGCAATAAAAAAAACCTTTGGTTACCATAGTAGATACAAGGGAAAACCTTAGTTTGGGACCTGGAAAATGTATGTGATGTTATTTCAATTTATTTAATTTATTTATTTGATGGTAGAAATACTGACATAGATTTGAGAAATCTAGAGGTGTATGCTCGTATACCTGCAAAGAAAGTCTCTATACCCAAAAACGCCAATGTCATCGAATATAACTAACTTTTTACCAATCTCATAAAAACGCAAACCTTCGCACATCAGTATAGAAAGTTCGACTTTACCTGTGCATTCTTCGGATACCGACAACTTCCGATCTCCGCGTTTCCGCCCGTTCCAACTTTCCTTTGAAAATTTGGCAACTCGTGTTACGTTTATTGTATGAAGTTTTTGTTTAAACATACCGTAAAGAAGAAAGTTTGTCGTGCAAAAATTGGGATGAGGAAGCGACGTGAACTATTTCTTTTAGAGTAAAGTTGTACGTTGTTTGGGTGCAGTGAAAGTAAAGTGGGAAGTGAATAGACGTGTGTAACTCCTGAAACAACTCAGCCAAATGATGCACTGATCCGAATTTCTAATGTTCGCTGTGAATATATCATTTGACCCAAATGGATCTCGAGTTCGAGTGAACCGAATGAGATGAAGGATCCGAATGAGCTGAATGATCCCAGTGACCCGAATGATCCGCTTGAGCGGAATGAATCACGGATCTATCTGAGAGTCGATGTTGCAAATAAAGCGATTTCACTGTTCCGCATTTCTGCACTGATCCAGATGCAAATGTTCCAATCTATTGAAAGATAAGTTTTTGTCAGGTCTAGAAGTGAGTGTCGTAACATTAATAACACTGTATTTTAAAGGTAGGTACTACACGTAGATTCCTACAGATATCATAAAATAAAAGTATACTATCGTTTTACCGTAACACAACTGTTTGTGGTCTATTTTTAACCGAGTTCAAAACAAAGGAGGTTCTCAACTCGACATGTATATATATTTTTTTATGTTTGTTCGCCGATTACTTTACCATTTATGAACCGATTTAGATAATTATTTTTGAAAAGGATATCAGGATCAGATGGGATGGGACCTAATCTCTGTTGAATAATTGAATATTGCATTAAGATAGTATTTTGCGCCGACTTCGTTAACACCTTTTCTCGGTTGTACTGTTATAAAATGTTATTTGAAGTGTATAAAGTGATAATAATATTATTTGACACTTTTGTTCGTGGTTTTTGAAGGCGGTTTTTATTTACAGGTTTTTTTTTAGCCTCAACACAAGTATATCTATAGGTACTACCTTTTACTCGCGGCTTCGCTCGCATTAAAAAGAGACCTTCAATTACCGCCACTAAAAAAATCACGTTAAACCATCGCGTCGTTCCATTTTGAAATGATTGCCGTGAAAGGCGGACTAATAGACATAAACACACACATCAAAAATATTAACCCAACTGATATTATAAATGTGATGAAATCTCTTCAAAACTCTAACATCTCCAAACATCTAGAAACTATTTTATCTGTACCTAAAAATATACGAGACCAGGTCTCAATGTTCACAACTTGCAGAGTTCAAAATACGTAGAATGGACTGTTTCGGTTCGTAACTAAGTCGAAGTTCGGACTTGGCAAGTTTGCCGATTTCCGCCTTCCGGTGCTAAATGGCAGTTGCGGTTGGGTCTCACCTCGAGTTGCCAAGCGCCAAGCCGGGCTGAGTCCGCCAAGCGACAGCTCACCGGAGATCCGGACGTCTCAAAACTGCTGAAAGTATAATCTGGAATAGGGCTGCCGAAAATAATGTATTTATTTTATTTTAACAATTTCAATTTATTATTTTATATAATTATTCTTACAACATCTCATACGTTGACCTGATTCCGTACTAAGTAGCTTAAGCACTTGTGTTACAGATATCAGACAACAGAGAAGCACAAATATATACTTAAATACATATATTACACCCAGACACCGAACAAAAACAAGTGTCGGGGATCGAACCCACGACCTTTGGCGTAAGAGGCAGGGTCACTACCAATTGCGCCATCTGGTCAGTCAAAATTTTACGAAAACACGGAGCATGGTAGCATAATTAATAGCGGTAACTTTAATGAAATGAAATGAAATGAAATGAAAATTGTTTATTCAATTTAGGTCCATACAGAACACTTATGAATGTCAACATGTTTACCACTGGTTCGGAATGTAGTTTTCTGCCAAGAAGACACCAGCAAGAAACTCAGCAGTTACTCTTTTAAAAAAAAAAATGTTTTACAAAATGTCACCATTAACTTAAAATATAGTACAATTTTTTGTGTTACTAACATATCCCTAAATTATTGTCATTCAAAAAATCGTCTATTTTATAATAGCCTTTCTTCATTAAACAGTTTTTTATATACAATTTAAACTTATGTGTGGGCAAGTCAATAATAATCTGAGGTAACTTATTAAACATTTTTATGCTCAATCCTATAAATGAACTACCAACCTTATGGAGCCTGATATTTGGAACGGCCAGTCTGTGCTTATTTCTGGTGTTAAGGCTGTGACAGTCGGACTTCTTCGAGAACAGATGGAGATTCTTATGAACGTACATAAGGCAATCAAGGATGTATTGAGAAGCCACGGTAAGTATGTCGATTTCTTTAAACAAATATCTAAGGGAGTCGCGCGATCTAAGGCCATAAATGGCGCGGATGGCTCTCTTCTGTAATACGAAAATAGTCTGTATATCAGCAGCTGATCCCCATAGTAATAGACCATATGACATGATGCTATGAAAGTAGCTGAAATAAACCAGCCTCGCCGTTTCAACATCAGTTAGTTGTCTTATCTTTCTAACTGCATATGCAGCAGAACTAAGTCTACCTGCCAGGACATCAATATGGGGACCCCATTGCAGCTTAGAATCTAATGTGATTCCTAGAAATACTGTTGAATTTACAAGCGCAAGATGCTCATTATTTATGGTTATATTTGTATTAACCTGCCTCACATTTGGCATTGTGAATTTAACACATTTAGTCTTTTTGGCATTAAGTAGTAAATTATTAGTTGTAAACCAATATACCACTTGTGAGAGTGCATCGTTTACGTCGTCGAATACTTGCTTAAGCCTATCAACTCTAAAAATCAGAGAAGTGTCATCGGCAAACAATACAGTCTCACATAGGTCTTTTGTAAAGTGAGGAAGGTCATTAATATAAATTAAAAAAAGTAGGGGTCCCAATATGGAGCCCTGCGGCACTCCCATGAGTAGAGGGGCGCCAGTAGAATTTATTCCATTAACACTCACTTTTTGGATTCTACAAGAAAGGTATGATTGCAGTATTGAAAGTGCATTGTCTTAGACACCATAATGCCGTAGCTTCATTATTAAAGTTTCATGGTTAACACAATCAAAGGCTTTTGATAAATCGCAGAAAACACCAACAGCATCTTGCTTATTTTCCCACGCATTGAAGACATGTTTCATTAGTGCCACTCCTGCATCAGTAGTGGATTTCCCTTTAGTGAATCCGTACTGGTTATTATGAAATAAGTTATTTATTTTGAAGTGAGCTGCTAATTGAGTGAATATTATTTTTTCAAAGATCTTACTCACTGCTGGTAATATTGATATTGGTCTAAAATTTGATGGGTCATTTTTGTCCCCTGACTTATGCAGTGGTACAATTTTACTGAATTTCATTAAATTTGGAAAGTGACCCGTATCTACACATTTGTTAAATATAATAGCTAAATGTGGGGCAATAGTAGATATAATAGATTTTAAAATTTCTGTTGAAATACCCCATAGGTCCTCAGTTTTTTTTAACTTAAGGTCCTTAAATGTTTTTATAATTATATGGTCAGTAACATGACTAAAGCAAAAAGTAGCTTGACACTTCTCCACACAATCTTTCAGCAGGGACTCAGCAAGATGTGGACAAGAATTTAATGACTGAGTAGTAGTGATTGCTATATTGGAGAAAAAAAATTCAAATGCGTCCGCTATTTCAGCATCAGCGTAAAGATTTTTATTTCTTATTTTAAGAGAGATCTTGGTATCATATGATTTTGTTTTGCAAGTCTCTTTATTAGTTATACCCCAAGTAGCTTTAATTTTATTGCCAGATTTACTTATTTTTTCTTTTAAATAATTTGCTTTAGCAAGTGCACAAACTTTCTTAAATATTTTAGAGTATTTTTTTACATATTCAAGCATTCTAGTGTTACTAGAAGTTGCTTTAATGGAGTATAATTCAAATAATCTTGTTCTACTTCTATAAATTCCCTTTGTAGCCCAGTCACTAAATTTCGTCTTAGTATTGTCTACTTTAAAAGTTTTCTTTGTAAATATAGTATCAGATACAGATTTTATCGCACTGAATACTTGTTCATACAGTTGGTCAATAGTATTATTATCATCAAGTGGTAAAAAGGAAAATTTTTCTTGAATTTTTTTCTTTAAAATTTTCCATTCGATTTACAGTAATAGGTCTGTATACAAATGTCAATGAAGAGGGGACATCATGATGTTCAAAGACTACTTCCTGCCCACTGTGGTCGGAATTTATAAAGTTTATTATAGATTTTGTGATAGGTTCAGAATCACAAAAAATATTATCAATGCAAGTAGCTGATGTAGGAGTTACTCTAGTGGGTTCAATAAAAATATTATTTAAATTAAAAGATTTAAATAGGTTTAAAAACCGAATGGAGTTTTGTGAACTTTCTAAAATATTAATGTTAAAGTCCCCACATACAACTACTTTCTTGTTACAATTACACACTTTTTTCAGAACATCTTCCATTGTGGTTTCAAATAAATTGTAGTTACCTGAGGGTGGTCTATACACACAAATAATAATAAACCGCTCCAGTTCTGCACAAGATAATTCAATAGTTCGTTCAATAGAGAGTGACGTAACATCTTTACGGCATTTTGCCTTTAATGAGTTATTTAATAAAATAAGTGACCCACCTCTAATAGCGGACTCCCTTGTGAACGAACTAATGACTTTATAGTTATCTATACTAATCAATAATTCACACTGTTGTAACAAGTGTTCTGTTATACATAGAACATGTATATTCATTTCTTTAAGAAACAATTCCAATTCTAGTTCTTTGTTAGAAAGACCCTGAATATTTTGGTGAATAATGTTTAAAAAGTTGGTCTTTCTTTTTGTCACTAAATCTAATTCGCTAGAGTAATCCTCTATTGTCTTAAGGGATAATTTAAATTATTATTCGGAACTGTTTCCGAAGTCCGATTATACATGCCTGATGCTACTCAATCTGCTTCTATTGAGCATAATATTGACATCAATATTATGCTCAATAGAAGCAGATTGAGTAGCCAAATTCTTGGCTGAACATTTAATATAATATGATAGCGACAATGCTATCTGTCGTTTATACAATTTTGGAAGATAACATTTATCTTTTGTCCAAATTAAATTACATGTCAAACTTGAATTTATGTCAATAATATGGAATTTATTATTATTACATGTCATTAAATTCATACTAAGATTTAATTTATATCTATAGTCATTTTCTGACTGTGTTAAATTAATTAAAACATACAATTATATTTTCTACATGTTACCGATGGCTTACATGTTAACTGTAGCAATAGCGGATGTAAGTAGTACTTAAATTATTCTGGAGGTAAAAGGTTTTCTTTTCGTTTATGTCTAAGATACAAGAAATTCCTAGTTTAGGCAGTAAACTTAAATTTGTTCCCTTAGTTTAAATAGATTCATCGTCAGCCCATTTAAGTCCCCACTGCTGGGGCACGGGCCTCCCTCAATCATATGAGGGGTAATTGCCATACTCACCACGCTTGGCAGACGGGTTGGCGAGGGTTTAAGTAGATTATAAGTCTTTTGTGTTGTAAGGATTTTTCAATAAAAAAATATTTATATATTTATTCTTTCGCCCACCTTTGGGTATGTGCCCAACTGATAATAACGCTTTGTCATAATAATATTCTACGTAAGTATAATTACAAAAAACAAAAAAAATTGCCTATTATCAAAGTAACAGCGAAAAATTATATAGGTAGGTAAATTGAGACAGCTTCGCATACCTATATTTTCTTGGTGCCATACTAACATGTTCTCTTGTAGGTACTATGGTTATCATAAAGGTGAATTTAATATAATAAGAATATTTAATAATAATATCCTCCAACTGATTACGGCTATGGCGGTCAATCTCAACGGTAAGCAACGTAGGCAGGATATATTAAAGTGCTCAAGTGTGTGCGTAAACCCAAGTGCAATATCTATTCCCCTACACTCATATTCCGATGGGACACCAGCGTGACATGACCGGAGAGGGATTGGGCTCAGGACCAACGGCTTAAAGTGTTTTCTGAGGCACGAGGGTACATGACCGCCTACTTCCAGGCTCCGCGCTAACAGTAAGAATATTTATTAGGTATTCGTAAGACAAATAAAGTAAGCCTTAGCATTTCCCAACTTTTATTGGTCAATGATTGGCAGAGCTTTAACGTTAAATACATAACGTTTTTTGACGAAATCATACTACGTTAAAGTTAGTTGAAATCTGTCTGTTGGCACATCCCTAATCTCAAAGTTAGTTTTCGGCGACAAAATCGTAGTCGCGAACGGATACGCATAAATAAGAATAACCCCTGTACTGGAACAATGTTAGCTTTGCATTGGAAAAGTTCTAATACTCGATATGAACCCGTGACCTCGCACAGGGTGTTCCGTAAATAGATATATGTAAGTAAACTTATTCCTTTTATCAATGGTAGGGACTATCTGAGTTTCTATTTGAATCGTTGTTTTAGCTTTTGAAATAAATTAATGAAGATCAAATTTACGGTACCTACCTACTTTTTTTATTTACTTTTTGACGACCCGTTTGGAATAGTGGTAGTGAACGCTGCCTCTGGTGCATGGGTTGCGGGTTCGATCCCCGCACAGTACAAACATTTGTGTGCATGAACATATCTGTTTGTATTGGTCTGGGTGTTATCTATGTATTATAAGTATGTATTTACAAAAGAAAAGTATTATGTGTATATATTTGTAATGCCGCTGTTGATTCTGATATCCGTAACACAGGTGCTTGAGCTACCTATTTCGGACTCAGATCAATGTATGTGATGTTGTGAAATATTTATTTATTTATGTGATAGGTGGCAGACGGACCGCTTGATGGTAAGTGATTGTCCACGCCCATAGACACCAGCGACACCAATGGAGTCACAAGTGCGCTGCCAACCTTTAAACCCTCTTTCCCCCGAGTACCCTCACTCAAGCAGCGACACACAGCACAGTGCTGCTTCAAGCCGGTTTTCTGTAAGGCCATCGTATCACTCCGGTCGAACCAGCCCATTCTTGGCTCTCCCACGGTCGGTACTTTATTTTTTATTTATTTCTAATTAATAAATTGTTCACACAGTTTAACTACCTACAGGATTTTTATATGCAACTATTTTTTTGACTAAAAATCAATGTTCTAAAACACAGTCGTAGATATTTTAGTAATATTAAAATCATTACCTTATATGACGACCCGATTGGAACAGTGGTAGTGAACGCTGCCTCTGATACAAGGGTTGCGGGTTCGATCCCCACACAGTACAAACATTTGTGTGCATGAACATGTTTGTTTGTATTGGTCTGGGTGTTTGCTATGTATTATAAGTATGTATTTACAAAAGAAAAGTATTATACGTATATATTTGAAATCCCACTGTTGATTCTGATATCCGTAACACAGGTGCTACCTATCTCGGAGTCAGATTAATGTATGTGATGTTGTGAAATATTTATTTATTTATTTATATGAACCACTTTTTTCAATACTTATAATTTTTAATCATATTTAAATAATCCACCTAATTACAAATCGTGATCTAAAATTATTACCGTACTAAAGCTCATGTCGTCCTGTTCCATCACGCAATGATAAAAGGGGCTGGCACGATTTTTATTCCGGGACTATCCTAAGTTCGCGATTTGAAATAAGGATGATAAGGTTTTGAATTTAGATTTTATTTATAAAACACCCCGTACGTTTCACCTCCTAAGCTAGTACGAACCCGGTGGACCTGATCGTCTTGGCTTCGAGTCTCTCTAATGGTTACTAATGGTGACGTCATTCAGGGTTTTAGCTCTGATACAAAAAGTTTGAGGTTGTTAGTCGGACTCAGGGTTCAGTAAAAGGAAAAAGGAACTAACATTTTCTCCTAAGTTCTTGTCTGTTCATACGATAAGTTTTGGCCAGGCGCTTTATACCTATATTTTTAATATAGTAATGTCATTAAAGTGCCTTGTGGTTACTGGTAGAATTGAAGGTAAAAGATCTAGAGGCAGAAGTCCCAAACGATGATCGGACCAAATTCATTTATTTATATGTTTAAAGACATTTATTCCCATTAAGAATTTACATAATTCACTTAACATGAGAACAACAAAATGAGTGATAACAATAAAATTGTATCTGACAAAATATTGTATTTATTTATAGTATTACCAACATAGGATACAGCTATAACAAACAAAAACAAACCACAATAGACTATGAGCTAACTGTCCCTACAATTACAGGCATCATGCATAAAAAACAAATAGCAGAGTAATTAAATATAATTAAATAATATAATATACCTGTTAATGAAGCACTCCACAGAACGGGACCAATAGAGACAACTGGTTGACGGAATTAAATGGAGTCACGATCCCCAGGACTGAAGAGAGAGAGAGAGAGAAAGTCATCACAACCCTATCACTATGTTATGTCACACTTCTCAAGCCCACAGCATTAGTTCTGACTTCTACCAAACAGCCCAAACAAAAATTTTCCATTGCTTCTTTTATGAGATAAGGTCCAGATGACGATTTTAAGAGACTATGGCCGCCCATAGACCAGAGGAGTCACAAGTACGCTGCCTTGTTTGAACGTCGCATTGGTGCGGAAATAATTAACGCAGGCGATAGTTCTCCCTCCAACATCTTAGCGTGTAGATAGAAGGATCATCATCATCATCATCATCAGCAACCCACATTCGTCCACTGCTGGACATAGGTCTCCCCTAATGCACGCCACTGCTCCCGATTTTCGGCCACTCTCATCCAGCCCACACCAGCCAGCCTTCGAATGTCATCATCCCATCTTGTCGCAGGGCATCCTACACTACGCTTACCGAGTCGCGGTCTCCACTCAAGGACTTTACGGCTCCAACGGCAGTCAGTTCTGCGGCTAATATGACCAGCCTACTGCCACTTCAGTTTGCTAATTCGGTGGGCTATGTCGGTGACTCTGGTTCTCTGTCGGACTACATCATTTCTGATGCGGTCCTTCAGAGATACTCCGAGCATAGCCCTTTCCATAGCTCTTTGAGCGACTTTGAACCGGTGGACTAGTCCAGCCGTGACTGTCCACGTCTCGGCACCGTAAGTCATGACATGATAGAAGGATAGATAGATAGGTAGGACCGAAGATAGATAGCGATAAGACCGCCAAAATTGTACATTGCATCTCAGCTGCATACCTAGCTTTTTTGTATGTTGTGCAATAAAGAGTATCTACTCGTTATTGCACACCATACGAAAAAAAGGTAAGTATACAGAGATATAATGTACAATTTTGGCAGTCTTATCGCTGGGAGCGATCTCTACCAGACAACCTTCAGGTGAAGGACACTAAACAGGAGAGGGGAGGGTGGTGCATTCCTTCTGATATTTATGATTCCCGGACAGATACGACCTTCAAACCTTCAAGAAAAGAGCATATTCCTTTTCAAATGGTCGGCAGCGCACTTGTGACTCCTCTGATTTTACGGGTGATCGCTTACCATCAGGTGATCCGTCTGCTCGTATGCCCCCTATTCCATTAAAACAAAATTCAACATTGCTTAAATAAATTTACGTTATAAATACATATATCTAGATAATAAATAAAACGTTATCTTACACTGTTATATACTAATATTGCCTAGCTACCTAGAATACAATATAAAATACTTAAATTAAAAAAAATAATTATATATACTACTTATAGATACGTAATAGGATTCCCAGTTGCGTCCAAAGCTGTAGCTCTGGAGCCGGGGCACCCTTAGACCATAATTCACGATTTGGAGTATAGTAATTACAATGAAGCGACTGCCGTCTGACCTCCACAACTCTTTAATAGGGGATCCAGACCAACGAACAAATCATGGTTCCACGTTTCAGTAACTGTCCGAAATGTGCAGGTTGCCTCGCTATGTTTTCCCTCACCGCCGAGCTAATGGTAGCAATACGCACATAGATTTGAAAAATCCAGAGGTGCATGCTCGGATTCCAACCCTGACCCCCCGTAAAGCCGGAAGGCGCGATCTGAAGCACTGAGCTGGTAGCTCACTATTATTGTCGTACGACGCCGAAAGTTTCTTGATAACTGCCAGTCATCTAAAATGGGATGGAACTGTGGTCAATTCAATTTTCAATTCAAATAGTTTATTGCGTTACATGTGGTATTACAGAGATAATAAATATAATAAAAGTACAGCACGTGCACCCTGTTAGGGCATTGCGAAACATAAAAATCTTAAAAACTAGTTTCATACACAAATACATTTTATATAAAATTGACTATCTTAGGTATTATAAACAAAACAACATTACTTATATTTAAAAAAATCTTCCAACGAGTATGTAGAAACTATTATTAATTAAAAACTCCTTTAATGTCCTTTGTCGAGATACTTTAGGTGGATACAAGCTTATTTTTAATATTAGACTGACTGTCATAACAGGCAACGCTCCGTTGGCCTCATGGTTCAACGCTCCGATGGTCTAAAGGTTTAAGTACCGGGCCATGATCTCGGAGTCCTGGGTTCGATTCCCGGGTGGAGCAAAGGTATGTTTCGGATTTTTCGAACGTGGCATTTATGATCACCAATCTGCATTAGGCAAGCGTGGTGATTAAGCCTAATCCCATCATAATAGCGTTAACTTGATTTCTGTAATAGAGGCCTTTGCCCTGCAGTGGGACAGTATTAGGCTGATACTTCTTCATAACAGGTGAAGTTTTTGTCGTGTTGTCCAATGCGGATTGATGATCACACCCGAGCTATGTCCGAAAAATTCGAAACATACTTTTTGCTCGACCCGGGTATCGAACCCAGGACGCTGAGATCACGGTTAAAATAGTCATCTTCACAAGAAAAGCTTATACAATTCGGGTCCGGATTCAAATGTTTAATGTTTTGTAATATTGATAGATATTCAGATATCTCAAAACGTTACTTTGAATATTGACGAAACGAACCGATTGTATGTAACTTGCAGAATAATAGCTTCGCATATTTCGAGATGCTTCTAAACAGAGATCGATAAACAAACTTGCAGATTGATTGAGACTTAAAACGCTGCATAAACGGAATAATACAACAACACACAACTTCATATATTAACTTAATTCCGTATTAAGTAGCATGATCATTTTTTTATGAATATCAGGCAACAGATACATTACAAAAACATAAATTAAGTATGCGCAATAACACCCAGAAACTAAACAAACATAAGTTTTCTCTACACGATTGTTTGTTCGCAAATTGAAACCTTTGGCGGGTATTGTTTGTTTGTTTATCAACAGCCAGTAACAGTTTTCTATTCATAATAACGAACATATTTTCCTATGGGGCCTATAGTAAAATCAACATCCTCCTGCCCTTTTCCGAGGTTATCTGGGGTCGGCGCAGTATGTCTTCCTTTTCCATACGTCCTTGTCATTCTTCATCTAATCATCCACCTCTTGTCCCATAATGTCATTCTTCACACAAACCATCCATCTCTTTTTCGGCCGTCTTCTGTTCCTTGACCCACCTACATTAACACTCATTACTCTTTTGGTTACATGTTCTTCTCTTCTTCTCATTACATGGCCATACCAGCAAAGACGATTTGCCTTCAACTTATCAATGATGGGGGCCACTTTCATACTTCCTTATATACTCCACTTAGGTACATATACTCATTCCTTATCTTCTTGTCACGCCACACATCCATCTTAACCTTCTCATTTTTTTATTTACTCAGGTTTACTAGCGTTTGTATACACTAAAACTAACAATAACAGCATTACTATCTATAACTAACTAAGCGCAACAATATTTTAAGGTAAACACCGCATGCAAAAGAAACAAACAACATTATAATTAAAGGTACAATTTTGGGGTAAATTACTCTTTTAAAACTCAACATTTTTCCTTTTAAACTTATACAAAACACTAAAAACACATTAATATAATTTTCACTAGCCAGGTCTTACACAAGATATGCCTAATTTTGCAAGTCACTATAACTATTAAGTAGTTTGCTCATCTGTGTCGCATGTCATGTCTTTTAGTAAATTAAAGGAAAAAATATCAGCTGTCTCACATATTTTCGATGACGATAACTACTTGGTCGATGGGTGCACTCCTGGACTTATGAATGGAAGAACTGATTTTCTTTCATCTATCATCGTCTTTATTTCTAAGCAGGAATATCTAAATAAAGTTGCATCTCGATCGAGACTCAAACCGCTGCATAAACAGAATAATATATCACCAGCCGGACATCCGCCGAGTGACTAAGAAAGGATCGCATTCTCAGGGCGCGACTTCTCGACGTTTGAGAATAATAAGCATGATGTTGCAGTAAGCTGATAGTCCATTTAAAGGGAAGTTCATTTATTTACATGAAAAATGGTACAAGAAGATGTTACAATGAATACACTGTTTCACACATTTCACCAGAGCCTGGTATGCAAATTTTAAAATTAAATTAAAAATACAGTAAATGGGTCTCAAGTTTATGTGGATATCTTGTATGAAGATAATGATTTTTAGCCCCGACGCAAAAACGACGGGGTGTTATAAGTATGACGTATGTGTGTGTGTGCGTCCGTCCGTCCGTACGTCCGTGCGTGCGTGCGTGCGTGCGTGCGTGCGTGAGTGCATGCGTGCGTGCGTGCGTGCGTGCGTCCGTCCGTCCGTCCGTTTTAAGGACGTGCTTTAAAGATATTTATAGACTTCATTTTTGTTATTTTGATTATTTTTGATGTTTTTTGATATGTGAATACTTCTTTTGAAAAATTAATAATACATAATCAAACAATTTAGATACAAAAGTATATTCTAGGAATACCTGTCATGAAATTTACATGACTGTAAAAGCTTGGATAATATTATTATTTTTCAACCAATGTCCATCTTTTCTTACAAGATTGGCCATTTGAAATTTACTGTAGCACAATAGTAATACATCTGTAATATCCTATTTTATGTAATAGGTGGCAGACGAGCAGACGGATCGCCTGATGGTAAGTGATTGCCACCGCCCATGGGGGTGTTCAACAGAATACGGATTTTATGTATGATTGACGACCCGTTTGGAAGAGTGGTAGTGAACGCTGCCTTTGGTCCAAGTACAAACATTTTGTGAGCATGAACATGTCTGTTTCTATTGGTCTGGGTGTTTTCTATGTATTGAAAAGTCATCATCATCAACCCACACTCGTCCACTGCTGGACATAGGTCTCCCCTAATGCACGTCAATGCTCCCGATTTGCGGCCACTCTCATCCAGCCCACACCAGCCAACCTTCGAATGTCATCATCCCATCTTGTCGCAGGGCGTCCTACATTACGCTTACCGAGTCGAGTTGAAAAGTATTATTATGTATATATTTGTAATCCCACTGTTGATTGTGATATCCGTAACACAGGTGCTTGAGCTACCTATCTCGGAGTCAGATCAATGTATGTGGTGTTGTGAAATATTTATTATTTATTTAATATGTTAGATTAAAAATATAAGCGAAAAAAAAAATATGATTGGAACTATGTAAACTTAACAGTAATGTGTGACAAAAGTAGGTACTTTTGTCTGACCTAAAGATACACACATCAACACATAGCTGTGTTCCTCCAAATATTTCAAATCCAATAACCTCCTGCCAAAAAAGTTCGTTCTCGTACATCGCTTACAAAGATATTTTTGAAATTCTGGCCTTTGCTAGCCCGGACTATTGTATTGAGTTAGGTCTGTGCCCGGAGCTCCCGGACTGTCCCGGCCCCGAGTGACGTGTGACGTCGAGCGTAGCAAACTTGGGCTGTCTCCAGTGATCTGTTGTGTAGAGCACCAAACTCGAGTAACGCGTTCCACCGCACATTTATAAATTTTTTTTTAGTCAGTCAGTAAATTTAGATACATAGATAGATAAAGTATTTTTTTTTATGTGATAGGTGGCAGACGAGCGGATCACCGGATGGTAAGCGATAGCCGCCGCCCATGGAGACTCGCGACACCAGCGGAGTCACAAGTGCGCTGCCCACCTTTAAACCCCCGTTCCCTCGGATTGTACCTCCGCTGCCCTCACTCGCGTAGTGGAACACAGGACAGTGCTGCTTCACGCCAGTTGTTTTACTGTACATAGGTAAGTGTTTGACCATATTATCACTAATATGGTCTAAGATGTAGCACGATTACCTCATCATCATCATCAGCCTATCGCAGTCCACTGCTGGATGTAGACCTCTCCAATTGTTCGCCACTGTGATCTATCCATGGCTTTTCGCATCCAGCTCTTGCTAGCCATCCTGCGCATGTCCTGATCGTCCCCCCACCTAGCTAGAGGGCGCCCTACATTACGTTTGCCAAGACGCGGTCTTCACTCTAGAACTCGTTTCCCCCATCGGTTGTCGGTTCTGCGTCTAATATGGCCAGCTCACTGCCACTTAAGCTTGCTAATCCGGTGAGCAATGACAACGATTACCTAGAAGATACCTATTCACTCGCGCTTTGAAAACCTCCAAATTGTAGCCTCTAGGGAACACCTTCTCATATATTACCATTACCACTCAATTACTTTAACCCTAACTAAGACTGTTATTAATTATTTTTCTTTTACGATTTCAAATATTTTTTTACAATTTTACACAAACAAGAGATTTGTGTAACAATGTGTTTTGTATTCCAAGTTAATTTGATTATTATTTATTTATTATTATAAGTCCTTAAGGACTTAATTCATAAGATTTACCTATTAAGAGCTTTGACATTAAAATACTGCACAACTTACCCCTCCTCTATTATCAAATGTCCTTTGCCTGAAAGTTATATCAGCAAAAAATCGCTTTCAGCAATAATACTTAAGTTGTTTGTACAATAATACATTATCGACCAAAAAAAAAAATTAATCGCTATAGTTAGTGTTTATGTAATTGAGTGGTAAAATGTTCTCCATGATATTAATAAAAATATGTTAGGAATACCCCCTCTTTGTAGCAGAAGGAAGTGATGATTTTAACTAAAACCAAGCGATAGTCAGTTCTGAAACATTGTAATCGCAGCGCTAAAAATTTTAAAATAAAATAAAAATATATTTAAAAAAGTGGAACAATTAAAAAATATATAAATTATTCTGATGTCGTATTCCAAATAAAATCAAACGGTACAAACAAAACATTATAAAGTGAATTCAAAAAGCGAATTCGGGCTACCCAAAACAGCCCATGTAATTGCAAAACTATCCCGAAATCAGGCCAATTTATTCACCAAACAATCGACTACTCACAACCAAACTCGATAACCTCAAATCGAGCTAATAAACTTTTTCCATTTCAACTGCGACCCCGAATTTTTTTAAACTTTCCACTGTGTAATTCTACCAGTCAGTTGCAATCAAAAGTTGCCTTTCATTTAACTTATCGGCCGCTCACAAACAATGTCGGTATCGGCCGAGTGAAATTGGTTTGTTTGTACCTTTGTCTTGTTGGTTTGCTTTGGCGCGCTGTAAGCCGATCACAATATTTTCATGTGGGATTGGAAACTGGCCCTTTGTGCGCACTGAACTCAGTGAACGACTGGTAACTTTGTAGACATGAAATTCTAATAGAAACAGTGCGTGTTGCTGGCACTATCTGCCAGAACATGCCCTGGAGATATACCCATCAAAGCCTGTTCGGTACTGCTTGCCAAAATATAACTACTATTATTTCATTCCATTATGTCCCAAAATTCATCTATTTTACTTGGTCAGTGTCATACAATCACTTATTGTATCTGCTTGTATCATCATCATCATCAGCCCATTTAAGTCCCCACTGCTGGGTCACGGGCCCTCCCTCAATCACATGAGGGGTAATTGCCATACTCACCACGCTTGGCAGACGGGTTGGCGAGGGTTTTGATATAAATGCAGAGTTTTCCTTCTCTGGGTGCTGATGATCATGCCAGCAGCTTTACCTTAGTCGCCTTTTACGACACCTCGGTAAGAGTGAGGGTGGCCTATTCTACTCTACCGGGGACCACACGGCCGCTTCTATATCTGCTTGTATGTATGTTATCATTCATCTTAGATATGGGTGATCCTACATACCTACTACTGGTACATCTTAAAATTCACTACTATCGTACATTAAACAAATTATGCCATTAAAACGCTTTTGTCTCTCAGCAAATTGTGGAGCCAATCTCAACGATCAGTCACGTACGTAGGATATATTATAATGCTCAAGTGTGTGCCCAAACACAAGTGCACTTTCTATTCTTTTATGTTCTGATGGGACACCAGCGTGACACGACCGGAGAGGGATTGGGTGCAGGACCAACAACTTAACGTGGTTTAAGCGGTATGGGGGTACATGACCGCCGACTTCCAGACTCCCGGCTGACACTAAGAAATTCTTACCGAAAACTTAGTAGATTCATATTTTTGGACCGATCCGGGCATCGAACCCGGGACCTCTTGCGCAGGCTTCGCTTTGAAGTGCGACCCACTAGCCACTGTGCCACCGAGGAACTCACGACACAAAAATGACGTCATTTCGAACAAAAAACTATGCAAAATGCAAGCGATTTTTGTTCTTTATAATATTTTCAAAGTAAAATTGAACTAAGTACGTTCAATTTTACTTTGAAAATATTATACACTATAGGTATTAAGTCTTTCCTGTTTAAACTGTATTTAAATAAATAACAAGTTTGTTATGATAACACTTACTGCTTTAGGAAGAATAATAATGATTTCCAGCGGATCTACAGTAACTAATTTCAATTACGAGGGACATAATACGCATAGCATTAGCCGCCAAAGTCACCCAGAGAGCAATGGAAAGGGCTACTTGGAGTCTCCTTGCGTGATCGTATCGGGAATGATGAGATCCGCAGGAGAACCAAGGTCAAAAACATAGCCCAAAGAATGGCATGCCTCAAGTGGCAATGGGCAGGTCACATTGTGAGGAGATTAGACGGCCGATGGGGCAGAAAGCTCTTCGAGTGGAGCCCCGTATAGGAAGTTGAAGCCGTGGCAGGCCCCCCAAGAGGTGGACTGACGATCTGCTGAAGGTCGCGGCCCTGATGCGGGCGGCACAGGACCGATCTGTGTGGAGATCATCGGGGAAGGCCTATGTCTAGCAGTGGACGTTTATTGGCTGAAATGATGATGATGAATACGCAAACATTAGTAAGTACACTTTTTTTCTGTACCCTCCTAACCCCATATTCCGTTCTATTAGATTACAAGAGTACCTACATCTGTGACATTATGACTGTTCGCGCTCAGAACTTCCAAGGCACGGAGTCTGGGACTTAACTGTCTTTGTAAGAATAAGCCTCTACAAATAACAACAAATCCACAGAGCATGTCTTCAAAGTTTGTACGAAGTAAATCCTGTTATTTTCCGTAGACCTTTGTTCATAGGATTCTAGAGCCAATTTGCATCCTGATACGATACAGGGTGTCGCACAGAAGGGTATAATGTTACATGCTTTTATCTTACTTATTTTTAACTCTAGGGCTCAATGGCTAAAAACCAATTACTAGGTTGGGAGAGCCACGCTTCTTGCATGGATAGGCTGGCTGGACCAGAGTCATACAACGGCCCTACAGGAAACAGTAAAACCGTGTTTACGCTGTGTTTGGCCGAGTGAATGAGGAAACTGGCCGTGGAAGTGACACATTTTGGAATAAATGGTCCGACTCAACTGGAGTGATACCACGGCTTCACAGAAAACCAGTGTGAAGCAGCGCTGTACTGTGTTTCGCTGCGTGAGTGGGGGTACCGCGGAGGCCCAATTCGGGGGATAAGGGGATTAAAAGGTTAGCAGCGTACTTGTGACTCTACGGGTGTTGCTGGTGTCCATGAGCGGTGCAATCGCTTACCATTAGGTGATCCGTCTGCCACCGATCAAATAAAAAATTGGAACCAATCGGGGAAACGGAACAGATTAAAGTTAAGAGTGCACATAGGACTCTACTAATGTTGTTGTCGCCCTGCGACAAGATGGGATGATGACATTCGAAGGCTGGCTGGTGTGGGCTGGATGAGAGTGGCCGAAAATCGGGAGCAGTGGCGTGCATTAGGGGAGACCTATGTCCAGCAGTGGACGAGTGTGGGTTGCTGATGATGATGATGATGATGAATGTTACGCAATTGGAGAATCAAAAATGTTCCATTACGGTTTACTGTTCTTTATTGTTTTATTAACATTAGGTGTCCTGTCTATTCCTCGTGTTTTAAAATATAGAATAGTCTGTCCAGGAAGCATTCCTGAATCAAAATGAATCATTGACCTTCGGTCTCATCTCCCTAATTTACCGCAGGTGCGGTGCATTCGTGCAAAGGTACAACCCTCAACTGCCAATATGATCCATTCCGCGCGTAGTCCCTGTCAAAGCGACCGACTAACAGGTGAATTGAATCAGGTCTTCGCCCGAAGGGTACGGCCGGGCACTTATAACTTTGCACCCAGAATAATGGATGTGAAACCGCATGCTCTGAACTTTGACTTGATATTCGTGTGTGGCGGTACGTTTCAATTGGGGCATGTGTTCTAAATATATTTTAATATATAATACATGTAGAGCTAACTTCAAAGTCGGTTGGTACTGATGTGGGACTCCCTTTTCAGTATTAAGAATTATCATAATAATATTTCTTTAATTTCCTGAGACCAACTTTATTTTTTTATCTCTATGTATGTCTGTATAAATAGTGCCTATATCTAACTTCCTAATTGGTACAAAATATTATTTTAATAATATCTTCGCAGTACGCAGGATATATGATAGTGCTCAAGTGTGTGCGCAAACACAAGTGCACTCTCTATTCCCTTACATTCATATTCCGATGGTACACCAGCGTGACATGACCGGAAAGATATTGGGCGCAGGACCTACGACTTAATGTGATTTCTGAGGCACAGGGGTACATGACCGCCTACTTCCAGACTCCGGGCACCAAGAGTTTATAACCGAAAACGTAGGTACAAATTTTTGGCCCGACCCGTAGATCGAACCCGGTGTAACCCTATGAGCCAAGATGTTGAGTGGCTGATGGTAATGCCAGCTCCGTGGTCCTGAGGCGCTCGCAAGTTTCTAACAGAGAGCTGAGAGGGCGCCACTAGCTTTTAGACAACTAAGTTAAAAAGTGTGAATTGAATGAAAGACTTTAAATATGGGGGGCTGAATATTTATTTTTAATAAATACAGAAAAACACATGCATTGATTAGGAGACTGGTTGCTCCTGGCTTTCAAAATATTGTTCTATGCTAGGTTCACTTAAATAATCTTAACCAAACAAAATCTAATGTTAGGCTTAAATCTATGCCATATAATAAGAGTTCAAAGTAACAAGAATCCTATCACGAGGATTGTTACCTCCTGATATTTTATAAGTTCTGTAGGATTGCTGTATGTGAGATGAGGAGTATGTGAATATTAAAGAATGGAAAGGAACGCAGACGAGTGAGTGAGAGGGAATGATGGGTGTGAAGGAGAGAAGAAGAAAGATGGAGAAGTAAGACGAAGGAGGCGCGCGAGAAGAGTTCCAATTAATTATAATAAGAAGATTAATAAGGCTTAATATCTAAGTTTGTGAAAGAAGAAATAAACCCGTGTTGCTGTATTTATCCGATTTCATTTGCCCCAAGCCCCAACATCACGTTCCCGTTTATTACAGTTCTGTCACCAACATAAGATGAAATACCGTTAAGTAGAAAAAGTATCCATATAAAAAACCCCCGACAAAAATTAATAAAATTTATCAATTTAAGAAGTCCAAAAATAGGTTGAAACTGCTGTTTATTGTCTTAACTCCTACGTATGAACATATTTGGTTAAGGCAACGGGTAGCCCTAACTAGCGACACCATTTTTTTTTAATTGTTAGCTACTAAACTAGATATATTTTAAACAATTTCGGGGTTACAACCTCTCGGCAAATACTTACACTATTTATTAATTAACCATGCACAAATGTTGGGTTCGTTTTTGTACGCGAAAAATTGATTACCGCCAAAAGCGGCCACTTTTAGCGTGAATCAATTTTTGGCGTACAAATGTTGGGTCCGCATTTGTGCATGGTTATTTAATGAATAGTATAAGTGTTTGCCGAGAGGTTGTAACCCCGAAATTGTTTAAAATAAATCCGGTTTAGTAGGGCACACTAGCGACGCCAATCGATTTTAATTTTTAGCTACTAAACCGGATCTATTTTGAACAATTTTGGGGTTACAATCTCTCGGCGAATACTTATACTATTTATTAAATAACCATGCACAAATGTTGGGTCCGTTTTTGAATGGTAATTTTTTTTTCACTTTTTTTTTCACCATTTTTTTTTAATTGTTAGCTACTAAACTAGATCTATTTTAAACAATTTCGGGGTTACAACCTCTCGGCAAATACTTACACTATTTATTAATTAACCATGCACAAATGTTGGGTTCGTTTTTGTACGCGAAAAATTGATTACCGCCAAAAGCGGCCACTTTTAGCGTGAATCAATTTTTGGCGTACAAATGTTGGGTCCGCATTTGTGCATGGTTATTTAATGAATAGTATAAGTGTTTGCCGAGAGGTTGTAACCCCGAAATTATTTAAAATAAATCCGGTTTAGTAGGGCACACTAGCGACGCCAATCGATTTTAATTTTTAGCTACTAAACCGGATCTATTTTGAACAATTTTGGGGTTACAATCTCTCGGCGAATACTTATACTATTTATTAAATAACCATGCACAAATGTTGGGTTCGTTTTTGAATGGTAAAAATTGATTCACGCTAAAAGTCGTTACTTTTGTCGGTAATCCAAAATTAGAGTGCAAAAGCAGACCAAACAGTGAACTATAAGTATTAAATAAATAGTATAGGTGTTTGCCAAGAGGTTGTAATCCCGAAATTGTTTAAAATAGATCCAGTTTAATAGCTAAAAATTAAAATCGATTGGCGTCGCTAGTGTGCCCTACCCGTCACCTTAATCAGGCGATATGGTCTAAGATCATATTTAATTTTAAACGTAAAGAAAGACCTATTTATATGACTGGTTTATTGCAGTAGTGGGTAAAAATAATTAAATATAATATTAACATAGGTCTCTGAGAAAAAGACTATAACCTGTTCTATTTATAAAGTCCTTTTTGACATTTCGAAGAACGTTACTCTGCACGTTTCATAATAATCCAATTAATATATCTTTTTGTATTTAGTAGTAAATTTTCAATTGAAAAATAAATATTTTTTAAAAAACTTCCTACAGTTAATTCACAAACAAAATTAACATATATTTTTTTAATATTTATATTTATAAAGCATTCTCTACCAGTCAAGCCACTGGGCGATGCAAAGATGTCTAATATAATGCTCAAAAAGTAATAAAAAGTACAGTCGTAATAAACGTATTAAAAATAAATTAACTTGATCTGAACATTGAATGTGATGAATGGCTTAAAAGGGCATGTTCCAGGGATATAAAATTCTATGTTCGCCAATTTTATAAATCCGTGTTCATCAACCATCATCTGCCATTTTGTTTGTCACTTCAGTCAGGACGAGATGAGTGCAGAAAAGCTCTAACGACAACAAGATGTACGCGTTTTTATTGAGTTTGTTTGTTTTTGAGTGTCGTTTATTGTTTTGTTTGTAATGTCAAAAAAAGTTTTATTTACATTTTCGTTCTGACACTTTTCACGTCATTTTATATCTATGTATATAACTAACTATACTTAACATCCAATCGTGTATTTCTTTTTCAACAAAAAACAAGATTTGAAGTTTTGCAGGTCTAAAAGTGTTATTTCGACAATTTTTATTATTCTTAGTTGTTGGAAGTTAATTCGATTAAAATTGGTTAGAAATCGACAATCCATGCCGCTGAGTATCGATTTCTAAGGGTACTTCCCTAGTACTGAACTGTCAAAAAGGAATTCATAATTGGAATAGACTGTAATAAGGTTTGAGATTCGAATTTAGTATATGTATTTAGGTACGCTCTGTTCGTCTAGTGGTTTAAGTAATATCGGGCCGTGATCTCGGAGTCCTTGGTTCGATCCCCGGGTCGTGCAAAAAGTATGTTTTGAATTTTTCGAACATTGCTCGGGTTTGTGATCACCAATCTGCATTAGGCGAGCGTGGTGAGTAAGCCTTATCCCATCATAGTAGCGATGACATGATTTCTATGAGGCATTTGCCCAGCAGCGGGGCAGTATGTAGGCTGATTCTTTACTTTTTTATGTTTTTGGATTTTACATTTAGGTACATTAGTGTACTACCATTATTATTATTATACCACATCTAATCATAATCATTTATAGTCACACGTCAAGCTTCGTTCTAGGTGACAAGGAATCTGTTAAGGCACTACAATATTTAATGGTACACAAAAATACAACTTGTGTATAAAATATATTGTAGTGAAACATAAATCAATCACTTAACGTCCTTCCTCCTCTCCCATTAGTTTCCTCACATGTCCCTAAACAACTGCGTGATAATATTTTCATCAAGTTTTTCTAGGAACTGTTTTCTCGTAAGAAATAATAATACAAGATGAAGGCCTGTCACAGCATCCCTTGGAACACTTCCAACTTTATCTGATATTAAAAAAAGTTGACGGAACATTTTGCGGCGGTAAACTTGGAGTAACTGTGGGTTTACTGCCTATTTGGGAACGTCTATTGAATGAAATTTGATGTAATAGCCTTCTTTATAACTAATGTAATTTTAAATACTCCGTGGAATAGGCTGGCTAAGAAAAAAGTTCAGGGGTTAAAAATTTACAACCTACAGGCGAAATTAAGTACATTGAATGATGCTGGTTCTCAGATCCGTTTGAACTATCACCATTCTATGTCAAATGAAGAACTTATATGTCTGTAATTTTTTTATACGATTTACTAAATCATAGTAGTGCTATTGAAACATAATTTCTATAAGGTTTGATAGATTTTTTCATGTAATAGATGGTTTCGAGGAAGAGATACGTTTCAAACAACATCAATATTTGAAAAGAGTAACTACTGAGTTTCTTGCTGGTGTCTTCTCAGTAGAAATCGACATTCCGAACCAGCGGTAGATAATATGTACTATTTTGACATTCATAAGTGGTCTGTGTGGACCTAAATTGAATAAAGATTTTTTATCTTTATCTTTTATCTTATCTTTCAGCATAAATGGGCCGGCTTGACTGGAGTATACCTGCCTCAAAGAAAACCAGCGTAAAACAGCGTCTTTGCTGTGTTTCGCTGAGTGAGTGGTTTAAATGTTGGCAGCGCTCTTTATCACTGAGTGAGTGATTTTACTGTTGGCAGCGCTCTTATGACTCCACTGGTGTTGTTCACCATCGGCGGCGGCAATCGCTTACCAACAGGTGATCCGTTTTTGGCCTGCGTATGTACAGTGGCGGACAGGTCAAGCTATACAAAACTGTCAAATTTCCTCAATCGATTTCGAACTCAATGAGTAACAATATAAGGTTTATAATCGAATGAAGAAATTTTACAGTTTTGTATAGCTTGATGTGTCCGCCACTGTACTCAAAATTTTAATATCCTCTGAAAACGGAAACTTATGGCGTTAATCTAAATGTAGAGTGAAAAAACAGATAATAAAGTTGTGCACAATTATTAAATAAATACTATACATGTTTGCTTAGAGACTGGAGCTCCGAAATTGTTTTAAATAGATCTGGTTTAGTAGCTTACAATTTGAATCGATTTTAGATGTGTATTTTGTGCAATAAAGTATAATTATCTATCTATTTACCGATTGGCGTCGCTACTTAGAGGCGCCCGTCGCTATAAATAAACCTATACGCCCTGGAAAAGTTTAATCAAACCAATTTATAACTCCAAGCCATATTCCTATTCATATAGATCAAACAACTTGTATTTATTTACAATTCATGAAATCCAGTTACTGAAAACGATATTCAGCAATTTAACTAATTTTATGCTTTTAGTTTCAATAGAATTCTAAATATTGAAGTTGAGTATCAGCTGACAGCTTCCATGACAATTTTCCCAAAGTCTTTAAATAGTAATAAAAACCTTTTACACTTTATCAATACTTTATACTATAGTTAAGCAAAGATAATAAGCCACATTTGACGTTTCTAAATCTTCTATTCATAGAGTAGTGACCTACTAAAAAACATCGATTAAAGTGAATAATCGATATGTACTTAAAACAAACGTGAATCGAATACTATAATAATGGAAAAGAAGTTATTATTACTTTTATTTGGAGAAATGTCGAAACGAAAGAGAAAAGTAAGTACCGATCCTAGATATCGATCCGCGGCCAGATTTTTTCATTTTCATCGAAATCAAAGAGCTTATATTGTGTGACATAGATTTTATTTATTTTTACAGAGTTAAATAAAATAAAACATTGTTAAAATTAATGTATTTATATTTTTAAACAAGATAATAATACGTTTTATTTTAATCAGAATGTAGCTTTTCATTGATGGATTTCATTTATGGAGTTCCTACGATTGAAAGCGCCTTTTTTTTTCAATCAATTTCGAAAAGTCGTAGAACAAATATTGTTCAGAATGTTTGGTAGAATACGTGGTTAAGGCGACGTGTAGCCCTGACTAGCGACATCAATCGATTTTAATTCTTAGCTACTAAATCGGAGCTATTTTAAACAATTTCGGAGCGGGCGTCTCTAACCATGTGGTCCTGGCAGAGTAGAATAGGCCACCCTCACTCTTACCGAGGTGTCGTAAAAGGCGACTAAGGTAAAGCTGCTGGCATGATCATCAGCACCCAGGAAGGAAAACTCTGCATTTATATCAAAACCCTCGCCAACCCGTCTGCCAAGCGTGGTGAGTATGGCAATTACCCCTCATGTGATTGAGGGAGGCCCGTGCCCCAGCAGTGGGGACTTAAATGGGCTGACGATGACGATGACGTCTCTAACCAAACATTTATACTACTTATTTTACAATTGTGCACTACTTTTGATCTGTTTTTGCACTCGAAATTTGGATTAACGCCATTAGTGGCCGTTTTTGGCGGTAATTCAAATTTAGAGTACAAAAGCAGACCCAAAAGTTAAGTATAAGTATTAAATAAATAACATAAGTGTTTTCGGAGAGGCTGCAGTTACAAAATTGTTTCAGAGATATCCGGTTTAGTTGCTAACAATTGAAATCAATTGGCGTCGCTAGTGTGCCCTACCCGTCACCCTAAAGTGATGTCAATGTTCACAGATATACCAAGTATTATAAAAGGTAACTAGGTACTTACATAATAAATAAAATTTAAAATCTACTGGGCCGATTTAAAAAAAAAACTTTTTCTGTGTGACAAACATAAGAAATGTTTTCACGGGAAAACGCTGCCAATGGGAAGCTAGTACCTAATAATAAGCCAAGAAATCCGAAATGGATAATGGACTTCATAAAGTAACCAAAAAACCGTTTTTCATTATTGAGCTAAATTTATTCAACTTGTTATTTTAGATACAATCAATCGCTTAGCATCAGTTGATCCGCCTGGTCGTCTGCCACCTATCACATAAAAATGATACTTTGATCTTTTTTTTTTATTTATTTATTTATTTATTGAATTGCATACATGTTACAATTGCAGTCTTAAAACTAATGCATTAATTTTAAGGTTGGTAGTGCACACACTTCCCATGGACACTCGCCAGTCTATGGGCGGCGGCAATCACTTACCCGTCTGATCGTCTGCCAGCTATCCTATCACATAAAAAAACCTTTGTAGGTACCTACTTACGGTGTATCAGTCGATCGTCCTTTTTTTAGTTTCGAATATTTTTATTTATAGCAAGCAATGACCCAAAACAAGTGTAATTACATGTACATATCAACGATACTTTGGTTGAACTGAACAAATAGGCTAAACATTAGTTTCCAAATAATTAATGTACACGGGAAAAAACGCGGTAACTTTTTATATGTAAGTTTTTTTTTATGGCTTGCTGTTGCTCTTACGAGACAACTCTGCCAATGTCAAGTGATTGAAGAGACACGCTCCTTAGAAAATTTGTTGAGGAATGAGCTTTCTCTTCAGATAATTGAATATATGTAAGTACATACTCGTAATAGCATATACTCGTACTCACAGTTTGACGTTTCGACCGCGTTACAACGGTCGTGGTCTCGCGGACTGGAGGTGCACGGCGTCGTCTGCTACGCCCGGCTTGTTATAATTATTTAATCTTGTAATTATTTGTATAATGTAACGCGAAAGTTTAAAATCTTATAAACATTAGTTAATTAAAATTAAACATCTAGTTATACCCAGAGTGCCTGCCTACGGAATAGCTTTAGTGACTACGGCACATAAAAATTCATTACTTTAAAAGGTCGCCTTTGTGAATGGGATAGCAGATAGTATTTATTTATTCAGCCTACTCAAGCTTTGGTGCTTATAAATCTCAAGTAAATTAAATTCTGCCCACATTTTTTTCTTGTTCATCTCTCTGTTATTCTTTTATGTTTTTGTATTACGATAGCTTCCTTCTAAGGTTTTTTTAAGTCATAGGTGGCTGAGCGATGGTAGCTTAATGGATACGAACGCGCCCTCCACGCAGGTGGTCGAGGTTCGAATCCAAGCATGCACCAATGGTATTTTCAAATCTATGTGCGTATTTCTATCATTACCATCTGCTCGACGGTGAGGGAAAACATCGCGAGGAAACCTGCACGTTTCGGAAAAAGTTTCTGAAACGTGTAACCATGATTCAGTTGGTCTGGTTCCCCTGTTAAAGGGTTGCGAAGGTCAGACGGCAGTCGCTTCATTGTAATTACCAGACCTCTCCCAATCCTGAGTTCTGGTCTAAGCGTACCTTGGGCTCCAAAGCTACAGCTTTGGACGCAACCCGCAATTACACGCTAAGATGAAGAAGGTGGCTGACGAGTAGACGGATCACCTGATGGTAAGCGATTGCCGCTGCCCATGCGTGTCCACAGGCAATGCCAGTATCAATCAAGTGCCGGGACCACACGGCTAATAAGTAAGTAATAATACTTTTATTGCACTCACAATAAAGAATGAAAACTTAAAAACTAGATCTAAATGTAATTAGAGAATAGAATAAAATGTTAAATTGTTACTCAAATAACAAACAAAAGACTATTCTCGATAGCGTTCGGTCAGAATATTTTTCAACGCTCTTGCAAATTTTCTGTTACAATGGTCTCTGAAAGCATATAAAATTTAATTTGTATTACATTAGCGTTTTCCCATTATCTTTTATGGCCCTTTCTCACACAGCTTATCAACCTTTTTCATATTTATAAGTGCCTAATAAGAGGATATCGGGCCTTCCAGTATGTTATTATTCGTGAGGCAGATGTATGCAGGCACACAGTTAAATAGAAAGCCTTTTCCACACCAAATACAATATTTTTATATGTATGTGTGTGTGTGATCGGTATCTTCAAATCTGAAGGTCGTGTCCTTGATAGTTTCTGGTAGCTTCGTGCACTAGCCTCTTCCATTTAGTTCGGTTTTCGGCTGTCCTTAGAGCGGTTATGGCGGGAAACTCAGTGATCGTCTTTACTTGGTCACACCACTGACAGGGAGACCGGCCGCGGGGTATCTTCCCCTGCAAATTGCCTACCACAAACTTTATTTATCAAGGTTATCCGGTTCTGAATTCTGGTTTGGATTTGAATTTTTATTTATTTATCAAAACAAATGGCATTTAGATAACAAAACTAGTATAAAGTAGTGTATATATAGTTTATAAATGCTCCTAGTTTTTTCACGGATAATCCAGTCTCAAACTATGGAATACGGTATTTGACTATTTTTTTATTTATTTTTGTAATCAAAGGACCTCCTAATGATAGAAACATCGTTGAAAGAATTACTTGATTCTCATTTAAACTACTTGAGATATCACAATTTTAAAATCACATTATTTTGGTTAAACCCAGAACGCTACATACAAATGGCTACTAAGATGTGACGTCACATGCAAGTTTTTTGTATGCATTTCATTTGAATTTTGTATGGTAGCTTTATCAAATATTTTGTTTATGTCACTGGTTCTATTATAATAGTTGGTGCAAATTGTATGGGATAACCCATACAATTTATAATGTTATGATTATTTTTTTAATAATTTCATACTTTTAAAATGGACTTGCCCATGAATCTTTGAATGACCATAAAACCGGCTAGTTGTTATATTTTTAATTGAGAATTTTCGCTATTGGCACATATTTACCTATATTTTGTTGTAAAATCTCGAGCTTAGTCAAATACTCTATTCCCATCTCTGTGCTTAGAAGGGGAAACTAGATGACGAAACATTTTGGTTAATTTTGAATTTTGCTTATTTTTTTTAAATTATGGCACTTGACTACTAGTAGCAAGCGCAAAGTCCCCCGTTTAGTATGTATATTAAAAGTACTCTGCGGTCACCCGTACGTCGCGTGCACACCGCCTTTAATATACTATTGGGTTGCTAACCCATATGTGACCTGTAATTATTAAATTAATTATTAATTATTCCATTTTTACTACTGTGTGTTTAATTTAAATTAAAAAAATAAAATTGACCGAAAATCACAGAGTTTTCGTCCTTTGGCTCTTTAGTCACTGAGCTAAAGAGATGGTCATAATACCTGTTACCTAATATAACTTAATAAAATAATCGAATCGAATGAAACTGTCACACACGATGACTCCCGAATCGAGTAAAATGTATGTTTCAAATTTTTCAAACATAGCTCGGGTTTATGATTACCAATCCGTATTTGGCAAGCGTGGTGATTAAGCCTAATCCCATCATAGTAGCGATGACTTGATTTCTGTGATAGAGGCCTTTGCCGTGCAGTGGGACAGTATATAGGCTGATATTATACTTTACGATGAAACGGCCAAGAGTGCTCAAAGCAAGAGTGTGTACCATTTACAAGAAGTGTCAAATTACTCCTTCGCGTAAGCAATGTTTACATATGTGTGGACGCGGCTTAAGGTGTAGGTAACCGTAAAAATTAAGGGGTACTCTCTCTATGGGGTAAATAATAAATACCCACACAGAAGGGTTGGACGAGAAGTGATGGATGTTCTCTCGGCGGTCAACGTATTGGGACCAACGGATCCGTAACAAAAGAAAATAATAACGTGTATTTTCTTTTTGCGAAATTGCTATGAATTTACGTTTTTCCGTTTCGCTCGGAACGATTTGGCGATGCAAATGGGAATGTTGAATACAATTGTTGAATTGTCGACTGCGAGCGACAATGAGAGGAGCAAAATGGAATTTAGGTAGCTGGAATGGATGTGGAAACGTTTTCATCTCCGACGTAGGCAGCCAAACCGATATAGATTTACGTACATTTTGTTACTTACTTTGAAAGAAGGATGGCTTTATCTTGACATTGTAAGAGATGACATGCGTGTCAATAATAATAATATTCTCCAACCGATTTCGGCTAAGGCGGCCAATCTCAAAGATCAGCCAATTACGCTGGAAATATTATAGTGCTCAAGTGTATGCGCAAACAAGTGCACTCTCTATTCCCTTGCCCTCATATTCCGATTGGACACCAGTGTAACACGACCGGAGAGAGATCGGGCGCAGGACCGACGGCTTAACGTGCTTTCCGAGGCACGAGGGTACAAGACCGTGGGAAAATCACAGTGCTGCTCCACTCCGGTTTTCTGTGAGGTAGTTTTAAATGTGGGAGAGCCACGCTTAGGCATGAATGGGCCGGCTCGACCGGAGTGATACCACTGCCTCACAGAAGACCGGAGTGAAGCAGCGCCTGCGCTGTGTTTCGCCGTGTGAGTGAGGTTACCGGAGGCCCAATGGGGGGGAAGGGGAAAAGGTTGGCAGCGCACTTGTGACTCCACTGGTGTGGCGGGTGTCCATGGACGGCCATATAGAATTGAATATGATTACGCGAAATGTGCGGAGGTCCTTTTACTGTGCGCTGACCGTGCGCGCTCAATTTCTGGATAAAAACTCTCAATGCCGCGGCGGGAGCCTGGTACATGTCCTCTCTAATCCCTCCTGACACTCGCCAGAAGTCCATATTCAAAGGCATACATTTTCTTCTACATGAATGACATTAAACCGAAAGCCAGCAACGAAGGAGTTCACCATCGTTCCAGTATATAGTAAAAGGGTAAGAAAATGCACGGGCTATCGATCAATCAGGAGAGCGATGTGAGGATATTTGGAAGCAACGTGACTCAATATTTCCAAGAAGAAAATAGTTTCTTTAGTATGTAGAGCTGCCTATATAATGTAAGCGAATATTTGATTCAGTTTGTTTAAGTATAAAGTATAGTAAAGTATAAGTTGACTGACCAGATGGCGCAATTGGTAGTGACCCTGCCTCTTACGCCAAAGGTCGTGGGTTCGATCCCCACCCTGGACAAACATTCGTGCGATGAACACTTGGGTTTGTTCAGTGTCTGGGTGTAACATATGTATTTAAGTATATATTTGTGTTCCTCTGTTGTCTGATATCTGTAACACATGTGCTTAAGCTACTTAGTACGGAATCAAGTCAACGTATGAGATGTTGTGAGTATTATAATTATAATTATAATTATCAGCCTATAAACTATCCCACTGCAGGGTTCCATCTTCCATCATATAAATCAAGTCATCGCTACTATAGCGGGATTAGGCTTAATCACGACCCTTGCCTAATACTGATTGGTGATCATATGTAATGTAATGTGTGATTGGTGTATGTTAGACCGTGAGGTATTTATTATATGGGCCATTGAAATATTTTTGAATGTATCTTGTTGCCTGAAATAAACGAATTATTATTATTACGAGTATGTTTGTCTTTCGAACCATAACCTCGGGCAATTACGTCCCGGATTTTTGGAGGGCGTGCGTGGGGCCGTAGCTAACATGTAGAGGCCCTTTCTATAGACAATTTATTATTATTATTATAAGCCCGAGCTATGTTCGAAAAATTTGAACCAAACTTGTTGCTCGACACGGGAATCGAACTCAAGACTCTGAGATCACGGCCCGGTACTTAAACCACATGACCAACAAAGTGTTTAAGTATTTTTTTTATGGGATAGGGGGCACAAAAGCGGTTACTTTTAGCGTGAATCAATTTTTCGCGTACAAATGTTGGGTCCGCATTTGTGCATGGTTATTTAATAAATAGTACAAGTGTTTGCTGAGAGGTTGCAACCCCGAAATTGTTTAGAATAGATCCGGTTTAGTAGCTAAAAATTAAAATCGATTAACCGATCGCTAGTGCCCTACCTGTCACCTTAAGGTGTTAAGGCCCGCAACACATTAGCGCTCTCTTGGGAATGCTGCCGGCCCGATGTTCAATTAGCCGACATCGCCACCTTTCGGCGGCGCCTTATGTCGAGCTCTCCTCCAGTAAAACTGAAGGCCTACTGACTAAACCCCCAACGACGCTCCCTCTTCGCCAGAGTGGGAAGGAGACGTGTGTACTCATACATGTTAATGAACTCTGACTACACGTTCCTTCCCAGGCGTTGGCCCGCTTACAGCGCGGACCCTTCTATGCCTCCCCCAGATGGATTGGGGGGGTAAATAGGGACAGACGGGAGCGCCGAGCTGTCCCTACCAAGCTGAGGAGGAGGCCCGTGTAACGCCAGCGTTGGTACCTCCGTACCGCGTGCTGGCTGGCCTCTCACAGTGGGGCGGCGCGCATCTGGTAGGCGCCTCCTCCCCCTCCTCGCCCTTCTACGGGCACTTTTGAGGGGATCCTCCTCCCGCTGTCGCTCGGCTGCCTCTTTCTGTGACATAACATCCTCACAAGCAAAAGGCCGTAAAGGCTTGTTCAGTGGCGACCATCGCCCGGACAATAGTTGGGAGTGAAAGATCACTCCCAACTGCGTGCACCAATACCTGGCGCTGTTGGGCCCAGGTACTGCAGACGGCTAGGGTATGTTCGGCCGTGTCCTCGTCTGCCCCGCAAGCATGACAACGCGGGGTCTCCTCTCGCCCGATACGGTGCAGGAACTTTCCGAAACAGCCATGACCTGTCATGACCTGCACCATACGAAACGAGAGGAACCCATGGGGCCTCTCTATCCACCTGCATCAGGTGACCTGCTTGCTCGTGTATCGCCTCTAGCAAAAAAAAACACGATAAGAAGAAAACACCATAGTTGCCTTAAATAAAACCTCAGAAGGTTATTAGAAAGATCTCAGTTAGGTAGATATAAAACCGTTTAATCCCTAGGTGCTGAGATACTTAGGGAAGTAAGTACTCAGTCATGATTTAGTAGTGATATTAATTGCACATACAAAACATACAACGAAACTAATAATCTATCAAGAGGATATCCAAAATCATCAACTCAGTCGCAGCAAAACAGTCCATAAATCAAACAGCATAAGGTTCTTAGTCTCGTTAGGACCAGCACCTTTTGGCGAGCGAAACGATATCGTCCATCTAGTTCTCCCGGTTTCGATATTGCTGATTTGTATTTAATCCCCATCGATTCCAGATCTAGCCAGTGCTAGGCGGTATTTATCGTTCTGTCGGCAGGGTGCCATAGCGATACGATTGCTCCAATGTTATTTAAAATATAAATGTATATTTATGTAATATCGTTTCTGTTACCTATATTAAATAAAAAACCAGTTTCCCCACACTGTTTTATAAGTTAGAGTAGGAGAGCCACGCTATGGTATGTATGGGCCGGCTCATCCGGAGTGATACCACGTCCTCACAAAAAATCGGCGTGAAGCAGCCCTGTGCTGTGTTTCGCTGCGTGAATGAGGGTACCGGAGGCGCAATCTGGGGGAAAGGGGGGTTTAAAGGTTGGCAGCGCACTGTGACTCCACTATTGGCGGCAATCGCTTACCAACGGGCGGTCCAACTGCTCGTCTGCCACCTATCACATAAAAAAGTTAAAGTTAAAAGACGGACTCCGTGAGGGTAGGCGTCTGCATCAGCAGGTTGAGCTGATTTTGTTACTTACTTACTTACTTACGTACTCTGCTAGTTCAGAGACCCGAATTGAGTCCACGCACAGGTATTGGTCTTCAAAACAAAATAGCCACTTTGGTCGACTTTGCACCAAGAATTTTTCCGCAACCTAATTTGATACAAACAGTATCAGGAAGTGTAATTTTATATGTTAATTTTTCATGGAATCAGGTGAACGTATGGATTTTTAAAATCTATGTGCAACGTATGAGATGTTGTGAGAATTATAGGCAAGGACTCATCTATGTCTTTTCTATTGAAAAATGACAGGGCAATGTGCTAAACAGAGGATTAGTGTAAATGACACTTTCTGCAACTCACTGAAAGTCGTTAGATGATCGTCGCAAAGTGAATCTCCGTGGCGCCTCTTCATCAGTGGCCAGCATTTACGCGTTGATTAAGCGCTTATGTTTACGCCGACGTATTGGGCGCGGTATTTGCTCGAATCCAAACTTTAATTGTTGTGGTTTGTGTTCCATCAAAATACAGGATCAAACGCTTCAAACAGGGTTTAGTCGAAAAAGCCGGATCGTGTTAATGATGGTCGGGTATTGAGTTGACTGGCATCACTGGCATAGCTCATTTGCGATGAGAGAGGTGCCTTCTTGCTAGAAACATGATTGAAAATTTAATCTTAATACCTTTAAATTGTCCTACCTTTTTTTCATCATCATCAATAGCATTTCAGGCAATAGACGTCCACTGCTGAACATAAGCCTCCCCCAATTCTCTCCACACAGATCGGTCCCTTGCCACCCGCATCTAATGGATTCCCGCAACCTTCACCAGATCGTCGGTCCACCTTGTGGGAAGCCTGCCTCCTGTACGTGGCCTCCACTCGAGGACCTTTACGCCCCAACGGCCCTCTGTTCTTCTCGCTATGTGCTCTGCCCATTTCCACTTGAGACATGGAATCTTTTGGGCTATGTCTGTGACCTTACTTCTCCTGCAGATCTAATAATTTATGATACAATCACGCAGGGAGACTCCGAGCATAGCCCTCTCCATTGCTCTCTGGGTGACTTTGAGCCTTCTTAATCGGCACATTGTAAGCGGCCACGTTTCGGTTCCGTATGTCATCAATGGCAATACCTTGTTTTATTGCTCGTCAATCATCACCTGATGGGAAGCATCGATGAAGGTCTGAGATGTTACGCATTTGTCTAGAAAATTCCTGTTCATTCTTGCTTTAAATATGGGTTCCATAGGTCGCTTGGTACGTATCCGGGACCAATTGCAACACGCACACAAACATTATTAAAAATTAAATCTTACTGTTATACTTTTAATTGATCTTACCTGTAGAATAACCCGTAACTGTTGTGACAAAATGGGACCAGCAATTTCACAATGGAAACCTAGGAGAGCAAAGATTATAAAAATACAGCCAATTAAAGGACGTAGTGATGAAAACTACAGTTTCAAATTGTATGATACTAATTTTTTTTTTGGTGTTAGTCCACCATAGCGAGCAAGGCACCTTGAGCAGGTTGGATTTAATCACCAATTTGAAGCACATTGATCAGGGTGGATTAAATCACCAATTTGAAAAAAGCCTTGCTCAACAAGGAGGAGCTTTAATGCAATATCTGTGGATACTAAACCCACTCACCTTTTCATTGCCTCTAACAGGTAGGTAGTCTGCTCAAACCAAGGTCTCAGCCATTTGAAACCAAAATAGTGGAAAAAAGAAGAAAAACGAACCGAAATCCCTCACGAGTTGCCTCTATTATTTATTTTAATGCATTTTTTGCGTTACACGGAATGGATATTATTGTCGCGCTTCAAAGAAAACCTTTCGATATTTCCCGAATATTTTTATCATATTTTTCACATCTCTATTGGTTTTGACAGGTATAGTTTATTTAATAGAAGTATCTTTTGTGTTTGACCGGAATCACGCGTGATGGAAATTTAATCTGGGTTTAGAGTGAGTAGTGTTGGGGTGCCTGATAATCAAAGTTGTAGACGAGGTGTATTTCAACAAAAAAATTGTAAAACTCTTGTGGTTGGGATTCCAGTACCTACACTTTTTCTAAAAGCGGTTTAACGCGTAGGTTCAACATTTAAAAAATATATTCATCCTCGATTTAATTAATTTTGGACCCGTTTGGATCAGTGGTAGTGAACGCTGCATCTGGTGCAAGGCTTGCGGATTCGATCCCCGCACAGTACAAACATTTGTGTGCATGAACATGTCTGTTTGTATTGGTCTCGGTGTTTTCTTTGTATTATGATTATTGTATTTACAAAAGAAAAGTATCAAATGTATATATTTGTAATTCCGCTGTTGGTTCTGATATCCGTAACACAGGTGCTTGAGCTACCTATCTCGAAGTCAAATAAGATGTGATGTTTATAAAAAAATATTTACCTACTAACTTTAATACTTTTTTATTCGTTATTTACTTATGTAAAAAGTACGCCAATAGTTAAACATATGACATAAATAATTATTTACCTATAGTGAATTCTTTTCGAGATGAAAAAATATATGCTGCTAATAATAATTACGACTGTTATTACTCGTTTTGTAGGTATCTCTGTACCATAACATCTCTCAAACATTCTAGGTACCTTAAAACTAAACTATACTTGTATCTGGTTGGCACAGTTTTTATAGACACTCTTTCTCCGAGATTATCTCAAATATCGACATCCATTGATCAATCATTACCACAATCTCATATTTTAGTGATAGCTGCTCGTAAATCAGCTTTCAAATGCAGTTCACAATCGATTGCAGACTAACTGCCACTTAAGGAATCGATAAGAATCGTGCAAGGGTCCATATTAATATTTTGGCGGAGTGCGTCGCTCCGGTGGCCACTGCTCTCTCAGACGGCACCCACTCCTAGTAATGGAAAATAGTGTTGTCGAACTATCGATACGGCCAATTAGAAAACGGTGAGGTGCCCCAAGTGTCATCATCATCATCATCAGCCCATTTAAGTCCCCACTGCTGGGGCACGGGCCTCCCTCAATCACATGAGGGGTAATTGCCATACTCACCACGCTTGGCAGACGGGTTGGCGAGGGTTTTGGTATAAATGCAGAGTTTTCCTTCTTTGGGTGCTGATGATCATGCCAGCAGCTTTACCTAAATCGCCTTTTACGACACCTCGGTAAGAGTTTGGGTGGCCTATTCTACTCTGCCGGGGACCACACGGCCCAAGTGTAAAGGAATAAAAAAATCTTAGTCAATAGCTAAAACCTGACCGGGAACTGAGGTGACATGAAGGTAAAGATGAATTGTTTAACGTTGTGTCACAAGCCATGATCCAACTTGGGTCGTTGAGCCAGCAAATAGCGAAGTACCTAGGCAACATCATTAGTGCATGGATCTTCCAGGTATGAAGGTTCTTGGTCCGATTCTTGGGCTGAAATATAGAAAATATATCTCTAAATATGTTCTAAGAGACTCTCTCAGCGATCGGCTTTAGTAAGTTATTTTTGACACTAGATAATTGGTCTCAATTCTTGTTGTCTAATATATTTTATACTCTATTTTTGACCAAAACCTCATTATATTTACAAAAAGCTTATTATATTTATTGATCGACAATTTGACAGTTGAATTTTTAATTTAGTTTGGGAATTAAAGTTAAATAAGTATTTATTTATAAATGTAAATAAATTCCTAGGTATTATTTTAACTCAAAATTTACTTAAGGTAAAGTATCTAGAGAAGTGACTTAGTGTTGACTCTATAGTATCGATCGATTCAATTTTGGTCGGTCAATTCTATTGCTGGTATTTAACCATAAATTCATGGGTTTATGGGTAAACTAACAATGAATATGAATGAAAATTGTAATTACAATATTATTTGAAAAGAGTAACTACTGAGTTTCTTGCTGATTCTTTTGACTTTTGGTTTTTTTATTGACGACCCAATTGGAACAGAGGTAGTGAACGCTGCCTTCTGATACAAGGGTTGCGGGTTCGATCCCCGCACAGTACAAAAATTTGTGTGCATGAACATGTTTGTTTGTATTGGTCTGTATAAGTATGTATTTACAAAAGAAAAGTATTATATGTATATATTTGTAATCCCACTGTTGATTCTGATATCCGTAACACAGGTGCTTGAGCTACCTAACTCGGAGTCAGATCAATGTATGTGATGTTGTGAAATATTTATTATTTATTATATTAGTATCGATCGGTTCAATTTTGGTCGGTCAACACTATTGCTGGTATTTAACCATAAATTCATGGGTTTATGGGTAAACTAGCAATGAAAATAAATGAAAATGGTAATTACAATATTATTTGAAAAGAGTAACTACTGAGTTTCTTGCTGATTCTTCTCGGTAGAACTTGACATTTCGAATCAGCGGTAGATTACATAATATTTGACATTCATACGTGTACTGTATAGATTTATCGATAAAGTATCGAGAGGGGCGTCACTAATGGAAAGTACCATTATAAATTTCCACCACTAAGAGCTTGTCACTACGGAGACATTGATATTTTTCTTCCCAGAAATCGGGATCGCGGTAAGTGCACTATTTTGAAACCATTGCTGTGTAAAGTATAGAAATGTATAAGTCGTAACAAATTACGTCTTCCGTGGTTCGAGGAACGACAGTCGTATAGCATTGGTTTTTACAATGGTTAGCACACTTCTGCTACTAAAAGGGACTTAAAGTGACGGGTAGGGCACACTAGCGACGCCAATCGATTTTAATTTTTAGCTACTACACGTCAGCCATTTATGTCCCCACTGCTGGGGCACGGGCCTCCTTCAATCACATGAGGGGTGATTGCCATACTCACCACGCTTGGCAGACGGGTTGGCGAGGGTTTTGATATAAATGCAGAGTTTTCCTTCTCTGGGTGCTGATGATCATGCCAGCAGCTTTACCTTAGTCGCCTTTTACGACACCTCGGTAAGAGTGAGGGTGGCCTATTCTACTCTGCCGGGGACCACACGGCCAATTTTAGCTACTAAACCGGATCTATTTTGAACAATTTTGGGTTTACAACCTCTAGGCAAATTCTTATACTATTTATTAAATAATCATGCACAAATGTTGGGTCCGTTTTTGTAAGCGAAAAATTGATTCACGTGGCCGCTTTTGGCGGTAATCCATTTTTTGCGTACGCGTTGGACCCAACATTTGTGCATGATTATTTAATAAATAGTATAAGTGTTTGCCATGAGGTTGTAATTTCGAAATTTTTCAACATAGATCCGGTTTAGTAGCTAAGAATTAAAATCGATTGGCGTCGCTAGTGTGCCCTACCCGTCACCTTAAAAGGGATTGAAGGGATGTAAATATTTACCGATACACCCTGTATTAAGCACTCATGTTATGTGATAGGCATCGGAATTAACGTTCTGCACCAAATCATAATCCTTCAATTTATCCATGAACCTCTTATTTTATGTACTAGGTACGCCATTATTTTTATTTTCACCATTGTAATAATAAATAAATATTGTAAAGTTCAACTAACAACATCTCATACTGACTTCGTACATACGAGTAACAACTGATTTCGTAATAATTAGCTTACGGCCGCACTCAGAGACGTCATTTAAGCTAATGTTTATTAACTTTAGTAGTCTTTATGCATATCAAAATAAGTGCCAATATTTTTTCTTAAGTAGCCAACTAAGTTAATCAACGACTCTGTGTTTGGCAGTTAGCCACTTAACTTATATGCCGACACATCAAAAAGTGAGAAGAAACAATTCTCATACTCGTAACCAAACATAGAGTCTATTGAAGTATATATCATACAGTTTTCACCCACCATGGTTACTTGTCAACTTATGTTTAAAATTCATGATTCAAAGGAAATGATACATTACTTTAATTGACTGACCGGATGGCGCAATTGGTAGTGACCCTGCCTCTTACGCCAAAGGTCGGGGGTTCGATCCCCACCCTGGACAAACATTCGTGCGATGAACACTTGTGTTTGTTCGGTGTCTGGGTGTAATATATGTATTTAAGTATATATTTGTGTTCCTCTGTTGTCTGATATCTGTAACACAAGTGCTTAAGCTACTTAGTACGGAATCAGGTCAACGTATGAGATGTTGTGAGAATTATTATATGTATTCCAAGTTTGAAAGCAATTGACATTCAGTTCTGCTAACATATAAAACTTTATCTCAATTTCCGGTAGCTCGTATTAAAGTAGGACTTAATGAATTATTTCAGACTAACCTACTAGTTATCTGACTAATCGACCACACATAGGTACCTACTTACTGCTTGGAACAACTTTTCAAACTTCTTATTTTTTGCTGGCGCTGACATTCTTCTACCATAAACAGATAAAAAATAATTGCTCATTATTTCGTTATTTAGTATCAAATCAAAGACAAATCTTATCATCATAAATCCGGTATCCCCATACAATGTTGATTAACCACGTGGACCCTAAACGGGTAAAATATTTACATGACATAAGGTACTTGTACATAGCCATCAACTCGATATAGCAACTTGCTTGTTCACACCCTCGCAGCTAGAATTAGTGATGTCCAATTAATGCAAGACTTAGCAAGTTTTGGTCTTGCACTTATCACAAAGTAATTAGCTCTAGCTTACCTTAATATTGAAAAGTTTGTAATAGCTATAGTTACAATAATATATCTGTTCCTGTCATTACTGGAAGCTAGCTGGGATTCCTGTAAGCGCGCATGTGTTAAGTGTTGTTAAGACTATTACGTTGACGAAATCTCGCGATGTAGGAAGCTGTCATTATGTGTATTATTTTGTGTACTTATTCTGTTAGGCCTACTGTTAAATGATCCGGTTTTGAAACGAACGAGAATATAGTTATTGCATCCAAAAGAGCCACACAGCGTGCATGCGCTGTGCTTTGCATTCTTTGGCTTTTAAAAAAAAAACGATAATGGCAAATCAAAGTTTGGAAGGACTAATTAAGGTAATCATCATCTTTAGAAGTTGCTCAAAATGAATATGTCACCGGAAAATAACAAGATCCGTAAGTTTATCAATTTACTAGGAAGTTTATAAACTTTCGTAGGATTCTAAACGGGAGTTAAATTGTATTACTTTACGTCAATACTTTCGTAAAATTATCAATTTCCGACGTCACGCGGTAAATTTATAAAATAACGGATATCTATTCATAAAATTTTATATGGTTTGACTAATCACTGCTCTCTGATTGGTCAACGTTCATAGTGGCAATGCCAATCAGATCGCGCATAGCGTTTGGATATTGCTTACTTATTATTTTACGAGTGAGTTCAGTAAGTTTATCAATGTACGAAAATATGGACGTAAAATAATACAATTTATCTCCCGTTGGAATCCTATGAAAGTTTATAAACTTCCTAGTAAATTGATAAACTTACGGATCTTGTTATTTTCTATTGACAGATATCCATAATTGAGATGATTCTGAACTTATAATCATGATACATTCGGTCTGGTTCCCCTATTAAGGGTTACAAAGGTTAGACGGCAGATGCTTCATGGTAATTAGGTAAATTACCACACATTCCGAATCCTTGATCACGGTCCCAGCATATGCTGGGCTCCGAAACGAGAGCTTTGGACGCAACCGGGAATAACACGCTAAGATGATAAGGTACGTCTGTTGAAATAAAGTTCAGATTTTTTTGCTCAAGTCAGTCTTGATCTTGGCCATTACTAGGAGCCTAAGCGCGGAGACGTTCCATAACGAACGAGAATATACTTATGTTCCTATCGCATCCAAACAAAAGAGAAACACAGCGCGTGTGAAAAGGAGGGGAACTCCAACTCGGTCGTTATGCCCGGTTTGCGCTTAGGCGAAGGCCCATGCCAAGGTTACGATTTGATAATTCTTTGGTTACTTGTATTTCCACTACAGCGCTATCGAACAACACTAATCCACGGTACCCAACGGGCCCTACTTTTAATCCTTGCGAGGGTCATCTCATTATCATTAAGCCTTATCTACAATATCGAAGAAGGTTGTAAAACCCTAATGCGAAATATGTTTCGTGAGTTTAATGAATATTTAAAAGGACCCCAAAGTGCGTAGGGTGACCAGAGTGTAGAAATATTAATGAATCAATTAATAATTAATGTTTCATTCTACCTCATACGATATTTTGCAAGGCAGTGGTCATATTATAATGAGAAATGAATTTTACTATATAGGGGGAATAAGTAAGTAATTACTTTTAACCCGATTATAGAAAAAAGGAAGTATATATGTAAGTAAGTAAATATGTTAGTATGTTTCAAGATTCTGGCTAAACTACTCAGCTGATTTTGACAAATGAGGTATCAATGAATCAAAAATGTGTGAATGTTACCTATGTTTTCTAATGAATGTTCAGTGTTAAATTATTAATTGTGATGGTCAATAAAATGTTTCTTTCTTTCTTTCTTTCTTTCAATCGATTCCTCATTACCATCCAGGTGACCTAGGCTATATTTTATTTGAAAATAATAGCACAGTGGGTGCTATGCCGCAAGAGTTTTTGTAATTTTTTGTAGGTAACAGTTGTTAACCAGGCGATTATAAAAGTTATAGTAAAGGGCAAATTAATTAAGGAGAATATTTTTATAAACGATTTAGGTAAGGGTACGATTAAAACTAGTTCTTTTTTATCATTATTTACGACGGCATTTTTAATTTTTATTTTATAGTAAATAATACTTAATTCAAAATGTCGTTAATTTTTACCTTATTAACTTTATTGAAAATGGGTTCAAAAAATTCTTCTTCATTTACCTAAACTTCAGCCAAATTCGATGAAGACAAAATGTAAACAAATCGCCCATACTTTACCTCAAAATTACTTTTTTTATTATTTTTTTGATCTCTTAACAAAAAAAATGTTTATTTTTCTTTTCTTAATATTCTAAGTGAATACCTTAGCGTGTCAATCCCAGTTGTATCCAAAGCTGTCGCTTCGGAAGTCCGCTTGGACTAAGCAAGAAGATTAAGGAAGTCTGGTAATTACAATGAAACGACTGCCGTCTGACCTTTGGAATCCTTAAACAGGGGAACAAGACCAGCTGGATCATGGTTACCCAGAATGGACAATACGACAAAAAAAAATTAGCATTAATAAACGCATTTCGAATAAAGAAAGAAAAAAAAATAAGACCCATATTTATTAGTTATCATTTTTATTAAAATATTTATATTTTTAATTTATGTATTATTCATTATATTTATTTATTAATTGAAACGCTGGAACTGACGTAGTCCTGATGCTCAACGTAGTTGGTCCTTTAATGTCCAATATAAAAAGTTTAGGCGACTTTTAGTTGCTTACGGTCATTGTCATTATTTTGTCTTGTCATTTTATGATCAGAGATTTTGTGTTATTTTTAAAATCAACGTAAGCAAATAATATTCATGCCGAGTGATGACGTCACAGGAGGATTTTAACATTTATTTATTTTTCTCTATGAAAAATACTTTTTCTAGATTAGACTCATAGAATTTAAGAGAAATAATTTCAGAATTTTTGAACACAAATATCTATTTAAAAATTCTGAAATTATTTCTCCTAAATTCTATGAGTCTAATCTAGAAACAGTATTTTTCATTTCGGAAAATGCTTTTTTTTCGCATTGTAAATTGTGGGTATCCACATTTTTTTGAAACTATCTGTAGGTAACGTGCAGGTTTCCTTACAATGTTTCCCTCAACTCCAAGCTAATGGTAGAAATACGCACATAGATTTGAAATATCCAAATGTGCATAATCGGATTCGAACGACCTCCAGTTTGGAAGGCGCATTCTTATCCACTGACCTACCATATTTTCTCAATATTCTCTTAGAATATTTCTTAGATTTGCTAATCTGCAGTCTTGCCACATTTATCACTGGCCTTCTAATACAGATGATTAATGCTGTGTTCTGTGATGAATATCCTAGATCGCGGTCCGCAAAGCCTTTCTCATATTCAGCATTTTTGCAGCTTACGTTGAAGGGGGATTATCAGGCTCTCTAGTATAAAAGTATTTACATTCTTTATGTTTTTCAAAATATAGTTAACTTTTGAAAATAATTTTAATGACATTTTGAAGGGTAATACCAAAGATGTTATCGAATTAGAAATTATCATATCGTTTTCCAGTTTTGAGCCTTAAAAATTGAATAAAAAGAGATGCTCGAACCTCAACACAGACATTTACTGTACACTGATGAGAGTTTCTTATGCTTACGTCCTGCTCATGTGTAAGCTGGGAGAAGCTTGCTGTAGATAGGAACGAATGGCGAAAGCGTGTGTTCGATGGGCGTAAAACACACGATGATGCCTGGTTCTCTGGTCTCGCCTACAAATCGCAAAAACGACACCTAAGCATGCATCAGCCAGTCTTTAATTTCACCTTCTCTTGTAGAGACCTCTCGTTGTCTCCCGTATCGGCTTATATAGCCAGGAAAAGTCTTGCCTCAGACACTGATTAAATCATCTGTCACAGACGTACGAGGCCAATGATGATGATGATAATGTGTAATTCCCGGCTGCGTCCAAAGGTGTCGCTCTGGAGGTAGGTGACTCTTGGACCATGATTCAGGATTTGTAGTCTGGTAATTACAATGAAGCGACTGGCGTCTGATCTTCGCAACCCTTTAACAGGGAAACCAGATCAACTGAATCATAGTTAAACGTTTCAGAAACTATTCGAAACCTGCAGGTTTCTTCACGATGTTTTCCCTCATCGCCGAGATAATGGTAGAAATACCACATAGATTTGAAAAACCCAGAAGTGCGTGCTCGGATTTGAAACACAACCCTCCGTTTGGAAGGCGCGTGCTGAATTACCATCTATTTTCTTATGCTTACGTTAGCTCCATCTATTTATAATTAAATTACGTCAGTTCGACGACACACCTGGCAAACCTACTACCACTTCAGAGTTTTATCTGAAAAGAAAAAGAAAAGAAAAATATTTATTTGGAGCATAGGTATAAACTTAAGACTAATATGAACAAAGTAGAATATAAACGCTTAATAGATTTACCAAGTTGCTCGACAAGTCTCATGTTGCTAAATGAGCATAATGCTAAAAAAATTAACATAAGTACACTATACTAACCAGCCCAATTTCCCTCCTTAAACACGATCGAGATTCCGGAACACAGCTACAAAGTGGCTCAGTGCACTACTGCGAGCAAAAAGAAGAAGAATAAAATGCGAGTGCATTCTAGTGTTGTTATGCAACTAGAGTAAAAACTTACCACTTGAGTAACTATAAAGTATCAAGACGGGTTAATTCAACACGATATAGGGAATTAATCGGGAGGATGGATTTAAAATATCATCGACATGGAATCCAGTAATTAACAAGTGCAAACCCCGTGCTAGGCCGTTACTAACGCAAACAAACACCGATACTGTTAGTGTAGTGTGTCGGAGTAGCTTCACTGAACTGATAATTCATCTAGCGGCGAATTAATATCAAAAAATGTGAGGGTGTCCGAAGATTCCACAGTCCGACCCCAGCAGACGACGCCATGCTCCGCCAATCCGCTCGTGACCACGGCTGCTGTAACGTAGCCGAAACGTCGATCCAAATAAAAATAAAAAAATAATATTTATTCCAATGACCAGAGTTTCACAAGTATGGTACATAAAATAGGCAGAAACATCATTGGTAAATCGGTAGATTAATGTACGATTTACAATACACCACACACTAGGCTAAGCCTGTACCGTGGGTGCACTATATGAGATTTACATACAATGATTCCTAGGGCACAAGAAATAAATTAAAATAAAGTTTACTTGCTCAGATAATTAATTATCTATTATCTATATATTTTTTTACATTATAGAGGACATACGAGCAGACGTCACACCTGATGGAAAGTGATTACCGCCGCCCATGGACATCTGCAACACCTGAGGTATCAAATATGCGTTGCTGGCTCTTAAAAAAGGAGTACACCCTTTTCTTGAAGGTCACCAATTCGTATCTGTTCGGAAACACCACGGATGACAGCTGGTTCCACAGTTTTACTGTGCGTGGTAGGAAATGACGTGAGAAACGCACTGTAGTCGATATAAATCCATCCAGGTGATGTGGATGGAATTTGCGTTCTGACGTGATGTGCGGTGTGTTGCTACACAAATGCAATACTGATTAATCAATGTATTTATTTAGAATGAGTTCAGCTTCACAGTATGACAATTTCATTAACCATTTAGAAACAATACGTTTAGTGTCCAGTGCCGAGCAATCTGATATTAAACAACTTTTATTTATTTTATTATAAATTATTCTGGACACAAATATGTGAGTACACAATGTTGTTTCACATAATAAATATCGTGTTAATCCCCGTCTTGATACTTTATAGTTATAATGCAACGCGAAAATCTAAAAAAAACTATTTACCACTTGAGTAGTTTTCTCAAAAAATACAGTTCTTCAAATCTAGTAATGCCTAAAAATATAAACATACAAATTAATGTACAAATGTTAGTCAATGTACACAAAGGGAATGTTGGAGTAAGAAAAGGTGTCAGACGCGTTGTATAATAATAACCGTGGGAGAGCCACGCTTCGGCATGAATCGACATTCCAAATTCATCCTCATCATCATCATCAGCCTATCGCAGTCCACTGCTGGACGTTCTCCAATTGTTCGCCACTGTAATCTATCCATGGCTTCTCGCATCCAGCTCTTGCCAGCCATCCTGCGCAGATCGTCCCCCCACCTAGCCAGAGGGCGTCCTACATTACGTTTGCCAAGACGCGGTCTCCACTCCAGAACTCGTTTACCCCATCGGTTGTCGGTTCTGCGGCTAATATGGCCAGCCCACTACCACTTAAGCTTGCTAATCCGGTGAGCAATGTCGATGACTTTGGTTCTCTGCCGGATCATCTCATTTCGGATTCGATCTCGGAGAGAGACGCTGAGCATTGCTCGTTCCAGAGCAATCCAAATCCAAAAGTACTTTATTTGCATTGACGGCTCAACCAGCGTGAAACAGCACTGTGCTGTGTTTCGCTATGTGTGAGTGAGGGTACCGTAGGCCCAATCCTGGGGAGAGGGGGGACATTTTTGGTTCCTGTTGTTTTGACTAAAATATTTACTCAATTTGGGTTGCAAAGGTCAGATGACAGTCATTCAAATGTAATTACCAGACTTTTTTTATCTGATAGGTGGCAGACGAGCAGACGGATCACCTGATGGTAAGTGATTGCCGCCGCCCATGGACGCCCGCGACACCAGTGGAGGCACAAGTGCTCTGCCAACGTTTAAACCCCCCTTCCCCCGGTTTTTTTTTTGGTTTCCTGGGAGAAATGCATTACGTAGACCCTGCCGCCGGGGGGCGACAGGGTACTGTGGGACTCACCCTCCGGGCCGCTTCTTCTAACAAGAAGTGACCTGAGGGCATACCTACTAAAACTCCCGGGACTCAACCACCCGTGGGTATGGAATGGGGTCACGGGAACTGCACGAGGCTATTCCCCGCATCCCTTCCCCCGTATTGGCCCAAATCCTGCAACATGGTCCAACCGTATCCCCTGTTTCGAACCCACAGCGTTGGATGCCACTAGGAATTTCATAAAGAGATGAGATGTCACTCGAGTGACCCAAATAGAAGAGACTGGCACAGCACTAGCTGAAATAAAACGCGAGTTCATTCGGCACTTGTCCAACAAAACAACGAAATGCCTGTACATCTCATTTGAATACGCTGACATGGTCAAAAGCGTTCTACCTTTTTGTTTTAGCCGTATACACGAAAGTTTTTGGCTTTGTTTTAGCGAGACGCAACATTATGCGGGGCGATGTAAATCAAGAGATCAGTTATCATATCGTAGTCAGGTCAGCTGTTTTGCATTCCATATACCAGTTAATGATGCACAAATATTTTCAAAGCAGAGGCGTAGCTCGTCGAGGGTTATGTGAGTTTTCGTTTACCTACGACCTAGAGCTTAAGAGAACCGCTCGTCCTAGACTATGGACACTGAAGCTAAGAGAGAAATGAAATAATAATATATTAATAGCATTGTAATTACTAGACTCTCCAATTTTTTTAGTCGATATTTGATTTAGCAATCTTTTTGCAATTTATTCTTGAGTAGATATAACACACTTAATAATTTCATCTCGAGTTCAGGCGAGACAGGCAACAATAGTACCTGTTATTATCCTACTAGTGTCTCCAATTTCTCTAGTAGATATTTGTATTAGCAATATTTTTGCAATTTATTCTTGAACATCATTTTAATTATATATCCCCTAGTTTCTATAATAAAATTAACAAACAACTGAATATTGATACCCTCCTAATGTATAAATGCAAGACTATTTTAAGTGAATGGCTTTTAAGCCTTGTTTATGATATGAAGGAATCTCTTACAAAGTAAATTACAAACATATATATATATATATATTATATGTCTTGCATTTATGCTACTCACACGCACCTAATTAATAAGTATAATCACGATTGTAAATAATGTTTGAAACGCTTGTCAAATGTGAGGTGGGCGTTAATAACTGTGTTCAGGCAATCCCCAGTTTCTAGATCGTGATCGAAGCGTACCCCGGGCTCCGAGCAGACAGCTTTGTACCCATCCGGGAATAAAACGCCGAGAGGTTGGTCGTACTAATATGTCGGTTATGAACAATATTTTTTTCTTATGTGATAGTTGGTAGACGAGCAGATCGATCACTTGTTGATGGTAAGCGTGCAACACCAGTGTGCTACCAATCTTTGAACTCCCGGATTAGGTCTCCGGTACCCACCTCACGCAGCAGAGACACTGCTTCACGCCGGTTTTCTGTAAAGCCGTGGTATCACTCCGGTTGGGAAGGCCCCATTCATACCGAAGCGTGGATCTTCCAGGATAGCCAGCATAGGCAAGACATTCATAGTGCATCAACTCTCATAATTATCGGCCGAAGAGCTACTGCTTTTAGGTTTCTTACGCTCGGGGATACAAAATTGCCAACCTTCCAATGTAATATAAAATAACAAATAGATCGGCAAAACTTAGGAGAACAAGTTCAAGTTCGACCGTGGGAGAGCCACGCTTCGCCATGAATGGGCCGGCTCGACTGGAGTGGTACCATGGCCTCACAGAAAACTGGCGTGAAGCAGCACTGTGCTGTGTTTCGCTGCGTGAGTGAGGGTACCGGAGGCCCAATCAAGGGAAAGGGTATTTAAAGGTAGCGCACTTGGGACTCCACTGGTGTCGCGAATGTCCATGGGCTGCGGCAATCGCTTACCATCAGGTGATCCGTCTGCTCGTCTGCCACATATCACATAAAAAAATATATTATTATTGACTTGTCTGATATTTTGTTTATTTGACTGTCCATTTTCGTTATGGCATTTGACTATTTACTGTGATTTGCATCCTGATTTTCGGGCATGCTGTTCACATGTAAGTACCTAAACTCTGTTCTTGAATATTAATTTACCGAACAGCTTTATGTATGAATGAATATTATTGAACTGTATAACGCTTTGGTATTAAACTGTAATGTTATGCAATTTTATGACAATAATAAATAAATTAATAAAAAATCTACTATTTATGTAAATCACATTTCAAGTGAAAATACAGTCTATTCAACGTACAAGAGATTTTTAAAATGACATCTCTATAAAATGGGTGTCTCAATGAGTTCGCGTAGCCAACTACGCAAACTCATTGGGCCACTAGGTTCCGTAGCTGCTCCCCTTTATTTGAAAGTTAAACAAGTAAGTACTAGTAAAAAGAAACAGTGCGAGCTACTGCAGTACAGTTGACATGTACAGTCGGGAAATCTGGCGCTTAACCAGTGACCAGAAGATCAAAAATCGTTTGCAGCTCCCAAATTTTTTGTTTGCAATGACACATTTTTGTGTCATACGTGCTAGCGATTTTTGTTTGATTTCGGTCTTACGCAAGAAACAAATTAAAACTTTAAGACTATCGCTGGCTCACGGTAAAGCAAGCACTTACCAAAATTCTTCAACTTACTAATGTCCTCGATAGCTCAGTTACTCAGATCAATTCGTTCGGTTCGCCAAAGATTGTGGCATCCAGTCCGTATCGAAGTACATCTAAATATTTTAAAGTGCATTGATCACAAATTAAAAGGGTTTCTTTTTCATAGCTATACTATTGCGAATCCCTAAAAACTAAAAGGAAAATCTTAAAAGCAGAAAAGAACGCGAAGTCTAACATTAAATCTTATTTCCATTACCCTGAATCCGAAGATGATACTCCACTTCGCCGACTTATCAACTTAGCTCGGCTCTTTAGTAAAAAATACTTCTTTAGGTAACTTACTCAAGCTTACTGATACTGTTAATTTCGTTTGCGACTTTCGTTTATACAATTACTGCACCTAAATTGACAAGGGCAATGGAAAGGAGACTAGTGGGCGTAACTCTTAGAGACAGATAAACTAACAAGTGGCTTAGAAGACACAGTAAGATGGCAGACGTAGTAATAAGGGTGGCAACTCAAGTGGCAATAGGCGGGACATAAAGCAGGAAAGATAGACTCGTGGTGAAGCGAAATACTGCAGTGGAAGCCAAGGGATCAGAAAAGACTTATCGGATGACCACAAATGAGGTGTAGAGATGATATAGCAAAGATTAGCGGGCACAACTGGACGTCAACTGCCCAAAATAGAATAGAATGGAGAAGATTGAAGGGGCCTTCTTCACCAAATTGGTTGAAGATGGCTTAAGATGATGATGCACCTAAATTGCTTTTGGAATAGATGCTCATATTTTATTTTGCCGTGTGGTATTGGCCGTGTGGTCCCCTGCAGAGTAGAATAAGCCACCCTCACTCTTACCGAGGTGTCGTAAAAGGCGACTAAGGTAAAGCTGCTGGCATGATCATCAGCACATAGAGAAGGAAAACTCTGCATTTATATCAAAACCCTCGCCAACCTGTCTGCCAAGCGTGGTGAGTATGGCAATTACATCTCATGTGATTGAGGGAGGCCTGTGCCCCAGCAGTGGTGACTTAAATGGGCTGATGATGACGATGATGATGATTTTATTTTACTCAGCATTTTTTTCTTAAGCAGATTTATTTAAATCAGAAAGAACTTTAGTCCGAGTCAAATAGTATTCCAGGACCTTGTAAATCTGATTTACAAGTAGTTTATTAAATTTACTTTTTAATGTTAACTTAAGTTTTGGACAAAACTAATAAAACTGTATCGTAGTTACCTAAATGTTACTACTACTAGGTTTACATGTATTACCTAGTTAAACTCTAACTACGAGATTATTTTTATAGTAGGTACCTAACAATATTTAGAGAAGTAGGTATTTAGGTTTATGGTAGTGGTTCAGAACGCGCCTTCGATACGGGAGGAACTGGGTTCGAATCCGAGCATGCATCTCTGGTTTTTTCAAATCAATGTTGGTCTGGTTCCCCTGTAAAGCGTTGCGAAGCTCAGACGGCAGTCGCCTCACTGTAGTTACTAGACTCCTAATCCTGAATTATGGTCTAAGCGTACCCTAGGCTCCAGAGCAACAGCTTTGGACGCAACCGGGAATCACACGCTAAAATGAGGAGTACCTAACAACTTCGGTTTGTTGGCAGTTAGAACTGGAACAATTTATGATCATCTTAATTAAATCTAGCTCAATTACTGTGCCTGTGCTGTAATATTCAGCTTAATTAATTTTGCAATTAAACGTTTTTTCTCCTAGCAAAAAAAAATAAAATAAAAATTGTCTATCCTTCCTTCTCTATCGTCATCGGCAGCCCATTTAAGTCCCAACTGTTGGGGCACGGGCCGCTCTCAATCACATGAGGGGTAATTGCCATACTCACCACGCTTGGCAGACGGGTTGGCGAGGGTTTTGATATAAATGCACAGTTTTCCTTCTATTAGTGCTGATGATCATGCCAGCAGCTTTACTTTTGTCGCCTTTTACGACACCTCAGTAAGAGTGATGGTGGCCTTTTCTACTCTGCCAGGGACCACACGGCTCCAAATATCTAGGTCAATTCAGTTCAATAAATTTTGTTATGAAACCTTTTTTCTCCAAGCAAGAAAAATAAAATAAAAATTGTCTGTCCTCTATGCAAATTTCTAATGCCTACCAAGGCGCATACATTCATTTGATTGTGTAATGTTACCATATACCTAGTCATAAAGTCATATGTAATGCAAATAAATAAAGAGATAAGGTAGGTAATAGAGCGGGAAAGGGAGCGAGATCTGCTCTCACTCCAGCTTCGTCGCGGACGGGGCGGACGCGCCAGAAGAGGAGCTGGTCAAAACAACGCCCCGTCTGGAGGGTCTCGGGTGGTAGGTGCGAGGGCACCGGCTGTCCCATAATGAGACACCATATGAGGAGAATGACGCGCTGCACGTGGGCGCGAATTCTTAAAGTCAAGGAGTGGGTCCTATTATAGCACCCCCCTGAGGCGGCCTGCCTATTTGGTCTGGCAGACGTTGGCCATAGGCGAGGTCAAACGGACTGTTGAGTCACCGTAAGCCTCGCCTATAAATCAACAGCGAGCGTCGGAGGGTTTTTAGTGGGTAAACCTCTGGGAGTCCCACACACCCGTCAGGTCCCCCGACCTGACGGGAAGGTGCCTAATGCATTTTCCCTTCGTTACCAAAAGGTAATCTATTGTAAAAGCGAAGGAATTCTTTTTAAACATACTTTTAGTACTACAGTTAGTCAACACAAACAAAACCATTTCTGAATCATGTAGCAGAACTATATAATGTAAGGCAAAATACCAAAAAAGATAAGCTATACAAAATCACCGTATTACGTTATCCGAACAAGGAATCAGTCTATCTCTCCCCCAAAGCTCCTTAGTATTCTTTGTATAGGTAAGTGAAAAAAGCCAAGCGGGCAAGACCACGGTTAACGGGTGGAAACAATTTATTAACATCTAGATTCGGGCTATCTTCATTACAGGCTTGCTGGGTCGTATCTGACGCGTCTATCGAAGGGTAACTAGTGATGTGACTTGAAGTGTTTTTGCTGAAGAAAACTCAATTAAGGAAGTCAATTTACCGACCAATCTTAAGGAAGAAACGTGTCTCTTTAATCACTTGACATTGGCAAAGTTAATTCGTGTTTGATAGACGTTAAACATAAAAAAGACACTCGAGCACAAAATAAAAGAAACAAAAGTAGTACCCTATATAATATTGATATCGAAGAGTGCGTTGACCTATGCGCTAGACAGAATATCATATCGTAGCCTTCTCTGTACAGCCTCAGTATAGTCATGTACCTATGTTTATGTAGGTTTGTAGCACGCAATGTAAGCAGCTAACTCGATTGAAGCCTTATTCGAGCACTGTTACATACAAATCTTTCTTTTTTGTATAGAAGCAATCCAATCCAGGGGAAACTTGTGACTCCATTGGTGTCGCGGGTGTCCATGGGCGGTGGCAATCGCTTACCATCAGGTGATCCGTCTGCTCGTCTGCCACTTATCACATAAAAAAAAGTACAGCCAGCATCTGCATCAGTTTAGTCGGTAATGAATCTTCTCAAACATCCTCTCATTGAAATAATATTGGTCTCAGAAAGTTTCAATCAAAAGAGACATTTTCGAGTCGCGGTGGTGTCCGTAAGGATTAGAATTGGAGTAAATCAGTGGGAAAGCCACGCTTTTGCATGAATGCGCCAGGTCTACCGGACCGATACTATGGCCTCACAGAACCGTCATTCAGTTCACTTCAAACACAGCTTCTGTGTCAGTGAGTGGCTTCTTTTTCCTGATGTGCTAGGATGCCCACATATGGGAAAAGAGGAAAAAGCAGGCGACTTGTGACTCCTGTGGGTGTCTACAGGTGGCGGTAATCGGTACCATCAGGTGACTCGTCTGCCAATTATCACATAAAAAACTCGATTGTAATTTTTTTCTGTGATTTGAGACAACACTAGAGTGAACTTATTTTCGACGGAGATGGTGGGGAGAAAGCAAAAGCCGGTACGAATGATAATGACCTGATTAAGAAAGGTCACGTCTGTTTTTGTTCTCGTATTTTGTTGGAACGCAACGCGAATGGCGGGTTGATACTACAGCTTTCCGCCAGGTACGAGAACAAAGTAAGAAAATGTTTTGTGCTATCTTTATTGGAGAAACTGGCATGTACAAGTTCCGACAAGAAAAAATGGCAGAACGCATTTTTTTTTGTTTTATTTTTTTTTTAATATAAATGTTTTAAACTAAGATGAATATACCTACGCTCAAGGATACATCAAGTCGCCCACTACGTATTTTTACTGACTTCAAAAATGAGGAGGTTCTATGTTATTTCTAAACTATAACACTTCATTGCAATTTTTTGTAGGTAACGTAATCAATATCTAATATTATGCTCGTCTTTTGATCAAGCAATTCAATCAAACTTTTCCAGGTGCTCAAAGCTTTAAAACATAATGGGAACATTATGGGATAGCTACTTATATTAAAGGTATCTTATATAATGTTATAAGGTTATCTCGCATATATAATATTATATTTTAAAAACCGTTATTTTTTATCGTTTACATCCCGAAATCCTCATAATAAGTATCGTGAATAAAGTCCATTTAGCTTGTTAGATAAGCGAGATTAAACAAAATAAGCGAGATTAAAAGCTGTTCCATACAAAACAGAATATCTACCCGGCAATGATGTACAGTCAGCGTCAGATCAAGTTACCCCCCTGCAGTGGAAAAATAGCACTTGTGCCCCAGACATAACGGTCCAAAGGTCAACAAAGGTAACTTGACGTGATGCCGTGTGTACGAAACCTTCATGCTTTATTCGCATTGAGCCGGTTTTTATACGCTTGCTCATAAAAGGAATATTAATCTAATAAGGCTTCAAGTATTATTTTATTTATAATAAGCTCAATAATTATTTATCCAGAATTTCACGTTGACAATTAGTCAATTCCCAATATTTTACCGATTCAGCCAATAACTATAAACTGCGAATTCATTAATATTAATTTAAATCCACGCCGTTAATTAGGATCCATTAAATTATCGAGACCTTTGACCCAGTTCCGTGGATTGGGGATATTTGGGAAAATCGGGATAAATGACCACTGAGTAATTTTAATTAACCCACATTTCGGATTTCCAGACAGAAGTGGCTGCGGATATTAAATAAACAGAATCGCAAGATATAGTACAGTCAGCATGGATTTTTTTTTAACTTGTTACATGAAAATTTTTGTGCCAGCCAACCGGTTGAACACTTGGTGGGCCGTCCGAGATACGCTGGGATAATGTCGTGACTGTTGTGAAACCGCAAATGATCGGCACCAGCGCAGGAGTCTTTATTGGTGAAGCCAAGACACAAAGCCAAGCCAGTCTCTGAGCCGTCGAAGTAAGTAAGTACCTATGAACGTGCGTTTTACCCTTCATTTTCTGCCACCTTTATTATTTTTGAAGCATCGTTTCGAAGTTGTTTTCCAAACCGACCTGACTTTAAACTCTTCCTACATACAATTTGTAGTCCATTCCCTTTTGAATTTTCTATGACAACCTAAAGTACTCATAGATTACAGGCCGAGGCAAATAAATCTTGCACTCAAGGTCACCTTGAGTGCGTAAAAACATTTTTAGTATCTAATAATTTGAGTTATTAACTATTTTTACAAGTGCGCAAACTAAACGGCCATGCTACACTTACATGCCACGGATTGTAGCTAATTTACTTTATTAATTTAACTACATTTAAAAAATATGTAGATATAAATATTCACACTTAACTTTTAAGGTACACACGGCGTCACACCCTTGTTGAACTTTGGACCATCCTTATGTCAAAGGCACAAGTACTATTTTTACACTGCAGGGGGCTAACTTGACTTCACGCTGACTGTACCTACATGGACTTGTTTAAGTACTTTCGTTAAGCTTACCTAAATACTTTTTTCTATGCTAGAGACGACAAACGAGCAAGCGTAGTCACCTGACGGAAAGTAATCATAGCCGCCCATGATCATCCCCGAAATCAGAGAGATCGCTAATGTGTTGCCGGCCTTCGAAGGAGTACGCTCTTCTCTTGAAGGTCCTTCTCCCGAAGTCGTAGCCGTCGGGAAATACTCCCGCAGGCAAACCGTTCCACAGAACTGAAGTACGTGCTAGAAGACCGCCATCCATCGAGATGATGGGGATGGAATGACAATCGCTTGCGTGAGATTCGATGTAAGAATTCAGCTGCAGAGAGTAGATCAAACAGTTCCTCAGATCACTCCCCATTATAGATGCGGTATAGAATGCTGGGGGAAGCTATATTTCATTTGATAATTTTACATTTTTGACGATTTAGCTAAACGATATTGATTATCAGCATTGTATATGATACTATCACTGTAATCATAATTTGTATAAGAATGAAAATTGTAATTACCGTATTATTTGAAAATACTCGTAGTAACTGCTGATTTTCTTGCTGATTCTTTTCGGTAGAAATTGACATTCCGAATCAGAGGGCCTAATTTAAAGCAGACTTAACGACCGAATCGGAGTTTCCCTCTCTTTCATACAAGCTGTGTGTCCCTTTTATTTGGGTGCGACAGGTATATTCTAGTTCGTTACGGGGCGGCTTTAAATTAAGCCACCAGCGGTAGATTACATAATATTTGACATTCATAAATGTTCTATATGGACTTAAATTGAATAAAGACGTTTTTACTTTACTTTACTATCCCACCGCAGTGCTAGAGGATCAAGTCGATTAGAGAGAGTCATCATCATCATCATCATCAGCCCATTTAAGTCCCCACTGCTGGAGCACGGGCCTCCCTCAATCACATGAGGGGTAATTGCCATACTCACCACGCTTGGCAGACGGGTTGGCGAGGGTTTTGATATAAATGCAGAGTTTTCCTTCTCTGGGTGCTGATGATCTTGCCAGCAGCTTTACCTTAGTCGCCTTTTACGACACCTCGGTAAGAGTGAGGGTGGCCTATTATACTCTGCCGGGACCACACGGCAGAGAGAGTCAAGTCACCGACAATACGAGCAGCCCTACGTTGTACGCGGTCAAACGGAAGAAGTTGGTACTGAGGTGCACCAGCCCAGAGATGGGAGCAGTATTTCATATGGGCCGATTTTGTGTCTTATAGAGTTATATTTGTCTATACTCGAAAAACATATATCAGATCATGATAAGAATAATGCAAACGACAAAACGTATTAATTAAGGTGACGGGTAGGGCACACTAGCGACGACAATCGATTCTAATTTTTAGCTACTAAACTGGATCTATTTTAAACAATCCCGGGGTTACAACCTCTTGGCAAACACTCAAACTATTTATTGAATAACCATGCACAAATGGTGGGTCGGTTTTTGTACGCGAAATATTGATTCACGCCAAAAGTGGCCGCTTTTGGCGTGAATCAATTTTTCGCGTACGCGTTGGGCCCAACATTTGTGCATAGTTATTTAATAAATTGTATAAGTGTTGGCCTAGAGGTTGTATTTCCGGGATTGTTTATAATAGATCCGGTTTAGTAGCTAAAAATTAAAATGGATTGGCGACGTTAGTATGCCCTCCCCGTCACCTTAAAGTGCAAACATGATATAATCCTTACGAAATAACAACAGCTTAACAATTAAGTCCTGCTTACTATGCTAATTTCTCACAAACATCTGTGAATATTCTTAAAGCACTCAGACACGATATCTCAGAATAACTTCCAAGGCTCACGAAATTACTTCTTCAACTCAGTATAATATGGAAAATAACAAGGCTTGTTAGAATTTTCTTCGTACCTACGTCTAACTTTGAGACACATTAGCACAACTTGTTAAAGTTGTATTTGAATTCAGTGAGTAAGGTAATTAGGTACACAGGTTTTGAGACGGAAAAAATGTCGACTATCTTTTTTTTACACAAAGTTTTAGAGATAAAAGTAGAAAAAGAAATAACATATAAATTCGCCAGAACTAGCTCTTAAGGTGACGGGTAGGGCATACTAGCGACACCAATCGATTTTAATTTTTAGCTACTTAACCGGATCTATTTTAAACAATTTCGGGGTTACAACCTCTCAGCAAACGCGTATACTATTTAATAAATACCCAAACTCAAATGTTGGGTCCGTTTATGTACGCGAAAAATTGATTCACGCCAAAAGTGGCCACTTTTGCAAAGTGGACAAAAAGCAGTACTATAAGTATTAAATAAATAGTAGGTGTTTGCCGAGAGACTGTGACCCCAAAATTGTTTAAAATAGATCCGGTTCAGTAGCTAAAAATTTAAATCGATTGGCGTCGCTAGTGAAGTGTAGTGATTGGTATCGTTGGACGGCCTGCGACAAGATGGGATGATGACATTCGAAGGCTGGCTGGTGTGGGCTGGATGAGAGTGGCCGAAAATCGGGAGCAGTGGCGTGCATTAGGGGAGACCTATGTCCAGCAGTGGATGAGTGTGGGTTGCTGATGGTGATGATGATGGCGTCGCTAGTGTGCCCTACCTTGTAAATGTATAAAGTTGTATTTAATATGGTGAAGGTAGTTTTAGTGGATAAGAACACGCCTTCTATACGGGAGGTCGTAGATTTGAATCTGAGTATGCACATCTTGATTTTTTAAAACCTTTGTACGTATTTTTGCCATTACTTCGGCGGTGAGAGAAAACATCGTGAGGAAATCTGGAGCCCAATTCCCTTGCTCGTGACATTTTGAAAACATGGATATCACCTGAAACCGTACAAAAAAAAACTATGTTTTAGTGATATATGGCGTATGAAAAGAAATGTCGCGAGCACGAGAATTGAGCTCCTGCACGTTCCGGATAGTTTCTGAAACGTGTAACCATGATACATACAGTTGGTCTGGTTCCCCTGTTAAAGGGTTGCGAAGGTCAGGTCGCAGTAGTTTCATTGTAATTACTGAGCAGCTCGTCATGCAACAGCGCGAGATGCACGCGCTGCGCGACCAGGTCGCACACGTTAGTCAGTCTGGTCACTATGAGGGCATGGGGCGCCGGTACGTGACATCACAACCGGTTTTCAACACATTACGTGACGGGCCGCTGATGGGACCGCTTTTGTAAGAGCATCATTAAAGATCACGAACTCCCTAAATCCTGAATCATTGTCTAAGCTTACCTTATAACTTTTTTTTTATTTTTTTTTATATGAGAGGTGGCAGACGAGCAGACGGATCACCTGATGGTAAGCAATTCCGCCGCCCATGGACACCCGCAACACCAGTGGAGTCACAAGTGAGCTGCCAACCTTTTCCCCTTCCTCCCCATTGGGCCTCCGGTAACCTCACTCACACGGCGAAACACAGCGCAGGCGCTGCTTCACGCTGGTCTTCTGTGAGGCAGTGGTATCAACTACTGTATAACTTTGGATGGAACCGGGGATTTACCCACTGAAGTGAGATAACAATTGAACTGAGGCATTAAAACGATTATAAATGAACCGTGTACTCGTAGTTATTCCAAGTAAAATACCATAAATTAACTAAACAAAAAGTTTTAAAACCTCATTTCACCTCCATTGTTCTATCCACTTAACAAAGTACAAATTTAATTAAACTAACTAGAAAGTCAAGTAGTGGCCAAAAAGAGATCTTTATACTATGATTTAATGCCTTTTCGTCGGAATTTTATTTGATTTATTGCGGAATTTAATTACAAAAAATCTTTTATCCAAACCCTGCCCTGGACACTCCCAGGGCCGGTGTTACCAGAATTTTAATTACTCTATCGCTACGACGGCAGGCACGGATTAAGGGCGCTGAAAGTCAGATTTAAGTTAAAGCTTTTTTAAAAAGCTCGTGAAAGGAAAGAGCGATTCGCTGAGCTAAGAAGTTTTTTTATTCTATCGGGAGTAATTTGATTAATCAGATGAGATCAGAAGTATTGAAGTAATGTTAATAGTTCAGATTTTCTGGCTATAAGTTTGTTGCTTTTTCTGAGATCACGTAAGTATTGACATTGCTATTAATCACGCATGCTCGATTCACAGCCGGTATCTAGATTTCAAAATAGGTATAATTGATAACTTTGTATGATGATTATTTTTCTGAAAACAATGCCTGATTAAGATTATTAAAATACCAAGGACAGTTTCATCACTAAACTTGAATGCTTACGTTGACATTGATCCTGAGGGGTCATTTGGACCTGCAAACCTTGCCATGCTATCAAAATCACAATTAAAGCACAGGATATAGAAGAGTTACTAAGTGTACGTGATTTTTTTAAATGATAGGCAGCACACAAGCAGACAAATCACCTGATGGTAAATGATTTTACCGCAGCCCATAGACACTTGTAAAACCAGTGGAGTCATAAGTGCTCTGGTAACTCTTCTCTTCCGCTGAATTGGGCCTAAACACAAGGGACCCGAGTCTTCATCTTAGCGTGTAATTCCCGATTGCGTCTAAAGCTATCTCTAGCTAAGCTAGCTAAGCTAGGGGTCTGGTAATTACAATGAAGCGACCGCCGTCTGACCTCCGCAACCCTTTAACTGGGGAACCAGACCACTGAGTCATGGTTACACGTGTCAGAAACGTGTAGGTTTCCTCACGATGTTTTCCCTCACCACCGAGCAGATGATAATGGTAGAAATACGCATATAGATTTGAAAAAACCATTGGTGCATGCTCGGATTCGAACCTAAGGGACCGAGTGAGTATGGTAAAACACATCGCAAACTCTGCTTCACGCCGGTTTTCTGAGAAGCAGTGCTATCACTACGGTTGCTCGTCAAAGCTTTGCCCGCCCGCATGTGACTGTAAACGGCTTACACGATTGACATCATCAGGAAATGATTCGGGGCTAAATCCGCCCCTGCACCCTCAGGCCACCACGTCACGGCGGGGAATGGCGTTTTCATTAGCCATGTAAACAATTTTAATCGCTCGTCACAGCGCCGGACACTCCCTTATACTTACACAAAAATGGCCCGAACAAATTCTTGGCCTTTGTTTATGATCACAATAGCTTTTTAGATATTCTTAGACCGGAGATTTCGCTACGGTGGAGGGGATAATACAAAGCCACTGCGTAGTCTAGTAAACCTAACCATAGGTATTTTTGCACGTATCTGTATGCAGGTAAAAAAAAATATATAAATATAAAAAAAAATGTTAAAAATATTATTGTACACTTTTTAGTTTGTAATTTTTGAAGGCGGTTTTTTTTTGCAGAAATTTTTTTTTTATGCTTTTTAGTTTCTCATTTTTTGGCAAGTAATTTTTGAAAGCAATGTTTTAAAAGTACAGTATTGAAAGAGTTATCCTTTAACCCGTTGAGGAGTTGACCTTCCATCATCAGTAGAGCCACACAATTAATACAGTCAGGCGTAAATACTAGTGCAATATTGAATAAAGACACAAAAACACTACGTGTCGCTATAAAATTTGAGAGTTCCCCTCAATTTTTCCAGGATCCTATCATCAGATCCTGATATCCTGATGGTACCAAACTGGGACTATCTACTTTCCAACTAAAAAAGAATCATCTAAATCGGTTCATAAATGGCAAAGTAATCGGCGAACAAACATAAATAAAATATATATGAGTCGATTATAGCGATGATGTTAATACTTTTTGGCTATTTTCCATTGCCATGTATTTTGATTTTAACGAGCTGTCAGTTTGACATTTGGACTGGAGAATAGCTAGGGAGATTCGGAGTGTGTTTTCTTAGTTAATATTGGTGTTTGCCTTAATTTTGTGATGGGATTCGATGGCCGATACCAGAACGGACTATGGAATGCAGTGAACAAATGCAGACGAATGTAGAATAATCGAATATATATATATATATATATATAAATCAACCCCGCCCATGAACGTTCGCAAAATCAGAAAGATCGCTAACATGGTGCCTTTTTAAAAAAGAAAACGTTTTTCTCTTTGGGAAATACTCTTACAGCCAAACCGTTCCACAGAACTCAGGTAACGCACAGTATTAGACTGCTATACATCGAAATGATGAGGATGGAATGACAATCGCTCGCGTGTGTTTCGATGTATGAATTCAGCTGCAGGGAGTAGTTCAAAAAGTTCCTTAGAGCACTCCCCGTGTTACTGAATTCTTTATATTTTAATAGGTAAATACATTATGTATGCTCGCTGTTTATCGTATCACGATCTCGTAAATGCTCATGTTGATGATAGGGCTCTTATAGTGAAACAGATTGCCACTTGTTTGCGCATCATTCGTGGACACTTTGATTATTCGCTCGTCCATTTCTTTCCATTAATTAAACTCAAGGACTTAAGAAACATTTTACAAATATCTTCATAAAAAGGTTTTGCAGTAAATTTGACTTCATTCGAGGTCGGTATGTAAAATTTGCCTAGTTTGTATAGGGGAGAAGGAACTACAGCAAAAATCAATTATGCACGCGGGACATTTATTTCTGTGTTGAAGTTTGTGGGCAAAGGGGACAAAAATGCTTACTAGGTTTGAAAAAATTAACCAACAAAATTGTTTTGTGAAAATGTCCCAACTATGTATTGGCCCTTCTTCGATTGGGACGCGAAGTAAGATTCTTCAACCCGGTCCTACTTATGTTCCCTCCTGACTCTGGCGATGAGGCAGTGTCTCTGGGGTTTAGTCGATATACCTCCGGCCACCGCTAGAGGAGAGCCTGACTTAACTCGCCTGCGAGCAGGAAAGTATGCGTAAGGATCGCAAAGATACGTAAGCATTCCCCAGAGTAAAAAAAATGTGGCCTTCCCTTAACAGTGGATAAAGGCTGAGCTGATAAAGCCGAGTCTTTATCCAGATTGCAACGCCTACATCCTACATGCCCTAGGAATAAATTAAATTTTATCCCTATCCTTATTCGTCGATTCATCCAATTACTCAGACAGGAAGAATGTCCGTTAATTGAGTCTAGCAATTAGTGCAACATGTACGATGCATACGATTAAAAATACCACGTTTCAATCTTGTTTATAATTGAGCAATTTGAATTCAGATCGATATCGTACTTTTTACATTTTCCATCGGCCATAACTCTTAAGTCCAGCAAACAATACGAAGTCAAAAACAGCAAGATACTTCGCGTATTTATGGTTGCGTCCCACACACGCATACTAATGAAGAGATATACCGGCAGGGGGCGGCACCGACCATGTTGATATTGTAAATTAGGAGTGAAGCGTATTTATTGTCACTGTTAAAAATAATAGGTAAGTACGTTTTCCATGTGACAAGTTTCTAGAACTCTTACGAACTGTATTAATTTTCAAGTAACAAGGTATACTTGTAATGAATAATAGTCGTCAATATTTGCATTTATGGCAAATTCGTTTCTAGAATACCAGAATAAACAATAAATTTTACCAATTGCTGTCAATGAAGGTAACGTTTTGATTATGAAATGTTACAAGTAATAAAGAGTAGGAAGTCACATAATAAATTTTATAATTACAAGTCAGAGAACTTCTGAGTCTTGATTCTTTGGTTGATTAAGAATAAAAACATTAAGTTATTTAAAAGGTTGCTTTCAAATACGCGTTTGATTATGAATAACAAATATTCTTTTTTGAATTTTATGACTGACTACTATCGAAAGCATTCACTAAAAATATATATGTAAGAACAGGCTTCTATACCTGTTTCTTAAAGTCACAGATAACCTTTTACCTGTTACTGCTCCACGTATTGTTTTATACGATGAATTCGTATAACTCAGGGACAATATTGCAATATGCCTGTGCCAGCCTAATGATCGCCCGCGGTTTGTATCGATGCCGCAGTGGGCGTGTATGGCCCGGTGTACCGGCAATCGTATGGAGATATTGAATAAAATTGCATATTTTATGGATTTACAAGGATGAGGCAGGAACAAGATGTGTTAAATTATTGGTTATGAGAAGTTTTCCGTTTCATTAAACAAATTCTTAGTAATATTGAAGTGAATTTTGAACATTTTGAAAATCTTGAACTTAATTTCTAATAATCAGGCTAGTAAAGATTTGAGATTAACATAAGGGGTAAGAACTGTACGTTAATTATCTGGGGGAGAGCCACGCTTCGGCATGAATGGGCAGTGTGGTATCACTCACTGGAGTGATATCACGTTGTGGTATCACTCCAGTGAGTGATACCACAGCCTCACAGGAAACCGCTCCGTGAACCAGCACTGTGCTGTGTTCAGCAGTGTGAGTAAGAGTACTGGAGGCCCAATCCGGGAAAAAGGGGGGTTTAAAGTTGGCAGCGCATTTGTGATTCCACTGATGTTGCTGGTGTCCATGGGCGGCGGCAATTGCTTACCATCAGGTGATGATAAGTTCGTCTGCTCGTCTCCCACCTATCACATAAAAAAAAAATCTGTGATTATTTATACCTAGAGACTTAAAATAGACGACCCGTTTGGAACAGTGGTAGTGAACGTATCCGTGGCTGTTGGTCGGCTCATTGCACTTCGAGTCGGCCGATTCCGCTCAGCTATCGGACGCGTCCCCCGGTGGCGGATAGGGGAACGCCCTCCAGATATGGGGGGTACCGGCTTCGGCCGGCGCGGACCAAAAGCGGCACACCGTAACCTCCTCACTGAGAGGAGGCCGGGGGCCCACTCACTGAGAGTGGACTGCGAGGAAGAAAACCTCTATAAAAATCACCTAGTACACCGTAACCTCCTCATTGAGAGGAGGCCGGGGGTCCGCTCACTGAGAGTGGACTGCGAGGAAGAAAACCTCTATAAAAAATCACCCCAAACCGGCGGGTCGGCGTGCCTGCCGGGGAGGGTTAACTCGCTAGCGCTGGGGGGTCCGAGAGGACCTCTCTGGCGTGGGAGCGGGCTTGCCTTAATTGGCCGGCCCGGTGGAGACAACCACATTAAAAAACCTAAAAGGACCGGCGTTGGGGCGCCCCGTTCGGGGCCTCGCGCGGCGTCGGTCGCCTTCGGGTGGCTGGGGAGTTGGCCCAGCCTGTTAGCGGCCATCCCAGGGGGAACTCCCAACCCCCTGGCGTATTCGGGTTACCGGTGTATCGAGCCTCTGCACCGGTGGACTTTTATTTGCTCACTACTCGTGGGATTTCTATGGATACATCGAATAAAAAACCCCTAAACAAAACCCGGACCTCTTTAACTAACGACGACTTGGCTCACCCTATTTTGGACACTGATTCTGCATTTGAATTGGCACTCACCGACGATTTGGCAGTGGAGACGGCGGCCCCGACGGTCGGCGTTCCCACATCTGACAACAACATGGACACGGACAGCGAGGTTGTATTTGCAACCCCAAAAAAACTTGACGTGACAGCAAGATTGACGCCTTGCAGCGACGTCTTGCAGAAGGCGGCGCCTCCCAAAGGGCGAAAACTCAAGCTGGCAGTGGCAGCACCTGCCAGCTCTACCAAAGTGACGACCCCGAGCGGAAGCCAATTTTTCCGCCCGGGAGGCCTAGATGTTTCGGACTCCGAAGCCGAAACACTTAAAGGCTCAGAAACAGAATGGAGCGACTCCTCTGTGATGCGCGAGAAATTCCTAAAAACTCGCTGCTCGCGCAAACGCACAGCCACAGAGGGGTCGAAGACAGAGGACTCCGGCTCTGACCGGAGCTCCTTATCCACGAGAAAGAAGGTGGCAAAAGGTGCGGGCCCAGGACGGCCCGCCACAACTGGCTTATACATCGGCCTGGCCGAAAGTAGGAGGGCAGCGGCTGAGGCGCTAAAGGCGCAAGTCAAAGCCCAGAACGAACTGGACTTGCAAGAGCAGGAGCGAAAGACCCGCGAATACCGCGCCAAATACGGGTACGGTACGGCTCCTGTTCTTAACTATTCAAGCATGTCGGTGGCAGACTTGGAACAGTGCGCTGAAGAGGACGCCTCTCAAATCTTGGGGGTGTCCAAAAAGTCACAAAATCTGAAGTTCGCCCTCCAGAAGACGCTAAACGACCGCACATGCTCGCTGTTAGCGGTGACAGCAGAAATGGCCAAGCGGTCGGCCACCGAAGAAACGGCCGCCCTCCAAGCGACCGTACGGCGTCTGTCCGAGGAGTTGAAGACTGTTAGGGCGGAACTCCAGGCACTTAAAGGAGGCCAGGCCCCAATGCCCGCACCTCAGCCGAAAGGCGCTCTAGAGGCTGCACTCCGCCGCTCCGACCGGAAGGCACCGCCTCCGCCAAAAGTGGCTCCCAGGGCGATGGCCCAAACACCAATGATGAAGGACGAGGAGGCAGTGCTCGAGATGCGAGTGGCGTCTATTGTGGAGGAACGACTTAGAGAGGCCCTTCACGAACAGAGAATGCAGGAGAGGTTCTTTGTCCGCTCCTGCATCGAAGGGCTGGAGGATAGACTTCTCCCGGCGCCACGAATCCGCCCGCCACTTGCGGCGGACCGCCGCCAAAAAGCTGCAGCTTGCCAGGAGGTTCTTGTGCCCCCTCCCGCCCCCCAGTCAAAAAAGGGCAAAGGCGTGGGCAAATCATCTAAGCCCATGCCCACTGCCGCTCCTGGCCCCGTCACCCGCACTAGGAGTTTTGCTTCCGTCGCGGCGGCCGGGGCAGCGTCTCGCGGACCGGTGGCTCAGCCCATCCGCCCAGAACCGGTGGCCTCCACCTCGTGGGCGGATGACGCCTTCTTACCGTCAAGCACACCCGCAAACGAGGGGTGGCAGACGGTAGGGCTAAAGGCGAAAGAAAAGAAGGCGAGAAAGGCGGCGAAATCCAAGTCTGCCGCCGCATTAAAAGCCCCCCCTTCCGAACAGGTCGGACTAACTGGGGGGAAGAAGAACAAGAAAAGGAAGAAGAAAACACCTTCTTCCTCCCCGAACGGGCCTTCCACCGCCGCTGCCCCCAAAAGACTGGTGATGCCAAAGTCCTCGGCCGTAATTATCACTCTGACGGCTGAGGCCGCAGCGAAGGGCGAGACCTACCCGTCGATTCTGACGAAGGCTCGCCAGGCCATAGGGGACGCTAAGTCCCTAGGCCTGTCAACGCTGCGCTGCCGGCACACGGTCACGGGAGCTCGAAAATTCGAGCTCTCTGGCGCTACGAGTGGCCCGGCCGCCGACGCCCTCGCGGTCAAAATCCGCGAGGCGTTAGCGGAGGTGGCCCACGTGAGGCGCCCCGTCCGCTGCGCAACGCTCCTGGTGACGGAACTCGATGACTCCGTCACCAAGGAGGACGTAGTTGAGAGAGCGGCGGAGGTTGGCGGCTGCGAGGCGGCAGCCATCAAGACCGGGGAGGTTCGCAGCGGACGACGGGGCCTGGGCCAGATCAGGCTTACGCTGCCCATCTCCGCCGCTAAGGCGATCCTCGCGGCCGGCCGTCTTTTGGTCGGCTGGAGCTCGGCCGCTGTCCGGGCACTTGAAGACCGACCTTTGCGGTGCTTCAAGTGCCTAAGCATAGGACATGCCTCGGCCCTCTGCCCCTCCGATGTTGTCCGCACACACCTCTGCTTCCGGTGCGGACAGGAGGGGCATAAAGCAGAAGCCTGCAAGGCGAAGACACTCCGCTGCGCCGTTTGTGCCGCATCTGGCCGGCCAGCGGAGCACGTTATGGGGGGAAAGAGCTGCCGCCCTCCCCCCAAGAAGGGAAAACAGCAGCCGGCTTCCACTCGGCCGGCTGCTGTCGCCGCCCCTGGGGCTCACTCAGCGGCGCAAGCTGAAGAGGAGGGTGCTATGTCCGAATGATGGCTACGGCCGGACAACGCACCCTCCTCCAGGTGAACTTAAATAACTGCCGCTCGGCCCAAGACTTGCTTTATCAGCGTCTGGCCGAGTGGCAGGTTGATTTAGCGGTGGTCGCCGAACCTTACTTCATTCTTGATAGCTGGTTCGGCGACACCGATGGCACGGCAGCCATTTTCCGGCGGCCATCCTCACCTTTTCCCCCCCTCTCATTCGTGGAGAGGGGGTCAGGTTTTGTTGTGGCTGGTTGGGACGACTTGGCCGTCGTCGCCACCTATTTTTCGCCCAACCGGCCACTCGCCGAATTTGAGGCCTACTTAAACATCCTGGGCGCGGTTTTGGGCCGTTTGGCACCGCGCCCAGTGATTGTTGCCGGGGACCTCAATGCAAAGTCCATCGCGTGGGGGAACCCGGCAACAGATGCGCGAGGTCGAGCCCTGCAACAGTGGGCGGTGGCGGTCGGCCTCACCATCACTAACAGGGGCTCGACCCATACGTGCGTGCGGCGAAATGGAGGCTCGGTGGTTGACATCACCTTCGCCACCCCGTCCGTAGCCGCACGCACCACCGACTGGAGGGTCGATGACTCCGAGTCGCTGTCTGACCACCGGTACATCCGTTACGGGGTCGGAGGCGCACCGGGGTCGAGCAACCCCACGCGCAGGCCTTCTCCTTTTCCGCGCTGGGCGCTCACGAAGTTGGACAAGGAGAAGGCCAAGGAGGCGGCGTTCGTCCAGGACTGGTTCTTCCCAGCCCTGGACGAAGACGACGTGGACATAATCGCGTCCACCCTCCGAAGTGCCCTGACCGAGGTATGCGACGCGAGCATGCCTCGGTCACGCCGCCCGGGTCCGCGTCATGCGGTGTATTGGTATTGGCAGAAATAGAGACTCTGTCGGCCACCTGCCGGAGGGGCCCGAAGAGCCTGTCAAAGGGCAAGGCGGCGTCGGCGTAGGGACCCCGCAAACGAGGACCGCCTCTACGAGGTCTTCAAAGAGGCGCGCGGGGCCCTGAAACACGCCATTGGCAGAGCCAAGGACGCCGCCAGGGCGGAGATGTTGGCGGGTCTGAATCGAGACCCGTGGGGGCGGCCGTACAAGGCGGCGCGCAATAAATTGCGCCCCATCGGCCCCCCGGTCACTGAGACCCTCCAACCAAAGCTCCTGGAGAGGGTTGTGCGGACTCTGTTCCCAGCCCGCACCGATTTCCTCCCTCCCAGGATGCGCCCGCCCACAGGGGTGGTCTCCGTGGTTCACGAAGCTCCGCCCATCACCACGGAGGAGTTTGGCGCAGCAGAGCTCCGCTTGCGCGCCAAGAAGACCGCCCCCGGACCCGATGGAGTCCCGGCCCGAATTGTTGCGCTCTCCATGTCGGAGTTGGAAGGCCGCGTTAGGGACCTCTTCGACCGCTGTTTAGCGGTTGGGAGGTTCCCTAAAATTTGGAAGCAGGGCCTGTTGGTCCTGCTTCAGAAAGAGGGTAGGCCGGCGGACTCCCCGTCGGCTTACAGGCCAATCGTCCTCCTCGACGAGGTGGGCAAACTTTTTGAGCGAATAGTAGCTGCCGGCCTCGTCGCCCACCTAGAGGAGACAGGGCCCGAACTCTCAGAGGCCCAGTATGGATTCAGGGCGGGCCGATCCACTATCGACGCCCTGAAGCGCCTCCAAAAAGAGACGGAGGCGGCTGCCTCGAAAGGGATGGGAGTTGTCGCGGTGATCGCTAGACATCCAAAATGCGTTCAACTCCCTTCCCCACGCCACGATACTGGAGGCACTTCGTTTCTTTCGAGTGCCCCAGTATCTTGCCATCCCTAATCGAGGACTACCTGGAGGAGAGGCAGGTGGTGTATGTGGACCAAAACGGGCAGCTTCAGCGCCACACGGTCCAGACAGGTGTTCCACAGGGGTCGGTACTAGGACCACTCCTGTGGAACCTAGGCTACGACTGGGCTCTGCGCGGCAGTCTCCCCCCGAGCAGAAGTGTCATCTGCTATGCAGATGACACTCTCATAACTGCCCGGGGGAAGACATTTGACGGGCCACGCGGCGCCGCAGCGAGAGCGTCGAACTCAGCGGACGCAATAATAAGAAGAGTGCGGCGCCTCGGCCTGGAAGTGGCCGTGGCTAAAACGGAGGCCATTTATTTCCCGAAGGCGAGAGAGAGGTTCCCCTCCGGCAGACACATAACTGTCGGGGGGACCCAGGTTGTAGTGAAGGCCGAGATGCGCTATCTCGGCCTCACCCTGGATCCGCGGTGGCATTTTGGCCTGCATTTTAGCAGGATGTCACCGCGGCTCCTCAAGGCAGCAGACACACTCTCGTGGCTGCTGCCCAACCCGGGTGGCCCAGGGTCCAGGTGCCGGCGACTCTATGCCGGCATTCTGCGGAGTATGGCGCTCTACGGGGCGCCAGTCTGGGCCGACTCCCTAGCAAGGGGGGAAAATCTTCCCTTCTTGCGGGGGCCTCAGCGGGTGATAGCGCAGCGGGTCGCTCGAACTTACCAAACGGTAAGTTTCGATGTGGCCTGCTTGCTTGCTGAGACCCCTCCATGGGAGTCAGATGCCGTGGTGCTCTCCGCCGTGTATGATTTCGCGGCGGAGAAAAGGGCAAAAGGGGAGTTCTTTTGCCCCGTCGAGCGGGAGGCCGTACGGAAGGAGGCCCGACAGGTCCTCCTGAGGCGATGGTTGGAGCACCTCGTCCTCACCCGTTACGGCCGCAGAACCCTCGACGCGCTCGCCCCGGTCATGGACCGGTGGCTTGAGCGTGCCCACGGTGTCGTCTCCTTTCGGATGGCGCAGGTAATGACCGGGCACGGTTGCTTCGGTTATTACCTGCATAAGATCCATCGGGAGGAGACTCCTTCATGCCACGCGTGCGGCGATGCGGTGGACACGGCGCAACATACCCTAGCGGTATGTGCGCCGTGGGCACCGCAACGTGATGCATTGGTGGCGAAGGTCGGCCAGGACCTCTCACTGGCTAGTATAGCGAGAGCTATACTAGTGAGTGACGAGGCCTGGAAGGCTTTCGCTGCCTTTTGCGAGCACGTGATGGCAGCGAAGGAGGCGGCGGAGCGCGAGCGAGAGGCGGATCCTCTCGCCCCCGCGCTTCGCAAGGCACGTAGAGGGAGGAGACGACGCGAATACTTGCGTCTCCTTCCCCTGCGAGGAGCAGGTCCGCTGGTGCGTGGGGCTGTAACCCCACCACTGGCTATGCACGGACCTCCTCCTACGCCTGGTGGGGACGGCATAGCTCTCCCGGCTGTCCCCATCCCTCCCCCTGACCCCGGGGGGAGAAGCGCCGTGCCCGCCGTGTAGGCGGGCTTCCGTCCGGGAGGGGTCGTGGTGCCAGGTTTCGTACCTCACCCCACGACCTCTCCCACTATGGACGATGAGGGAGAGTCCCAGGAGTTTTAGTCGGTATACCCCCGCCTTCTGCGGGGGGGAGTCCGACATAACCCATCCGTTTACAGACGGATGGGTATGCGTAACGCATTTCTCCTAGGGTCAACAAAAAAAAAAAAAAAAAAAAGTGGTAGTGAACGTTGCCTCTAGTGCAAGGGTTGCGGGTTCGATCCCCGCACAGTGCAAACGTTTGTGTGCATGAACATATCTGTTTGTATTGGTCTGGGTGTTATCTATGTATTATAAGTATGTATTTACATAAGAAAACTATTATATGTATATAATTGTAATCCCACTGTTGATTCTGATATCCGTAACACAGGTGCTTGAGCTACCTATCTCGGAGTCAGATCAATGTATGTGCTGTTGTGAAATATTATATTTATTTATTTAATATAAGTCAATGTACTGCTATTATAATTATTCCCTACATACAAATTAGAAAAAAAGTAAAATAGTATACAATTACTAATGCGTAGCATAGGTATATTTTTCAACACAGCCAAGTTTTCCCCCGTTTATATAAGTACCTACAGCTGTCATCTCTTTCAGGGCATTGAATAAGTCACCCCATTTACCCGGACATTTTGAAGTTTAGTCAGTTCCGATGGCTAAGTATTCATTCACTGAGGCTTTCAAGAACATGAATGGGGCATAAGTAGGTAAGGGTTTTGTAGATGAAATATTTCCGATAAAGATGCTCGTAAGAACTCTTACTCGCTCACTCATTAATTTTTACTACTTATTTACGAAGTACGACTCACTTTAGGAACGAATATTATAATACAAGTCTTTAGGTTTAAATATTGAATACTAATAGTAATTTAATGGGATTTTTGTAGTTTGGAAATTGAAAAAAAAAAGTCAATGGTGCAGGTTTTTTTTTATTTATATAATGGCTGCTACTGTGTCTTGCGACACATCTATAATTCTGCCAATGTCGAGTGATTAGAGAGACACGTTAATTAAAAGATTGATCGGTGTGACGAGTGGATTCTATTTTAATCAGTTTTGACATCATCTTAAACAAATCAAACATAGACAATATAGACAGACAACGTAAAAATGTAAACGTATGGACAAAAAAAATATATAATAACATGTGAAGTAAGAGGGAGATTCATTTAGAGTCTAATATTATATTTGTTAATATATATACATAAATATTTTTAACAGAGGAAAAAGATAAAGACAGAAAAGGAGTGTATTAAATTCCTTTTCTTGGGGCGGGGGATTTTTGGGAGTACAATGTCATAAAGCGAGACTTGATATTTTTGACAGTTTAAGAAAATATGCTCTGTCGTACCTTCTTCTAAACGGCACTCACAGATCGGCGAGTCTTTAATGTGAATTTTGTTAAGGATAACCGGAGTGCAGGCGTGGCCAAGACGCAGGCGATAAATGTTGGAGACAACATGGTGCAGGTAATATAACGATTTATTTTGACTAATCCAAAAAATATGTTTGCTAAAATAACAAAATTGTACCTTACAGTTGTAATAAATATTTATGATCAAATTAGGATCCAATTTAAAACGAAATTCAAGGAACTACAACCTTTCCAAACACGGTTGTTCGAAGAAATGTGAAAATATTTCGCTGTAAAATGAAACCTTTGTTACGCTTATATATCTTATTTTCATGTGTGTGGGTGTCTGTAACTGATTTTATCAATAGAACATTTCGGACCAAGCTACTTTTATCTACTACTAATTCAAATTCAAACTTGGAAATCAAAAGTAAACACATATTGACAAGCTTAATAGTGTTGATAACTTTAAAGAAAATTAAAAACCGGCCAAGTGCGAGTTGGACTCGTCCATGAAGGGTTCCGTAGCAGCAAGTAAGATATATGGAAGGTAAATTGCGGCTTACGGTTTATAATGTATTAAAAAAAAACTGCTTACTAGATCTAGTCCAAACCAATTTTCGTTGTTAAACTACTCACTGTATCTAGTTCAAACCAATTTTCGTTGTTAGTTTTCATGACTATGTACATCATATATTTTTTTTAGTTTTATAATTCATTTATTATAGGAGCGTATCTTGCGCAAAGTACTGTGTTTAGAAAAAAATGATGTTAAAAACCTCAACATCCATACCTATCCATAGATACCCCACACGTATAGGTTTGATGAAAAAGAAATTTTGAGTTTCAGTTTCAAGAATGAAGACCCCCAATTTTTTATTTTTTCCAATTTTTGTGTAAAAATCGTAATGCGGTTAACAAAATACATCTATTTACCAAGTTTCAATAGTATAGTTCTTATAGTTTCGGAGAAAAGTAGCTGTGACATACGGACAGACGGACAGACATGACGAATCTATAAAGGTTCTGTTATTTGCCATTTAGCTACGGAACCCAAAAAAGTTAGGGTGTTGCATATTGACACTTTATGCAATTCTGGAACAGGCAAACTTCTTAAATGTATTTAGGCAAATTTATCACCATTTATACAGCAATAAGTTACAAATTGACACTACAAAATACCCACGACACCATAAAGCTTAGATACCTAACTAAAATGTTTACCTTTCATCGATTTAGCGTTATTTTTTAGTTAATAATTTTACTCGTAGTTTGTCAAAAATGTCTGTATTTGATAGTGATTTTGAGGATTTGTCCCTACCCAATAATAAATAAATATTTCACAACATCAAATACATTGAATGGCCTTTGTCTGGGCTGTGACATAAGCTGAGTGAGGGCCATTTATACTAGACGTGATAACACATCATAATATTCATTTGGTACTGTCTTGACATGACATGATTGAATATAGTTTTGTTTTTTTTTCCTTTTGTTTTATTTATATGTATTTTTAATTGTTTTATGTTTTGTTTTCTGTTTGTGCCAAATTGTGTTCTGTTTACAATTGCTATATGTGCTGTGTTGTGATGTCTATAATACTAGTAATAATTATTTTCTTTCTTTCATTGATCTGACTCCGAGATAGGTAGCTCAAGCACCGAATCATAAGTTACAGTTCGTGACAATCAGTATAGAGATTACAATAAATGCTACGCTACGCGAATTACTTTATTCAGGTATGCTTGTCACAAGTGGTTCCCTATGATTTCTTACTTTGAAGATTATTAACATGAGTGTAGACAAGGTAGTGTTTGAGACTTCACATAACTAGGTATTAAAACACTCGCGAATGCTCACCAAAGCTCGTTTTTAAATCTCGTTCGAGTCCTCATTATGTGACAGTCACATAAACTCTATTAAATGGGAAGTGAAACTAGCAAACTACTCTTTCACAGACTTAGCATTAAATTAAAACTTTTTCAATGGCAAAATGAAACCAGCAACTCTTATTCAAAATTAAACCAGCAAACGTGACAAAATGGACCCATAAGTCCTGTCTAGCCTGACGCCTCGATCATGGCCGCCAGTCCTCGGTGAATCTTAGCGGCCGCAGAGTGAAGTGTGTGAATTAATTAGTCCCTTCTACGACGTCCCTAATGGACTTTTGTTGTGCCCGAGACAGGCCGGCGCCAAGCTCTGACGGGGATTTAATGGGCTCAGGTGCCCGTGATTGGAGTTTGAAATCATAAACGTTTGTTTGTTTACTTACATAAATGACAAAATAGTTCATTTCCTTGTGAGTGTGCGAATTCAGAGAGCACCTTTAATAGTAAAAGTTCTCAAAGAATTTGTAAAACCAATATTTGTATTTGTTATACGACGAAAACCAACAAAACGATGAGAATAAGTAAGCTCGCTCATTTCGCAATAAGGGACAGCTGGATCTACAAATATAAAAAACCGGCCAAGTGCAAGTTGGACTCGCCCATGACGGGTTCCGTAGCTGCAAGTAAGATATATGGAAGGTAAATTGCGATTTACGGTCTATAACGTATTAAAAAAAAACTACTTACTAGATCTAGTCCAAACCAATTTTCGTTGTTAGTTTTTATGGTAATGTATATCATATATTTTTTTTAGTCTTATAATTCATTTATTATAGAAGTAAAGGGGGGGGGGGCACAATGTACCACTTTGGGGGCGTCTCTTGCGCAAAGTATTGTGTTTAGAAAAAAATGATGCAAAAAATCTCAACATCATTTTTCAATAGTATAGTTCTTATGGTTTCGGAGAAAAGTGGCTGTGACATACGCACGGACGGACAAACATGACGAATCTATAAGGGTTCCGTCTTTTCCGGAACCCTAAAAAGTATATAATATAAAAATATCGCAAGGAAATCTGCACGTTTCAAATAGTTCCTGAAACCTGTAACCATAATTCAATTGGTCTGATTACCCTTTTAAGAGCTAACTGTAATTTACCAGAATCCTAAATCATCACCAGCAACCATCACAACCTGGAATCACACACTAAGATGAGAGATATTCTAAAGACTGAAAATATGCACTAAATTAGGAATCCTCCTTAGGCGTTCACTCTTGACAGAGCGATCGTGGTTGAGGATGCTGAATTTACTGAACTATGCTGATACGGACCAAGCGATGTGTCTGCACTTATTGCGGTTTACAGCGTCTCGGCAGCTCTATGTAGACGATTGAGGTTAGAATTGCAATTCTAATGAGATCTGTTCAATGCGTAGGTAAGCGACCGCGTGACCGCTAGTCCACCACTTGTCCCTAGACAATGAGTCGCTCTATGTAGGTATGGTTGTTACGAACAACTTAGCCAAAATAAGAAATGGCCCCATTCTGTGAAATAACCGACAAAAAACTAGTTTTATTTTAATAATATCGCACATTCTCTGAAAAACTACTACTTAATTTTTCTACCTGCGCGGATAAAGAATGGGATCAGAAATGGAGGCGTATCTATTTACTTCTCGCTAGCACACTATTTGCGTCTATACTCGCACTCGTGGGGTGCGAGTATAGACTACAGGTTGTCCATTTTTCCCAAAACTTTCTTCTTACGAGTATGTGCGATTGTAATCATTTGTGACCTAACCAAACTTTAACAGTAGCTAAATGCCTTTGAGCGTTACTGATGATGACACTGAACATCTTTTTCAAAGAAATTAGGTCGATAATTAATTTAAAACCTAAGCTATCTGGTGGTTAACGCCCTGTTGTTATAGTGGTTTAAGTACCGGGCCGTGGTCTCGGGGTCTCGGGGTTCGATTCACGGGTCAAGCGAAAAGTATGTTTCGAATTTTTCGAACATAGCTCAGGTTCGTGATCACCAATCCACATTAGGCAAGCGAAGCGTGGTGATTAAGCCTAATCCAATCATAGTAGCGATGACTTGATTTCTATGATGGAGACCTTTGCCCTGCAGTGGGACAGTATATTGGCTTATACTTCTACCACCTGGTGCTTTTAGAATCAGTAATTGAGTAGTCATAATGATTGACTTACTTCTATTATTGTAGTGATTATTTTCTAAATCTACTCATTGATTTAGAAATCAATTACACCTACAGTAAATTTTCTGCTATAGAATCTTAACCATCAATATCATTCCATACAAACAATGTCGCGAAGAAGAAATAGTTTATAAACTTAGAAGTGCTCATAAATATCCATGTTTATCAGCGTATTGACGTTTCATCATCATCATCATCATCAGCCCATTTAAGTCCCCACTGCTGGGGCACGGGCCTCCCTCAATCACATGAGGGGTAATTGCCATACTCACCACGCTTGGCAGACGGGTTGGCGAGGGTTTTGATATAAATGCAGAGTTTTCCTTCTCTGGGTGCTGATGATCATGCCAGCAGCTTTACCTTAGTCGCCTTTTACAACACCTCGGTAAGAGTGATATTATCGTATTGTATCGTATTGACGTTTATTTGTTTTCAATTTTCTAAAATTAAATGTTAGTTTAGGTACGTAGCCATTTACGTAAAATTACCGTCTAATAAAAATTGTAGCTATATCAATTTGAGCTTTAAACCTTTGTCTTATGGTTAATATTCACGTGTAGGTGTAGTTTTAGTAAGTGCGTTGGTGTAGCACAATAATATTTGAAGTCTAGTACAATTTACAGAGCCACTAAACCGATTAGTTTTACTCTATTTCTAACAAATGGCACTTCTCCATTTGATTATGTTATTACTTTACGAAACGTAAACTGAAGATCCTGTTGTCCAAGAGAGAAAACAGGCAGACACGTATCAAGTAACTAGAATCTGTTAAATTTGGTTTACTTATGACCAAAAAACGTTTCGCAAAATATCACATGGGAAACTACTTTACGCAAATTTTCATTTGGCAAAAAAACATTTGTCAAAACAACTTAACGCAAATATTTCCTTAGTGTCATTGGACTAAAGTATTTGACATTTAAGGGAGATTCGATAAAATTCGATTTAAATTTGACAGTTTTGTATACTCTGTATGTGTGGTAAAAGAGAAACTCTTCGTTGGTGCAATTTTCTTCACAACAAACTTTAGGTTAAATCAATGTAATCTAAGCAACAAACAGAAAAGATAATGTAGGAAAAGAATAATGAACTCAAGAATCATTGCTTTTTTATATGATAAGTGAGTGATAGAAAAAAATATAATAACAAATATAAGATATCAAAAATATATATGTTATTTTGGTGATCTCGTGAAGAATAAGGAAGGGAGATAAGTAAGTAACATATTTTCAATGCTTCATAAATGGTTCAAGTAAAATACTGGGTTGACTATAATGTTCGACTCGGGACCCATTTAAAAATGACAGATCTTAAATACAGCGAGTATTCGTCGTGACTTTTTAAATACCCGAGATACTCGATGGCAATTTACTAATAAAAACTACTATCTCAAAAAAAATTGGCCCTTACAAAACAGATCAGCTGATGCTATTTGTAAAGGAAGGCCATTGATTTGATTGCATATAATATAATAGATAGATACACTTTATTGCACAAAATTTACAGATCTTAGTCTATATTTATATACTAAAACAATGTAGGCGGTCTTATCGCTAATAGCAATCACTTCCAGACAACCTCAGGGTAGAAGAAAAGTATAGCGAATTAAGAAAAGGGGTAAGGCAGTGCAAGTCAGAAAAAGAAAAAAAAAGACATTGTATAAATACGAGTATGGTATACACATACATTATATTAAACCACTCACAGAAAACCGGCGTGAAGCAGTATTGTGCTGTATTTCGCTGCGTGAGTGAAGGTACCGGAGGCCCAATCTGGGGGGGGGGGGGGGTCGGCAAGGTCAAACAAGGTCGGCAGAGTGGTATCAGCAGAGTCCGTAGGTCGTTAAAACGCAAAACACCGGCGTTTTTTGACTGACTTCGACTGTTGACTACCCACTTATTCTCAATAATTTACTTGAAATTTGCATCTTCGGGTAGAGCCTATTATAAAAAAAAACATTAGTATGATAACCTCGAAAAGATTTTCGGGTATTTAAAAATCCTTGGTGTGTAGAGTTACAAGAGCAAGTACCTACGACAAAGTACCAAAGTAAACTTGCAGTCGAGAGGATAACCTTATATAGAATCCACCCTTACACTGTGGAAGTTCCACCAGCTCGTACTAGAACTGCTAAGGAATGGAACAACTTGCCGGCTTCTGTATTCCCAGAGAGCTACAATTTGGGTGTCTTTAAGTCGAGAGTGAAATAGGCTTCTTCTGGGTAAGCACGCTACATCGTAGACCTTATTGTCACTTGCGAACCCATTAATATATATAAAAAAATAAAGCAAACACAACAGTTCACTAATCTATGTTAGTAATAATAAAAAAATTAAACGCAATATCTTACTTACCCCGTTTTTTTTCATAACCTTACACAATTAAAAATTTGCAAATCAATTAGAAGTTTTCACGCAGCTTGTAATAGAAGGGAATATTCATTATAACTAATTCATTAAAAGTTTTCTTAGTAATTTACTTATTTATTTGGTAATTAGCTTTACTCGACGTCAGTAGGTACAATCCCGAGTTTAATTATAAATAATAATAATTAATTACCAACCAAGTAGGAGAAGAAAATTAAATATCTGTTTATTTCGTGAATACACTTGAGTAATTAACAGGTACACCTGTAATATAATGCCACCTTAATGAATTCCCCAATATTAAAGTTTGTGAGCTGTTTGTATAGTGTACTTTCGTGAGGGTTGTTGAGCCCGTATCAGAGTATTAATTAGGCAACCATAATGATGTTTAATTCTACAGAAAAACATACACCTCCTGTTTCATGATAGGAATATTGATGAAACAAGTATACTGCATAGTATATAGGTAGGTACTTAAGTTTTTATAAACCTTGCGATAAAAACAGAGCTACTGAATCCCTGTCATGAAAAACACAGCATTGTATTTCAACCAAAATCGCAAGCAACGAAAGTAAGTTTTTTTTAAGGGAACAAGAGTGCAAAAATCTGTTACTGGTTTAAAAATATTTTGGATAATAATAGTAGGTAGGTACTTATAAGAGACTACAATGATGAAGAGATAGTCAATTTCTATGTCAGTAAGATCTCTGAACACCTCACATAACGCATTATCTCTGTAACACGTGCAAAATGTGTTTCAAACAAATCAAATAATGCTAACCTTGAGGTATATAATATAAACCTCATTTACTTACTTACTACGCTGGATCAGCGAACGAAAGTGGGTCTTGGCCTCCGACGTCAAAGTTCGCCATTTTTTGCGCTCCTGTGTCAATTCCGCCCAATCGTGCACGTTAAGTGCTTTGAGGTCCTTGGCGACTTCGTCCCTCCAACGGTATCTCGGACGATCCACAGGTTAAATCACAAGGTTAATATATTATATTCTCGCACTTCAAACATCGTATTGCGATTTATTTATATCTTTTCATGCTTAATTTATCTTCTCGCGGTTTTAAAAAATATATTATAGATATTAGGTCTTTACCTATGAAATTGCCATTTTGTATGGCGAATTTCTTAGAAGTTGTTTTTTCCATTTTTACTTTTTTTAAATTTGTAGAGTAACTATTAATGCTACTACTCCATAATTAACTGTGCTTTAATGGACAACGTTGAAGAACATGTACAATAGTTTTTCAGAAAAAAAAATTTTAAATTAAAAAGTGATTATTGATAAAAACATCAATTCTGCCAAGTAAAAAAGAGTAAATTTTTAAGAGTATTTTTTTGCATCACAAATACAATTATATCTGATCTCTATTTAATATAAATCTTAAAATAAAGTATTAAATCAAAATAAAATTATATTATGGTGTTTTTGCTTTTAAAGGAATTTATTATACATCTTATTGTAGAAAAAAACTACAACTTCATAGGTAAAGAGATAATATTTTCTTTTTGTTCCTGTGTATTTTTGTATGTCTTTTCTACGTTTGTTCAATGTTTAGAGTTTTTAGTCTAAAATGGGAGAAGATAAGCTTTTCCACTAAAAAACACAAGTGTTTATCATACGAATGTATGTCCAAGGTAGGTCGAACCCACGAGCTTTGACACATGAGGCAGGGTTACTAGCAATTGCGGCGTCCTGTCAGCAAACCAAATAGTTAGTAGGGTTCAATGGGTAGTGCTAAAACAAGCCGCGTGGGCTGATGCCAATTCAAAGGTTTTAAGTGTCTAGTGGTTTTTAGTGTACAAATTTGGTATTTATTTGTGCAGTGAAGTGCCTTAAAGTGATCCTAATAATAAGAATCGTTGGATTGTAAACACTGCTATTGTGTGTCGAGTGAGTTGTCTCGTGATAACTTGCTTGGAACTAATAGTCTTCAAACCCGCGATTTCTTTTAGAGTGATAACCGCTGAATCCGTATGTCGATAAGACGTAAACTTATTGAGCGACTGTGACGTCTTATTGAGCGACTGTGAGTGAAGTTACTTGACATTGGCAAATTATCTTCGCGTAGAGCCATGTTTAAAAAAATAGCAAGCCTGACGAAACGCGCCCCGTATCTCCCCTTATTGTAACACTTGCTAATGCGTTACCGTATTGCTTTGTGTGAGACAATAGCGCTTTCAGACCGCACAGTTCCGTTTTAGGATAAAAGCATGCAAACAATACAAACCTGAGAGAATTAGGTCTTGTACGCAAATCTTTTGTACGGCCTTTATTTTTCCGTAGTTTCAACCAAAGAGATTCGAATTTTTGAGGTTCTCGAAAAATATACAGTTGGTTTGTTAAAATTTACAAAAATCGTATATTTATTTGTAAACTGCTACATCGGAAACGTGGCCGCTTACAATGTGCCAATTAAGGAGGCTCAAAGTCACCCAAAGAGCAATGGAGAGGGCTATGCTCGGAGTTTCCTTGCGTGATCATATCAGAAATGATGAGATCCACAGCAGAACTAAGTTCACAGCCCAAAGGATTGCATCCCTCAAGTGGCAACTGCCTCAATAGACAGGACACATAACGAGGAGAACAGACGGCCGTTCGGGCGGAAAGGTCCTCGAGTGGAGACTACGTACAGGATGTCGCAGCCGTGGCAGGCCCTCCACAAGGTGGACCGACGATCTGACGGAGATCGCGTAAAACCATTGGATGCGGGCGGCACAGGAAGAATATTAGAGGAGGCCTATCTCCAGCAGTGGACGTCTATTGGCTGAAATGATGATGTTGACATCGGAAATAGTCTGGGTTCGGTATTGGTAATATTTGTTTATTTATAGCTTGGAAAGTAGGTAAAACGTACATAATTGTTATCTTTTCTTTCTTGTTAACAAACTGAAGCCAGAATAAAACAGCATGTTTTCAATTCCAAGCTTGTAAGCTTAAATTCCTTAAAGTCTAGTAAGGTACAGCTTTATATGTCCACAACTATACTATTTCAAACGAATGTCCCAAAAAACAGCATTAAAATAAAATTCCATCATGACATTGTTACAAAAGGCTCCACAAATTGTCACCATTGTGAGGAAAACGAAATATAGCATATCAAGATCTCAAGTCAGATTCACAAAAGTTTAATGGGGTGCTTGTATGAGGTACTATCGGAGGTTCAAGGGGGCTTCAGAAAGAGGTCAACCATTTTCCGACCTCGTTTATTCGAGATTTGTATTTATTATAATCGAATGTAAACTGCAAAGTGAAGGAGAATCGGGAGATATTTTGTTGATTTTCAGCGGATACGAAACGAATTTTCATACAGACTATTGAAAGAATATTCTTGAATAGTACTCGCTATTTTGATATTTTTACCGTTACAAGTTTTTTAGAAGCCGTGAAAAGAGGTTTGATAAAAATATAATAATAATAATCCCTCAACCGATTTCGGTTAAGGGGACCAATCTCGACGATAAGCCAGATACGCAGGATATATTATAGTGCTCAAGTTTAGTGTGTGCGCATTACGAGTAAAAAGAAATAAGTTTTTGTTCGCAACCGGTTTTGTACTAGGCAGAAATAGTTTTCGATCGCATCTGGTTACGAAGCTTTGGTTCCGTACGCGGCCGAAGGGGCGCAAACACAAGTGCACTCTCTTTTACCTTACCCTCATAATCCGATGGGACCCTAGTGTGACACGACCGGAGAGGAATCGGGCGCAGAACCAACGCCGTCTTTCCGAGGTGCGGGGGTACAAGATCACCAACTTCCAATCTCCGAGCTGACACTAAGAACTTCTTACCGAAAACAGGTAAATTTTTGGCCCGACCCGGGGATCGAACCCGGGACCTCTTGCGCAGCGGTCGCTTTGAAGTGTGACACACTACCCACTGCGCCGTCGAGGCATTAAGAAAGATAATGGTTAGGCAGTCCCACACACACACCGCCTTATTCCTCATACATGTGACAAGGTGGCGCTCGTGCGCTCCTAAGACTTTATAAAATTTATTTACATCTTCCAAGGTTAAATATTTTTGAAAGCAAATGAAGAAAAGACTTAAGCAACGTGCGAGTTAAATTAACAATCATCATCCATCAATTGAAAATTCAATTCAAATTGAATCAATTGAAATTGAATTCAAAGAATTGCTTTCCACCAGGTGACTCGCTTGCTCGTTTGTCGCCTCTAGAATAAAAAAGTAAAAATAGAATTCACGATCCACAAATTGGTGCGTACCTACATAATAATTGATAACTCGCAATGAAATTATAGTTAATTTCCCGTGGGCGAGTTACGCTATGAGAATTTTGACACCTGTCTCATATTTTGTTCGGATTTGTTGTGGTTGAAATTACTATTGAATTTGAAGTGTCCAGTGGATGTGACTGGTTGGTATTAGAATAATGGTAAATAAATAGGAAAGTGGAACGTAGAACCGATAAATCGTCGGGTAAACGTGTCCTGGATATTGTGCCAGTGACTGCCTATCTTAAGTAGAACTGCATATTCTCTTACCTATTCGGCTGCAACGGCCGATATCAACGATCAGCCACGTAGCTACGCAGGGCATATTTTAGTGCCCAAGTGTGCGCTATGGCTTATTTTCATAGTAAGGAAATCTGCTTACGTTGAAGAAGAAAATCCATGGCGTATTGTATGTATATACATGGCGTTACGTAGGAAGACTTTCTTCCTACGTACATCTAGATAGTTGATATTTTTATAGCAATCTTTTGCAATTTATTCGTATGTAAATAACACACTTTAAAATTTCATCTCGTGTTCAGGCGGGACTGGAACCCACACCTTCCACAATCCGGGTGAATGTTCTCCCAATTAAATTTTCTACCACTGAACGCGTTACTATGCGGAAGAAATTTGTAAGTGCTTGATTCGACATCAACGTTGAGTCCCGCCTGAACACGAGATGAAATTTTAAAGTGTGTTATTTACTTAAGAGTAAATTGAGATGCTTGGCAGTCTTCAACAGTTCTTTCGTTTCTCAAGAAACTTTATACCTCTTATGATATAACTATGGAAATAGTTTATTCCATAGTTTTGTCGTAAGAGGTAGAAAGCCTGCTTTGTTTCCTAACCGATACGACCTGTAAAACTTCAAGAAAACAGCGTACTCCTTATTTAAAAGGCCGACAGCACACTGCTTTGACGTTACAGGTATCCATGGGCGGCGGTAACCACTTACCATTGAATAAGAACAATCTTTATTGTAAAAACTTTGTACAGAAATAGATGGTAATTTATACGTCTGCTCGTCTACCCCCTATATCATAAAAGAAAGTGTAAGCGTGGTAAGACTACTTTTAGACCTTGGGAGAGCCACGCTACGGCATGAATGGGCCGGGTCGACTCACAGAAAACCGGCGTCAATTAGCACTGTGCTGTGTTTCGCTGTGAGGGTACGGGAGGTCAAATCCGGGGGAAAGGGAGGTTTAAGGGTTGGCAGCGCACTTGTGACTCCACTGGGGTCACGGGTGTCTATGGGCGGCGGCAATCGCTTACCATCATGCAATCCGTCTGCTCGTCTGCGACCTATCACATAAAAAAAAGACTAACGATCATTCAAACTCCACTTAAAACCTTTCAAGTAGTAGTAGAATCAGCATCATTAATTGGCCACAGCATCTAGAAGATGATTGTTTAAGCGCTAGGAGATTGGTGGTAATCCACATCGGCGTTATGTCTGTAAAGCCCTATTGCTGCTCGGCATATCTTGCCACATCGATAGCAAGCCCACCTTGCATCCGCTGAGCGAGGTAAGACACGACGAAGTTTTTCTGCTTTATATTCCCCAATCTTGAATCATGGTCTAAGCGTACCCTGGGCTCCAAAGCGACAGCATTGGACGCAACCGGGAATTACACGCTACGATGAAGAAGAGAAGATTCCCCAGCCAGTCATAGTAGAATCGCAATGATAGTAAAATGTGGGAGAGCCACGCTTAGGCATGAATGGGCCGGCTCGACCGGAGTGATACCACTGCCTCACAGAAGACCGGCGTGAAGCAGCGCCTGCGCTGTGTTTTGCCGTGTGAGTGAGGTTACCGAGGCCCAATGGGGGGAAGGGGAAAAGGTTGGCAGCGCACTTGTGACTCCACTGGTGGTGCGGGTGTCCTTGGGCGGCGGAATTGCTTACCATCAGGTGATCCGTCTGCTCGTCTGCCACCTCTCATATAAAAAAAAATCAAAACGACAGTTATGGACTATCTGATTAACAATAAAAGTTAACAGGTAAACATTTCACGTTACGATCCGAAATGACGATGTCACAGCCTAAAGAAAGGGGGCAACCGCTTTACAAGCCCAAGTACGTAATAAAGTCGAAAGTAACAGAGTCTTCGCAATCTGTGTCGAAGGGCATCAGGCGGTAACGAGCCAGATAACATCGGGAAGGCAGGGCATCGACTGATCTTCGGCTTGGAGATTACATCTTGGGAGATCTCGGAACTGGCCGCAACATTAACTAATGACACCCCCGAGATGGAGCGCGCGATTGCCCCGATTCAGACTCGTTTCACTTCATTTGGGGGCGAGGGTAGTCAGAGGACCTCATTACCGATAACCCCGGTTCGTTACTTACTGTGGCGTTGGTGATTGTATTTGATTCGGGATGTTACGGAGTTTTGATGAGATTCTATGTAGTCGTTCCTATGAAATTTAGGATTGTAAGGGTGGATTTGACAAACTTGAAGCTATAAGAGGATAAGTATCCGCAGGATAATTTACTTCCTTACTTTATTTTCGTAACAGCAAAAGGGGTTCACAAACGGGCTCTGAGGGAATCGTCGCCTCGGTCCTTGTTCAACCCATGCAGGGCATCTCGCTCTCATTTCACTATACTTGTTTATATACTTATATCCTACCATAATATTAATTTGTATCTTATTGTATATTTATAGTATAGTATATTTATTTGCACACCCTTAGATAGAAAATTATATTCAATTTATTTATAAACTATTTATGTACCTATTTATGTTGTCAGTGCGTCATATTAGGGCTTACATTAAACCACCGCCATGGTCTGAAGGCACTCCTACCTAAAGCCATGGCCGAAGCTGAGTGAGCTATTTTTCCCTGACTATCGCGACACATTTCACACACACACATACACACACACACACGTATGTAAATCCTTGTTGCCCGGCTTGAGCAGCCGTATCGTATTATTACTTTAATTTTATTTCCTCTCTTAATTTTTTTTTGTCTTCTTTTATTCTTGTAATGTTGTTTTAGTTTTTATTTGTTTCTTTTTCTGTTTGTTTAAATATTGAATAAACTTACTTGTTGTGTCGGTTCTTATCTGATAAAGGTGGTGTGTCGTATTTTCAATGAATATATGTATTAAACTCAATTGTGTTCTTCCAAAGCCGGTACATATAGCTTACCTTGTTTGAAGAGTGAATGAACGAATGACATTATATGTACGTACACACATGTATTTGACTCACGCGTGGAAGAAGAGTAATATTGAACAACAGGCTGTAATACAAACTGAAATTAGACTGCCTTAGAGGCGCAGTAGCTAGTGGGTAGCATTTTAAAGCGACTGCTGCGCAAGAGGTCTCGGGTTCGATCCGAGGGTCTGGCCAAAAATGTGTACATAAGTTTACGCTAGGAAATTCTTAGTGGCAGCCCGCAGTCTAGAAATTGGCGGTCTTGTACCCTCGTGCCTCGGAAAGCACGTTAAGCTGTTGGTCCTGCGCCCGATCCCTTTCCGGTCGTGTCACAGTAGTGTCCCATCGGAAAGGTAAGGGAATAGAGAGTGCACTTGTGTTTGCGCACGCACTTGAGCACTATAATATATCCTGCGTACGTGCTTGATTGTTGAGATTAGCCGCCATAGCTGTAATCGGTTGGAGAATTACTACAAACTGATCAGCGGACCGAACCTATTTGTATGAAAGAAGAGAACATTATTTTTTCGCGATTTCAGCGTTGGTCTCATGGTGTAAGATGAGCAGTTTCATAAATAAATGTCCGATTGAGAGCTATGTTCATTTTTCCTTTTAAAGTTTCTGATCAAAAATCCCCATTTGATGTTCGTTCCATTTCACGAGGAAGAGCATATCAGTGTTGAGCGACCGCAGCGAGGCTTTAACATGTTCCCTGCACTTTGAGCGCTATTTAATATGAACCGAGCGAGGTAGCGTACCATTACGATGTTTGTGCAACTTTATGAAATCATCTAGATAAATGACGATCCAGTATTGTGTTTCTCACGGAACTTTCTAACTACGTATATATCGTCTAAGCTGCAATATCTCGACCAGGCGCACCTTACCTCCACATTTACACACACTAGATTTAAAATATACAACTTCAGTTGGCCGGTTAGATCATAGAGTAAGGTAATTGGGTCAGACTCTAGAGTAGTATTACCCAGGGTCAACACTTATAATTGGGGCAATATAAAAGGCCACATTTGACACTTCAACAAAATTCAACAACGTAACCTTGTAACAACGCTCATTGAATTTATTAATGTTTCTATGTAAAAAAGCACATTCTCTTATCTGATGGTAAACGGTAACCGCCGCTCATAGACATCAACAATGCTGGAGCACAGTCATGCCGCTGCCTACCGTGAGAGAAGAACTCTTTACATTTATTTATTTCTTTACGTTTGCATTTATAACATATTAACTTACTTATTTATTTATTCACTTTTCTAGAGAATTTAACGCTGGTACATTGTTAGGTGTATCAACCCATTTTGTTTTTAAACTCAAGTGATGTACCCCAAATAATCGAACGAATACAATGTTGATCGTGTAGGAATATTCATCCATAAAAAGCCACATTCTGATTAAAATAAAACGTATTATTCTCTTGTTTAAAAATATAAATACATTAATAACTCTGTAATAAGAAAAAAAGTATGGCACACAATATAAGCTCTATTATTTCGATGAAAAAGAAATCGATATCTAGGATCGGCAATCTCATTCTCCAAATAAAAGTACTAATAACTTATTTTCCATTATTATAGTATTCAATTCACGTTTGTTTGAAGTACAGTCGATTATTCACTTAATCGAAGTTTAATAGTAGGTCACCTCTCTATGAATCTAAAATTTAGAAACGTCAAATGTGGCTTATTATGTTGGCTCGACTGTAGTTTTTTTTCATAGTATGAGAAAAATTGTTCAGCAGTTTCGTCAGATGGAGTTTGTAAAAAGCAGAGCAGCTTTAAAAAGCAATCAAGCAGATGGTTCGGCGTTTTCGATAGATTTCACTATGCATTTTTACATCGCGCTAGTGAAGCGTGTTTCCGAAACAATGATCTTTAGCCGCCTGCCCACATTTGCAATTTAAATAAAGTATAAACAATAAAGCAAAGCAGAAGCTCTAGAAGAAGCTATGGGTAATTTTTGTATATGGACAGCAAATAAAATTATTTCCGATACTTTATTTAATCGTCTCCCTGACTGATTCTCAAAGGTGGCTATACTACATAGCCGTTGAGTATTGGTCGCTGTCCTCTAGATGGCGCTAGCACTGGCTAGCCGACTGATGCCTCTATCTCAGTATATAAAAGTTACTCTATGGGTTAGACTCAAACGTACGAATCGTTCGTCAACGGGTACTGGTGGTGATCCTTCAGTTCATCTGTCACCTATCGTAATAAAAAAAAATGTGTTGTTGGTCTAGTATTCTAAGTATCGGGCCGTGATATCCGGGTCCTAGGTCCGATTCCCGGGTTGAGCAAAAAGTATTTTTAGGACATAGGTCGGATTTGTGATTAGTGATTCATCATCATCATCATTTCAGCCAATAGACGTCCACTGCTGGACATAGGCCTCCCCCAATGTTCTCCACACAGATCGGTCCTGTGCCGCCCGCATCCAATGGATTCCCGCGATCTTCACCAGATCGTCGGTCCACCTTGTGGGGGACTGCCACGGCTGCGACTTCCTGTACGTGGCCTCCACTCGAGGACCTTTCCGCCCCAACGGCCGTCTGTTCTCCTCGCTATGTGCCCTGCCCATTGCCACTTGAGGCATGCAATCCTTTGGGCTATGTCTGTAACCTTAGTTCTCCTGCGGATCTCATCATTTCTGATACGGTCACGCAGGGAGACTCCGAGCATAGCTCTCTCCATTGCTCTCTGAGTGACTTTGAGCCTCCTTAATCGGCACATTGTAAGCGGCCACGTTTCAGTTCCGTATGTCATCACTGGCAACACACACATTAGTGATTACCAATCCGCATTATGCAAGCGTCGTGATTTAGTCCAATCCCATCAATATACCAATAGCGATAGCGTGATTTCTATGATGGAAGCTTTTGCCCTACAGTGGGGCAGTGCCTATACAGAGTGTATATTTTTATGCGAATTTCCGAAAATCATAGAACAAATGTTTTTTTATAATGATTGGTAGAACATGTGGTTAAAGGGATCTAAATGTTCACAGTTACACCCTGTATAGGCTGATACTTTACTTTTTACTTTACCTTTCGACCGCAAGCAAAAGTACGTTCATTAGGTGTAGGTGCTAATGGTCGTTCTTTTGTTTGTGGTAAATCACTTTAAGAGACTCAATTTAACTCTGTCCAAGGGTTGTTTTAAGTTACGTTTGTATTTAGAGAGGGTGTTTGGGCCATTCGGTCATCGAGGTCTAGGGGTTGAACCCCTTTATTATTAGGGTAACCAATTGATTAATTTCCCACCGGTACTGATGTTTGTTTGTGTATGTAAAAGTACCAGAAATAGAATAAAAAATACAAGAAATTTCGTACGAAATTCAATCTTAAATACATTCACATAAAAAATTGTATGCTTGGCTACTGGATAAGAATTTTTATAGTATTAAGCAATTTTTAGACTCTGCATGACAATTTAATTAAAAATATTTTGACATTTATTTTAATTTGTAATTTGAATTTATCTCGTTGTTTTATAATTGAATTATATTTTAAGATTATTTTTACATGCCATGTATGGCGAAACATTTTGATCTGACAAGTTTATGACCATCACATTGATAAATGTACCGTGTTTCTTGTAAATAAAGATTTTCATTTCATTTCATTTCATTAATTAAAAATATTGAGACAACATCACATAAATTGTCCTGGTCGAATAGTCCTAAAGTAAAGGTGTTATTGTATACACATGAATATTTTCATGCTTAAAGCATGCTGCATTATGAGCTAGTGCTAGCTATGTACTTAGAAAACTGCATGTGTGGATGAACGTGCTACTAACAGACGTGCAAATTTTCAGCATGCTCAAAAATCGCACGCCGCGCCGATCGAATTTTGAGCATGCTACCTGCAGTGGGGATGGAAGGGGGAGCGTAGGGGAGTGCTTTAGCACGTGTAAACAGGTTTGTTTATTTCAAGCATCCTAATAGATGGCTAATATCATGCTTCATCATCGTCAGCCCATTTAAGTTCCCACTGCTGGGGCACGGGCCTCCCTCAATCACATGAGGCGTAATTGCCATACTCACCACGCTTGGCTGACGGGTTGGCGAGGGTTTTGGTATAAATGCAGAGTTTTCCTTCTCTAAGTGCATCAGCACTTAGAGAAGGAAAACTCTGCATTTATACCATCAAAAGGCGACTAAGGTAAAGTTGTTGGCATGATCATCAGATCATGCCAACAACTTTACCTTAGTCGCCTTTTACGACACCTCGGTAAGAGTGATGGTGGCCTATTCCACTCTGCCGGGGACCAAACTGCTCCCTCAATATCATGCTTAATGATAGCAAATGTGGACAGTTCATTAAGCATGCTCATATTTCGCATGCTTTTTAAGCATGCTCAAAATGAGCGTGTGTAACAGTAGCTTAAGGTTTTAAAGTGAAAATCTGGAATAATCAAGGTACGGTCGGAGAATCGCTTACGAACGACGCAGCAATTATGTCATTTCAAACAAAAAACTATACAAGCTGCAACCGATTTTTGCTCTTCACGTAGTCGAGCGACAGTTTCTCCGATCGTAGCATAAGCACGGAGACTCAACACAAATATCTGTGTTTGTAATGCATAATGTAACCCATGCTTTTTTATATAAAGAATTGTATACAAGGACCAATTTTATTGTTAGTTGTTGTAGTAGGTATGTCTAAGTGCCTCGGTGGCGAAATGGCTAGTGGGTTGCACTTAAAAGTGACGTCTGCGGGCTTCTTGGGTTTCTTTGGCTTAGTATTAGTCTACTTATTTAAAGATAAAGTATATTTTTTTGTTTCAACAGGTGTATAAACGTGTATTTGTATTAGAAATAGTTCCACCAACCACTATGAATAAATTGAATAAGTAAATTACAGGTAAATTGGATTGGACTTTGTTATTTTTTATTCATTTAATATGATAATAATATCATAATTTATCTCAGGAAAGGAATTTTATCATTTAATTCCATGATAGGATGTTTAATTTGAACTTAATTTGTAAAACGAACTGACTGTATTTAACTAGCAATTAACTTTGGAATCCTTCAGAAAGGTCGAGGTTGGACCCTTCTCTCAATCGGAATAGTTTTGGGCCCATCAAGAATTACGAGCGGACCCGGGTCACTGAAATGAATTTTGATTTTTCTATTGGATGAGAAGAACGGGGGACATTGTGCATTTGTCCATTTGATTCCTCGTCTTGGCGTGTAATTTCCAGTTGCGTCCAAAGCTATCGCTTCGGAGCCCGGGATACGCCGGGACCATGATCGAGGATTCGGGAAGTCTGATTTCAATTTGTCCATTTGATTACCTATTTTAAATATCATCATAATAACAACGTGTGAATCCCAGCTTTGCGTCTAAAGCTGTTACTATAGAGTTCGGGCTACGCTTGAACCAAGTACGCTTTGATCCAGCAAATCGATACCTCCTACGTACATTATCGTATGTCCAAAAACCTAAATGATAGGTAACACTAGTCAAAAAAAAATCCAACTTTTACGCAACAAATATCAAAGGTCCATAATTTTACTAAATTGCACTCCCTGATTATGAATCTGTTTTCAAAATTTTGATGCCACGTCTAGTTTTTGATTTATAGAGAGACAAATACTTATCTCAAAATTTGGTTTTAGGTTCTTTTTCATTGGCAATTTCAAAACAAGTACAAGCACTTTAAAAATTGTTTTCGGCATATCAGTAAAGCTCATTTTCTCAAATCAATAAGATTTATTTTGTAGTCTTTAATCTATGTTGAGTAATATTAATTTCAACATCCATGTACTATTGCGCATACAAATAAATCAACACTTAATTCTTGTATGGAAAAAACATAAGATATCTTAATTGGCTTAGGCGTTGCAGGGAAATCACATAAAATTATAAATTAAAAAGCATTTCATAATTTTGGGTTTTATTTTCGATATACGCCGTGTGGTCCCCGGCAGAGTAGAATAGGCCACCCTCACTCTTACCGAGGTGTCGTAAAAGGCGACTAAGGTAAAGCTGCTGTCATGATCATCACCACCCAGAGAAGGAAAACTTTGCATTTATATCAAAATCCTCGCCAACCCGCCTGCCAAGCGTGGTGAGTATGGCAATTACCCCTCATGTGATTGAGGGAGGCTCGTGCCCCAGCAGTGGGGACTTGAATGGGCTGATGATGATGATTTTCGATATATTTATCGAATGTTGTTATATCCCAATTGACACATATTTGAATAAATCACAAAAAATACACTAAATGCCACTTTTCAGATATTCAACCCTCTGTAACTTAATAACTAGACGTGATGCGAAAATTCTGATAACAGATATAGATTCAACAAATTTAGCTCTTCATATATATCATACTTTTATTTAGGTTATGTTTTCTTGTTGACAAGTGAATTAGATACAATGAAACAACTGCCGTCTGACCTTTGTGGGGGCGCGCTATGCGGCCTCCTGGCCCAAAATATTTCAGAAGATTATTTTTATTTATATTTTTTCCGTCACTTTTGACACGTGTTCTGCACAAATTTTCTCTCGCGAATTATTTTATATGTTTCTATACTTTTGTAAATTATTTATTATCGCCTGTTAATTAATATACACTCTATTCTGACGTTTAAATTAAACTTATCATTTCGCCTTCCTTTCCTCTCTACTCACTCTGTCTTTTAAAACTTCCTCACGATATATTATTTCCGTGGGCTGGTACAGTCAGCCTGAAAATTAGTAGGCACACAAACACTGGAGGCCCACACCTTACACAAACCTTAAACGGAGGAACCAGACCATTTCGATTTTGATAGCAGATTTATATGTTCAAACTTTATTGCATAAAATGTTTATACAATAGCCTAATTTAATGCCAACAGTCAATCTCTACCAGTCCACTTTTGGGTCATACAAAAAGGATAATGATGTGGCATGATGCACATTCAGAATTATGATTATTTTAACAATCTAGAAACTAAACCTAACATAAAAACCCTCACTCAAAAACCTAAAGGAGCATGCTCGGATTCGAACTTACGATCTACAGTTCGGAAGGCGTGATGATGACGTCAAAGTATTATTTTTATTTATTATATTATCCATACACACATACCTGCATGTTGATTATCAAAATTCGTTCGTTGCTTATATTAATAATATTAACAAAATCTCTAATAACCGAATATAGGCCTTTTAACTACTTAAGAAAAAATATTCACACTTATTTTGATATGCATAAAGACTACCAATACTAAAGTTAATGAACATTAGCTCAAATGACGTCTCTGACTGCGGCCGTAAGACCATGATTCTTGATTTTGGGAGTCTGGTAATTACAATGAAGTGCACCAGACTAACGGGGTGATCAATAAAAGTATTATTCAAAAATATATCGTGTACCTACTTCCATTACACGACATAAACCTTAGAATACGAGAACCAGCCGCCAAGTCACGTGGCGCCCATATTATAGAAGCTTATCTTCACCCCCTCTCTCCTTTATGCTGCATATAAATTGGTCGGATAGTTTCCGAGTGCGGGGTCGTCCTGAACCCTCCTTAAACCGGTTTAAAATGTGTGAACAGAGTTCCATCTTTGTATTAGGGGAATATTTTTAAATTGGTTCGTTGGTTAATGCGGGTTAATATTCTAGAAATATTTTATTGCATATTTGTATTTATACGGTAACTCATAATAATAACAATGTCCTCCAAACCAATATTTCGGTCATGGCGGCCAATCTCAGGGATCAGCCCGATGGCTCGATACGCAGGACATATTATAGTGCACAAGTATTTGTGCAGACACAAGGGCACCCTCTATTCCCTTACCCTCATATTCCGATGGGACCCTATTGTCACACGACCGGGGACTGATCGGGCGCAGTACCATCAGCATGACATGCACTCCGAGGAACGGGGGTACAAGACCGCCAACTTCCAGACTCCGGTCTGCCACTAAGAATTTCTTACCGAAAACTTAGGTACAAATTTTTGGTCCGACCCGGGGATCGAACCCAGGATCCCAAACGCAACCGTCAGCCAAGCGTGGCGAGTATGGCAATTACCCCTCATGTGATTGAGGGAGGCCCGTGCCCCAGCAGTGGGGACTTAAATGGGCTGACGATGAAATATGACAATCAAGTTGCTCAAAATGGTCAGTAGGTTTAAATAATAAAAAAAATCACAACACAACATTACATAATTATATTGAATTACATACATATAAATATAATAATTTTCTTTTGTACATACTTATAATAAATAGAAAACACCCTACCAAATACAAACAGATATGTTCATGCACACAAATGTTTGTACTGTGCGGGGATCTGACCCGCAACCCTTGCACCAGAGGCAGCATTATTAAGGGAAGTAACTGTTATACTTGAACCAAATACTCGTGGCAGTCACTATCATATTTCACTCTTAAAATACTCTCACGTCATCATCATCATCAGCAACCCACACTCGTCCACTGCTGGACATAGGTCTCCCCTAATGCACGCCACTGCTCCCGATTTTCGGCCACTCTCATCCAGCCCACACCAGCCAGCCTTCGATGTCATCATCCCATCTCTGACGTACCGGAGGCCAATTCAAGGGAAAGAGGGGTTTAAAATTTGGTTACGCACTTAGGACTCCACTGGTGTTGCGCGTGTCCATCAGGTGATCCACGGGCTCGTCTACCAACTACATATAATAAAAACATTTAGACCTACTTTTTCAGGTAGGCTTTCGCGCTATACAGCCTCATGAAGAACAAAACAAAAGGGGGGTTATACCTTGTGTCTTGTTATCTTTACAGAGTGATTCTACTAATCTAATAGAATCGAAGATGTTTAACTAAAACGTTTTTGTCCTTATTTTACAGCTAATTAGCTAATAAATATTTACATTCTATAATTTAGTTTGTCTTGCCTAAAGGAAGTCAATCTTCAGCTTCCTTAGAATTTTGAGAAAGAAAAACATAGTTAGGTTTAAAATTATGCTCAAAAGCAAATTATTACTAAAATATCTTTTGTGCTCCGAAGCTCAGCATTATAATTACTGATTAACGCGCTGAAGAGAAATTCTTAGTTAAACAATAAACAATGATGTTTGGAGAATTCACGGCTTCGAAGCTTCTCAACGCAGTGTATAACTTCTCAGTAATAGGTACAAATGGTCCGAAGACTTTGTTGGAAAAAACTAAGTTAAGTCAGAAAGTAAAGTAAAGTAAGTAAGTAAGAAAACAAGTGTGCCCTACCCGTCACCTTAATAGCTGCCGCGGCATGCATCATCATCATCAGCCCATTTAAGTCCCCACTGCTGGGGCACGGGCCTCCCTCAATCACATGAGGGGTAATTGCCATACTCACCACGCTTGGCAGACGGGTTGGCGAGGGTTTTGATATAAATGCTGAGTTTTCCTTCTCTGGGTGCTGATGATCATGCCAGCAGCTTTACCTTAGTCGCCTTTTACGACATGCATAACCGCGGCATGCATAACCGCATGTAACAAACAGTCCTTCAAAACCGTTTTGTTGCTATCAAAATGGTTACGGATTATTAAACATTTCTCTGTAATGTATGTTGTTCAAAACATGTAGAACAAGTTTCAGAGAAGCTTAACATGCTAAAGAGGAAAAAAAAGAATTTAAAAATAAAATTTATAAAGATAAACAAAATTTAACAGATTTTTACTTTACAGCAGCAAGTGCTGATACTAGAACTGATTTGAATTTGCGTAGTGAATGTGACATTATCCATATCAGCTTTGTGCGAGCGTGACAGCAAGTTTAGACGTGACTGAACCCTGTACATAGCAGAGAAATGACCCAGGTTCGTTCTAAAACCTCTTGTTTAAACCTCCTAACCCCTGGAGATATTAATAAATGTTTTCTGCATTGGATGCAATTCCGAACGTTTTTAAAAATGGTATTTAAATTAAGAAAAAATATTTAGAAATAAAAATAATGTGAAAAGCTATTTTTTTTTCAAAATGTATTCCATTGTTATAAAACATTTGGTATCGATTTATACTTATAGAATATTTTTGAAGGTGAAATTGATGTCCTATATAACCCACCAGGGGTTACGAGGTTAAATGGTAAGTATCTAGATTTCCTGGCAAATTTATAATAAGGAGCGTTAAAGGTTATTTACAAAATAAAAGTATTCAAACGTATATATTTGTAATTCCGCTGTTGGTTCTGACATACGTAACATAGGGTCTTGTGCTTCCTATCTAGGAGTCAGATCAATGTATGTGATGTTGTGAAATATTTAAAAATTAAATAAAAAATATGCGGTTTTTTATAGTGACACAGTATATTGGCTCTTCTCAGCCTTATGGAGGAGGCATCCTAAGCAAGAGGAGAACCCACGATGCAATGACAACGGACGCGACAGTATCAAGCAATAGCATCGCGAACACAAAATAAATAAATAGAGAAGGTATATCTGATAAATAAATAGAGAAGGTAAAGTCTGTCTCTGCATCATGCCGAATTACGACGTTATATATATTCTTAACGCCCTGTTGGTCCAGTGGTTTAAGTACCGCGCCGTGATCTCGGGGTCCGGGGTTCGATTCCCGGGTCAAGCGAAGTACGTTTCGGATTTTTCGGGGATAGCTCGGATTTGTGATCGCCAATCCGCATTTGGCAAGTGTGGTGATTAAGCCTAATCCCGTCATAGTAGCGTTGACGTGATTTCAATGATGGAGGCCTTTGCTCTCCAGTGGGACAGTTTATAGGCTTAATACTTTACTTATTATGTTCTTAGGTATCTGTGCCAGCATTCTGTGTCTGTTAAGTCGATGAGTCGAGATACGTATAGGTACTGTTTATATTTATACTATTACGAATACCTGGTCACGAAATTGTTTAGGTATTTCATAAAGCCTTATTTCATAGTAACTCAAAATCCTATGATGTGGAATAGTGATTTATAATTCTCATCAAACTGAATACCCTTTCCCATTTTCTGGATTGGGATAATAGAGGTATTGAATTGATGCTGATAGGTTTATAAATAGGTTATATATAAGCTCTGTAGTATCTTTTTATTTGATTGTGGAGTAAATGTGTATAATTTACCTATAAATTCCTGTTTTTTTTCTATACACAACCTTTATAACCAAAACGTTACCCTTTAGAAAACAAAACGTTCCCTACGAAATGAGAAATGCCTACTTTTTTGAAGTTGGTTAATGTAAGGAAAAATAAAAGGATTCTGTTACAAGGGGTACTATTTCGTTTTATATTTTAAAACTATAGTCCCATTGATATTCCTTGTTTACTTAAATCAACACCACTGATTTATGTCATTCCATTCCATTGTTTTGACCACTCAATACCACCACGAATGAAACCTCATACAGTTTCGCAAGCATACAATTTAAACTTTTGAAATATAACCCTTATTGCACCAGCATTATAGTCCTTATATTGCACACTGTAATACCTATAAAAATCGTGTGTAAACACTTTTCGAGACATGGCATATCAAAACAAAATACTCGTAACTTTCGTCAAAACAAAAACGGCGATATTTTATAACAACAGCCGCCGATTCGTCAAGTTGCAGGCGCGTCCGTCGGTCGCGTCGACGCAAAACTCAGTGGAAATAATGGTGATGGTACACTTATAGAAAGTCTATGGAAAGGCTTAAAGTTCTAAATTCAATTTCTTTATTTCAGGCAACGTTAGATCCATCGGTTCGAAGAAATCAAAAATAGAAAGCCGACCTGGCACTTTTTTTGGGTCTAACTTATACCACCATGTGCGAGTTCAATGCTGAACGTCCGTTTCCGAAAAGATTCGACACGATAAAAAAATATAAAACTTATGAGTAGGGGTAGTAAAAAAGTACATTTCTTTCCATATTGAATCATTAGGGGCTTTGAACTGGACCCGGAAGAGCCGGTTGCGATTTCGGTCGTCGTTCGCACGAAGTGCCTTTCCATAGGTGCAGGTTGATCATCTCGCTCGATCAACGCTCTTCTCTCCATTTCTACGTCTATATCTTCTCTAAGGTCGTCGCTGAGTACGTCCAAGATATTCAAATTTAAGCTCCATACCACCATGGTATATAGGAGGTATGTATTCTGGACACCTACCTATTCGCTTTTTTACATTATATGACAAACCATGAGACTTAGCATAAATAAATACAGAGCGCTATGGTATGTCGACTTAGGACAAAAATGTAACTGTATGGAAACTAACGCCACGTGTGGTCTAGTGGTCTTAGTGACACAACAATGCGTCTGCTTTTCATTTCTGCTATTTTGAGAGCAAATATTGTTCCGGTAGATGTCACTATGCATTTTTACATCGCGCAAGCAAAGCGTTTCCGGAAATGAATGACAATGACCCCAAGCCGCCTAGACATTTAGTTTTTTTGTCATGCAACAGATAAAAAATGCACACGCTTTGTTGTGATACTAAGACTGGTCTTAGTAACGTTAGTTTCTCATACATTTTTATTGTGAACCAGGACATAAACGCTGTCGTGACGACCACCAAATTTTTGTTAACGAGTGAGGTTGACTATAAAGAAGAACACTTGTATTTTTTTTAGGTGGCAGACGAGCAGTCGGATCGCCTGTTGGTAAGCAATTGCCGCCGCCCATAGACCCCCGCGACACCAGTGCTTCTAACTTTAAACCCCCCTTCTCCCCGCTTGAGACCTCCGGTACCCTCATTTACGAAACGAAACACATCTCAGTGCTGCTTCACGTCGGTTTTCCGTGACATCACACTTACAAAAACCACGACCTAAAAAGTGAAAAATAATATTTTTAACACTTCATATACCTACTTCAAATGGTAGGGTTGTTATAAAGAGTAAACTTGAAAATAGAGGTTACTGAAATCGGTGCCCAATACCATCTAGATACTAATCTTGTAATACATTAAATTATTGAACAGGGATTAGGCGCCAACTTCAGTGACACCTTTTTTCAAGTGTACGTAAATATAGTAAGTGTTACGTAAGTGTACGTAATAAAATGTTTTCTGAAGTGTAAAAAATATAATTTACACTTATTAGTTCGTGGTTTTTGAAGGCGGTTTTTTTTCGTAGAATTTTTCTTTCATGCTTTTTAGTGTCTCATTTTTTGGCAGCAGCAGAAACAAAGTTAAAGTAAATGAGAGATGCTATTATACAAGCATCAAGGGTGTATTTCATCGCGAAGGGTTCACCTGACTGACGAGTATCCATCAAGTAATGTTCGCTTAGAACATTATAAATTCTGAGCTCACTATAGCCTCGCTTTATCTGTGCTCTGGTCCAAAACGCAAACATCATTGTCTCGTTGAGCAAAGAGTTGCTCGTAAACAAGCATTAAACGTGTATTTCATCGCAGAAGAGTTCACGTGACTGACGAGTTTCCACCAAGTAATGTTCCTTTAGAACATTCCTACTCACATTTGACGAATTATTTTCTGAGCTTACTATAGCCTCGCTGTATTTGTGCTCTGGTCCAAACATCATTGTCCCGCTGAGCAAAGAGTTGCTCGTAAACAAGCATTAAACGCGTATTTGATTGCGGAAGAGTTCACATGACTGACGAGTTTCTACCAAGTAATGTTCCTTTAAAAAAATACTTTAGTCACTTTTGACAAATTATTTTCTGAGCTCACTATAGCCTCGCTTTATCTGTGCTCTGGTGCAAAACGCAAACATCATTGTCCCTCTGAGCAAAGAGTTGCTCGTAAACAAGCAATAAACGTGTATTTCATCGCGGAAGGGCGCACGCGACCGTCGAATTTGCGTGTAAAAATCCCGACAGCACAACAATAATGTTCCCTTTTAATTGTCCCGAATTTTGTTGTTTGCGAATTCTACTAAACTCGAATGGGTTTTTTTATTGATATTGTTGAGAGGTTTTGGTGGTATCAATGTTTGCATTTAAATTGTTGTAAAAAATCTTGAACCCTTATTAAAGTATTTATTGTAGAAAAAACATTATATGATATGGTAGGTACGTAAATGTACCAGTGCATAGGTTTAAAAAATCGAGCACTGAATCGAAATGTTTTAGTTAATATTATTGTTAATTAGCTATATACAGAATTTATACTTTTTATTCCTCAAACTTTGTTTTAAATATAACATTAATCTGAAAAGAATATTAGAGTTAATGATACTATTATTATAATAATTACAGCTTTTGGAACCACATTTAGAATGTTGGAAAAAATCTTAATTATATTTTTTTGCAATTTCCGCGTCTCTTTGGCTCGAATGAGGAAACTTTCTTTTGAGAAAAATCTAGAGTTAAAGGAAATTGTGTTATTAAAAGAATGTTTCACAGTTATATTTAAAGACCTTTCAAGCTGCACCCTAAAAGGAAAAGCATAAACATAAATTACCCGAAAAGGAAATGGTATAAAATCACAACAATAAATAAAATACCTATATTTTTTGTCTTCCATAAATAAGTAAAATTGTTATTTATTCTGAGGGGTGCATCCTTGGGGTTATTGACGTTGGTAAGAAAAGTTCCATTATTGGGAAACAGATTTGTTTGTCACGCGGATTTGGCGAATTCTACCATTTGGTGTATTTGGCAAAGCGGATATGGTTCTGATGGAATAGATTCCGTAGAAAATTATTAAAATGTACTGTTTGTATATTGCAAATTATTTAGAAAAATTAACTCCTATTAGTTTTCTCAATAAATTGACTCCGCTTATTTCATGGAAAGTATTAAGAGCTTAGACTGTAGAAAGAGAGGTTGAGAAACCCACGGTGGCCGAGCGATGACAACGCGACGTGCGTACCTACCTATATGTATAAACGACTTCCACTTCCACGAGCTTCACTTTATAACAATAGATGGCGCTAGGTGTCCATTACATCGCGCAAACCTTTGGTGTTTCCGGACTACCTATAAGCGTTGTCATTGTCTATAGAGTTTACCTCTTTATAAATAGTAATAATTTTAACGGATTTCTTAAAAATGCCTGTAACATTTTATATTACGGTTTCAATATAGCCTAAAAGTAAATAAATAACAATCATAAATCAGAATTATCTTTAAACTATTTTGAGCTACTATGAAGATTAATAAGTTCGCAATTTATTGCTGTACATACAAAGTTCTAAAGCCCTCCTGTTTGAAAAATATCTTCTGTAAGTAATTGCATGCCATCCATCCAACTGCCGAGAGAGCTGTTTAGTTTTAACTTTGACGTCATCATTATTTAGGGGTGCGAGTGAAATAGTGCCCCCAACAATATAACTGTTCGTTTAACCTTTCCTCTAAGTATGACTGGTTGGACGTAGTCCAAGATTAAATTTAAGGGGTAGTTGAAACAAACATACCGACATTTACTTGTAAATGCTTTTGATACGCATGTTTTCCTTATTGTCTGTCCTTTTATCAAATGACCTTTAAAAAATAAAAATACCGATCAAAGATCGACTCGACTTTTCGAGATAGTTATCACAATTTAGACCTTCCAAAAACGCTCTATACAAAAAAACCTGTGACGCATGCTAGTTGTACACATTGCGAGAGAACTTTGTTCGAATTTTTTTATTAAATAATGCGTTTATGACAATGATTTCATTACAAAATTTACTCTAAATTTAGTAACAGCTTTTTCTCGGGTATTTAATTCAAAAGTCAGGTAGTATAATATAAGTTTAATACTTTTAAAACTGACTTGCCTATGCAGCTAGAAAGCTCACAAGGAATAAACACGTATTACTGTTACTCCATAATTAGCCCACTTCTATTCCTTGGTCCTTTTTATAAATCGTATCAAGTGATTAAAATACTAATTTATTCGTTTTGGTGAATTGGAGATGTTTTTCTAAAATCGAGATATCTTTATTTAGTTAAATTATTATCTTTATTTATTAAATGTAAACACGAAACAAAACGTACACAAATAAGCAATAACTACTTTCTAAGTAGGGAGATTATAATAATATGTATTATTAATAGTAATTTATTGTACTATTGGCTTTTATTTTCAGTTGACATTGACAGAAATAAAGGGTCAGGTATGCAATAAACCAAAAAAAAGTAAACCATCAGTTTAACCTTTCCAAACTCGATACCCCCGACAAATATGCAATTCTCACATTTACACCCTCCAGAAATCATCCCCTATCTCCACAAAGCATCGCTACGGGACCTTAAAACATTCGCTCAACTTTCGATCTTGATTTTACGTCGCGCGTAATAAAAATATGAGGGAACCCTTACATTTGAACGAAATACAACTACCGCCGGAAACATAAAAACGGTGAAGGGCCCGATCCTGGAATCGTTCGCCGTGAGGGACGTGCGCCCTATGTGGTAGGGTTGTCATACCAGTTCGTATGAAGCCCTTTTTAAGGGTAATTTAGATATTATTTTTATCTGCATTTCGGAACGTGGGAGAGCCACGCTTCGGCATGAATGTGCCGGCTCGACCGGAGTGATACCACGGCCTCACAGAAAATCAGCGTGATGCAGCACTGTGCTGTGTTCGCTGCGTGAGTAAGGGTATCAGCTGCCCAATCCGGGGAAAGGGGGGTTAAACTTGTGACTACTCTGGTTTCGCGGGTGTCCATGGGTGGAGGCAATTGCTTACCATCATGTGATCCGTCTGCTCGTCTGCCACCTATCACATAAAAAAACCGCCTGTGAAGCCAAAAAATGACATCACTTTTACCTACTATAGATTGGCTCTTTCCAAAGAATCAGTCCATAGAACACCTTGTCACCCAAGGGAAATTAGAAGGCACTAGACCGAGCTGGAGGTTACCCACACGTTGGACTGACCAAATCAGGTCTGCCATTGGAGACTCAGTCAACGAGTGCAGCAGGATGACCTCGAGTAAGCAGCGGTGGCGGCACCTGGTGAAGCGCATCACAACTGGCCCTGCCCCGGCGGTACCAGCACAGGCACTACACAGGTCCCTGCCTCAGTCTGGTAGGGACAGCCCGGCGCTCCCGGCTGTCCCTATCGCTCCCCCCTGCTTGACTGGGGGAGGCAGTGTCGGGCCCGCAGTTTAAGTGAGCCCTCCGCCTGGGCAGGGACGTGAAGTAAGGTTCTTCAACCCGTACTCATGTCCGGTTCCCCATCCCCACTCTGGCGATGAGGGAGCTTTGCTGGGATTAAGTCGGTTATGCCTCTGGCCGGCATCTCGTTAGGAGAAGCCCCCGCTCTGGCGGGGGCAGAGGAGAGCTCGACATAACCCGTCTGCCTTCCGGAAGAAGGGTATGCATAAGGCGGCATTCCTCAGCATAAAAAAAAAGGCTACAGGTACATGACGATCACCACTCTGCCAAGAGTGTACCGGATAGGAAGAAAATAACTCGCTATTTTTTTTATGTGATAGACGCCAGATGAGAAGAGGTGGTAAGCGATGGCCGCTGCCCATAGACACCCGCGACAGCAGTGGAATCACAAATGCACTGCCAACGATCAAACCCCCTTCCCCCCGGATTGGGCCCCCGGTACCCTCACTCACGCACAAGATACAAAACTTTCAAGCTGTAATACAGAGATACCATGCACAATTTAGGTAATTTTATCGCTGGGAGCGAACCCTACCAGACAACTTTAAGGTAAAGTACATAAGATAGGCCGTGTGGTCCCCGGCAGAGTAGAATAGGCCACCCTCACTCTTACCGAGGTGTCGTAAAAGGCGACTAAGGTAAAGCTGCTGGTATGATCATCAGCACCCAGAGAAGGAAAACTTTGCATTTATATCAAAACCCTCGCCAACCCGTCTGCCATGCGTGGTGAGTATGGCAATTACCGCTCATGTGATTGAGGGAGGTCCGTGCCCCAGCAGTGGGGACTTAAATGGGTTGATAGTGATGATGATGACATTAGATAGAAGAGAAGAGGGTGGTGGAATTGATATGAAAAATTAATAGCTATGTTTATTTTGTCCCAAAGACATAATCAGCTTTATAGAAATGTGAATTTATGCACCATTGCTAAAACTCAAAGATCGCAGAAAACCAGTGGGAAGAAGCGTCAATGCTGTGTTTCGCTGCGTAAGTGAGGGTATTGGAGGCCTAATCAGGTTTCAAAGTTGGCACTCCACTATTGGTGTCCATGGGCGGCGGCAACCGCTTACCACCAGATATCTTTCTGGTCATCTACCTCCTATCACATAAAAAAAAAAAACACTAGAATAAGTTTCTGTAACACGTTTTATATCTAATTAATAATATTTAATATTTTTACGGCATTTTTTTTACAATTTTGTTTTTAAATACATAACGCTCTTAAAACACAAGAAGCAAATTTTAAGTGCGTTATTTACTTAAATAAATATCTCACAACATCACATACATTGATCTGACTCCGAGATAGGTAGCTCAAGCACCTGTGTTACGGATATCAGAGCCAACAACGGAATTACAAATATATACATTTAATACTTTTCTTTTGTAAATACAGACTTATAGACATAGAAAACACCCAGACCAATACAAACAGACGTGTTCATGCACACAAATATTTGTACTGTGTGGGGATCGAACCCACAACGCTTGCACCAGAGGCTGCGTTCACTAACACTGATCTAAACGGGTTGTCAAACTTTAGCTCAATGATGTCTGAAATAATTATTATTCTATTAATTCGTCATCTTGTCTTAACCTTATCTAAGTTCGTATGTTGTCGGTACGTACAGCCACACATCAAAGTTCTATACAAGGCTGTCAAATTTCTTCAGTCGAGTCTCAGCTTAACGGCAAACAAGTTCGATTCTAGATATTGAAATGAGGAATTTTGACAGATTGTAGTAACCTCATACGTGGCTGTCTGTACCTATATTTTCAACATTTTAAAGCTAGGACGCCACGAACTGTTGTGGAATAACCTTTTATTTTAGTTTGCCCGTTGCATGAATCACTTTGGCTTAGTAATTTTAGAAAGTGGTTCTGTAAGTGTGCATATCCGAGCCCAGAAAATATGATGATATTTTCCTGCCATTCTTCTTTTGAGACGGGAGCGTAATATCTTTATTTAATTCTCTTTGTTGTTTTTTAGAATTTATGTGTAAAATACAATAAGTTTTATAGGAGATGATAAACAAGCAAACCTTCTTGGTTGAAATCTCCCAATTTTAATACATAAAATATCAAACTTTATCAATAGGCTATTTGACAGTATGAAAAATAAAGATTGATTTATAGTCCTCCGCGCAGTTTATAATTAATAATAAAACATACATATATTGAATATTTTCACCAAAAAAACCAAAATTAAATTAATTTGTTTTGTGCTTGGAACCACGTTTTGATTGGCTTTCCTTACTGTGACGTCAGCCTTTTGTAAGCAAAACAAGAGACAAACTCGACGCAATTGTGTTCTATCTATGCGGGACGCCTAATAATGTATAAAATTTATCGCGTGCTATCGAATTTACGTGATTCGGATTCGAACCACGACCCCCAGTATGGAAGGCGCGATCTTATCCACTTTGCTACCATCGCTCAACGACGGGACCATCGCTCAATATTGATCGTACCAGAATTCTAAAACACGCCGTCTACGTACCAGCCCTATAAACACAGGATGTTTGCCTTCCGGACTAGCTAGATAAATGTTGAAGATCCGAGGTGGAAGGGATGCGGTTTAGTTTCGCTTTCCTTTGTTACCTATTGCCAAGTTGGAATAGTCGTTTCGGTAGATTTAGTGGGCTCGACGCACTTTGGGCGGAGAACTTGTAAGTTTAAGAGTGGTTCAGATGTGGCCTATATAATCAGATTTGAGGGTCCGTTACTATAGGGTTGGGTAGAGGATGTGTAGGTAGATATTTACAATATGGATTGCCTTCACTATTCAAACGAAGCGTGATGAAGCATCTCGCGGGCCATTATGGCAATGCGAACGGGATTACAACTTGGGCTCTTCATGCGCTTACTATCAGGTTAAGGCGACCTACAAATTATATTACTAAAAATAAATTTGCCCTTCTTTTTTACATTATAGCGGACAAACGAGCAGACGGCACACCTGATGGAAAGTGTTCACCGCCGCCCATGGACACCTGCAACACCTGAGGTATCACATATGCAGTTGCCGGCTCTTAAGAAATGAGTAAACCCTTTTCTTGAAGGTCACCAGATCGTATCTGCTCGGAAACACCACGGATGAACAGCTGGTTCCACAGTTTTACTGTGCGTGGTAGGAAATGACGTGAGAAACGCACTGTAGTCGATATAAATCCATCCAGGCCCTGCGGTCAGAATACTCGTACTTTTGATCAGAATACTGTCAACGTATTCCCTGTTGTAACAAACACATCGAGCAAGGTGCGCAGCAGCAATAGGCGACAATTTGGAAGATCACAGTATACGTTGTACATGGAACGAAACAACTGCTATGTGCGTAAAATACGTAGCTATAGGTACAAGCAGCTTTACCTTAGTCGCCTTTTACGACACCTCGGTAAGAGTGAGGGTGGCCTATTCTACTCTGCCGGGGACCACACGGCTGGCATGATCATCAGCACCCAGAGAAGGAAAACTCTGCATTTATATCAAAACCCTCGCCAACCCGTCTGCCAAGCGTGGTGAGTATGGCAATTGCCCCTCATGGGATTGAGGGAGGCCTGTGCCCCAGCAGTGGGGACTAAATAGGCTGATGATGACTGATAGGTACAAGACTGCCAATAATTTTTCAATAAATTCTTACTTTAATGTCAAACACGTTCGGTTCCATATCAATTGAGGTATTTTGACAGATTGTAGTAATCTGGTGTGTGGCTCTCAATTTTGTAACGCTGGGGGAATGCCCCTCTCCCTGTCCCGTATCTTGGGTACCGAGGGGAGGCGTGCTTAACCCGCACTACACCACGTAGTCCACCAAAGTGGACGGCAAAGGCACCCTTTAGCAGACCTGGCCCTCAGGGGAGGGTCCCGACCCTGGCCTGTCGACGCAGAGCACTCAGGTACGGCTGGGCTCTCGGCGGGGGGATTAGAACCCCTCTTGCGCACCATACTAGCTAAACCTATCCAGCGACTCACCCACTCGTGGAAATGGAAATTGTGTCACGAGAACTACCGAAATACTTTAAGCCGCACGCCAACTGAAAACTCATAAAAATATTTCATAAATTACATTTATTTAAAACATTGTTCCAGAGTGAGATGACAAAATTTTCACGGGTTCAAAAGACGGATCTCTTTTGCATCGCATTGTCTTATACCATCTTGTGGGAAACAGTAACAGAAAACCAAAAAACGAGACGTCTTGTCATGTCAGTTGAATATTTAATTTCATCAAAACTGTTTATTTTTATAATTACATTATTTTACTTCTATAATGGTTAAAACTTAAGGTCACGAGACTCGCTTAGAAACTTGTTCAAAGAAATTAACATTTTATCATTAGAATCACAGCACATCTTTGACTGTATTATGTACTCGTTAAGAAAACTTCCCTCAAAAATCCGAAAATCATAACCTAAATACTAGAAATAAACACAAGCTTGCTCCACACGTCCAATTCATAAGATTGGTAATTCATTTGTAGGAATGAGTATTAAAAATATTTAATAAGTTACCACAAAAGCTTGTTGATTTACCAATGCCTAAATTCAAAACACTTGTTAAAAATTATTTAATCGCAAAAGCCTATTATACAGTTAATGATTACTTAAATGACAAGAATTTGTGGAAATGATAAACTGTTCGCCTACACCCATGATACTGTACTTACAAAAAAATTGGCGATTAAAAAGAGTAACTGGCGAGTTTCTTGCCGGATCCTCTCGTCAGAATCAACTCTCCGATTCCGGTGGTAGAATCACATTATATTTATTCATTTCTTAGTATATTTTTTGTATCGACATATATGTTCAATTACATGTGCCTATGCAAATAAAGTACTTTTGAATTATGTTGTAATTTGTCTTGTGTGAATAAATAAATATTGCATAATTCCAAAACTGTCCCTGCACTGTGGTCCGTTTCCCATCTCTATGAGGACACTATCTCAGTGACAATAATAATTGCTGTTCTGGTTTCTATTAGTTGCTTTGAGCCGAGTTTCAGAGAGCCGCCTTTCAATTTCAAGCAATTTATCTGCACTTCTATACTATAGCGTTATTACAAGTATACTACAATATATCGAGTAATTGAACAATCGTACACACGTCCAATGACGTTTTTTACAACTCTTTCTCTTGTTCATGGTTTAATAAAAATTGCTTCGTCGCACTTATGGCTGCGGTGGTCGTAAAGATTTCTTTATGACGTCATGATAATATTGTTTTATCCCTTGAAAATTTATGGGTCTCTGCTGATCATTTTACCATATTTTTGACGCTTTCAAAACAAATATGTTTTTGATTTGAGGATTAGGTAGAATCATCCGTTTCCTGTTCAATATGAATTACGACCGGCGTATTAGCATTTAAAGTACTGTTTTGCGTATTTCGTATCCCTTGATGATGTAGAAATAATTGTTTAATTTTATTTGTATGTTGTTGTCTAGATCACGGCTAACTAAGATATTTTACTGATGAGGTACACAATAAAATTATACAACATTGCGTTCGTACTCAGCTAACGTAAAGTATATGTAGGGTAGTTCGAAAATTAGTTGTTTTCGAGTAATCGTCGTAGGTTTTACTTTTTCTTTTTGTATATGCTTTGCAAGGCATTGACAGTCGCAGGGAAGCAGTAGATAATGCAGGTCACCGAAAAATATAGCAGAATGAACAACACGCTTACAGGTATTCAAATGGGTAGACTTAGGGTGTCGATTCCATGGGTAGAAATGAGATGAAAGGATTGACGAGTGCATACACTCAATACAGCATCTTGAAAGCCCTAGCTGCCAAGCAGGACTCCTTTTTCGAAACTGGAGTCCTTTTTTACAAACACTGTAATCGGGAAATGATGACATAATTTATGAAGAATTTATGTGCATTTATATTTAATTTGAAATAATAATTTGTTATAATTGAATAAATATCTATAGTCTAAATTTAAAATTGAATGTTACTAACATAATATTAAGACTTTGTATGTACTAAGAATATATGATCTGAAATAAATGACAATTTAATTCAATACATTTTATTTATAAATAGGTCTAATACCTGCCAATATTTACGGTGTTTTAACATCATAATAATTTATTTGTTTATTGTAAACCCTCCTCGGGTTTATTTCCATTGCCAAAAAATAGATAAACATGAACACGTAAACACAAAAACTTATGGTGTGTGGGTACATACCCTAATTTTACGTAATGAGTCATGGTTTTTCTTGTTTCATTATCCCAATCTACAAACCCCCTTTTATTAAACAAACAAAACTAAACACAGAACTCACACATGTAACTCACGTGCGATATAACACTTTCCATATTTTCCTCTGGAATTTTACGGAACCAGGCTTGAAATAGAGAACAATAGTGTTGTAGCTTGAGTCAATTTTTATTCCAATAACGTCGTAAAAACTGTTACATTTATTGTTGTGCATTTTATCTCCCAAACTTTAACAAATTTCAAAAATAGTTATCTATAAATTAAGCCATAGAATTTGTACTCAGATGATATCAGGACAATTCACAGTACTATGAGCATAAATGAGCGTTATCTAGCATGCCCAGAAAAAAGAGAATTAAAAAAAAACAAGTTTGACACCGATGATTGGACAAAACATCCTACTAGTGAAATTGATAGTTGCATTTTTTTTTTCGAAATTCGAAGTCAGGTATTTAAATTATTTTGCTGAATAAATATTTTGTATTTCTGTTAAGAAACTATTTAACCTCCGATTTGGGTGTAAATTTTTTTTCTCGTCTCATTTACTCACACTCACTCGTAATGTCACCCCAGATTTAAACGCCTCTAAAGGCCTTCAATTAAAAAGAATGAATTCGTTCGTGAAATCTATCTTCTTCCTTTTATTTGGATGCTGATATTTTCGTTCGCCATAGGACATTTTCGTTATAGGCCCTACAATATTTTTTCCTCCTGTTCCTCTTTACTTACTCCCGAAGAATTATGTGGATGAACTAACAGTATGTATGACTTGAGTGTTTCCGATTCCTAAGTGTCTAGTTTGAGTGAATTTAGCAGTAACTCGACAAGAGTGCTTTGGACACAATAGAGCACCGTGCGAAGAGACTCATCGGTGATGACGTACTCTCAGGGGCTAGCTTGCAGAGCCTTGACCACCGCAGACGTGAGGGCAAGTCTCTCAGTCTTCTGCCGAATTCATTTCGGGGAGTATGCGGAGGTTCTGCATAATTTGATCCCCCCTAGCCCATTCCACCACCGGACAACAAGGCGCGGCGAGGGGTTTCATCCATACGTTGTTGGTTTGCCTCTTATCCGCACGAAGCGATTTGCCTCCACGTTCATAATGCGGACAGCTAAGGAATGGAACTCCTTGCCAAGGTCTGTTTTTCCGGACCACTACAATCTGGACATCTTTAAGGCAAGAGTGAACAGGCATCTTCTAGGCAAACGCGTTACGTCCTAGACCTCATCGTCACTATCCATCAGGTGAGATTGTAGTTAAGCGTTAGCCTACAGTTCATAAAAAAAAAGAGTTGCAAATTTGTCTCATGTACCATCACTAGAGAACAATAACAAACATCACGGCTAGAATTTTAAACGGTACCCAATTTACGTAATATTCGGTAAGTGATAAGGGGAGTATAGATCCCGACTGGAGCTCGGGACGTGACCGGGAATGGATTTCCCGGACGTGCTGACGACTTCAAGAGATTTCTGTAGCATTGAATTTATTTGTCCAGTAGTGGGGTAAGTCGAAATAAACATGTTAGTTAACTCTTAACTTTTTAATTTACAAGAAAAATAAAAATATGTTTATTAGTTTGTTGCTTTCTATATGGTATAATAAGGTAGTGCTTGTATAATTTTATACTTAATTACTAGAAAAGCAAGGGCAGGGCAGTTCTCCTTATACCAAGCCTTTCAAATTTCTTTAGAAGGATCGGCCGAGAAACAATATCGAATGCTTTTGCAAAATCTAGGAAGACATCGATACATTTTTGTTTGTCACTAAATTTTGTCGATGGTGAAGTTAACAAGTTCAAACATACTTATACATAATTTAATTCTAAATTACCTAAAATCTGACTTCAAGTTATTCGATTTTATAACACATAGCCATATTATAGTATAAAAATACTTTAGACTACCAACTTAAGGAGCCGTGTGGTCCCGGCAGAGTAGAATAGGCCACCCTCTCTCTTACCGAGGTGTAGTAAAAGGCGACTAAGGTAAAGCTGCTGGCATGATCATCAGCACCCAGAGAAGGAAAACTCTGCATTTATTTCAAAACCCTCGCCAACCCGTCTGCCAAGCGTGGTGAGTATGGCAATTACCACTCATGTGATTGAGGGAGGCCCGTGCCCCAGCAATGGGGATTTCAATGGGCTGATGATGATGATGACCAACTTAATACTTTTACCTAGACCTCATCTTTGCATTCCATCAGGTGCGATTGTGGTCAAGCGTTAGCCTATTAACCAAAAAAAAAAAACTTTGAAACATGTAAACAAACATTAACAGTTTTTCAAAAATCTTAGTAACAACAAACATTATTTTTTATAACTGGATGTTTGTGGTAAGTATATAAGACTGATAGGTGTACTCGTTCTAGTAAACTGTAAGTTTGTTTATTGCTGCGACTTTACTGCAATATTTAGAATTAATTAGCTACAAACCCACTCACTTCCTTATAAAGTACTCGACTAAACAATATTACATCTTGACATTTTGCGAAGGGTAAGTATTTTCATTTAGAACTTCGACGGAGTGAAGGTAATTAAGGACCCATTCTTATTAATTTCACTTTTAATGTTTACAATAACTGGAGTTGTGTAGTAAATAACACACTTAAAATTTCATCTCGATGTTCAGGCGGGATTGTGAAAGGTGTGGGTTCGAGTCCCGCCTGAACACTAAGATGAAATTTTTAAGTGTGTTATTTACTTAAGAATAAATTACAAAAGATGGCTATAAAAATATCGACTATTGGTTTAGCAGTCTCATCTTAACTGGTGGTAAAATATTTATAATAATATTTCGACTGGATATTGTTAATATACCTACAATATTGATGAGGCAATCGACAGCTCATGTCGAATCAAGCACTTACAAATTTCGTCGGGTTAGTAACGCGTTCAGTGGTCTAATTGGTAGAAACATTCACCCGGATTGTGAAAGGTGTGGGTTCGAGTCCCGCCTGAACACGAGATGAAATTTTTTAGTGTGTTATTTACTTAAGAAAAAATTGCAAAAGATTGTTATAAAAAATATCAACTATTGTGTGTGATTGTTTCTTACACTCATTTATTGTGTATAAAACTTTTAACAACATCCTCCTGCCCGTGATTCGGCAATGGCAGCAAGTCTAATCTTCCAAGAACGCAGCACAAGTGTGTGCGAAGACACGAGAGCACCATTAAATTCTTCACCCTCACATTTTATTGGGACACCAGCGTGACACGACCGGGAAAGAGTACGAGTGCTAGTCCACTTTTTCATGGCTTCCCAACTTCCAGGTAGAAACCATCATGTGATCCGTCTGCTTGTTTATCACCAATCACAATAAAGATATAGGACTAAAATGCAGAAAAAAGACCCTATAACACTTAGGTACCTAACCTAAGTCTTATAGTATCTTTTTATTTTTTAAGGTCTTCCAAATCTTATGAAGCAATTTCATTTAAGGACCCCAAAATGTCTTCTTAGGTGCTGACACCATCGAATTACCATCGATCACGACTATTTATCATAACATTATCGTAATGGGGTATCATTTTCTCCGCTCATTTCGCCTGAAAGTATGAAATCAGAGTTTCAAATTTCCGTCGATTGCCCTTTGGAAGTAAAATAATTCAATTATAATGGAAGAACAAAGAGATTTAAAAAGCTATTGTAATAACTAATTTATATTACTTTATGCTTAAGTTGAGGGAGTTTCCGATGGTTAAATTTAAGTATAATGAAGATATTTATATCTTTTATAATATTGATTTGCTAATGGATCATAATAAGTACCTACCTCCTCATGGCTCATCGTCGTGATTCCTCTTTGAAAGAATATTTTCCTTGCCTACACATTCTTTTATCGGGCTATGCTCGGAATCTCCTTGCGTGATCGTATCAGGATTGATGAGATCTACAGGAGAACCAAGGTAAAAAATATAGCCCCAAGAATTGCACACCTCAAGTGGCAATGAGCAGGGCACATTGTTACCCACTGGCTCAATGTTCTCCACACAGATCTATGTCATACCAAAGCTGTCGCTCTGGAGCCCGGGGTATGCTTAGACCATGATTCAGAATATTGGGAGTCTAGTAATTATAATGAAGCGCCGGCCGTCTGACCTTCGCAACCCTTTAACAGGGGAACCAGACCAACAGAATCATGGTTCCACGTTTCAAAAATTTTCTATAACGTGCCGGTTCTATCTAGTAATGAAAAAAAACACAACATGTTCAGTTTCAATTAACATTTATTATTATCAAAAAAAAAATGTAAATATGAAAAAATACCACCTGAATTCGACGTAAGTAAATAAACACCTAATTTTTTTTTCTTTGGGCAGGCTCTTCGCGAGATAAGATTCAACAACTGGAGTGAAACCGCAAATGCTCGGGCAAAGAAGTCTTATATCTGTCATGACACATTTTAGCTCGCTGAGCCATCGGAATAAGTAAGATCAGAATGCATTTCAGTGACATTGACAGGGGGGCCACTGTCTTTTTTTTATGTAATAGGTAGGCAGACGAGCCAACGGATCACCGATGGTAAGCGAATACCGCCGCCCATGGACACCTGCCTACATGCATGGACCTAATATGTTTATTTGAGTTTATTGTATTATTATGACCAAATATCTTGTTTATTTAATTACAACTTAGATGATGATATTTTTTACACGTATTATTCTGACTAATAAATCGAAGTCACAAGCATTCTAGCTTATGAAGCAGTGCAAATGTTTTTCGAATCAGCGTCTTTCGCGACAACATCATTCGAGTCTATGAGCTTTCGAAACTATGAGGCAGTGGAAAAAAAATCGCAACAGCGTGCGTCGCAAACACGGCATTCGAAACTACGTAGGAGACCCGACGTTCACTTATTCTTGCTAGCACGAATTCATAACTAAATCATAATAATCTCGTGTGTTAGGGTGCTGTTAAATTAATATTCACAAAATGCTTCACCCACACTCCTGTAGTTTCAGTAGGTATTTCCTTGAAAATGTTAATTCGTGCGTACTCGTAAATGGCACAACCACGATAGTAGGTTAGCTAACTTAGTAATTCTATGATCGACTATCATTTTCCTTTTCGATGGAGGAGAATACTATGATTTTTTATTGCAACTAGTTACACCTAGTGTTGCACCTATAAATTTTTTTCTGTTGTTTTTTTAAGGATCAAAGGCTACTATAGTCCTTTCGCTTTATCATGATATCGGTGACAGCAGGACAGGTTTATACCTAAGTCACGCGTTAGAAAGAGACTAAACGTAAAAAAATGTATAGATTTTGACATCTGTCACCCATATGCTAAAGGGGAAGGAGTAGGTATATTAAGGACTAGGATTCGGCGGGTAGGGCTAAAACAAGCCGCGTGGGTTGATGCAATTCAAAGGTTTAAATTAGAGTCTAGTGGTTTTTAGTGTACAAATTTGGTGTTTATTTGTGCAATGAAGTGCCGAAAAGTAATCCTAATAATAAGGATCGTTGGATTGTATCGTTTTTGACACTGCTATTGTGTGCCGAGTGAGTTATCTCGTGACAAATTGCTTGGACCTAATAAAACCTGCGATTGTTTGTTTTGATGTTTTGTTGTTCGACTGTTGACTACCTACTTATTCTCAATAATTATTTGACATTGGCAAATTATCTTCGGGTAGAGCCATATTAAAGATAAAGAAAAAAATAATATTAAGGAATAGGCTACAACTCAGATTACTTTATTATAATGTAGACGTGTTAGATGTTTATAGTGTTATAATTTTCTGTGTCCAGTGTTGTAACTGTTGTGTCAAGAGATTGTTTGTGTACGTATGTTTGTTTAGACTATGTTAGTTTGTACTGGTAGTATGTAAAAGCGTCCCATCCAGCCCCCAAGTTGCGCTTCTGTTCTATCTCTGTTCCTATTTGGCTTCACCGTAACAGTGCATAATGGTGGTGGAGGGGAACAGAGGCGTAACAAATAATGTCTTAGGTTAGCCGCTGAAAATCAGCGTCGTCGCTAGCTATATTCGACCAGTGTCGACAAAAGCTGAGCTGAGCTTTTTCGCCTATTAGGCACATTTTTTTTATTATTATGTTGTAATTATGTTTTTTTTAATGTTATTGTTTGGTTTGTTCTTAGCGTATTATCTGTATGTTATTTGATTGATTGTGTCAAATAAAGATTTATTAATTAATTCGTTCACTTGTATTTTTTAAAGCTATTCATAATAAGTGGAATTGCGTGTGACTATATTGGTGAAATTTTTCTTAACGTTTGTATCGTTTTCTTTACACCTACTTTATCAAAATCTAGACTTCAACTTTCACTGTGACATAGCATTTTATGCTTAACCTAGAAAAAATAAATACTTCCAAGCATCGTCTACAATTAAGCATTCTCACACATCCTTAGCAAGAACTGGTTGTTTCCTTGAAAGGTAAGCCATTGAGGCCTTAAGCTTCACTGACCTGACATTCATCTCACTCACCTAATTTTACTACGAGTAATACTTGGTATTCGTAATTAGCTTTAGTTAGTTTTTATCTGCGATAAATTAGTACACTGACTTTTTTCGATATTGCCTTCTTCTTATATTTAGTTTCTTTTCCGAAGATCGTTTGTTTTCCTATGTTAATTTTTTTTTATTTATCGTTTTTCTTGTGTTAACTTATGTTTGATTATATTGTTTGTAAAATTATCGAGCCGTGATCTTGGGGTCCTGGGTTCGATTCTCAGGTCGATCAAAAATCATGTTTCGAATTTTTCGAACATAGCTTGGGTTTGTGATCACCAATCCGTATTTGTTTCAGACAGCAACAGAAAACAAATCAAGCGACCATCATAGTAGGGATGACTTGATTTCTATTTTTATTTAATGTGATATTTAGGCAAACGAGCAGACGGATCACCTGATAGGAAGCGATTGCCGCCGGCCATGGACACCCGCGACACCAGTGGAGTCACAAGTGCGCTGTCGGCCTTTAAACTCTTTATTCTCTCCCTCTCCCTTTTCCCCAGGATTGGGCCTCCGGTACCCTCACTCACACAGCATCTCATCTATAATGGCCTTTGCCCTGCAGTGGGACAGACTGATACTTAAATTATTTGTACTACATATCGATTAAATATTATTATGAAACTAGAATTTAAAGAATTTTTCGTGTCATTACAGTTTTTAAACAAATTAAAGAGGGTTGGTTGCTCAGTGGTTCAAAACGCGCCTTCCTTACGGGGGTCGTGGTTCGAATCCGAGCAACCACCTCTGGATTTTTCAAATCTATGTGCATCAGCTCGGCGCTGAAGGAAAACATCGAGAGGAAACCTCGACGTTTTGGGTAGTTTCTGAGACCTTGATTCAGTTGGTCTGGTTCCCCTGTTAAAAGGGTTACGAAGGTCAGACGGCAGTCACTTCTAAATACCAGATTCTCCAAATCCTGAATCATCGTCCAAGAGTACCCCGATCTCCAGAGTGACAGCTTTATTCGTAACCGGGAATCACACGCAAATATGAAGAGATGATTACTAAAGAAATATTACTATGCATCTACCGTAGGAGAGCCACGCTTCGGCATGAATGGGTCGGCTCGACCGGAGTGATACCACGGCCTCACAGAAAACCGGCGTGAAGCAACACTGTCTGTGTTTCGTGAGGGTACCGGAGGCCGAATCCGGGGGAAGGGGGGGTTTAAAGGTTGGCATCGCACTTGTGACTGCACTGGCGTCGCGGATGTCCATGGGCGGCGGCAATTGCTTACCATTAGGTGATCCGTCTGACATAAAAAAAAAATCTGCGTAGTAACATTTTTGTCCAGCTCGAGTCGAGTTTTTGTTGAGTCTGACTTAACTATGAAATCCCATTAATTTAAGTAGGTCATAATTTCACATAGTGTATGACGTAATTGATAGGGATCCTGTAGAGACCATTAAAGATACGTTAATCAGCACTCAATAACATAAATCCAGCGGAATTTGCAGCTCGACCGCAGACGCGCAATATTCGACAACTCCAGTAAATAACGATACCGGTGTAGAGATGAAACGATACGAGTTATACTCATACATGTCGATACTTTTATTTGGTGACCAAGTTCTTTTTTTATGTGATAGGTGGCAGACGACGGATCACCGAGCGATTGCTGCCGCCTATAGACACCCGCAACACCAGTGGAGTCACAAGTGGCAGCGCGCACCTGCCTTAGCTATTAAATATTTCGTCTGTAAATGTCCATGTTAAGTGTCGAATAAATGATTTCTTATCTTATCTAAGTGCGCTTCTAGCCTTTCAAGTTTTTTTTTCTATTCGTAGATACTCGATACGTGTTTATGTGAGCAGAAGAAGTCGATTAGTTTGTCGTATTGCTATCGATATTTTCCTATCAATCGACATCATTATCGATGCCGATAAACCATGCAGGCGCGAGTATTCCTGCTGCTTATGATGAAGTGATTATATCTGCATTCGTTGTGCTGATAACCTTGACTCTTTAGATGTTGTTTATATACAAGATTTGAACAATAAATTTCTCGTACCGCCATCGATATTTGCCCATCGATTCCGGTAAATAAGGAGCGAGAGTCACTCTCGCTTAAAGATGCCGTGATAACACCTCCGCAGGTGTGCAGGCACCGCCTGTTGTGTCGTTAGATAATATTTATCTGTATACAAAACATGAACAATTAGTTTGTCGTATCAATCGGCAGCACTATCGATGTCGGTAAATAAGGATTAAAACGCGAGTTACTCCCGTTTAACGATGTACTGATAACACCTGCGGTCGTTTCGCTGATAAGCCTGACTCTTTAGGTGTCGTTGATATACAAGATTGAAACAATTACCTGTCGTATCACTATCGATATTTGCGCATGGATCGGCAACACTATCGATGCCGGTAAATAAGGATGCAGGCGTGAGCGTTACTCCCGCTTAACGATGCCGTGATAACACCTGCGGTCGTTGCGCCGATAACCCTGGCTTCTACTCGCCCGGTTTCATTTGTATCCAAGCTAAATTAGTGCAAAAGTTAAATGGGCCCTCTAATTATGAGATACACATAAACGATCGCGGAGACGATTTATGAAAACAACTTATTTTTAAGAGTAGATAAGACCTCTTTAAATTAATTTTGCTAATATTTGGAAGACTTAACTGAGCAACTTGAATAAGGCAACTTCTTATTTTATTGGAGGTGGCGGCACTGTGTATTTACCTAATAAGTGCCACATGGATCAAAAACCTCTATCTAGATTTTTTATAATTTTTAATTATGTATATTTTACAGGTATTGATGGAGTTAGGCACATTTGTATGCATTACATCCCTAGTTTGGTTAAGACATTAGGCTTATTTTTATCTGATTATTCAAAACTAATGATTTTGTGCCTTAGATGGATGGATTTGAGTTCCTGTATGGAACTCTGTTATAATATTACTCTGAAATGGAATAATGTTATTTTCAAATGAAATAGGACGAATATCAAACTTAGGTTACAACATTAGATCATGCTCAACACCCAGCTTCGGTCTACTACTGCACGTAGACCTGTATAATGCTGGAACATAGATCTATCTCGGGCTTTCCTTATTCGATCTCAGTCAGCAGTGTAATAACTGCAAAAGGCCAATGCGTGGTCGGATTTCTTACATCATACATTTATTTTGCCTAAATGCCGGACTAACATTGGTAAAAATACACCATTGGCCAGACTTTGCAATTCATATAATTATATAAGTGGTAAAAATTTTAATAATTTGGATATACATATTTTGTTGTAATTCAGCCCAGTTCAAGTCACCATTTAGAAAGTGTATATTTGAATAACATGGCAGGGACATATGAGTACCTGTGTTAGGTTTACATTCTGTCGAAGAATTCGCGACATCCGTGGTGACACTGTTACTGTAGTTGTGCATGTTATATTATAAATATAATGGCGGAGGCTGTGGACACTTGTTACTTGTGTATGTACTAGATTTAAGATACTGTAAAAATAAGTTTACAAAATATTGTACAGTACACTGTTTGTGTTCCTAAATAAATAAATACTTTCATTTGAAAACTCCTACCATTATAAATAAAGCCTCCTTAATATACTGCACGCACTGTTTCTAAAACAACCTATGTAAGTGCAAATCCGTTCACGTGCTTGAATACAGCGCCTCGAGGGTTGTAAACACTCATAGAGAGATACAAAATAAGGCCATTTTTTGCGCTACGTGGGGGCTGCAAATAGCTAAATATTCCGCGTAGTTTCACGAAACGCCTCCACATAATATTCTTGAGCCTGATTTTGCATTCCTCCGGCGCCATAATTGTACAACAAAGTAATTATTGTTCGCGCTCAAGTGATACGTTAATTTGAGGCCTCCCGGAATACCAATGAGTTGTTTGTGAATGTAATGATGTAATGAATAATATATATTCTAAAGAGTGATGAGTGTAAATGTTAGGTTAGTGGAGGGAGAAACAGAGGACGGCCGAAAAAGAGATGGATGGATTGTGTGAACAATGACATGATGGGTAAAGGGGTGGATGATTCGATAACGAATGACAGGGACGTATGGAAAAGGAAGACTTCGCCGACCCCAGATAACCTGGGAAAAGTGCAGGAGGATGCTCATCTGAAAAAACATTCGTATAAGATGCTGTGCTTTTCATCTTAGCGTGTAATTCCCAGTTGCGTTCTAAGCTGTCGTTTGTTAGCCTGGGGTACGCTTGGACCATGATTTAGGATTTGGGTAGTCTGGTGATTACAATGAAATGACTGCCGTTCGACCTTCGCAACCTTTTAATAGGGGATCCAGGCCAGATAATTGATGGTTTCACGTTTCAGAAACTTTCCGAAACGTACAGGTTTCCTCACGATGTTTTCCCTCACCACCGAACTAAAAAACACGCTCATAGATTTGAAGAATCCAGAGGTGCATGCTCGGATTCGAATCAAGACTCCAAATGAAAGGAACTTTTTGAACCACTGAAATACCATCGCTTATAAGATGTTGTGTAGACGCAAAATTATAATAGCGGTATGAACCATACTTCCTGTATATCATTGATCATTCTATGCAAAACAGAACAAGGCATTTTCTCAGTCTACTGGAGCAATTAATTGTATACAACATGCATCCAAAGATACCCTGCGGTTTTGTTTCGTTGTTAATATCATTACCAGTGGGTGTCCTACATTGCTTTTAACTCGCAAGTGCTAACTTATGCAGCACATGTTTGCTTCATAGACCATTGGTATATTCAGGTCTGAGTTAGTTATACCAACAGGTTTGTAATCATCATCATCATCATCAGCAACCCACACTCGTCCACTGCTGGACATAGGTCTCCCCTAATGCATGCCACTGCTCCCGATTTTCGGCCACTCTCATCCAGCCCACACCAGCCAGCCTTCGAATGTCAATCATCCCATCCCATCTTGTCGCAGGGCGTCCTACATACGCTTGCCGAGTCGCGGTCTCCACTCAAGGACTTTACGGCTCCAATGGTTGTCAGTTCTGCGGCTAATATGACCAGCCCACTGCCACTTCAGTTTGCTAATTCGGTGGGCTATATCAGTGACTCTGGTTCTCTGTCGGATTACATCATTTCTGATGCGGTCCTTCAGAGATACTCCGAGCATAGCTATTTGAGCGACTTTGAACCGGTGGACTAGTCCAGCCGTGAGCGTCCACGTCTCGGCACCGTAAGTCATGACCGGAAGGACGCTCTAGTCGAAGACTTTCGACTTCTATTGGCTTCTCTCTCGAAGTTGTTTCTGCCTAATTGGAGCGTTTGTCCTAGAAAGACATATTATTGAACAACTTCGAGAGGCACTCCATTAACAGCGACCGGTCCCGGATCAACGAGCTCGTTGAACATGACCTTGGTTTTATCCAAGGTCATCCGAAGACCGATGTGTTTGGAAGATTCAACCAGGCTGCTCACCATCTCCGTCGTCGCCGTCCGTGATGATGTCGTCTGCGAATCATAGGCGTTACTGGCGAGTACATATCACACTCGCCATTAATATTGATTTCACGCCCTTTCCAGTTTAGCGTTCCGAACATGTCCTGCAGCGCAGCGGAGAAAAGGTTTGTAATATCAACTTAAATTTGACCTGCTGGATATAAGGTATTCCTTCATAACAAAAAAATATTCTTTACTAAACTCCTTCAAAATATTGTTACTATTTAAATTTTATGTACCTTGCTTGCTTCTGTTATATTTTAAATTCGCTGTGCTGGTCAGTGAGCCTAATTATTTTTTACACTTCTTGGTCTCAATCATAGGTGAAATTCTGACTAGTATGTGATCAGCTATATATTTCGAGGGTACTCTGGCAGAACAAAATAAGTGCACAATATGTCATAATGAGAAAAGAGCATTTGAAGTTTTGAGTGATCATAGATCAAGAGTGAAGTATAATTACAAGGTGATATCAGTGCTTCTACTTAGATTAACTATTCTTATATGTATCTGGCACATTATTCTGTATTATAATTTGTCATTGAATATTAAAAAAAGAAAAGTTGGCGTTATGGTATTGCACTTATTCCGTTTTACCTGAAATTCGTAAATCAGCTTTGAATTCCGTATAAAGCAATGTATTAAAACCTGACGTATTCACAAGGGATCATTTCAAAGCATTGGATTAGTTTATGTTAAAATAAATAAAATAAATTGTATTTAAGGTAGCAAATTACAAAATTGTTTAAAGTTATCTGTTTTTACCTGTAAATATTTTGAAAATTACTGAATTTAGAAAACAAATAATTGACATATTTTTCATTTTCATGCTTTAATCAGTTTACACAGCTTTAGGGCGTAGATATAATGGTAATTAAAGTAGACACATATCAAATGAAAACAAGAATTCAGAAAATTACGTAAGATTATCCACGTCAGACAGCTCTTCTTCAACATCTTCAGGAACACTATTTTCCGTCTTCAAATTTTTATACCAAGGCTCTAATTCCTCCGGTATTATATTCTTTTGAATCAAATACAGTATATCCTTTTTTTGGCCACCGATATAGGTAATGACACTTTATATTTTTTTGTTAATGCTATTGGGAATTCACATTCCTGTCTTTCAGCTCGTGTTGCTCTAGTTATTCCTTCTCTGCGAGTAACATCCATGTAATTAAAGTCCTCGCTCATATCATAGTTCAAGTAAATTCTTTTCTCTCCCTTTATGTACCTCAGACTCTTTATTTTAAACCACTGTACTTTATTACCTACACTGTCCTTATCTTTGTTAAGAATTATCTTAGATGCCAAATCTTTCAAATCGTAACTTTCATGATATTTAAATTCCTTGGTTTTGTATGGCTTCTTGACTATCTTCTTCTTTTGAACAACATGTATTTTTCGACGCCTAGCACGTTGGCATATTGTAATTGGCATCTTGCGTGGAAAATACTGAGGTATCTTTCTTTTGCGATTCTATAGATATCATATTGATTTCGATTTTGGCCTGAGCAAGTGTCAGAAAAGAGACAAATTTTTGTTTCCTCTAAAATACAATAAACCATTGCAGCAGACTCATTTTGTTTCCTATTTTCTTCCTGCAGCAATTGAAATTGTTGTAATAAACCATCGACACTTTCATTATTTGGCTGTAGAAAACCTTCAAGAATTTCTTCAGGGGCTCCATTAGCTGGCTCAATGCCTTCCCCTAGTAAATCTCGAAGAGTAATCAAATCATTTTGTGGGTTCAAGTGGTCGTTAGTGCAAGTAATGTCACCATCTTGATTCATTATGTCTTGGCTGGGGGAAGGTAATTAGGTTGGATCTTCGTTATCAGATACATCGCTGAACAAAGCTCTCCATTTCCATCTCAATCTCGTCATCGAGAGATCTATCTTGTAATAATGCGTGTGTGTTGCCAGTGAAAACATACGGAACTGAAACGTGGCCGCTTACAATGTGCCGATTAAGGAGGACCCAGAGAGCAATGGAGAAGGCTATGCCCGGAGTCTCCCTGCGTGATCGTATCAGAAATGATGAGATGCCCCAAGTGGCAATGGGCAGGGCACATAGCGAGGAGAACAGACGGCCGGTGGGGCGGAAAGGCCCTCGAATGGAGGCCGCGTACAGAAAGTCGGAGCCGTGGCAGGCCCCCCACAAGGTGGACCGATGATCTTGTGAAGATTGCGGGAAGCCATTGGATGCGGGTGGCACAGGACCGATCTGTGTGGAGAAGATATGGGGAGACCTATGTCCAGCAGTGGACGTCTATTGGCTGAAATGATGAATTGAAAATACTTTAACACGTGCGCAGGCGACGAGCTTCAACTGGGACTAAACGTTAACAAGCAAAACAAAACTAAGCATCAAAGATCATTATTTGAAACATGCAAAATATAACAAACTCACTTAATCTGTTCTGCTTGAAAATAATCAATAGCTGTTTTGTCTGAAAAGAGAATAACAAAATAAAAATTTTGTTATCTGTATTTTATTGTTCTTAATGTGTCATAAGAGATTATATCACTTTTTGCTGTTAAGTTTTAAAGAAAAAATGTAAGATAATTGCTTTCCACAGAGAAAAAAACCGTAGTTGTAGCCCCTGCAGTTATAAGGTTTTGCCAGATAAAAAAGCAAAAAAAAATTAAGCATACTATGTTCGTAACCATTTTTTTTTAATTGCACTTATTCGGTTCTGCCAGAATACCCTCGATTTGTGATCGTATTTGACTGCCTCGGTGGCGCAATGATTAGGCGGTCGCACCTTAAAGCGACGGTTGCGCTTGGGGTCCTGGGTTCGATCCCCAGGTCGGGCCAAAATTTGTACCTGAGTTTTTTCTGTTAAGAAATTCTCAGTGTTAGCCCGGAGTCTAGAAGTTGGCGGTCTTGTACCCCCGTGCCTCGGAAAGCACGTTAAGCCATTGGTCCTGCGCTTAATCCCTCTTCGGTCGTGTCACACTAGTGTCCCATCGAAATAAGAGGGTACGGGAATAGAAAGTGCATTTGTGTCTGCGCAAATACTTGTGCACTATAATATGTCCTGCGTCGATGGCTGATCGCTAAGATTGGCCGCCATGACCGAAATATCTGTTTGGAGGACATTATTATTATTATTTGTGATCAAAGCTTTTTTTAGCTCATATCGTGCGCATACTCGGGCACAATAGGAAGTTCAAACCAGCGTAGTGGCGGAAATCGGTGGCCATTATTATGTCACTATGAAATATGGAACAGCTGATGGTCACCGGCAAGGTGGATGGAAGGAGAACCAGAGATCGCAGCACTATCAGATGGTCGGACCAAACACGTTCGATGCTGGACATCAAGCTGTATGACGCCCACCACATTGCAAAAGATAGACATAGATGGAGGTCTCACACATCACATATAGAGCAAATAGACCGCCCACGGGAGGAATCACGCCCCTCAGTAATGAGGAAAACGACTAGTGGAGGAGGATTATGTCACTATAGATAGTTAGTTGCTGCATTCAGTGTCCGTGTCAACTGTCGACTCGCGGTGACAAAGCCACCACCACAGGCTGCCACCAGAAGCTCAATGTGTATCCCTTTTTAACCGACTTCATAAAAAAGGAGGAGATTCTCAATTCGACATGTATATATATATTTTTAGGGTTCCGTATCCCAATGGCAAATAACGGAACCGTTATAGATTCATAATGTCTGTCTGTCTGTCCGTCCGTCTGTATGTCACAGCCACTTTTTTCCGAAACTATAAGAACTATACTATTGAAACTTGGTAAATAGATATATTTTGTTAACTGCATTACGATTTTTACACAAAAATTGTAAAAAAAATTTTTTTGAGGGGTTCGCCTATTAACTGAAACTCAATTTTTTTTTCATCATAGGTACGTGTAAGGTATGTATGGATAGGTATTTAAAATGGTGTTTCTTTTTTTTTTCTAAACTGAATACTTTGCGCAAGAGACGCTCCGAAAGTGGTAAAATGGGTCCCCCCCCCACCCCTCTAACTTCTAAATTAAAAGAATTATAAAACTTGAAAAATATATGATATACATAACCATAAAAACTAAGCACGTAAATTGGTTTGAACTAGATCTAGTAATTTACGTCCGTTATAAACGTTATAAACAGTAAATCGCAATTTACCTTCCATATATCTTACTTGCTGCCACGGATTCCTTCATGGGCGAGTCCGACTCGCACTTCATCATTACCATCATCATCATCAGCCCATTTAAGTCCCCACTGCTGGGGCACGGGCCTCCCTCAATCACATGAGGGGTAATTGCCATACTCACCACGCTTGGCAGACGGGTTGGCGAGGGTTTAGATATAAATGCAGAGTTTTCCTTCTCTGGGTGCTGATGATCATGCCAGCAGCTTTACCTTAGTCGCCTTTTACGACACCTCGGTAAGAGTGAGGGTGGCCTATTCTACTCTGCCGGGCACCACACGGCCCTCGACTCGACTCGCACTTGGCCGGTTTTTTTAACAATCTTTGTGCATAATGCAACTTTTTGGCTATCACTAAAACTAACACATAACTTGTACACAAAACTGCACGCCTACAAAAAAGTCTGCAATTGTTGGCGGCATAAGGAATGGAATTCGTTGCCGGCGCATGTATTTCCTCCTTCCTATATTATGGATTCCTTCAAACGAAGCGTAAAGAAGCATATCCCGGGCCAGTATGGCAGTCCCAACGGAGGTGATGCTTGACATCGCTTCTGTTATAATTGCAACGTGGGCTCTTCTCTTGCTTACCATCAGGCTGAGGAGGGACAATATACTGCCTCTATAAAAAAAGATTCAAAAATTCTGATGTCAAAAATCATGCTAGGCACACATTTTTTAGTGAAACGAAAATTCAAAAATAGGTCTCGTGGTCAGAAGGATGCATTGCGGTGCTAATTGAGAGTTAATGTTTACTTTTTTACAAAACCATGCCGGTCCTCATTCATCAAGTGCACACTGTATACACAGTAACAGTAAACTTATACTCAGCAAAGACTCCTGGCAGACGGTTTGTATACATTGATGAGTTATTGTATTTCAATATTTCCGACAGTCAGATCAAAGTGTCGCAGAAACAAAAGAACTTTACCTGTAGTTGATATTTTATAGCAATCTTATGCGATTTATTCTTAAGTAAATAACACACTTAAAAATTTCATCTCGTGTTCAGGCGGGACTCGAACCCACACCTTCCACAATCCGGGTGAATGTACTACCAATTATACCACTGAACGCGTTACTTAGTCGACGAAATTTGTAAGTGCTTGATTCGACATGAGCTGTCGATAGTCTCATCAATATTGTAGGTATATTTACAATATCCAGTGGAAATATTATTACAAATATTTGACCACCAGTTAAGATGAGACTGCTAAATCAATAGTTGATATTTTATAGCAATCTTATGCGATTTATTCTTAAGTAAATAACACACTTAAAAATTTCATCTCGTGTTCAGGCGGGACTCGAACCCACACCTTCCACAATCCGGGTGAATGTACTACCAATTATACCACTGAACGCGTTACTTAGTCGACGAAATTTGTAAGTGCTTGATTCGACATGAGCTGTCGATAGTCTCATCAATATTGTAGGTATATTTACAATATCCAGTGGAAATATTATTACAAATATTTGACCACCAGTTAAGATGAGACTGCTAAATCAATAGTTGATATTTTATAGCAATCTTATGCGATTTATTCTTAAGTAAATAACACACTTAAAAATTTCATCTCGTGTTCAGGCGGGACTCGAACCCACACCTTCCACAATCCGGGTGAATGTACTACCAATTATACCACTGAACGCGTTACTTAGTCGACGAAATTTGTAAGTGCTTGATTCGACATGAGCTGTCGATAGTCTCATCAATATTGTAGGTATATTTACAATATCCAGTGGAAATATTATTACAAATATTTGACCACCAGTTAAGATGAGACTGCTAAATCAATAGTTGATATTTTATAGCAATCTTATGCGATTTATTCTTAAGTAAATAACACACTTAAAAATTTCATCTCGTGTTCAGGCGGGACTCGAACCCACACCTTCCACAATCATAAAATAAAATATCAACTATTCATATATTCATTCTATAAAATATCAACTATTGATTTAGCAGTCTCATCTTAACTGGTGGTCAAATATTTGTAATAATATTTCCACTGGATATTGTAAATATACCTACAATATTGATGAGACTATCGACAGCTCATGTCGAATCAAGCACTTACAAATTTCGTCGACTAAGTAACGCGTTCAGTGGTATAATTGGTAGTACATTCACCCGGATTGTGGAAGGTGTGGGTTCGAGTCCCGCCTGAACACGAGATGAAATTTTTAAGTGTGTTATTTACTTAAGAATAAATCGCATAAGATTGCTATAAAATATCAACTATTGATTTAGCAGTCTCATCTTAACTGGTGGTCAAATATTTGTAATAATATTTCCACTGGATATTGTAAATATACCTACAATATTGATGAGACTATCGACAGCTCATGTCGAATCAAGCACTTACAAATTTCGTCGACTAAGTAACGCGTTCAGTGGTATAATTGGTAGTACATTCACCCGGATTGTGGAAGGTGTGGGTTCGAGTCCCGCCTGAACACGAGATGAAATTTTTAAGTGTGTTATTTACTTAAGAACTTTACCTGTGTCAACATTGACATGAGAGCGTTGTTCAACGTTTTTTCTATGCAAAAATGTCAAAACAGCATTATAGTCCTTTCGATTTATCATGATATCGGTGACAGCAGGACGAAGTTATACGTAAGTCGCACGTTAGAAATAGACTAAACATGAAAATGTGTAATTGACATTGACATCTGTTACCGCAAAAAATAATCATGCAAAAAAAAAGGAGTACAATAGTTCCGACTTTTGCCACGTACCGTGGGAGAGCGACGCTTCGGCATGAATGGTACGGCTCGACCGGAGTGATACCACGGCCTCACAGAAAACCGGCGTGAAACTGCACTGTGCTGAGTTTCGCTGCGTGAGTGAGGGTACCGGAGGCCCAATCCTGGGGAAAGGAGGCTTTATAGGTTGGCAGCGCACTTGTGACTCCACTGGTGTCGCAAGTGTCCATGGGGGGCGGCAATCGCTTACCATCAGGTGATCCGTCTGCTCGTCTGCCATCTATGACAAAAAAAAAATGCCAAATATCCGTGATCAGACTATACATTTGCGAAATATAGTCATAATTTTGTACATAATAAATAAATGATACGTCATCATCAGCAACCCACACTCGTCCACTGCTGTACATAGGTCTCCCCTTATGCACGCCACTGCTCCCGATTTTCGGCCACTCTCATCCAACCCACACCAGCCAGCCTACGAATGTCATCATCCCATGTTGTCGCAAGGCGTCCTACACTACGCTTACCGAGTCGCGGTCTCCACTCAAGGACTTTACGGCTCCAACGGCTGTCAGTTCTGCGGCTAATATTACCAGCCCACTGCCACTTCAGTTTGCTAATTCGGTGGGCTATGTCGGTGACTCTGGTTCTCTGTCGGATTACTTCATTTCTGATGCGGTCCTTCAGAGATACTCCGTGATATGATGCATGGTATGATACATGATATAAGGTTTGTTGAAAATGTACGTATTACATTATTGTACATTGTATGTGATACAGATAGAGAGAAAATAACTCACTGTACCGAACTCAATTGTGTCATGGCCTGAAATTAGTGAAAAAATTGTATCCCCCGTCGTCCCTCACCTATTCTCTCGCATTTTTTTCACGACAAAAGCATTAAGGCATCTCGCGGGAAATTAATGGTCCCCCATTAAGGTTAAGTGCTATTTTAGCTTATGTGACTTGACAAAAAGTTGGCAACTCCTGGGAAGTGTTCGAACGTTGTATTGTTTTGACCCGAGGAGGTTTTTGACGATGATGCGTTTTGCTGTTGTGACGGATTTTGTGGAATTCGGTTTTTAAATAATTCATAATTCTTTATTGCACTATCACATGTTTCTAAGATAACAATTTAATTAATGGTAAGTACGATGTGATACCCAGTAAGGGTGCCGGCAAATATTTAGTAGTATCTCTTTTTTTAATAAGCCTCTTTTTTAAACTCGCATCTTCCGCAGCCGCTGACGCAGAGTGGACAGTGCGACTAAGGTGGCTGGCAGCTACTGTGCTAACACCAGTAGCGTCCCAAACAAGAAACTTGCCTTTCTTGCAAGGCATCAAACTCAGCCCATCCGGCCTCTTACCATCAGTTCTACTCAGACCGGGAGGCACACAAGGTACGTTCGCTGATCTAAGAGCTCTGCAGATTATAACGTTCAGAGCATGGTGTCGAGGGAACCTCCTCACGCAACGGCGACAACTCAATGCGTGATGACTATCAACCCCAACCGTAGAACCGCAAGTGCATTTATGACGTTCGCATACCTTGCAGCCAAGGCGCAGAGCTACCGCCACCCGCAAAGAGCAGTCATTAAGCAAGGTACCGAGGTGCGGCGAAGGAAGCGCATGCAACCACGCCCCCGCTTCTATCTGCAATACAGCTCTCAACCTAGCCACATCAGCTCCGGCAGCCCCCTCCAACAATCCCTCCTGACTCCGCTTCATCCGTACATCATCCCACGCCCACTGAACATGTGTTGCATCAGGGATTGCTGCGCCCGGACAGAGGGCCGACCACGCAGATATAGCGCCAGACATAAATGGTATACTCACCTCGCCACCATTGGAACCGAGTATGACAGTGACAAGGCTCGCAACCCCATGCGCTGACGCCAGAAAAGCCGGCAAACCCACATCACCTGCACATCGTACCCCGCACCGGGGAAAGAGCCCTTAGCAAGTACTTGGTGAGCGTCTCCCAAGATTCGGTCCGTATGCCGAGACGGTAGGAAGGACCATGGCTAGTGGAGGGACATCGTACCCCGAGCCCGCCATACCTGATTGGCAGAGTCGCCTGACTCCATTGCGACTCTCCCAGAGAGACGTTGACTACTACAGATTTCAAAGCCCCGTCGAAAGAAATAACTTCCCTTGGACAGAGCCAGGTTGGAGAGGTCCGTAATAGATAAGCGATCTTGGGGAGGGCAAAGCACATTCGCAATAAGACAATTGCAACGTGAGCGGCAAGATCCTGAAGGCGTTCCTGGGCATTGATGAGAAACTCTGTTCTAGAAGTGATGGCCTCAGGAACTGCGTTTGGAAAAAATGGAGAACCTAAAAGGTAAAGTTGCGAACAACCAAGCTCTCTAAGACAGGGTAAAATGCACTGATCTGTGTAAAATGTGTACGAGCTTCATCACTACAGGGAAAGAATTCGCACTTCGATGGATTCGAGTATAAGTGTTTGTTGAGAGTAGCTAACAATTAAAATCGATTGGTGTCGCTAGTTAGGGCTACCCGTCGCCTTAAACAAAGTTAAATATCCTAGAAAGGCGTTTTTACGGCTTGAAATAAAATCTATCTATTATGAATACAACACATATTAACAGGATGCTGATCATAATTGACATTATAAGATCAACATCTGAGAACATATTATGTACTGTATGTTAGCAGTGAAAGTTTCTGTTGTGAATTCATTTTTGAACTCACGGTCTGTTTCGATAGCAAAATGAATCTAACTTTTAGTAAAACTTTTAACAATACCACCGCCCTAAAATAACTGCACTAATGAAATAAAGTTTTGAATAAGCTTTGACTATCATAAAACATATTTCTAGCTTTTCACTTCACCAAAAATTCATTCATATCGTGTAAAGAACCTCAGTTCACACGTGCAAAAAATATTGAAATTGAATGAATCTTACTGCATCGTGTTAAGCTTGAAAATAGTCACAATTTTTTCGCATGATTGTTACCAAACATGCCATGGTAGAATGAACTTTACTGTACCGACTTAAGCATGAAAATTTTCACACATTTTTCCCTGTGACGGTAAGTACGGCACACCAAATTGGCGCCCGACACTCCCGTCTAACGAACCACAACTTTTAATTACCAAACTTAAATCTCGCCTCAGAGACACTCCGAAATATCGCAGTTAAAAATAAGCCAAGAGTTCTTGCGTTTCGCTTTTTATAAAGAGGACTAGGATTTTCCCGCGACTTCACTTATTTAACCAGACACACACAAAATATACGCTTTTACCTAATCAGTAATCACTCACTCACTGTAGAGTTTTGGACTAAAAAAGGAGATTTTACACTTTAGACTAAATTCGAGCCAATGTTATTTCGGCTTCAGCCCTAAGTATATTTAAAGTTGTCCAAGTAAACATTATTAGCTTTGTAACAACCTTTTGTGAACAGCCATTAGTAGCATAGACCACAGTGTAAAGATTTCTAATGGCTTGACTTTAAGGATACGCAAAATTAATCCATAAAGACAACGGTAACGATCGGGGCGAGCAAAGTGCAAGAAAACAAAGAGTCACAAGCACACTTCCCAACAGTCTTTTCTCGCTTTAGAAAGCGACGGATCTCAGTGAGAGAGAAGAATACAATCAGAAGAATCAGATTGTATATCGAATCGTTCATGCAAATCGTTTTCATTCCTGTTGATTGATCTCGCAGCGCGGGGACTCATGTACATGTCCGGCATCATCAACATCTTAGCGTTTTGTCGGTGGTTGCGTCTCATGATGTCGCTTCGGAATACCGGGATCCGCTTATGTGTCTTACGTAGGTAGTTCCAACGTAGGCTCCTTTTTATCTTACCGTCTGGCAAAGGTGAGCCAATATACTGTGTATAGTTTTTGACGCACAGTTTCAGAAGCCATCAGTTTCCATTTCGTTTTAAAGGGCTACCGGAGTTAGGTACTTCTTCTTCTGTGACTTTTTCATCTGTGATAGAAGATTGCAGCATCTCGCGATGTGACTGTAAAATCCTATGCGGGAATAAACCTTTTGAGCGCATTTGGAACAGGAGAGTTGAGTCGAGTTAACCGGAGCTACACTGGTTGAAAAATTATATGTCCAGCTACTGGAGGCGTTAGGCTGTGTAATAAACTGAGTACCTCCCAAGCCTAGCTAAAACAACGCTTTTAAGTAAACAAACAGACACGGTGTTTCTTACACGTAGAGGTTCCAACGTTCGCTTTTTATTAAGATAATAAAACTCCTTACCGAGTGCAGCAGTTCTCGGCTAAACTTCCAAGACTTGCGGAGCAATTTTATGTACGACCCTAGACATAATTTCAATTAGTTTTTTTAATAATGGCTGACAGCTTTGGCTGGAAGTTCGTCTAGGCGGCGTTAGTAGACAAATTGAAATGGCGTTTAGACTTGAGTAAAAAAAGGTAACTTAAAGCTAGGTTAGTTTTCTCCTTTGTTTTGCGGATGACTAGGTATATCTAAGGTGCGGAAAGCATTAAATAATAAAATAAATAAATGATTTATTTCTCGTCACAAATAGGTCTTAAGAGCTAGGACTTACTTGCTAATTTTAGATGCAACCCGTATTTGTGAGACTGGTGCCTAATATATGTTTCAAAAAGAACCTGTAATTACAGGACACCAGGCCCCTTTATGTAGGACCGCATATACTAAAAGTATCCTAAATGTTGATACCTAAGTGTTTATATTTAGGAGCAGAGCATCTAAACAATTGTATGTAGATACTTCAAAATATAATAAAAAAGTAAAACTACCTTATTTATAAATAGAATTTAAAAAAAAAGTTGTACTTTGTATAATGTTTCTTGTAAATATGGTGTGTTAAAATGCATGTAAGGTGTATGAGTATGATATTGTAAGTGTGTATAAATTAATTAAGAAGGGAGGGTAGGTAAATCACTCGATGACCAAAAAGCAGGTCGAGATAATATTTATTAAATTAATTGGGCCATTAGAGCCTCTGTGGATTATAATTAATGACAGAGCATTATAATTAATGACTAAAATCCAGAGATCACGTCTTACGCATTATCAAAAGGGGAATAAAATATATTAATCGTAGTACCTATAAATGTTTGTTGTACCTTATTTTAATTGACCTTTTAACCAATCAGATATCGTGGTTCATCATCAAATGGTTTATAGGAAACGTTACGTTTCTTAACAGTGTACAGTTTAATCGTGAAAACATTCGTTATGGAATAAAAAGTTGGGCAACTCCTTTTTTTGCCGTAACATAAAGATGGGAAGCGCGTTAACAGACCATGTGTTTTCTCCGTCCTTCAGTATGGTTTCCTTCAAACGAAGCGAGAAGCTTAAGGTATGAGCCGCTGATTCCCACAAGCCACAAGAGCCACTCTGTTCGTATCACACGTAGGTTGACAGAACTGACCCTACCGACAGAAAAAAAGCGAAAGTATGGGAGTGCTAAAGTGACGGTAAGTTATGGCATCCGTTGCAACATTTTGCTTACCATCCGACTAACGAAAGTAAACTCTCTGCCGGCAGATGTGTTCTCTGAAACGCTATGATTAAAACGTACCTATTATATACAGTATACAGCATGGGCCTCATCATCGCTGCCATTTTACCAACATTAATTAGGCTTACCACTAAATAAATAAATATTTCACAACATCACATACATTGATCTGACTCCGAGATAGATAGCTCAAGCACCTGTGTTACGGATATCAGAATCAACAGTGGGATTACAATTATATACATATAATACTTTTCTTTTGTAAATACTTACTTATAATACATAGATAACACCCCAGACCACTGTGCGGGAATCGAACCCGCAACCCTTGCACCAGAGGCAGCGTTCACTACCATTGTTCCAAACGGGTCGTCGAAACTAAATGCACAGTAAGCTGACAACCCAAAATTGGATTTGCAATGTTGTCAATTAGCTTTATTGTTGTGGCACTCAAAGAAACAGTTAGTGCCACGAACTAAGAAGAAGATACTACGTATGTTAGTGCAATAATTACTTAGCTATACGTAATGTACTCCATTATGCAAAGTCAAAAGTCAAAGTGTTTTTATTTGCATAGAATAGGTTCATAAGATGTCTTAATAACGTAAGCTTTCTATTATCTACGTCCTCGGCGAGTGCATAGCGCTGCACCGCTGCAGAAGCCGGCACCTGGGAGCACACATGATCTCAGCTGACGAGATCAAGAGCTCCCCCATCAGCTCCATTCTCGGGTTTATCCTGGAACTGGAGCTACATGAGGTGCTGTAATAGGTTACGGGGCTGCCACAATAGATCATCTACTGGTCGCAGTGGCTATGAGACGCAGGGCTCACCCCATTTCTATCAAATAATAATAATAAGCTCTCTATTCAGTTAAGAGAATTAACATGCAAAAATTAAGAATTAAATTATTTCAGGCTAATTAAATTAAAAAATTTCAGGCTAATTAATTACAATCACAATAATAAAATTTCAGAATGTGTCTAAATAATACGGCGGTTATTCACTTACCACCAGGTGAGCCGTCTGCTCGTTTGTCTGCTAGAATGTAAAAAAAATAAGATTATATGTGTCTATGAATAGATTGTTACTCTGGTACGAAGGTGACGCCAATAATATCTACAATATCTTGTTATAAAAAAAGCATCTCGACCAGCTGTCAATCCTCAAATTATGTATTGATAAATTTCCTATTAAAATGCAGACTCAAACGATCACTTGTCTAAAATCAGGTGAAACAAACTATTTCTTGACTTTACAACCGCGATTAAACCATGACTGGAAAAAAACACCTCATTAGAAAATTCTCTATATTCTATATTATTTATAGATTTTATTAAACCTATATTAAAAATTGTTATGGGCTCAATAGCCCATAATGTTTTGCACCAACCGCGTAATACCATTGGGTGTTAAGCGGTTGGTGCAAAACATTTCGGTGTCATGTTACGTACAAAGCTACGATACGCGTATAAGATAGGGTAGACTGGGGTAGATGCACGGCTCATATACGAATTTTCCCCTTGGCTATTACTGCTTATCACGAAACATTGGATTATTTTAGCAAGTACTTAGCATTATCTTTTTAGCTATATGTACGTGTATATTTTTTGTCATATTAAATTGTACGTATAATTCAATATAGCCGTGTGGTCCCCGGCAGAGTAGAATAGGCCACCCTCACTCTTACCGAGGTGTCGTAAAAGGCGATTAAGGTAAAGCTGCTGGCATGATCATCAGCACCCAGAGAAGGAAAACTCTGCATTTATATCAAAACCCTCGCTAACCCGTCTGCCAAGCGTGCTGAGAATGGCAATTACCCCTCACGTGACTGAGGGAGGCCCGTGCCCCAGCATTGGGGACTGAAATGGGCTGATGATGATGTTGATGATGATGATAATTCAAGATGGGCTGACGACGTAGACAGAGCGGTGGGTAAGACCTGCATGAGGCTGGCACAGGACCGTTGCGAGTGGCGAGCACAGGAGGAAGCCTATACCCTGCAATGGGATCAAAATACAGACTGATGATAATAATGATGATAATTCCAGTGGATACAATACGCGGCACGAAAGAAGTCCTGCGACAAAACACGGATATAAAATCATAGATTCCTTGTGTCTATGAACATAAAACTCAAAATGTTGATGGTTACTGAAGCTCGCTTTTCACGGGATGGCTTTGGACCAGCGCCGCTTCACTATACTGTGTACTAAGTAGACTACGCACACAAGCATGCGCACGTATGATGCACTCGGCATGGTTCGGCGTGTGACAAAGACAGATTATACGAAACGTGTGCTGGAGTGACACGATACGATAAATATGTTACCGAGCGCGTAGTGCAACGAACTTTACGATATCAATGTCAGCTAGAGTTGACTCTCTATGTCTATTTATAATGTGTCTGAACAAACCACGGACCTCAGCGCAATTTGGGGCTAATCTCAATAAGAATAAAAGCCAATTTAGGTGACGAATAAAAGAGTTTATTTTCTAAGTTCTCTAGCCTATAAGTATGCTCAAGTAAAAATCTCGTCATCGCGGTATACAACTTTTAGCCGACGTTGTTTTGGCTAGCGCCATCTGTTGGCGGCCGGATGGAACTACCTCGTTCTTTACATTGAAGCAAGGCGCCACATTTACTTACATATTTACAATGGTTTATACAGTGTCTGCGGCGTATTTAAGTCAAAGTATATTATGTATATAACACACGTAGTTTAAAATTTTTGTTTAAACTCATTTAAAACTCCACAGAAGAAGCAGTAACATTTAAAAATTTTAAGTTTGTTTTTCAAAACTCAAATTACTTAAGTAACTTTAAAACTATGCAAGAAGCAAGGAATACCGCAAACACACATAAAAATTTAACTTACTCTTAGCTCCAATTATATAACTGTGTCACTGCTTTTATAAGACAAAGGTGACTCCAAAAATCTCAATTTGGCAAACCCCTAGTGAACATTTAGCTACTTCGCAGCAACTTTCCTAAATGTTCCGGTTCAAGCAGTAGGGGAGGTTTGGGATATTTGAACCGTTTTTTTCTAAACTAACCTCAAAAAGTCGAAAGATTAGAATACAAGATTTGGTATTCCAATCTTACGGCACAGTACATTTTGTTTTGTACAAACAACCTTCAAATACACAGAAAAAACTAAGCACGCAAAAACTAAATCAACTAAAACCTTTTGAATGATACAACTGTACAACCTTGGGTACAAATTTGGGTGACGCCTTTGCGATAGAAGAAATATAAATATTGACATGCAATACAGATGATAACAAAATACAAAATTATCCATTACATATCTGTTTTGTTATCTTCTGTATTGCATGGCAATATTTACATTTCTTCTAACGCAAAGGCATCACCCAAGGTCCAGCCTGAAGACCAGAGCTGCAGCTGTTGCTTGCGGCAGTTGCAGCATATGCTTAGGCTGGACCTTGTTGGCCGCATCTTTTCTGCTCTGTACCGTTTTTATATATTATTTGTTTTATGTATTATGTGTTGTAGTCAATAAATAGTTTTCTTTTTTACAAAAAAAAATAAAATGAAACCCTCCTCCTCCTTGCATCGTATTCCTGAAGGTTGTTGTCCAGTGCCGAGGGTCATGACGTCCCTTTTGGATTACCTACTTTCTTTTCTTCATTTGTTTCTGTCTCCGGCGGTGTGTAGAGCTTAATGTACCGTAGAGTCGATTGCGGTGCAGGATTTGGTCAAACCAACGTGCATTGGGCTGGGCCCTCGAGGTATTTTTCGTATTCTTTGCCGGTCACGATGAGCTTTCTCGGATTTCATTATCTTTCCTTGCAATTTGACCGAAGTATTCGAGGATTCTGCGAAGGCACTCAAATGACAGTCGCAAGGAGAATTTAAGTTCTCGAAGTATATAGTTAGTCCGTAATGCTATCCAAGGGATACGGAGCATCTTCCTCCAGCACCATCCCTTGAAATCGCTTGTGGTCTGCAGTTTTTATCGTCCAAGTCATTTAATTCCTTACATGAAGCAGGCTTTACCTAAATTATTTGAATAGTTTTGATGGGCTTTTCATAACTTGAGTCCAGTTCTATAACTAGGGATCTAGTGGCTATTGCTCGACCTGAACTTTATTTTGTATCACCCAGTGAACTCATCATTTGGAAAAGACAGCTTATTTTTTATTTATTTATTAAGGACAACCAACAAATCTTACACTAATTACATTGTATTTACTTAAGTACTATAATAAGGCTAAGTGCAGATTCTCTTACAGGCTGTCACGACTTGCAAATGTGTAAATGGCACCAGACCGCTACAACTTGAACGAATCAAGTATAGTCCTCTTAAATTTGTGACTGCTACATGAAAAAACATCAACTTTTGCTGGCCTCTTCATCAATCCGTTGTATTGACGTTGAAGTCTGTTTATTAGTGACTGTTTACTAGTACCCAGCTAATTTATTTGTTTATTTATTAATATAAATAAGTGAATGAATGGATATATGTGATACGAACTCTTTAAGCACGAGATTAAAACCGTTGACCTTTAGAGAGCCACGCTTAGGCATGGATGGGCCGGCTCAACTGGAGTGATACCACGGCCTGTCCCGGGTGTCCATGGGTGGCCGCAATTGCTTATTATCAGGTGATCCGTCTTCTTGTCTGCCTCCTATCACATAAAAAAACTGTTTTTTTGATTATCTAGATGATTTTTTTTAATTATTATTTATGATATAGGGAGCAGACGAGCAGACGTATCACATCGTATTAAGCGATTACCGCCGCCCATGGACACCAGCCCCGTCAAAGGAGTCACAAATGCGCTGCTGGCCTTTTAAAAAGAGAGTACGCTTCTTTTCTTGAAGGCTTTTCTGAGGCAAGGCTCATTCTCGCACCTGATAGAGTTTCCCGGTTCTCCCCTACATTTTCTTTGTATCGGGGTTACCAAGCACTTACTATAATGGCTTTGGGTAAGTTTCTTTGTTTGAATTTTTAAATGCATCGCCGACGTGACACGAAAATCCTTGACCTTCTTTTACGAGTCTTTCGCGACTAGCAATTTGAGGCATGTTTAGCAATAATTTTCTATGAAAATGTAATTTTCATAAAAGAAAGCGGGATCGTAATGAATTCTAATTCTTTCGCTAATTGCCTGCCTGTGTGTTATTACTTTGGCCTCTGTAATTATGTTTAATTAGATTTATTACTTAACTACACGGTATTATGAAAGCGGTACTTTGGAAACAAGGCTAGAAGTTGCAAAAAAAATACTGCACTTTTGGTTTTTGTATAAATTTTACAAATAAACTAAAGATTTTTTTTTATATAACGGATGGCAGACGAGCAAACGTATCACCTGATGGTAAGCGATTGCCGCCGCTCATTGACACCCGTGACACCAATGGGGTCACAAGTGCGCTGTCAACTTTCAAACCCCCCTTTCCCCTGGATTGGGCCTCCGGTACCCACACTCACGCAGCGAAACACAGCATAGTGCTGCTTCACGATGGTTTTCTTCACAGTGATACCACGTCCTCACGGCCTTGGTATCACTCCGGTCGAGTCGGTCCATTCAAGCCGAAGCATGGCTCTCCCACGGTCATTTACACAAAGGGCTTTTTTCAGGACAGTGTAAGCGCAATAATACTTAAGAATGCTTTCTAAATGGAAGGTCGTCAGTTCCTATTGTAGCCTAAGTTCAATTCGCAGATCGGGCCATAGTATGGCCGCCATACCTATGTTTTGAAGGAAGACCTGGAGAGCCTGAATGTAGGTGGATTTGAAACTTTGTGCCTTAAAAATAACGTTATTCTGGCGCTAACTTGGAATACTCAAGAGTAAGGCAATAGAGAGTGCAGAAATTTTCACGCACACGCTTTTGTAGCCTACTATAGTAGTAGTCCGATCTCACTTCGTTTCAGGACATTAGTTCCGCTTTATACTAATAGATGGCGCTAGGCGTTGATTACATCACGCAAGCGTTTCGTGTTTTCGCTCTGCCGCTGTAATTTTTGTTGTTGTCTAACGTAGAAATACCAGCTGAAGGGAACTATTATTTATTAACACATCATTTATCTTTCTTTTGAAGCTCAAAAACAAAACCTATGCAGACATTAAGAAATGGACCCATCGTTGCCACTACAGACAGTTGTTAGTCAACGTCACCTACAGAATGTACACAGTTCAGGGTCTTGGACAATCTAGCTCCTGCGAACATTACTCATCTGTCACGGAACCCTTCCGATTAGGGTAGCCATGTGGACGAAGGGCCGAGTTGCGAAGAAATTTGGTGAGAGCATTTGTATGTCCTTTTTCAGGCCGGACCCTAATAATTTTGTGAACTTACGTGTTGTGTAGTTTTGAGGACGGTAAGACATGAATTCTCGTTTTGTAACACACTATTAACACTGGCACGACATATAGGTGCGTAACAAGGCGGAGGCGCTATGACCATCCGCGCGATTACTATACTTGGAAAATACATGTCCATTTTGAGTCCTTATAACTTGACCGCGTATGCAAAATGTTTGACGCAATCGATTAGAATATTCCAAATCCCTACGGGCATACTTATGGTATTAACATTAAGACCGCCTAGGCTTATTTCCCATTGAACGCGCGGGCCCGCTACACGTGATTATTTTGTATGTGAACACTTGCTTCTAAACTTCATACAATTGATATTTCGAAATCGCACCCGCCACCGCGCCCGCGCATTTGAAGGGTTATAATTATGTGTATTTGTTACGTTTATCTGTAGCAGAATAACTATCAATCAAAAAGTGTGAGAAGTGTAACTGCATATTTGAATACATCTTAGCATGTAATTCCCGGTTGGAGAAGTCCTAAAATAAATATATTGAACGTGTAAGTTGGTGACCCTATTGCTGACAAGGACATACATTTTATGTGCAGTCTTATCCCGAAATATTACTTTCCGTACATAGACATACGATCGCTGGGGAAGTTTTACGTTGGTAAATATATAGCTATTGATTTTGGAACACCCATGAGTACAGGATATAGAAAAAATATATAACCGTAGTGTCCATGCGTCGTTTAGGATACATATTTAAGACTTCCTTTTCACGAAAAGGTACAAACGTAACCTAGAGTATAGACTATACGTACGTAATATATTTTTTATGAAATCAATAAAAGCCGTGGTGGTCTCAAGTCTGTCCATTGCTGAAACATCATCATTTCAGTCAATAGATTCCCGCGATCTTCAACAGATCAACGGTCCACCTTGTGGGGGGCCTGCTACGGCTGCGACTTCCTGTACGTGGCCTCCATTCGAGGACCTTTCCGCCCCAACGGCCGTCCGTTCTCCTCGCTATGTGCCCTGCCCATTGCCACTTGAGGCATGCAATCCTTTGGGCTATGTCTGTGACCTTAGTTTTCCTGCGGATCTCATCATTTCTGATACGATCACGCAGAAACATAGACAAATGTTTATCCAAAGTTTGATTTCTTTTATCAAAATTAAATAAGATAAGAGTACGTACGTATTAGAGTCAGAACTAGGAAATAACATGAATGTATATAGGACCTCTATAAAAGCACTTTAGATAAAATAGAAATGAAATAATACGGTCATCTAAGTTTACTGCTTCTTGATAATAATACAGACGGTGAAGTAGACATAAAATTTTATATTTTACAGCTTTTTTATTTGTGGTTTTAATGGTTCCTCGAAATCAAACGTTCACTGCTAGACATACGTCTCTCATCCCATAAGATTTCCACACTGATCAGTCCTGTGCCGCCCGCATTTAACTCTCACCTACACCATGTCGTAAGCCTACCTCGTGGGGGGCCAGCCACGGCTGCGACTTCCTTGTTTTCGTCCCAACGACGGGCAGTTCTCCTCACAACGCAAATGTATCCAACCTGCCCAATGCCACTTGAAGCTTGCTATTCTTTGTACTACATCTGAGACCTTATTTCTCATGCAGATCTCATCATTCTGATACGATCTCATGAGGAGGATCACTGCTGAGGACCTACGACCCGTATGGATCAGTGCTAGTGAACGCTGCCACTGATTGTGTACTTGTGATGGCTCCAAGATTATTCAATAAAATTCCTGAGCCACTAAAATACTGTAATATAAATACATTTTTGCTGGTATTATCAAAAATGTTAATTGACAAATGCTATTATGACGTTAATGACTACCTTACAGGTAATAATTTCAAATTGTAAATATCTTATTTATTGACATATTATTTTATTTTTTGACATAATATATTCTAGTTCCAATTTCTTAATTTTGACATTTTTTTGAATAAACCTAAGTAATTAGTTTGTCCTGATATTTTAAATATACATTTTTAGTATGACATTTACTTAATATAAATTTTGATAGATAATCGTTTATGAATAAATTATTTTTTGCATGTCATTTGAGTCATTTTAGCATAATAGAATATTGAATTTTGGAATGTGAATATTTTTTTAATTATAAATGTAATGCCTAAATCATATGAGATTGGATAAAAATCTATATATTTGCATGCTTGATATGAAAGGTAATATGGTGAAACGATACTATTATGTGAACATCTGTATAACCCGTATTATGCAAATAAATGTATTGATTGATTGATTGATTGATTGGTGCAAGGGTTGCGGGTTCGATCCCCGCACAGTTCTAACATTTATGTGCAAGAAGATGTCTGTTTGTATAGGTCTGCGTGTTTATGTATTTTACAAAAGAAAAGTATCAAATGTATTTATATTAATGTAATTCCTCTGTTGGTTCTGACATCCGTAACACTGGTGCTTGAGCTATCTATCTCGGACTCAGGTCAATGTATGTCATGTTGTGAAATATTTATTATTATTTTCATAGGCCTTTTCCAATGTTCACAATATCATCCTGTTTTAGCTTAACGCATCGATTCGATACCAGCGGTTTTTTACACATCGTCACTGCATCAAGCGAGGAGAGCGCCCACATCTCCACTTTCCGAGTCGCAGTCTCCACTCAAAAACACTTCTTCCGCTAGGGTGGTCAGTTTTCGACAGATTTGGCCAGCTCATTGCCACTGTTGGCGACGGCCACAGCCATTTTTTTTAATATTATCTATGTCTTTTATATTTCCTTTACTTTTAATACTTCTATATTGTCCATTATTATAAAACAGTTGCCTAAGTTGTATGATTATATTGTGTGTGGAAAATAAGTGCAAAAGTGGTTTTACTTCATTGGCGTGCTTTAAAGACCTTAAGATAGGGACACTAGGCGTAGCAAACAGCCACTATGTTTAATTAAGTATATATCCGTCGGAAAAGAGCAACAAAAAGTGAGGAAAAAGGATTACGAGCAATGAAATCATTGTTATCCTGGAATATCTTGTCTACTTTACCTTACATTTCATATTCCATTCAATTAGCACAGTTTTACAATAATAACTACGATCACAATACTAAACAAAGTTTCCTTAGAGACACTATACAACAATACACTATACAATTCTATGACAAAATGTAACTATTCTATTAGAAATCGAATGATTTGCGCATAGGATTTAAGCGTTTTTTTTTTAATCTCGAGTGTATCGAAATGTCGACTACGACCGAATGTCAGAATGTCTGAATTATATGTCCTAATTACGCTTCTGCTCTCGGCACCCGGATTATATTTCCAGCCAAAGGGGCGTGGCTAGTATATAGGGCCTAGGTAGTTAGTTGATCCATCCTTTTTTAAGGCTTGACCATGGTGAACTCCGACATATCTATAATATCTGATAGGTATTAATTTATTATTCACCAAATATCCTACAACTGTACGAGGTTCCTCTTTTGATTTAGAAGATTACCAATCCTCACTGAGCCTATAGAATAATTTGAGGCTAAGAACGTGTTTTCTTTTTGATAATGTGTGTTAGCGCTATATTTTGCGTCCGGCTTAGGTACCTCTTAGCTATGGTAATGTTAAAAGATTATCATATCGGGATAAATCTTATAAATAGACTAAAAATTCACTGGAGTTAAAATTGGTATTCTGGAGTTCAATTGGAGGCAAAATTATTATATTTTCATTTTGTATTATTAACCATTAATTACCAGGAGATTCGTATCCAATAGAGAGCAATGGTAGCTCATAAGAACGTGCGCCTTTTGAACGTTAGGTTCGAATCCGAGCATGCACTTCTGGAACGGTGCTCAAGTCTAAACATTTTATTTATTTACCAGTTTTCTCAATAGTTTAGGGTACCGATGGCCCAACCCGGGGGAGAGGAGTTTAAATAGTGGCAGCGCACTTATGACTCCATGTTACTCCACCCATGGGCTGCGGCAATTGCTTACCATCAATTAGTCAATCTGCTCCTTTAAAGCACCTACAAAATTAAAAAAAATGGTACAAAACACCACTTTCGACCGGTTTATTCTGGCATACGAGTATTTATTTTTTTATGTGTTAGGATCACCTAATGAATCTGTATCCATATGATGATGATGTATCCGTCGTATCTGTGCAACAATATATATACCTATTAATCCAACACATCAAGGTTTCTCAGAATAATTCTGGGACCCAATCACATAGATCGGCAATAATAAATCAGCAATTTAGCGCAATTTCCATAATTCACACAATATCAGGTTACGCACGAGAATAAAGAAAAATCCAATTTCCTTCGTCTAAGCTCGAGGGGTTGAAAGGTTGCTTCTTCCCAGCAAGGTCGCACTAAGAGTCTTATAAGGGTTTTGATGGGGTGACGTCATGTACGAATTTAACCCTTATTATTAGTTTGTGCAGCCGAGTGTCCCGGCAGAGTAGAATAGGCCACCCTCACTCTTACCGAGGTGTCGTAAAAGGCGACTAAGGTAAAGCTGCTGCATGATCATCAGCACCCAGAGAAGGAAAAACTTGACTTATATCAAAACCCTCGCCAACCGTCTGCCCAAGGCGTGGTGAGTATGGCAATTACCCCTCATGTGATGAGGGAGGCTTGTGAATTGAAATATTCTTTTTACAGCTAAGGAATGGAACTCCATGCCGAGGCAACAAATGCTTGTTTTTCCTGACCACTATAATCTGGACATCTGGTCGCTTCGGAGCCCGGGGACTATGATCCAGGATTCGGGAAGTCTGGTTATGTACAATGAAACGACTGCCGACTGACCTTCGCAACCCTAGACAATCAGGGATCAACTGGATTACGGAATCATTATCTGAAAGGTATTCACACTTTTGAGAAACTATCCGAGGACGCCGAGCTAGTGGTAATATACGCATAGGCATTTTAAAATAATAGTTCAAGATTTGCTTGCAGAATGCATATTTTAATTAAAAATACGAAAATAAATAATATTTTGTAACTTAAATCAAGTTCCTCAATAGTTAACTAACGAGCTCCACAATATCAAAATATATCCTGCATGAAAGCGGGAATAAAAAAGAAACAGGCCCTCGTTCATCAATAACTAAGTCAATTAAGCTAAAACCTCTTTTTAAAAAACCGGTCAAGTGTATGTCGGACTCACCCGTCAGAATTCCATAGTGAAGAAGTAAATATAAATGTGGTATAGATTGATATATATCAATCTTGTGTGTTGTGCAATAAGGAGTATATACTCTTTACTGCACAACACACAAAACTAAATACTTATATTAAAGTAGGTAGGTACTGAAATAACTGAAAAATAACAGATTTTTCAAAATATTTGCATAATTTCCTAAGATACAATTTACAGATTTTAAAAATGTAACTCAGTGTCATTTTCAAAAATCTATCCACAAACATAAAAAATCTTTCATCTATAATATGAACATGACTGTTTGGTTTGGTCCGGGTGTTTCCTATGTATTATAAGTATGTATTTACAAAAGAAAAGTATTATAAGTATATATTTGTAATCCCACTGTTGATTCTGATATCCTTAACAGGTGCTTGGGCTACCTATCTCGGAGTTAGATCAATGTATGTGATGTTGTGAAATATTTATTTACATGTATTTTTATTTATGTATTATGCATGTAAGGGGAGGACCTTTTCTTTATTTACGGAACCATAAAAACAATTAAACCACGGAATTAGCGGCATCGTCAGTGTATGAATGAAATTAAGTTATCAGTATGAAATACAAATACGTTTAGATACGTTTAAATATACTTTATTGCACAAAATACACAACTTAAGTACTAGGCATTACAGAAATTTTGTGTACAATTTCAGCGGTCTTATCGCTGAAAGCGATTTCTACCAGACAACCTTCGGGTAAAGGACATTTTGTAGTTTATTGCTTATTAAGACATGATACATATAAGAAACATAACAGTGGGTAAATTAAGTACATATTAGGTATAAGCAATGGAAGTGACTCAGCTTGTGCTGCCACAAAATGAGACATTCCATGACAGCGCTGGTTTTCAGCCAATCCAGCTTCTCTGAAGGTGGAAGTCGAGAAGGTAGGTTTAAGAGGGCTAAGAATTTAAAAAATACTCCATACAAACTTCTACCCTCCAATTTAGGGAAGTAAGGAATGGAAAGAGACAAAAAGTAGCCTATGTCACTCTCCATGCCTTCAACTATCTTTACTTAAAAAATCATCATCAATTCGTCGCTCTATTTTGCCGTGAAAGACGGACAAACAAATAGACACACACTTTCCCTGGATAAACATACCTATTCATGTGCCTAGCGACCCTTTGAATGAAAGGAAATATTTCAGTTCCGTTTTTCTACAGCATTGCAAATTTTAAAGCAATTTTGGGATTATGCCCATGTCGCTTTTTGGTAGTTTGGTGGAACAAGAATTCATATTTGTTTTCTAAGAAGAAACCTTTCGTTGTAGTTCTCTACTACTTAGGGTTGCGTTTTCAGACGACAGTAGCTTCATTTCAATTGCCGACTAAATCCTAGAATATAGTCCAAGAGACAAATTGCATGGAATCATTGCACGAAGGAATGGGGACAATACAGCCAGTGGAGCAATGGGGACATACAGCACTTGATTTTAACAGGGAAAGTGGAAGGGAGAAGACCAAGAGGCCATAGTCCCCAGCGATGGTCAGACCAGATAATGAAACAGCTCCAGATTCTGATAAGCACTACCCTGCACCGAAGTGGCGGCGCAGCGTAGCCGATGGCGACAGCTGGTCGACAAAATCGGAAGGAGTCATGATCCTCAGTAGTGAGGGAATCGACCGAAGAGTGAGAGAGAGAGTCCAAGATAAGGGGTTTTGAAGCAAAGGCTTAGGACTGAATTATGTTGACATGTAACCGTTGCTAAGCAAACGCCAAGCCCAGACGGGCATTTCACATTGCATTGCGTGCACTTGACATTAAAGTCGAATATAAACATTAGTCCATGCAAACCTCTAAATCTACTTCAACGTCGAGTGCCCCCAGGTCCCCGGCAGCTGGGGTGGCTAATGGAGACTACCTCAGGAACCCGGGTAGACTTCAGCAACGTTAATACGCTGTCATGTTTCCTTTGACTGGTTGGAGTAATAAACGGCCAACTATACTCACCACATACAAAATGGGCACATCTGAAGCCCGTTTTCGAAAACCCGTACATAAGAAGAAGCAATTCATCTATCGGTTTGCGTTGCCAGCAACCTAATATGAAAGCTAACCAATCACTATCAGTATCCTTTGTTTCCCGGTGAGGAAGCGTCTCCAGGAAGGTGTTTCGGATATGAGCGATTATTCAGGGGCCGATAACAATGGAGTAATAAATTATGATTGATGAACGCCCACAGCCCAACAACATTGTGCACACCTCTTTAGCTGAACAATAACGATATTTGGGAGACTTTTGAAATATTGTATCGGTTCTTTCAGGTCCTGTTCTGTTATCTGTGTAAAATCTACCATTAATTGACTTGTAAGCTAGAAGAAGTAATTTATGGCCTTACATGTGGATACGTTTATATATCAGACGATGGGAGGTGCTTGCTGTATCTTTGCAGTAAAATGGTGAACATTTCAAAGATATTATACACAGGGCGTTTAAAGACCTAAAGTTCTATCTTAAAAACAACATATTTTTTCTTATTTTTTTCTAGTTGGATTCCCGTGCAATACAAGTTGGCGATAGACCTCTTGCGTAATATCTATGTTTTTATATTTTAATTTACCTTTTGATATTCATATTTTTATAAGTGTGTTTCCAAGTGTCAAGCTGTGGTAGGCAAACTTCTTTAGTCACACTGTTAGAATCTATAATATTTATAAAGAGGTATATCCTACCTACAGACAGGGGCAACTCTTATAGGCGCTTATATAATCCGAAAACACGAAACGCTTGCGCAATTTAATCGACACCTAGCGCCATCTATTGCTATAAAGTGAAACGAAGTGAAATTGTCAGCCACTAGTAATTTATGAAATTAGATTTAAAATACTAACTACTACATAAAATCCGACTGCCGAAGAAAAAAAACTATGATCCCTTCTAGATAAACCTAGATAAATGCAAACATTTAAATAGCTCTTTATTCTTAGAAACAATTGACATCGTTATTACTTCGCTCTCGTCTCCGATTATAAGGAATGTGATTATTCCGTGTTGTCGCGCGACAATGAAATAAACAAGTCGACTTTGCTCTTTGAAAGTGTTTTACATACGACGATTGACCTGCCTCGTTGGCGCAGTGGGTAGTGCGTCGCACTTTAAAGCCGACACGGCTGCGCTTGGAATCCCGGGTTTCGATCCCCGGGTCGGGCCAAAATTTGTACCTGAGTTTTTCTGTTAAGAAATTCTCAGCATCAGCCCGGAGTCTGGAAGCTGGCGGTCTAGTACCCCCGTGCCTCGGAAAGCACGTTGAGCCGTTGGTCCTGCGCCCGATCCCTCTCCGGTTGTATCCCACTAGTGTCCCATCGGATTATTAGGGAATAGAGAGTGCACTAGTATTGCACACACACTTGAGCACTATAATATATCCTGCGTAATTGGCTGATCGTAGAGATTGGCCGCCTTAGCCGAAATCGGTTAGAGGTTAATATTATACATATGACGACTTTTGAAAATTCAAGAAAAAATGTTTTGTGGTAATATCAGTTTTTGGGTGAAAATTCTCAGTGTCAGTCCGGAGTCTGGGAACTAGGCGGTGTCAAGTTTTTGAGTTGGTCCCGAACCTCTAACCCTGGTATTGTATATTGAAGCACATTTAGCGTCTTCTATATCACTCTGACACACTTTAGGTGTGAAATGGAAGTTAGAAAAGTATTTTCATATGATAGAAAATTTGAATGAATACTGGTAATATTATATAAACCACGTGTATTACCAACCATTCTAAACAAAATTTGTTCTACGACTTTTCGAAATTAAATGACTAAGTCACGTGACCGACTTTGTATGAAAAGTATTTTTTTTTAAATACGCATTCTCAAAAGTCATAGAACAAAATATTGTTCAAAGTGTTTGACAGAACAAGTGGTTAAAGGGTTGTAAATGTTCAAGGATACATCCTGTATAAAAATTAACCAACCAACCAACATAAGTACAACATCGTCAAAGTTCCCGGTAGACCACTTTTTGACCTTAAAGAATTGGAATAAGGTCAAAAAGTGGTCTACCGAGAACTTTGTCGGATGTACATCATTTTATGGGATCATAAGTAATAATTCGATTTGATTTGTGACAGTGGAAGAATCTCCTCCATTTCTCATCATCAAAAAAGTTTAATGTAATGATGAGATGTATGTGCCTCTCATCATTACCAAGTGATCATTCGTGAAAGTTCATTTCTTAAAATAGATATTTAAATAATCGTGCAATGTAAAGGCAGTTACCTAGATAGAACGCCGTATATTTACGGCGGCAAACAAGAGTTCGTTAGGATCGGCCTCGCTGTAACTCAGCCCGGAATGCCTCGTATGACAGCTTCAATGCGCGGATGCGTCAAATGATGGCGCGCACGCATGCGAGCTTGGATGCTTGTATTTATTTAAAAAGTATGCATAGTTAATAATAGCCAGTGGCTCATGATAAAAGATGGATAATATTATTTATTTACCTCATCATAATATAGCACACATCGTCATCAACGTATTTGACAACCCGTTTGGAACAGTGGTAGTGAACGCTGCCTTTGGTCCAAGGGTTGCGGGTTCGATCCCCGCACAGTACAAACATTTGTGTGTATGAACATGTTTTTTTGTATTGGTCTGGGTGTTTTCTATGTATTATAAGTATGTATTTACAAAAGAAAAGTATTATATATATATATTTGTAATCCCACTGTTGATTCTGATATCCGTAACACAGGTGCAAGCACCTGCTCAAGTAGCTCAAGAGCTACCTATCTCGGAGTCAGATCAATGTATGTGATGTTGTGAAATATTTATTATTTATTATTATTTATTTATTTGAGAGCTTTTTTTTTAAATTCTGCCAGTAAATAAATCAAAGTTATTATATAGAAATTGATACTTACCATAGATCAAATTATCTGATCTGGGATATTCACAAAGTGTTGTTAATATTAGACTATATTTTGGCCCACTGGCCCTTCAAATATGTCACACGAAAGGGACACCAGCAATTTGGAACGCCTTATAGTGACTGGTAAAATCAAAGGTAAAAGACTATTAAATTAAGCATTCAACATTATGAACTCTGTGGATAACTTATTGGCCTAAAATTTAAATGTGATTTGTCTTATTTTGTAAGTACTTTATTATGTCAAAGGCTGTTGTTGTTCCTTAATAAATAAAATGAAACAAAAAAGACATAGAGGCTGAAGTCCCAAAACATGGTCGGACCAAATAGCAGAATAGTTAAATACCTGTTAGTGAAGCACTCCGCCAAGCTACTCAACGAGACCGATGGAGGCAACTATTTGACGGAATTAAACGGAGTCACGATCCTCAACAGTGAGGGACCGACTGAAGAAAGAAAGAGTACAAGGCCCTGGCCTAGCCTCCATACTAATTAGGACAACTTGGCCGTGGAGTTCAAAAAAATTCAAAATTCAAAAGTTCTTTATTTGCATAGGCTTATATACAGCTCTTACAAATCGTCATACATGAAAAAAATATAAATTATAGCTATGTATATTATACATGTAATTAAACATATATGTCGATACAAAAAATAAACTAAGATATTAATAAACATAATGTGATTCTACCACCGTAATCGGAAAGTTGATTCTGACGAGAAGATCCGGCAAGAAACTCGCCAGTTACTCTTTTTAATCACCAAAATTTTTTAAGTACAGTATAATGGGTGTAGGCGAACAGTTTATCATTTCCACAAATTCTTGTCATTTAAGTAATAATTAACTGTATAATAGGCTTTTGCCATTAAATAATTTTTAACATGTGTTTTAAATTTAGGCATTGGTAAATCAACAAGCTTTTGTGGTAACTTATTAAATATTTTAATACTCATTCCTACGAATGAATTACCAATCTTATGAAGTCTGAGATGTGGAACAGCGAGCTTGTGTTTATTTCTAGTATTTAGGTTATGGTTGTCGGATTTTCGAGGGAAGTTTTCTAAATTTTTATAAACATACATAATACAGTCAAAGATGTACTGTGATGCTTATGTTAAAATGTTAATTTCTTTGAACACGTTTCTAAGCGAGTCTCGTGGCCTAAGTCCGTATATGGCCCTGACAGCTCGTTTCTGTAGCACAAAAATAGCTTGAATATCAGCCGCAGAGCCCCATAACAGCAGACCATAAGACATAACGCTATGGTAGTAATTCAGCCCTTCTACGCGGTGGTTGAGCTCGTCCAGTCATAGTGTTGCGGGTCGTGCTCGTTTTCCGCTAGATATTTGGTCACACTTTTATTAAAAAAGAGAACCGACAACAACCATTTTTACACTACAATATGAATTCACAAAGAAACAGCAATGTAACTCATGGCATTTGTCGAAACGTACATTATAGCTGACCAACGAGTTGACGGCTCACCTGATGGTACCTAAGTGTTTACCGCCCCCCATTGACTTTTGCAATACATGAGACATAACAAGCTTGCCGGTTCTTAAGCACTAAGCGCTTTTCTTGAAGATCACCAGGTTGTTTCAATTCTGAAATATCATATTTGGTAGCTGATTCACTATGACAAGTAATAACTTACCTGCGCTCGTTGTGGCTGTAAGTGTTTTTTTTTATGTAATAGGTGGCAGACGAGCAGACGAATCACCGCTTGGTTAGCGATTGCCATGCCCATGGACACCTGCGACACCAGTGGAGTCACAAGTGCGCTGCCAATCTATAAACCCCCCTTTACCCCGGACTCACGCAGCGAAACACAAGACAGTACTGCTTCACGCCGGTTTTCTATGAGCGGTATAAAATCTCAGATCTCTTGTTCTAGTTGAACAACTGAATTCTACCTAGTTGCGAATTGTAAGTAATGAAGAAAATTTTCAAAACTCCTTATCATGCCCCGCAATAATCAGGTAAACCCGAAGATCCCCACGGAGTTTGTGTCTTTGTCTAACCAGTCTTATTGTTAGATCGTAAACGAGAACTGTGGAAGCTAGATAGCAGGAACTAACTTTAGCTCTATTATGTACAAAGTTGTTCTTGGTTAATTCATAAGCCAGTGTTTGGAGTGTCGGGTAGCACTGTTTCTTTTAGCCTAGCCTTCTCACGTTTAAGTTAATTTCTTATTGTAAGATAAAATTCGAATGCGTGTGATTTCATGTACGAAATTTAAAGGCCGGTTATCCCGGTTCTATACAAATAATAAAATTCTCCATAGTTCTTTAAGCGACTTAAGAGTTGAGACCGTGGGAGAGCTTCTCACTCATCCGGAGTAATATCACGTTCTCACAGAAAACCGGCGTAAAGCAGTGCATGCGCTGTGTTTAGCTGCGTGAGTAAGGGTACCGGAGGCCCAATCCAGGGAAGGAGGGTTAAAAGGTAAGCAGCGCACTTGTGACACCACTGGTGTTGCAGGTGTCCATGGGCGGCGGTAATCGCTTACCATCAGGTGATACGTCGGCTCGTCTGCCACCTATATCATAAAAAAAAGTTAATCTCCAGATCTCGGCTCCATATGTGATGACACTGGTAGAATGCTCTTGTCAGGGGCGTCTTTACCTATAGTGCAGGGGGTGCTGTGCGCCCGGGCGCCGATAGTTAGAGGGCGCCGAGAGCCCCTCGCTATACATAGAGACTGCAATATAACGCTCCGCAAGGATCAGCGCGAGTACTGATCGTTCTCCTCATCTTAGCGTGTGATTCCCAGTTGCGTCCAATGATATCGTCTTTAAGCCCGGGGTACGCTTGGATCATGATAAATGATTCGGGAATGAAGCGATAGTCCATAGGTAGTAGTAGTAACTGGTTGTATGTATTCCATTTGGTTCCAGCATTTTGAAACAAGAGGGCGCCAGGTTATTGATTGCGCCCGGGCTGCTTTTTGGAATAGAGCCGCCCCTAGCTCTAGTCAAGGCTCTGGCCTTGCATTGCATAAACTCTTCTTGGAATATTTTGCTATAGGCGCCAAATATATGTGACGAAGCTTTTCAAATGCTACCCATCTTAATTGTTACCACCTATCTTCTCTCCCGTAGTAGTTTTTACCCAAGTATTGCAAGCGCAATGTTCTCCACTTCTTAAGATGTATACATAAAAACATTTATCATAATATAAGGTATCTTTAGAATATCAGATAACATAAATAGTTTTTAAATTTTCAACTAATTTTGCGTAGGCCTCCTTCAATCTTCTCCATTCTATTCTATTTTGGGCAGTTGAAGTCTAGTTGTGCCCGCCAAACTTTGCCATGTCGTCTCTCATTCACTACAATTAATTAATTTACGGGCTGATTAATTTATAATTAATCAATTCGCTTGTCACCACAGCTGCTGTCAGGTAGCTGATACGTCAAGCAAAAAATGTGAGTAAATAATATTGTAGGTACTTACATAATAATAACAAATGTCGCTTTAATCCTCGTCTTAATTTTTTTTTTATATGATAGGTGGCAGATGAGCAGGCGGATCACCTGATGGTAAGCAATTCCGCCGCCCATAGACACCCGCAACACCAGTGGAGTCACAAGTGCGCTGCCAACCTTTTCCCCTTCCCCCCATTGGGCCTCCGGTAACCTCAATCATACGGCGAAACACAGTGCAGGCGCTGCTTCACGCCGGTCTTCTGTGAGGCAGTGGTATCACTCCGGTCGAGCCGGCCCATTCATGCCTAAGCATGGCTCTCCCACATTTAAATTATAATTAATTATAATCAGGAGAGTTTTTTTATACGCTGCACGAATAGAAACCTGACTTACCTAAGAAATCGTCTTGAAATCAACCACTTAATCACACATAAACGTATTGCCTACGTGACTGGTTCATAAAATAGGTGCGATTTCTTTACCACCAAGAGATAATCTAAAAAACATGCGTACAGTCGAGGAAATTGAATGTTTAGCAGTTTAATCGTCCTTTAATTTTTTTCGTATGATAATGACATCCGTCATAAATCATCATAATAAACTCTTTATTATAGAGATACATCAGAAAGTCGTGACGCTATAGAGAACCTACTTAATAGGTTCGATTCAAGAGACGTGTCTAAAATTAACCGAAGCAAGATTATTCTTCTGGATATTATTTTAATTGAGTTTTTTAACTGTAGCTATTGGAATATTCTGTGATTTGTCTAAAGCATTCGATTGCGTCAATCATGAAACATTGCTAATGAAGTTACAGCATTACGGTGTCATAGACACCTCACTAAGTCTAATCAAATCTTACTTATCAGATAGGATTCAGAAGGTCAATGTCAATGGAACTAACTCTTCTGGCGCCCCTCTAACCATGGGTGTGCCCCAGGGCTCTATATTGGGGCCCTTGCTCTTTTAATCTATATAAATGACCTTCCTTACTATACCAATGATCTATGTGAGATAGTGTTATTTGCTGACGATACATCCTTGATTTTTGAGGTTGATAGGCAAAAGAAAAATGTTGACGAAGTAAATAACACACTCTCTCAAGTACTACAGTGGTTTACTTATAATAACTTGGTTCTTAATTCAAAGAAAACAAAATGTGTTAAGTTCACAATGCCTAATGTAAGGCAGGTCAAAATGAATATTGTCATGAATAACGAACCTATCGAAGTCATAAACTCCACAGTTTTTCTAGGTATCACTCTGGATACAAAATTGCAATGGAGCCCTCATATTGCTGTCTTGGCAGGAAGACTTAGTTCAGCTGCATATGCAGTTAGAAAGATAAGGAATCTGACTGATATCGAGACAGCGAGACTGGTTTATTTTAGATATTTTCATAGTCTGATGTCATATGGTCTACTACTGTGGGGATCCGGTGCTGACTTACAAGCCATCTTCATTTTGCAGAAGAGGGCCATCCGTGCCATCTACGGTCTTAGATCACGTGACTCACTTAGAGAAGTATTCAAGGAAATCAATATTTTAACCGTATCATCTCAATACATTTTTGATTGTGTTATGTTTGTACGCAAGAACTTGCACCTTTACTCGCAAAAATCTGATTTTCATAGCTTTAACACGCGAAATAAACATAGGCTTGCTGTCCCAAATCTAAGACTTCATAAAATTGGAAGTTCATTTGTAGGATTGAGCATTAGAATGTTTAATAAGTTACCTCAAAATATTATTGATTTACCGGTACATAAGTTTAAGTTGCATGTAAAAAACTGCCTAATGCAGAAAGGCTACTATAAAGTAGAGGATTATTTGAATGATAAGGATTCCTGGACATGTTGATCTCTTCGCCTGTCCTCTAATGTATAATTCATTTCATAATTTTTCATTGACAATTTATCTAAACGATATTGATTATAAGCATTTTATATCATACTGTCACTGTAATCATAATTTGTATAAGAATGAAAATTGTAATTACCATAATATTTGACATTCATAAATGTTCTTTATTGAATAAAGACATTTTTTATTTTGAATGTATAAAAATTGATTTATATTGATTATTCAATAATTGACAAGATGCTAACCTCCTACTATTGTACACCTCGTCCTGCAGTTTATTAGTCTGGATTAAGTAACTACTACTCTTTGTGACCTATGAGGGGAACCTAAGTAGTCATGCTCACTCAAATGTCTCTGAGGTGGTGGCGCTATGTGGCGGGTCATTACATTCCCTCTAATATGGTTGAGTGAAATGATGGCTGACACGTACGTCATACTTGTGAACAGGTGCCACCTTTGGGGACTGGTCTGCTTCGGTTTACCTCATAATATTTATTTTATTATTATTTCCTTTATTTTATTTTATGTAACAATTAAACTGTATGGCTTGGTATGATGATGACACAACATTGTATGAAAGTTTGGCGATTAAAAAGAGTAACTGGCGAGTTTCTTGCCGGATCTTCTCGACCAGAAACAACTTTCCGAGCCGGTGGTAGAATCGCATTATGTTTATTTATTTCTTTAGTATATTTTATGTATCAACATATATATGTATTAACATGTAAATTATACATAAGTACTTATAAATAGTTTTAAGTCATTAAAATGTATGACGATTTGTAAGTGCTGTATACAAGCCTATGCAAATAAAGAATTATTTGATTGATTGATTGATTGATAACCCTCTAAAACTTCCGACCATGTCAAACTTATGTCCAACTTCTGACTGACGTCACGCGTCAGTTTCAAGATATACAAAGTTAAAAGTATTTGTTGTCTTTTTCGATTCACGATTGACATGTCGTTTTCGTCATCAGTCGCATAACAAATGATTAATTTTAGGATTATGTTATTTACCAAAAGCTTAATTTTTCGACTGTATTTTTTCTCCGTCGTTTTTCAATATTTCCTGAGAAACCTCTTATGTCTTTTTTTGATATTTACAACCCCCACGTATCTCCGGCTATCAGACCTTGAAATTGAGCAGACACTTATATTCACAGAAATAAATTCAGGAGAGCGGTGCGTAACTAAGGGCTCTCGAGTACGATCCACTTCATCGCGGTCGGGAAATCAATGATTTGGTTGTAATGTGCACGTGGTATGTGAAGAGATATGATTTATTAATGAAAATGCGTTAACGCTTCTTTTTAGGTATGGCTTATATAGCGTGTAAAAAATTAGCACTTAAGGGTGCAACAAACCAATGCGGTAATTTATCTTTTCATACATTTTTTTCCTAAATATGGTTGGTGCCACATATGCCACCTTTGGGGATTGGTCTTCTTCGGTTTACCTCATAATATTAATTTGATTTTTCGTTCATTTTATTTTAAGTTACAATTAAACTGTATGACTTGGTATGACAATGATACAACATTGTATGAAAGTTTGGCGATTAAAAAGAGTAACTGGCGAGTTTCTTGCCGGATCTTCTGGACCAGAAACCACTTTCCGAGCAGGTGGCAGAATCGCATTATATTTTTTTAGTATATTTTATGTATCAACATTTATAATGTTATGTATTAAAATGTAAATTACACATAAGAACTTATAAATAGTTTTAAATTACTTAAATGTATAACGATTTGTAAGCGCTGCGTACATGCCTATTCAAATAAAGACATTTTTGATTGATTGATTTATCTTCCATATTTTGTATAACTCACTAGGGCTGCTATCAAACAAAGAGCGGAAGAGCTTGGTAAAGGTGATACTAATAAATAAATAAATATTTCACAACATCACATACATTGATCTGACTCCGAGATAGGTAGCTCAAGCACCTGTGTTACGGATATCAGAATCAACAGTGGGATTACAAATATATACATATAATATACTTTTCTTTTGTAAATACATACTTATAATACATAGGAAACACCCAGACCAATACTAACAGACATGTTCATGCACACAAATGTTTGTACTGTGCGGGGATCTAACCCGCAACCCTTGGACTAAAGGCAGCGTTCACTACCACTGTTCCAAACGGGTCGTAAGTGACTTTAAACCACTTACGTTACCTAGGTTATAACTTGTAACCTGAAAATCGATCGAATAAAGCTATCTACCATTAGTAATTGATCCACTATTTACGGGACGCCTTGTATTTTATTATTGGTATCGTACGGGTGTAGACTGAAAGACGAATCGTCTGGCGCATTCATTTACTTCTTTAGTATGTAGTTCGTCTGAACTTGCCCTAATGTTGATCTCGCTCGTACCCTTTCGATTTATGCCGGCTGTGGGAAAACGGTGTGAAGCGTTACCTAATCAATTTTGAATTATTTATTAACGATGATATGACTCTGGCAGTAGGGCAAACAGGATTAAAATACCAATTAGTAAACAGTAAAACGGTGGGTGTTTTAACAGACGTACAGTCAGCGTCAGATCAAGTTACCCTCCTGCAGTGGAAAAATAGCACTAGTTCCCCAGACATAAGGACGGTCCTTTTTCCCGATTTCTGGCCTTTAATTAAACGCTAAACATGACAGGTCAACTTACTGTCCATGTCATTAATTCATATTCCTTTAAGGCCAGATTCAACCAATCTTTATCCGTACTTTAGATGTTGAGATAGCATCGAGGACGGTTTTTGGTGATGCCAGAAGTGAATGATCCGATGGAATGGGTGGGTCAGGGAGAAGAAGTGTTGAAAGTGGAGGCAGATGCTTGCTGTGCAGAGCAGAAAGAGTGTCAGGGCTGTCCGAGAACGTGGCCTGGGTGTTTTCTATGTATTATAAGTAAGTAGTTGTAGGAGTTGAAGCGGTCACCGTGGTCGAAATCGGCCGGACTCCATCACATCATCACATGTATTATAAGTGTGGCGGTCCTCCGCACGCTGCCTCATTACGACTTTGGACTGCGAGTTTACCTTATCTCTCAACACAACTCCCGATCTTCACACTAGGCTTCATATAAGTATGTTTTTACAAATACAAATATATATTTGTAATACCACTCGTACGCAGGTTCGACGACTTCCAGCCTCCCGAACAAGCTGGATTCCGAAAAGGCTTTAGCACCATAGACCACATACATACGCTGCGGCAGGTTATACAGAAGACCGAAGAGTATAATCTGCCATTATGCTTAGCGTTTGTGGACTATGAGAAAGCCTTCGACTCTGTCGAGACCTGGGCCGTGCTACAGTCTCTCCAAAGGTGCCGAATAGACTACCGATACATACAAGTGTTGCAGTCATTGTACGAAAACGCCATAATGTCAGTCCGTCTTCAGGACCAGGAATCAAAACCCATACCTCTCCGGCGAGGTGTGAGACAGGGCGACGTTATATCGCCGAAACTGTTCACCACTCTGTTGGAGGACGTGTTTAAACTTCTGGACTGGGATGGACTTGGCATCAATATAAATGGCGAGTACATGACGCACCTTCGATTCGCTGATGATATCGTAGTCATGGCTGAGACCTTGGAAGACTTAGGCAAAATGCTCGACGACCTCAATAGAGTCTCCCAACAAGTGGGTCTGAAAATGAACATGGACAAGACGAAAATTATGTCGAACTCCCATGTCGTACCCACTCTAGTAAAGGTTGGAAGCTCTACACTGGAAGTTGTAGATGAGTACATCTACCTCGGACAAAAAGTCCAGCTTGGTAAGGCCAACTTCCAGAAAGAAGTCGATCGACGAATCCAACTCGGCTGGGCAGCGTTCGGGAAGCTACGCAGCATATTTTCGGCAGATCGACCGCAGTGTCTCAAGACGAAAGTCTTTAATGCGTGTGTGTTGCCAGTGATGACATACGGAACCGAAACGTGGCCGCTTACAATGTGCCGATTAAGGAGGCTCAAAGTCACCCAGAGAGCAATGGAGAGGGCTATGCTCGGGGTCTCCCTGCGTGATCGTATCAGAAATGATGAGATCCGCAGGAGAACTAAGGTCACAGACGTAGCCCAAAGGATTGCATGCCTTAAGTGGCAATGGGCAGGGCACATAGCGAGGAGAACAGACGGCCGTTGGGGCGGAAAGGTCCTCGAGTGGAGGCCACGTACAGGAACTCGCAGCCGTGGCAGGCCTCCTACAAGATGGACCGACGATCTGGTGAAGATCGCGGGAATCCATTGGATGCGGGAGGCACAGGACCGATCTGTGTGGAGAACATTGGGGGAGGCCTATGTCCAGCAGTGGACGTCCATTGGCTGAAATGATGAATACCACTGTTGATTCTGTTATCCGTAATCAGGTGCTTGAGCTACTTATCTCGGAATCAGGTCAATGTATAATGATGATGTGAAATATTTAATTATTTATTTATGGTATAACATCAGATTTGTGTAGAACGAAAGCGCTAAACTATAGATTTTTAGGATCGGATTATATCGAATATCATTCATTCATTCACTCGTGATACGTGGTATAGCTATACAGTCTTTGGACGAACAAAATTATCCTGTAAATTGGATAGATAAATACACTTTATTGTACAAAATACAGATCTTAGTCTATGGTATTATACTAATACAATGTAGGCGATCTTATCGCTCATAGCGATGTCTTCCAAACAACCTCAGGTTAGAAGAAAAGTATAGCGAATTGAAAAAGGGTAAGGCAGAGCAAGTCAGAAAAGAAAAAAATATATTGTATAAATATAGTTTATACATTATATTAAATAAATGTGTTACTTACTTATTTAGAATGGACAACATTTCAAAATTGCTAAGCTCTGAAACAAAAAATACCAATTCTTTGTTTACTTTTCCGCTGCTCGAATATATATTTATTCATTTTTTACATTGCTTATTTACTGAGAAAAAATTAAAAACTAAAAAACGTAAGATGACGTCATCGGACGGCAGAATGTAAAATATTTCTTTGCTTAGCACGTTATAGTTTTAAATTTACGTAATGCCAAACTCATGACATGTAACTGTCAAAAAAAAAGACAACTTGTCAACGTTGAATGTATGAATGACATTGACAATGTTGACACTAGTATTATTTACCTTTGACAGTAGTACCTTTTTTTATTAAAACAATGATAAGCAAAGGAATATCGCTGATTCAGCCGTCCGATGACGTCATTTGGCGCTTACGTCTATTTAGAATAAAACGAATTTCAATAATTATTTTATGCATGAAAATGGACAAATTTTGAAAAAAAGAAAAAATATGGGTCTGTTCATTTTATGTCTACTTTCATATAAAAAAACAATATGGACATGTTAAAAATTTGAAATGTTGTCCATTATTCTCTTTTAACTGTCATGTTGGTCGAATCGGTCCACCTAGGTAAACGCTTGATTTAAATAGAAATCGGGCTATTTCTTTATAATGATCTTTTATTGCAATATTAGTCTTTTCAATCAATCAATGAAACCTTAATTTTTTCCAAAAGATCAAAAAAGTAAATCGGTGCTTAAACTCCATAATAGCATTGTATGGGGCAAGAAGATTAATTGACTTTTTTATTATATTGAGCAAATTATAAGCTTTCTTGGTTGATTGAAAACGTATTTTTTTAATTTATGGAACCGTCAATAAACTCGTTTGTATAATCTACGTTTTGTGTAGTTAGTTGTGCCCTATTGTTGTTCCCTATTGCCGTGCCTAATGCACCAAAGGTTGTGGGTTCGATTTTGTCTGTTTGCTTAGTGTCCGGGTGTAATACAGCTAAGTATTTAAGTATCGAATTTGTGTTTCCTCTGTTGTCTGATATCAGAAAGACAAGTGCTTAAGCTACTTTAAAGGCCGATTTTTGATCCGTAGTTAAACTGAACTAATCGTTTAAAAAGTAACCAATGGTCAAATGTCCTTAAAATCTCTGTCTCTGTTTTTGAGGAATGTGGCGACAATGTCAGCGAGTTTCAATTAGGATCAGAGAAGATCATTGTCATACCTGATCAAGTGCCACTTATGTTGCCAAAACAATTTGATGCAACTTTGGTTGAACCTGAAGAGATATCACTGGTTAATCCCGAACAAGTGTCATCACATCAGGAAGAAGTGTATGAAGTAACAGACCAACCCGGTACTTAAACCACTAGACCAACAGGGCGTCATTACATTTAAATGATTTTAAAACTATTTATAAGTAGTAAGTTATAGTACTGTTTATTTATAAAATTAAGAAAATAAATAAACATAATGCCTCTTCTACTACCGGCTCGGAAAGTCATTTCATGTTCGAGATGATCCGGCAAGAAACTCGCCAGTTAGCTTTAACCAATAGTTAGATTACAAGGATTAGGCCGTCAATTTGACTATTAGATATACCTACAGATAACTATAGTGAATTTAACCAAAAGGTAACTACGGATCAAAAATTCAGCCCTTAGTAGGTACAGAATCAGGCCAATTATTTATGTGTATAGTTGTATATATATATATATATACTAACGGTAGGTCATAATTGGTGATTGGATAACCGGGCGCTTATTTGCCGAATCTTCAATACAGTACTGACATAGAATTGATACAACCACCGTCCTGATATATCAGATTTCCGTATTAATTCTTTGCTAAAGTAATCGTTCTCAGGTCTAGTATGACGTATCAGACTTTTAATTACACATGGAAATTAGTCAAGTACAGAACCAAATCTAAAATCACAATAATTTTCACCTTAAACTCAAATTCAAACTCAAATGATTCTTTATTTGCATAGGCTTGTACACAGCACTTACAAATCGTCATACATTTGAATAAAGTAAAAGTAAAGTATCAGCCTATAAACTGTCCCACTGCAGGGCAAAGGCCTCCATCATAGAAATCAAGTTATCGCTATTATGATGGGATTAGGCTTAATCACCACGCTTGCCATATGCGGATTGGTGATCACAAACCCGAGCTATGTCCGAAAAATTAGAAACATACTTTTCGCTCGACCCGGGAATCGAACCCAGGACCCTGAGACCACGGCCCGGTACTTAAACCACTAGACCAACAGGGCGTCATTACATTTGAATGATTTAAAACTATTTATAAGTAGTAAGTTATAGTATGTTTATTTATAAAATTAAGAAAATAAATAAACATAATGCTCTTCTACTACCGGCTTGGAAAGTCATTTCTGTTCGAGATGATCCGGCAAGAAACTCGCCAGTTACTCTTTTTAATCGCCAAACTTTAATTCAATGTTGTGTCATCATCATACCAAGCCATTCAGTTTTATTGTAACACAAAATAATAAAGGAAATAATAAAATAAATATTATTATAGTACATAATAAAATAAATATTAATGGCTCATAAGCTACAAAAGTAGGTACATCAAAGCATTACAGCACAGCTTGAAATCGGAAAATGTTTATCAGAACGCTCTGGTTGTAGCAACTCTATATCAATACTACCTTGTTTAGGTAAATAAGTGCCAGAATATCCGATCACTAGTCATAATACCAAATAATATCTACCTCAGTTCAACGCAAAAGTCTAAGAGTCTCCAACTCAAAAATCTCCACAATACTTTAAACTCCGAAATGGTTGTTCCATGAAGTTCACTCTTCAAATAATAAATCTCTCGATATCACAGCTCTTGACTCAATCATAGAGATGGGCAAATGGAAAAAAAATGTATTGTATCGATAATTTTCAAAGCTATGGGCTTGTCAAGTGTATTACGGATCAGGAAACGGATTTATTATATGTACTTATATCGTGTAAAAATATTGTTTTTTTTTACATTATTGCAGTCAAACGAGCAGACGTCCCACCTGATGATAAGTGATTACCGCTGCCCGTGGACATTTGCAACATTTCTCCTGATGTCTCTCTCTCTCTCTTTCTTGATATTTTGATATATCGATAATATCGAATCATTAGCACACTGTCAATGTAATCGTTTTGAAATCGCTTTCGAATATTTAATGTATTAAATTAGTTACTTAGTTGGTAAATGAATAAATTAAAAAAAATAAACATGCCAAGCCAGAGCAAATTGACCGGGGAGCATATTCAATAGAGAACAAAAATCGCACGGGAACAAAAAATCATATCGAACTTGATATCCGGAATTAATTTCGATTATTAATATAAGTATCGAGATTTTAAATATCGATGATTTTTCTGAAATAGAACTCCTACTACCCATCTTAGCGTTAATTCCCAGTTGCGTTAAAAGCTGTCGTTGAGCCAGGGGTACGCTTGTGTGCTTGATATGGACACAAATTTGGAAAATCCAGAGGTGCATGATCGGATTCGAACCTCGATCCCCCGTATGAATGACGTGATCTCCACTCCATGATCATGATCAGTGGATCACTGTGCTGCCATCGCTCTCAAAATATTATAATATCGATATTTTATTATTCTTTACCACTCAGCCGACTCAATCATGCCAGGGCGGGTCCTTAAGAAGATTGTTCGGCCTCTCAGCTCCTTGTTAGCTCCAATCCTAGCCGCTTATTTTTGATAATAAACTCAAATAAATTGGAAGTATTTTTCTTGTAGACTTTAAGTTACCCTTGTTATAAGTGAGTATATTTTGAAGAATGCAGATTTATTCGTACATTTTTTGGGGAAAGTTTAAGGTAATTGCGCTGTAATTCACTACGTGTCGATATTTTACATAAATTATTATAACTTTTGAACGTGGCATTACGAAGTCCTTGTGTACAATTTTGGCACCCTTTGCACCAGTAGTGTCGTTTATCCACTATTTTGGGACCGCGGGAGAGCCACGCTTTGGCATGAATGGGCAGGCTCAGCTGGAGTGTTACCGAGCGAGTACGGCCTCACAGAAAACCGGTGTGAAGCAGCACTGTGCTGTGTTTCGCTGCGTGAGTGAGGGTACCGGAGGCCCAGTCCGGGGTAAAGGGGGGTGCAAAGGTTGGAAACGCACTTGTGGCTCCACTGGTGTCGCGGGTATCTATGGGCGACGGCAATCGCTTACCATCAGGCATTCTCTCTGCTCGTCGGCCATATTAAAAAAAATATGTGCGCTTCCAATCATTGAATTCCCCTTGCCCCGGATCATATTCTCATTTACTTGACGGAACACAGCCGAAGCGTGGCTTTCGCACGGTTAGTACTCTTAATAATAATGGACCGATCTAGCGTCCTCAACTACACTAAAGATTACCGCCTGACCGCAAAAATTGCTTAATTAAACACCTGATTGAGCTGTTATCTCTCGCTGTGTTTTAAGTAAGGATTTAATTATACGGTAGGAAATTAAAAGCTTAGAATAACTGGAAGGTAATAACTGGTTTCTTTTATGAGGATAATTAAACCTTTGATTTTGTAATGCTAGCACGTCCGCGTTGCCTGGTTTACCTTTTTTTATTCGATCGGTGGTAGGCCAGCAGACGGATTACCTGATGGTAAGCGATTTGCAACAACATCAAAGTCACAAGCGATGGCATACCTTACTTCCCTTACCCCTGATTTGGCTTGATTTGGTTTTTTATGCTAGAGGCAGGACAAACGAGTAAGCGAGTCACCTGATGGAAAATAATCATCGCCGTCCTTGAACATCCGCGAAATCGGAGAGATCGCCAAATTGTTGCCGGCTCTTTTTAAAAAAGAGTACGCTCTTCTCTTCGTAGCCGTCGGAAAATACTCCCGCAGCCAAACCGTTCCACAGAACTGAGGTACGTGGTAGAAAGTTCCGCGAGAAACGTACATTATTAGACCGCCATCCATCGAGATGATCCATCCATCGTATTTTATATAAACTATCTATCTTTTTTTCTATTTATCATCATCATTTCAGCCAGTGAACGTCCACTGCTGGACATAGGCCTCCCCTAATGAACTCCACACAGATCGGTCCTGTGCTGCCCGCATCCAAGGGTGTCCCGCGACCTTCACCAGATCGTGGGTTCATCTTGTAGGGGGCGTGCCACGGCTTCGACCTCCTATATGCGGCCTCTACTCGAGGACCTTTCTGCCCCATCAGCTGTCTGATCTCCTCGCAATTTGCCCTGCCCATTGCCACTTGAGGCATGCAATTCTTTGGGCTATTTCTTTGACTTTTGTTCTCCTGCGGACCTCATCATTCCTGATACGATCACGTAAGGAGACTCCGAGTATAGTCCTTTCCATTGCTCTCTTTGCAGTTGCAGCACAACGCTTATAGGTAATCCGAAAATACGAAACGCTTGCGCGATGTAATCGACGTATAGTGCCATCTATTGGAACTAATGTCCAAAAACGAAGTGCCACTAGTACATAATAAAACAGCTAATACACCTATGCGTGTGTGAAATACCTTTGTTTGATACATATCCCACAAAATATGTAGTTACAAAATAGAACTGAAATGGATCTGACGTGTGTAATTTCCTTCGTCTGCATTTATTATAAGAGATGTGATCCATCGGATTTAATAATCCAGTTTGCAGGACTGGAACATGTAGCCCTGTATTATTGAGTCGAGGTGTCGACCCAGTCCGTAATCTGTTTTGTGCTGATGCCATCATTTATGCAATAAGTCACGGTTTCTCAAATGTTTGGCTTATAAGTACTTTATTCTACTACAAAGAACTTGCATAGAATCGGCAATACGTTTGCAAGTCCTTTGGAGTTACATGCGACCATAGGCTGCGGAAGTCGCTTAGTAATTTTAAACAGCCATCTTGCTGTTTCTACTTGCACGTAAGGCTCGCCGGTCGCGCAACAGAGATAGCGAGATTTCCGAGGAACGGCGAAGCTTGCCTCGTACCCAACATTTGTACATGGCTATTTAATAAATAGTATAAGTGTTCGCCGAGATGTTGTAACCCCAAAATTGTTTAAAACAGATCAGAAACTGGTTTAGTAGCTAAAAATTAAAATCGATTGGCTAGTGTGCCCTACCTGCCACCTTAGGGCAAAACAGCTTCTTGTTTATCTTTAATATTACCTATAATAAAATTTCATAAAAGACTTTTCGTAAAGTTTTAACAGCTTTCTGTGGGAGACCTAAATTATTCATACAACCATCTCATCCATTGATCTGATTCCGTACTAAGTATTTTTCTATCAAAAAATATTAGAAAACAGAATAAATTCCCTACAAACCACTTTGGGAAACTATGCAATAAGACTCCGACACTGTAACCTTTACTACTGTAGCTTAAGATACCTACAGGTGTACGTTCTCTAACGGCCGTTCTCAGAGACGTCATTTAAGCTAAGGTTCATTAACTTTAGTATCGGTAGTCTTTATGCGTATCAAAATAAGTGTCAATATTTTTTCTTAAGTAGCCAACTAAGTTAATCAACGACTCTGAGTGTGGCAGTAAAACTGGATGATCCAGGTTTAACGTCCACCTTATTTGCTCGAGTCGAATTGATGCATTGTTTATAAAGCTACACCCTTAAAATATATTGAACACTATTGTGTTTGAAGAGAACTGGAGACCGACAGCGTTGCGTTTGGCAGTCTATAGTAAGAGGCCAAGACCCAAAAAAGTTTTAGTGAAGAAGAAAACACAGTAAGTAAGTATTGTGTTTGAGAAAAAAAAATCAACAAATTTTATACTTACCTAATAAAACCAAATAGAGTTATTAGAAAACATTTTTCTCTCTCTCTCATTGTATCATCCTGGATGTATCTCATCGCTTCGTTTCGCTCGTGGTTTAAGCACCGGGACGTGATCTCGGATTCTTGGGTTGGATTCCTGGGACGAGCAAAAAGTATGTTTCGAATTTTTCGAACATTGCTCGTGTGTGGTTTGTGATTACCAATCCGCATTAGGCAAGCGTGGTGATTAAGCTTTATCCCATCATAGTAGCGATGACTTGATTTCTAGAGGCTTTTGCCCTGCAGTGGGATAGTATATTAGGCTAATACTTTACTATACTTAAAGTCCGTCTAATTTCATCAAATGAACTTGGTCTTCGCAACTCTTAGGGAATCAAACAAACTAGTTTTAATCATCCCTCAACATTTCTCCCCCTTAACAATGTTATGTGATAGGAGGCACACTAGCAGACGGGTCACCTGATGGTAAGCGATTGCTGCTACCCATGGACACTGACAACACCAGTGGAGTCACAAGTGCGCTGCCAATCTTTAAATTCCCCTTTTCCCCCAAATTAGGCCTCCGGTACCCTCAATTTTTCTTATGCTTATTTTGTTTTAAGTATTCCATTTTTGCCCGAAATTTCTCTATATACACAACTGAAACATAATACCAATGTGTATTTTTCCATTATAAGTAGCGATGTTTACTTGACGGAAATGGTATTGACAAGAATCGGTAACAAATATCCAGCGATGCAAATCAAAATATACGGCTTTATACAAACAACGGATCTCCCACTTTCGATCAACGAACATAAAATATACTGGAATAAAGTGCAGAAGGTTAAAATTAAGATTGTGAACGAAATACGCCAACATTTTGAAGCACCAAAAATTTTTTTAACGCACCACAGAGACTCCATTAATCCATAACTGTCTATGTTTTTTCTATTTTTATTTTATGTGATAGGTGGCAGATAAGCAGACGGATCGCCTGATGGTAAGCGATTGCCGGCGCCCATAGACACCCGCAACACCTGTGGAGTCACAAGTGCGCTGCCAACCTTTAAATCCCCTTTTTCCCCGGATTGCGCCTACATCACGATGCAACGAAACACAGCACAGTGTCTGCCATAAAACTGTCAATCAATCGCTGGAGCACACTATTTGTATGGAGTCCGCGCCTCGGCCAGACAAGCATTGTGTATGATACCCGGCCGCTACTGGACTGATGACCTTCGAAGGACATTGTTTAAGTTGTCTTTGTTATAGGGATAGACTTGCTTAGCGCCAAGACTCGTGTCTGTACAAGACACAAGATTTGGCGCTATAATGATACGATGTGACCCAATATAAAAGCCATCTGAAGTTTCAATTTAAACTGAAGTTACAAAGTCCTGAACTGAGGCCTGGTTTTTGAAAAGAACCCTTTTCACCATTTCCAAGAAGGCACTTATAATTTTCATACAGATTACAACACGGAGTTCTGCAGTTCAATTTATATAATTTTTCATACAAGCATTTCAATATGTAAGACTTGAGTTGCCAAATCCCCGGTGTATGCAGTGAGCCTTCTGCTGCGCCTTATTTTCCGCCAGTAACGTCTTGCGTCAAATTATTTTTCTAACGCAACGCTTTCCTTGACACTCCAGAAATTGTGAATAATGTGTATTTTGTCGGTACTCCGCGGTTCAGTTTAACATGTGTTTGACAGAGAAAAAATGTTTTCTTTGATATGCCAATAAAGGTACTTGAGTGATTTGGATTTGCCAAATTATGTTTTGTTTACCGAGTACTTACATCAACAACAATTTCCTTCTTCAGAATTCTGTTCGATTTTTGCCTAATGTTTTTTTGGCAGCTAATGGAATGTACGAACAGTATACAATAGGTGCAAGAAATACTTTCCTGTTATTTTTCACTAACAAGTGTATACTCGGGAATTTCTTCATTCTTACGTAGCAAGATGAGATGGATCGAAATAAATGTCCTCAGAAGACTTCAAAGTTGTTCTTAGTAGCTTTTTCCTGATGAACAAGCTAAAGCATTGCTCTACTTTTTAAAGTTTAAAAAACGGACAGTTTTTCTTGCGATGAGTTTTAAAAGTTCATCCTCATTCCTTAACAAAAGAAAATTCTTGATTGTATTAGAGAAATATATGAGTGACTGTTTCATAGTAAATACGAACCATGTACATATTAAAATTGTGAAGCTGTTAATTTCACAGGAGTTAATTTTCTGTTGTTGATTAAAGTTGCACCTACATAAGACTTACTCAAGTAGCTTATATACATATGTAAACGATGTCAGACAAAAATTACAAATATAACACTTAAATACATATTATTATGTATATTACACCCAGTCTCTGAAACACAAATGTTCATAAAACGAATGTTTGTCCAGGGTCGGGATCGAAACCTTGGCGTCTCTACCAAAATGCGTCATCGGGTCAGTTGTCATGAAAACTTTATTCGCATACAATACACAGTTTCTAATTTACATTCAAAGCTCTTTGATGTTTTTATTAATATATATTACTAACTTGTTTGTCTCACATAGTTTATGAAAGTATCTTATGATAAAAAGCATATAAATAAAAAAGTAGACATACAATTTTCACCCCTCATCAGCGGGTATCACACACCGTTGTCGCGTCAACTCGCGCGACCACACGCAAATAGTTAGGGGAAGACTTATGACAACCCTCGTCAAGAGTAGGGCTGTCACGCCGTACACGGAAAATGTTTCGCGATGTACCAGCATTTTATTGGTTTCAATTTCACCGTTGCGTTGCCACGGATAATGCGGAGTTTTTGGCTCCCACCACGAGCGTGGACACAGTACAGGGTAAGAGAAGAACTTGTAACTAAAAGCTTTTGCAATATTTTTTACGCAACATCACCTAACATTATCTATTAGTCTCAGTATAATCTGCTTTTCTCAGTATAATCTTTAACTATATATTATACACGTTTATTTAAATGATCTTACCTGCCCAAAGAGGAATTTATCAGAGCAACCAATATTTCACAGTGTAGGGTAGGTATGTAAAGCGCACTAGCAACGCTATTTGATTTTTTTTTCTGATAGGTGGCAGACGAGCAGACGGATCACCTGATGGGAGGCGGCAATCCCTTTCCATTGCCTACCATGATAAGCGATTGCCGCCTCCCATGGACACTCACAAGTGGAGTCACAAGTACGCTGCCAACCTTTAAATCCCCCTATTACCAAGATTGGGCCTCCGGTACCCTCACTCACCCAGCGAAACACAGCACAGTGCTGCTTCACGCCGGTTTTCTGTGAGGCCGTGGTATCACTCCGGTCGAGCCGGCCCATTTATGCCGAAGCGTGGCTCTCCCACGGTCAAACGATTTATAATAAATTTAGCTGGTTAACCCGATATACTTTTAATAATCTCGGCAAACATTCATCATACTATTTATTAAATTATAGCGCAAAAGTCCTATTTTTGTACTCAAAATGTTGGTCAACACCAAAAGTGGCCTCTTATAGCATTAGCAATAATTTTAAGTATAAAAACAGACCAATAAGTAATGCGCAATTCATTAAATAAAAAGTAAAAATGTTTGCCGATATTACAACGATCTATTTTTATTTAAAAAAATCCAATTTAGTAGCTAACAATTGTAATGAATTGGCTTCATTTCAATTAACCAATCAATCAGCCTAAAAAATAAAAGTAAACTAAATCGGTTTTAATCTCCATTAGAACTTGTAAGCTATAAAAGATTAATCTACCTTTTTAATTATTAGAGCGAATGGAAGGTTTCTTTGGTTAATTAAAATGTTTCTTAAAAGACGAGCACTTATATTTAATGAAGCCATGTTACGTAAAAAAATAAATAACATTTTACTTTTTATGAAGTAGGTGTGTTTCTACGAAAAATCTAGCTATGGGCGGTTAGATAGTGTGTGATATGTCCTAAGGGTAGTTTCTTTAAGGCGACGGGTAGCCCTAACTAGCGACACCATTCGTTTTTAATTGGTAGCTACTAAACTGGATCTATTTTAAACAATTTCGGGGTTACAACCTCTCAGCAAAAAACACTTATACAATTTATTAAATAACCATGCACAAATGTTAGGTCCATTTTTGTACGCGATGAATCGATTACCGCCAAAAGCGGCCACTTTTAGCGTGAATGAATTTTTCGCGTACAAATATTGGGTCCGCATTTGTGCATGGTTATTTGATAAATAGTATAAGTGTTTGCCGAGAGGTTGTAACCCCGAAATTGTTTATTAGCTAAAAATTAAAATCGATTGGCGTCGCTAGTGTGCCCTACCCGTCACCTTAATGACTACAACTACATATCTTTAAGTCACGCTGTTTCTACTTAAGACCTATTTTATCATGGACTTGAGTTGCTGTCTCTCCCTCTTCAACTGCCTAGTGCAGTGTCTATCCAGATCCCTGATGACTCATCAGATCGTAATGCGATAGTATCCAGACGAAATTGTTTTCGATTTTGCTTTGTTATGGATTTGACGACTTATTTTTGGGTTGCCAATATGTGGATAGTGTGTTATTAGGTAGGATTTTCAAACAGATGTAGAGGAAAATATTTATTTCCTACGTAGTTATTATTGTATTGTTTAATAAATAATAAATAAATAAATATTTCACAACGTCACGTACATTGATCTGACTACGAGATAGGTAGCTCAAGCACCTGTGTTACGGATATCAGAATCAACAGTGGGATTACAAATATATACATATACCTAATACTTTTCTTTTGTAAATACATACTTATAATACATAGTTAAAGGTTTAGCGGATGTAGATGGTTATTTAACACCAGGGCAAGGGGGTTATTCTCATGTACAGTTGGATGCAAAAAAGATGTGTTTTAAGATAGCTAACTTTATGAAACTCTCCCTCCCTCACTCTTACTGAGGTGGCGTAAAAGGCGACTAAGGTAAAGCTGCTGGCATGATCATCAGCACCCAGAGAAGGAAAACTCTGCATTTATATCAAAACCCTCGCAAACCCGTCTGCCAAGCGTGGTGAGTATGGCAATTACCCCTCATGTGATTGAGGGAGGCCCGTGCCCCAGCAGTAGTGACTTAAATGGGCTGATGATGATGAACTTTTTGAAAAGGTACAGACTTTTACTTCTTTGGCAATCAAGGCAATAAAGTAACATCTTTTTGCAAATTCAAATTTCATTTATTTACAGTAAACATGGTACGTTTTATAGTTCTAATATCAAGTATTGCTCATGCATGTTTAATCGATCTATCGATATACAAATATTTTAGTGTTGCAACAGATTGTTCTCAAACTAGAGAAGAAGACGAAGAAGCCAAATTAGAGATTTCAATATAGGCATTCATCCATATAATATAAAAAACTGCACAGAAAACTCGCTTGCTTAGCAATAATTGGCCTTAAATTTGACATATCATATTGCAAAAAAAGCTAAAAATAAGTCAATTTAAAGAATACAGTACCATCGTGAATAAAGAATATCTTGTAAATTATAACTGACATGTACACATACACATAATTTGTAAGGCATGTGAAAAATATTAATATGAAAAATAGCAAAGTCACAACCTCCATTATCCTCAAAGTCACACAAATTGTTTTGACATTGGTTGACATTCTTCCATTTCGTATCAACATTATCAATGTATTCAATTTATATTGTAAAACTTAAGTGGGTATAGTAATGCTTTTTGCTTTTGTAAAATGTTAGCTATTTGAATGAAAATGAAAACGCATTTTTATAATGGTGAGATAACAATGTCGAGAGGTTTTGACGCAGGACATATTATAGTGCACAAGGGTTTGCGGCATGAATGGCATCTAACGTAGTGATACCACGGCCTCACAGAGAACCGGCGTCAAGCAGCACCGTTCTGTGTTTCGCTGCGTGAGTGAGGGTACCAGAGGCCCAATGCGAGGAGAGGGGTTTAAAAGTTGGCAGCGCACTTGTGACTCCACTGACGTCGCGAGTGTCTATGGGCGGCGGTAAACGCTTAACATCAGGCGATTCGCCTGCTTGTCTGTAATCTGTCACATAAAAAAAATATTATTTGCAAAAAGTCTTCTTCATTGTGATTAATTATTTTATTGCAACCATTTTGTAGAAAGAAATGACTATTCAATCTTTACTATAATACCTATTTTAGTACCTGAATGGAAATGTGGCTTTAATGCCTAAGTAATTAGATTACTAACCCTCGTCGACCCAAATGGATACAAAGTAATTATATTATTCTGATACTATTACTTTTCCATTGTTCAAGATAATATACATATTTGTACTACGCAGTACAAAATAAATGGGCCTCTAAAGTTAATTAAACTATGTAGGTACTTGTAATTATATTGCAATTTGATTGTAAAAAAAATTAAAAGCAAATTATCTCGATCTATCATCTCGATGGATGGCGGTCTAGTACTGTGCATTTCACGCGGAATTTTCTACCACGTACCTCAGTTCTGTGGAACGGTTTAGCTGCAGGAGTATTTCCCGACGGCTACGACTCAGGAATCTTCAAGAGAAGAGCGTACATACCATCTAGATTTAAAACCTTCTTCACGATATACTTTTATAATTAGTAGATAAGTATTTATCTATATTTTGATTAAATAAAGTTATCGTATGAGCTGTTACAACTTTTTGTAACTTGGCAATTTTTTTCTTTCATCATCATCATCATCATCATTTCAGCCAATTGACGTCCACTGCTCACTGCTGGACATAGGCCTCCCCCAATGTTCTCCACACAGATCGATCCTGTGCCGCCCGCATCCAATGGATTCCCGCAACCTTCACCAGATCGTTGGTCCACCTTGTGGGGCGCCTGCCACGGCTGCGACTTCCTATACGTGGCCTTCACTCAAGGACTTTTCCGCCCCAACGGACGTCTGTTCTCTTCGCTATGTGCCCTGCCCATTGCCACTTGAGACATGCAATCCTTTGGGCTATGTCTGTGACCTTAGTTCTCCTGCGGATCTCATCATTTCTGATACGATCACGCAGAGTGACTCCGAGCATTGCTCTCTGTGTGATTTTGAGCCTCCTTAATAGGTACATTGTAAGCGGCCACGTTTCGGTTCCGTATGTCATCACTGGCAACACACACGCATTAAAGACTTGTCTTGAGACACAGCGGTAGATGGGCCGAAAATATGCTGCGTAGCTTCCCGCTGCCCAGCCGAGTTGAATCCGTCGATCGACCTCTTTCTGGAAGTTAGATTTACCAAGGTAGACTTTTTGTCCGAACCTGTTTGTTTATACCTACTTACTATTTTTTAAAAAGGCCGACAACACATTAGCGATCTCTCTGATTTCGCGGATGTTTATGGGCGGCGTTGATTACTTTCCATCAGGTGACTCGTTTGCTCGTTTGTTGTCCGCCTTAAGCATAAAAAATATATTTTGATACTGACTTTTGTTTAGGCACAGTGCGACCGCGATCAGAAGTCACTTCAGGGACCTTGACAGGGGGGCGTTGTACAAGATTTTTTCTCTGGGAAAATGTCAAATTAGCATTAGTTCTGACTTTTGCCATGTGAGAAATAACCGTGGGTTTACTATAATGCACTTTAAATATTAAATTACACATTATATTAACCAGATTTCCCAAATCCTTAATCAAGGTCTAAGCGAATCCCGCACGCAACCGGGAACTACACGCGAAGATGAAATAAGATAAACATGACCCGCCACCAATGGATTCCCACTACACCAGTGGAGTTACAAGTGTGCTGTCTACCTTTGAACCCACCTTTTCCTGGATTGGGCCTCCTTCCTCACTTACGCAGCGAAACCCAGTACCGACGCTACTTCACGCCGGTTTTCTGTAAATTGGTGGTAGACGAGCAACGGATGATAAGTGATTGCCGCCGCCCATGGTCACCCGCGACATCAGTGAAGTCACAAGTGCGCTGCCAACCATTAAACCTCCCTTTCCCCCGGATAGGACCTCCGGTACCCACACTCACGCAGCGAAACACAGCACAATGCTGCTTCACGCTGGTTTTCTGTGAGGCCGTGGTATCGCTCCGGTCGAGCCGGCCCATTCATACCGAAACGTGGCTCTCCTACTTACCACCACAGCAGGTGTGTACGCTTAACGTAAGGCAAACCCCTAAAAGGAGAAATCGTTATTTTCAGGCGGTTGATTTTTCACAATATGCAACGTTTCTTAAGGCAACGGGTAGGGCACACTAGCGACGCCAATCGATTTTATTTTTTAGCTACTAAACCGGATCTATTTTACAACCTGTCGGCAAGCACTTAAACTATTTATAACCATGCACAAATATTGGGTCCGTTTTTGTGCGCGAAATATTGATTCACGCCAAAAGTGTTTGTTTGTAATCCCGTAATAGATCCGGGTTAGTAGCTAAAAATTAAAACCGATTGGCGTCGCTAGTGAGCCCTACCCGTCTCCTTAACGCCCGAACGATTACTCAATCGCTTCCTAACTTTGATAGCTTCAAACATCTTGTCTCGGTCGTAATAACGTTGACATGGAAAAGGCAAGTATAATTTTTGAGTTAAGTTGTCCTTTGTCATAAGACATAAATGACTTATTTGCCCAAGAGGTCCCGGGTTCGATCAAGAATTTGTACCTAAGTTTTTTGGTAAGAAATTCTTAGTGGCAGCCCGGAGTTTGGAGGTTGGCGGTCTTGTACCCCCGTGCCTCGAACGTTATGCCGTTGGTCCTGTGCCCAATCCCTCTCTGGTCGAGTCACAGTAGAGTCTCCCATCGGAATGTGAGGGTAAGGGAATAGAGAGTGCACTTGTGTTTGCGCACACACTGAGCACTATAATATATCCTGCGTACGGAATCAGCATACTTAGTACGGAATCAGGTCAACGTATGAGATGTTGTGAGAATTATTATTATTTTTTGTAAACATTTTTTTGTCTCAAAATGGTTGTTTAAAACATTTTGGTGTTCATACTGGACTCACGGACCTAGGTCAAGTAAGCCGCAGCTTCTGTTATTGGGTTCATATGTTATTGGGTTCATATGATCGTCCTGCAGGAACTTACGAACAATACGACACGTGTTCAGGATAGCGGCCTTTTGCATTTTCATGTATATATTTTCAGGTACATCGAGCATTCGTAAGGCAGTCAGAAGGTGTTTTGGAATTACACCACACACAATTATTATTATTATTGTGTTTGAAATATATAAATATATTCTCCCATTTTGGGGTACGCTAACAAAATTATTATTATTATTATTCAATGTTTTAATTTATGTTGAATGGAAATATTTATGACTCAGAACTAGCATAATATAAGTAGTGAATAGTAACTAATCACCAGCAACCCTTTTTTAAATGTACAATGTATTTATGTTGGAGGTCACAACACACAACATTAATGCACTGCCTAGTTATTTGTACCCTTATTATTTTGTTTTTCCTTTGCTTTGTTTTTTTCTGTTTTTCTTTTTGTTTGTTTGTTCTTTATATCTAATGTTGTACTCGTATATAGTATTGTGATGTCCAAAATAATATTCTTTTCTTTCTTTCTTTCTTCAAATGTTTTGTACTATCTATGTACTATTAACTTAGCAGAGACCTATAGTTGCCCAAAGGAGACTGGTGGGCGTAACTTTTAGAGACAGATAATCTAACAGGTCCCTTAGAAGACACAATAAGTCAAAAGGGTAGCGCAACTGAAGTGGCAATGGGCGGGACATGTAGCACGAAAGATAGACTCGTGGTGTAGGGAAATGCTGCAGTGGAGGAGATGGCATCAGTAAGGATCTATCGGAAGGCTACAAATGAGATGGATAGATGACATAACAAAGATTGGCGGGCGCAATTGGACTTAAACTGCCCAAAATAGAACAGAATGGAGATAGTAATTCCTCTTTTTGTATGTTTTAGCATTCTGTAAATAGGTATTTTTTATATTCTCATTATTAAAAGAAATAAATATGATTTGATTTAAAATAGAATGAAGATGATTGAAGAAAGCCTACTTCAAATTGGTTGAAAACGGCTTCCATAACAAACATGTTTCTAAGAAATTATAGGTAAGTACTCGTCCTCCTCCTTCTCATCTTATTTTTTTTATGTCATACGTGGCAGACGATCACCTGATGGTAAGCGATTACCGCCACCCACGGACACCCGCACATCATTGAAGTCAAAAGTGCGCTGCGAACCTTTGAACCCCCCTTTCCCTCGGATTGGGCCTCCGGTACCCTCACTCACGCAGCGAAACACAGCACAATGCAGCTACACGCCGGTTTTCTGTGAGGCCGTGGTATCACTCCTGCTCGAGCCGGCCCATACATGCCGAAGCGTGACTCTCCTACGGTAAGAAACCTTTTCCCGCTTGCATCCAAAGATGTCGCTCTGGAGCCCGGGATACGATTTAACCATGATTCAGGATTTGGGGAGTTTATTAATAATACTGAAGCGACCCTTTAACTAGACCCGCTGAATCATGGTCACACGTTTCAGAAACTATCCGATACGTGCAGATTTCCTCACGAGGTTTTCTCTCACCACTGAGCGAATGATAAAAAGTTACTATGAGTTCTTTAGTTTCGTACACGTATGCAAATTTATTAAAAAATGGCTCTTCCAAACTAAGGGTGCTCGATCTGCTAGAAGAAATCACAGGTTGCGAAAAACTCTCTCACAAAACGATACATACCGTAACAGTCAACTCGACCATATCATTGTATGACGTGTTTTGATAACTCTTTGTAAAATCAAATAATTAAAATCAATGCAATCAACGCATTTGGCAGCTAATACACTTCTTATTATATAATCCCATCAGCGGTTGATAGGCCGTCGCTAACTGACATCTCGGTTACTTCTGCCATCTAGTACCGAACTCTCTCACAAAACGATACATACCGTAACAGTCAACTCGACCATATCATTGTATGACGTGTTTTGATAACTCTTTGTAAAATCAAATAATTAAAATCAATGCAATCAACGCATTTGGCAGCTAATACACTTCTTATTATATAATCCCATCAGCGGTTGATAGGCCGTCGCTAACTGACATCTCGGTTACTTCTGCCATCTAGTACCGAACGCCACACATGTTTTACTAGAAGAAAATAAAACATTTACATGAAAAAACATTTGTTATAATAAATAAATAAAATAAAAATAAAAATTGTTTATTTCAGACCATAGTTTTTGATCCATAGATTGTTAGTAACAAAATGACTTAAAATTATATTATTACCTAACATGTACCTAACATATCGACAAAATAAAATACAATAAAATAAAATTAAAAAAGAAACTGGTTTCAGTGGTCACTCTTCGCACCAGGCACTTCCATAGCGGTGAGGTGTATCTATCCGCTAGAGTCATCAGGATGGTGTTGCGGCTGTCCCTCACCCTGCGGACCAGTGACGCTGTTATGCAGAGCTTTTTCCAGCTAGATGATTGGCTTAAAACCTCTGTTCAAATGACTGACGTTTAAACAGAGGTTTTACTTACTTCAAATACATTGTGGCGCAATGGTTAGTGGGTCGCACTTTAAAGCGACGGTTGCGCCTGGGGTCCCGGGTTCGATCCCTGGGTCGGGCCAAAATTTGTACCTGAGTTTTTCTGTTAAGAAATTCTCAGTGTTAGCCCGGAGTCTGGAAGTTGGCGGTCTTATACCCCCGTGCCTTGGAAAGCACGTTAAGCCCAAATCCCTCTTCGGTCATGTCACACTAGTGTCCCATCGAAATAAGAGGGTACGGGAATAGAGAGTGCACTTGTGTCTGCGCAAATACTTGTGCACTATAATATGTCCTGCGTCGATGGCTGATCGCTGAGATTGGCCGCCATGGCCGATATATCGGTTTGAAGGACATTATAATACATTGATTGAGCTAGCTAAGCCGCTGTATTATCTCAGCCAATAAGGCACGTAGCTTCAGCCCAGCCAGCAAATGCGCGCTAATCTAGGTACATGCAGTGCAGCGAGCTGTCGGAACTCAGACAAGACTGGTCCACCCACATATCATCGGCCAAGAATACACGCACTGCAGACAAAACAATTAATGTGTACAAATGATTTATTTGCAAAGCAAGTTGCCTTCAGCCAAGCTACTAAATACGCAGTAATCTAGAAGATCACCACGCTTTTAGTAGCTAGTACTATGCGCATTTGGGTTTTTGTACATTGACCACAAAGTAAACTCGCCGCAGAAAAAAGTAAGTGTAAACTCACCACAGTTCTATTTTTATGAAGTAAATTGTTTATTAATAATTTTGGTTATCTCAATTTGGTTAACAAACCTCACCCGCCTGTGACTAACTTACACATATTTTTAATGCATGTGGTGAGTTTACTTTCAATGTATGGAGTTAACAAAATATGGCGAGTTTACTTTGTGGTCAATGTACAAAAACCCGCGCATTTAGTAGCTATGTAGCGCAGCAAGCTGATGGAACTCTGGCAAGACACGCGGGCGGACATATCATCGGCCAAAAATACGTACTTTCGGTGAAATAAATAATGTGTCACAATAATTAATTTATTTACAAAGAATTTTGCCTTCAGTATAACTACTGAATTAACCATCTATATTATTGCGCATATAGTCTATTAAATATTGATCACACAAATATGTCACTGAAGTGCCTTCTGATCTTGGTCGGTCTTTATGTATTGGATAATTTTGTATCTGTTTTGTTATCTTCTGTATTGCATGTCAATATTTATATGTCTTCTAACGCAAAGGCGTCACCCAAGGTCCAGCCTGAAAACCAGCGTTGCAGCTGTTGTCTGTGGAAGTTGCAGCATACGCTGAGACTGAGGCCTGAGGCCGCAACTCTTATGCTGTGTGTCGTTTTTTTATTATTTATTTTATGTATTATGTGTTGTGGTCAATAAATAGTTTTTCTTGCTTTTTATCTCACTAGACTTGCCGCACTCAGCAAGCTGATGGAAGTGGGCCATAAGTTGGAACATGCTGTTTAGACTTTTCGCATGAGAAAATACGCTGTACACGCACCTCTTGTCAATGTCCACTGAAGTGTCCAAAAAAAAAAAAACCCCTTCTTCTGATCTGTCCCGGTCTTTAGGTTTGAATAATTTTTGTAGCTGTTTTGTATCTTCTGGTATTGCATGTCCATATTTAGATATCTCCTAACGGCAACGGCGTCACCCAAGTCCAGCCTGAAACCAGAGCTGCAGCTGTGTCTGTGAATGTCCAGCAATGCTGAACTGAGCCTTGCTGGCCGCAACTCTTACGCTCTGTCTCCGTTTTTTTATTTTTATTTTATGTATTATGTATTGTGGTCATAATTAGTTGTCCTTTCTTTTTATTTATTTCTATCTAGTGCAGCAAGCTGATGGAACCCAGAAACCCTTCGACAGTATGATACCAGAGTTTGGTAACCAGTATCATACGAAGAAAACATGATCGGACCGCGATCGGACCTTCTCGTATCATCGACCAGGTATCCACGTACTGCAGAGAAAACAGATGAAATTAAAGATTAGCTAACAAAGCATGTTGCCATCAGCCAAGTCACTAGCAGTAGGCAAGCTGCAAGCAAACTGAAAGAAGAAAAATTAAAAAATATAAGTAAAATAAGTATACTTTGCATGCGAGCGTGCGTTTGTATGTGTGTGTGTTATCTAATTACAAATTACCTTCAATGACCGTAAGAATCTGTCGCTTTAATTCTCGGTTTGTACAAAAAATCAGCAGAGTTATATTTCTTATTGTTAGCAGCTATGTCGTCTATTTATAAGTTATTTTTTTGCATAATTTGTAGTCACAGTTTGGTATGCCGCGTACGGTTTCTTTGGACAGCAGAAGCTTAAAAATTTTGCAGAACGATCGGAATGTAAAGCCGAGCAAATTTTATACAGGAAAACTATGTCTGCAAGATCACGGAATGGTTAGGCAAAAAAGTTGACATGATTCCGTATAATCTTGATTAAAGCCTGCTCGAAAACTCGATAGTTTAAGGGTTTTACAAATCTTTCCAGACAATGCTGCAGTATTTAAGTATGCTCCTGGTGTAGGCAAAGTACATATATAAATGTTCAGTAATGTAGCTGTGTGCAATGCAGGGAGTTGTGGGGACTCCGACAAGACTCGCGGGCGGACATGTCATCGGCCAAGTATCCAGCGTACTGCAGACAAAACAGATAATGTGTAACAATGATTTATTTACAAAGCATATATAGCCTTCCGCTAAGCTACTAAAAGCGCCATAATCTTGGTGCATGCAGTGCAGGCGGACCTCATCGGCCAAGTATACACGTGCTGAAGACAAATAGATGAAAAAAAGTGTAACAATTGGTAATATTTTTCTATCTTTTTTTATTAATTTACTGCACGATGAATGATGGATGGGGATGGACGATATCACCAATAGATAGAATCAAAACACTGGAACGATGCCCGTCGCTAAACAGGCCATGCACACATTTACTCGACGTGGTTCTGCATTAGACAGAGACAAACTATACGTGTACCTACGGGAAAGACACGATACGATACACTGCTTAGCGCGTAATTAACGAACTCATCAATGTCAGCTGGAGTCTTCTGTCAGTAAAAAATGTATTTTAATACATACAAACTTATTTTTCTGACCGTATGCCTTAAGAAACATGTCACTGGTGAACTTTACTCTCCGCTAACTTCGAACTAAAGTGTTGAAAACTGAAATCAATTTCAATTGGTAAGCTCCGATCTGGCCGATTCCCCGAAGGCGATATGGACACAGGCTTCAAAGTTGTTATAGAAGATAAGCTTTTGGTTGAAAACTTTCTCGCAGGTTTTGTGTGAGTGAGAAAATGTTTACTTTCCTACTTTGTTAGTTTTTTTTTTACATTATGGCAGACAAACGAGCAGACGGCTCACCTGATGGTAAGTGAATTACCGCCGCTCATAGACATCTGCGACACACTGAGGCATCACAGATGCGTTGCCGGCTCTTAAGGGAGGAATAAGCTCTTTTCTTGAAGATCACCAGGTCGTATCTGTTCGGAAACACCCCCGTTCGTAGCTGATTTCATAGTTTTACTACGCGCGGTATTACTTTAATAATACTTTAATAGTAATACTTTAATAGTAATACTTTGATATAATTAATAATTAAAGTAATTACTTTAATAGTAAACTAGACCTTCACTTGCATAGTATAACGTCCTTATCAAAGCTTTTGATTCCCAGTTGCATCCAAAGTGTCGCTTCGGAGCCCGGGGTACCTACGCTTGGACCATGAAGTCTGGTAATTACAATGAAGCGACTGCCCTACGAAGCAACTTTCACAACCCTTAGACAGGAAAACCAAGCCGTGTGGTCCCCGGAAGCCGTGTGGTCCCCGGCAGAGTAGAATAGGCCACCCTCACTCTTACCGAGGTGTCGTAAAAGGCGACTAAGGTAAAGCTGCTGGCATGATCATCAGCTCCCAGAGAAGGAAAACTCTGCATTTATATCAAAACCCTCGCCAACCCGTCTGCCAAGCGTGGTGAGTATGGCAATTACCCCTCATGTGATTGAGGGAGACCCGTGCCCCAGCAGTGGGGACTTAAATGGGCTGACGATATAGACAGGAAAACCAGGTCAACTGAGTCAACGTCCGTTACGTAGTATAACGTATGCATTTTATTTGAGTAAGGGCTGGTTTTTCAATAGTCCGTTAAAAGTTAACAAATCGATAAAATGAAATACCATTAAAGGTAATAGTCACATTCATGCAGGTAAGTAACAATAAGACTACTATAATTTAATTTTGCCGGGTAATACTTTATCCATCTGTTAAATTTTATCAGACGATGGAAAAATCAGTACATTATTTAAATAAATAAATAAATATTTCACAACATCACGTACTTACATAGATCTGACTTTGAGATAGGTAGCTCAATTACCTGCGTTACGGATATCAGAATCAACAGTGGGATTACAAATATAAATGTATAATACTTTTCTTTTGTAAATACATACTTATAATACATAGAAAACACTCAGACCAATACAAACAGACATGTTCATGCACACAAATGTTTGTATTTAATTACGAATGTTTAGTCACTTGACCCGTAACTTTATGAATGCCATCAAAAAGCGGAAAATCTAATACCTAGGTCACGTACTTAGGCATGAGAGGTACAGGTGGCTTCCACTCATTGTGATGGGTAAAATAGAGGGGAGGCGACGCGTTGGAAGAAGGAAAAATTCGTGGCTGCGTAATATAAGGAAGTGGACTGGCATCACATCCCCATGGTTCCACAGAACGGCTGTTTCGTCTCGCAATGAACAGAGAGGATTTTGGAAAGCTGACGGCCAACCTTCAGAACTGAAGTGGTCGTTTTGAAGCCGTACGCTTTTACCATAGTTTTTCTTTTTTTTAATGTTATAGATGACAGATGAGCATACGGATCACCTGACGGTAAGCGATTGCCGCCGCCCATGGACACCCGCGACACTGGTAGAGTCACAAGTTTGCTGCCAACTTTCATCCGAATTTGGCCTCCGATACCTTCACTCACGCAGCGAAACACAGGACAGTGTGGTATCATTCCGGTCGAGCCGGTCCATTCACTCCGAAGCGTGGCTCTCCTACGGTCATTTTTTAAATTGTTTTATATTATATTATTAAGATTGTCTTTTAAGTTGACTAATTCGAAATAAAAAGAAAAAAACTTATATTAATTGGAGCATATAAATTGGCTGATTCAATTGAAAATTTAGCCTGTGTATGTATTCAATAAAGCATAAATATTTCTTGAAGTCGATACTAACTTATTTATAAAGTAGTACCTAATCTGAAACCAATCTATGCTACCTCTATGTTAATGGTCGCCTTTTTATGTGATAGGTGGCAGACGATCAGACGGATCGCCTGATGGTAAGCGATTGCTGCCTCCCATAGAGACCAGTGGAGTCACAAGTATGCTGCCAACCTATAAACCCCCGCCTCCTTTGCCATTGTTCTTTGTTTGGTTCACCAACGATTATTACATCGATACATACATAAAAAACGTACATGGTATAATCTAACTTATAGGTAAACAACACATAAAAATATAGGATAATTAAAAAACAACAAAACTTTTGCTAAGGATTGTGAATAGCTTAGCTTAATTGTGAATAGCATAGCTTTAACACGCGAAATAAACATAGGCTTGCTGTCCCAAATTTAAGACTTCATAAAACTGGAAATTCATTTGTAGAATTGAGCATTAGAATGTTTAATAAGTTACCTCAAAATATCATTGATTTACCCGTACATAAGTTTAAGTTGCATGTAAAAAACTGCCTAATGCAGAAAGGCTACTATAAAGTAGATGATTATTTGAATGATAAGGATTCCTGGACATGTTGATCTCTTCGCCTGTCCTCTAATGTATAATTCATTTCATAATTTTTCTTTGACGATTTATCTTAACGATATTGATTATAAGCATTGTATATCATACTGTCACTGTAATCATAATTTGTATAAGAATGAATATTGTAATAACCATATTATTTGAAAAGAGTAACTACTGAGTTTCTTACTGATTCTTCTCGGTAGAAATTGACATTTCGAATCAGCGGTAGATAACATAATATTTGACATGAATAAATGTTCTGCATGGACTTAAATTGAATAAAGACATTTTTGATTTTGATTTTGAATAGGACTGCATGGACAAAACAGTCCCTATCAGTCCCCGCTCTTCTCTTAAAATAAGCTATCGAGTGACAGTACAAATCGTCACATGATAAACATTCTTTGTTTTGATATTTATCATGAATTTTTCTTTGTTTGAGAGGTCCTTTGATTACCAATCAGAAAAAGAACTCACTGCTACTAAATTGATACCTACTATGAATCGACAGGACATTTCTTCTTTCAAACGACCGCGTCACGATTCCCTTCTTAACCGAAGCTTAGAATTGGATGTAATCATACTGGGTCGAGTAGCATGTCTACGTCAAAGGTTCAGATCTCAAATTCGCAAGCAACTTCGCCCGACAACGTATCTCCGTGGAAGCCACTCACGCCCGCTGCCCAAACTATCCCATTGTCTTGGGTGGCTCATTTCCATTTGCGAAACAACGTGGATAATTTTAGCTACCAGTCTGTACGTTTGTACAGGGCCGTTTAAGTCAAGAGGTGCGAATGTTAAACTCTATTGTTGGCTACACATCTTTTGTAATACAATTTTGCGCACGTACTATTTTCCTTAACTGCTTCACACTTCGGTAGCGCATTGACTAGTGTAACTCTAAAGCGACGGCTGCGTTTGAGGTCCCAGGTTCAATCCTCGGGTCAAACAAAAACTTGCGTCTAAGTTTTTCTGGTTTTCTTTTTGATGATAGAGACGGCAAACGTACAAGGTCACCTAAAGGTTAGTAATCACCGCTGCCCATGAACATCCATGAGATCAGATAACTCGCTCATACGTTGCCGGTCTCTTAGAAAGGAGTACGCTCGGAACTTGAAGGTCCCGAAGTCATTAACGTCAGAAATTAGCTAAAGCATTCCACAAAACTGAGCTACAGGGAACTCCCTGTGAAACGAAATGAATGTGAGTTACGAAATTCTCAGTGTCAACTCGAAATCTAAAAGTTTGTCTTGTACTCTCGTGCCACGGAAAACACTAAATCCGTCGGTCCTGTCACTGATCCCTCTTTAATCGTATCACACTGGTGTCTGATCAACAAATGAGCATAAGAGAATATAGAGTGCACCTAGTCTGCACACATACTTGTGCACAGTTATAATATGCCCTACGTCGTTGGTTAAGGTAGGCATATAGAAAACATCGAGTAGGGGGACATTATTTTACTAAAGAGACTTTTCCTGCTAATAATCGAATTCCGTACAATGTACCTACGTCGGGAATGTCACTTAAGTAATTAAATTAGGTAATTCCATATCTTCCTGTCATTGTACTAAGAGTATTTCTCGCAAAACGGCTTTGTGATTATTTATCTGCCAGTTTTATTTTCGTCTATCAAGTTTACTTATCAGGGAAAAAGATTTTCTTCAACGATGTAGGTTTGTTTTTTTGGACTTGAAGAGTTTTTTATTGCTACATTAGTTTTTTTTTGGACTTGAAGAGTAAAGAGTATACAAGTTACTATTAGATATTTCTTTATCTGATAGTAAATTTGGTGTGAACTTCAAAATACAATATAGGCTGATAAATATCTGAACAAATTATGGTTTAAAAAAAAAACGTCTACAAGATAATATTTACGAGAAGGTATACTTACTTTTACTTAGTCTTTTCAAAGAATTGTATTTGAGGTACTTTTTAAACTGTTTTTTTTTTGCAAATAATACTTACGCAGGCCTGTCGTAACACAGGTGGAGCTAGTCATTTTCTACAAAAATAAGTTCCAACTTCGTCCAAGTAGGGAAATATGGGGAATACAAACCCTTTGACTTGGTTCGAAGACGCGCTGTGCGAATAGTCGACGATCTCAAACTCACATGCGGCATTGAACCCTTAAGTTTTAGAAGAGATTTTGCCTCCCTATGTGTGTTGTAACGATTGTACAATATTTTGTGCTCCGAGGAACTATTCGACTTAATGCCAACAGCCGCATTCTACCGCCGCACCGCCCGCCGTCGTCAGAGCGTCCACCCACACATTGGAACCCAAATGGTCCTGCACAGTATGGTTCCAGCAGAATATCCTCCCGCGAAAGATCCAGCTGTGAAATGAGCTGCCATCAGAGGTTTTCCCGGGGGAATACAGCATGAGGATCTTCAAAAAAGGAGTGTCAAGGTTTTTAAGGGGTCGGCAGTGCGTATGCAGTTCCATAGGCTGCGGTAATCGCTTACCGTCAGGCGAGTCGCACGCTTGTTTGCCACCAACGTAGTATAAAAAAAGAATACTATTAACAAGAGATGATGGATGAAATGAAATATATTTACATAAAAGTGTAGTCTGCCCTGCTACTCAACGGCACCAGAATGCTGGCGGCGTTACCTCTTTGAATGGCCAACCCAATGCGCTGGTCGATGCATTTTCCGTTCGTTACCAAAAAAAATATTTGCTGCCAGCATTGCTGTCACCTGAAATATCGTATCTTATTTTCTGAACCAACGCATCAATCCCCCAAACTGAACGTATTGTTAATAAGTATTTAATTACCTACAACTATTATTTGACCGATTCCTCGAATCCTTTGTTTTGTCAAAGCTATTCTATAAGTAAAATTGGAAACTCAAAGCCGAATTACAAAAGCCCAACTATCCAGCGAAGCGAACTCGGCTTAGCTAAAAATAACACACTGGCCCTACCTTTCAAAATACAGGATTCATGGCCGATGAAGGCCTTGGTAACGGTTCGGGAGTTTTCAATTCGTCATAATATTGTTTTAACCCTTCTGTAGTGATTGTGACAACATGATACCTTTAAAAGTAAAAAGTACGAACATCTTGCAATGATTTTATAATCATCATCATCATCATCATCAGCCCATTTAAGTTCCCACTGCTGGGGCACGGGCCTCCCTCAATCACATTAGGGGTAATTGCCATACTCACCACGCTGACATATTTGATTTCCAGATAAAACTAGTTGTCAGATCGAACTATAGTGAAAACTTAGGCTAGAATAACTGGTGTGGGATTGAAAACCAAATATAAGTTTTAAAAATATTTATTGAAAAAATGTTAGCTGCTGGGAACCAAATAATAATTAGTATTAAGACTAAAGGAACACTTTAGACAACATTGACTTGAAGATGACAATATTAATAATAAGTAGGTATGTAAATAAAACATTCAAATAAATCAACAGAACACAACCATAAAATTTTAAAAATAAACATTGTTAAATAATAATAATTAAAACAAATACAAAATCTAATAAGTCAAAATAAAATATACTAGGATGAGGATTTACTTGTTATTGCAAGACAAACTATCGTTTTGAAAATCAAAATCCTTATTCTGATTTTCAAAATGCTACGATATGATGAACTCTAACCTCGGTCGGAACAGTTTTACCTCACTCGCTTGGGAAAACGGATTTTATCTCGCAGAAACTTGTTTTAACTGATATTCGATTCAGACATTAGTCAATTCTAGTACCTATTAACAAAGCATTAAGTAAAAACTAGTACAAACTAGGAAAAACACGTTCTATCTACTATTTTTAACTGCAACATATATATGACAAACTTTATGACGTAGGTAAACGTAGATCTCAATATTTATTATATTGTACTACCACAGATAGAAAGAAATGCCTCTAGTTACTATTTTCAAGAGTTACCTTAATCAGAAAACGTAAATATTTACCTACAAGTGAAATGAAATGCCATCTTTAGAGTAGTTGACTTTTCGCTTGAATTTATGCACTGATCAAGATTTGACTTGAACGCGACGAGAAATCGATTTTGTCCTGATAACATCAAGCGGTACGAATCGTGTAAAACAAAACTGATGAGGAAAACTATAAGAATACAGTCCTGAAAATGTCTGTGAAGCATTACTTCTGACCGCATGGAGCAATTGGTAGTGACCCTGCCTCTTACGCCAAAGGTCGTGGGTTCCATCCTCACCCTGGACAAACATTCGTGCGATGAACAATTATGTCTGTTCAGTGTCTGGGTGTAATATAAGGATTTAAGTATATATTTGTGTTCCTCTGTTATCTGTAACACAAGTGTTTAAGCTACTTAGTATGAAATCAGGTTAATGTATGAGATGTTGTGAGAATTAATTATTACACACATATTTACAATTACTTAAAGTAAAGTAACTTCACCAGCAAAATAGGGCCTCCAAAATAGTCACAAACCATCACCGTCTCCGATACCTGTTCCAAAATATCTTCGTGGATTACGCCAGTAACTCAATATCGTATAATCATAGCACTTGTCCGATACGTAATTGAACACACGTTGTGACAATGCGTAAAGGTGTTATCGCGCTCCGGCGAACTGAGCCCGGATTACCGCTTACTCGGAACTTTTTAAATGGGACTACGAATTACGGCGTACGCCGGTATTCGATGAGGTGAAAATATCTAGTGACGGGTCATGTGATATTTCTGAGTGACAACTTTTATAATCGCATGTATTTATGATTTCAACAAAGACTAAAGCTGAATGACGCCCTGTTGGTCGAGTGGTTTAAGTACCGGGCAGTGATCTCGGGGTCCTGGGTTGGAATCCTGGGTCGAGCAAAAAGTGTGTTTTGAATTTTTCGAACATAACACGGGTTTGTGAGCACCAATCCGCATTTGGCAAGCGTGGTGATTAAGCCTAATCCCATCATAGTAGCGATGAGTTGACTTCTATGATGGAGGCATTTGCCCTGCAGTGGGACAGTTATAGGCTGAAACTTTACAGCTGAAAACATGTCAATGGAAAGAAACTTTGGCTTTAAGCGCCCCAGACACCTTCAATTAAATTCAATTCAAAAATATCTTCATTTGCATAGGCTTGAATACATACAGCACCTTCAAATCCTCATACGGTCATACATTAAAAACTATAACTATCTATTTGTAACTATTATATATATTAATATAATATTTCACAATATCCATGATTGTATACATTATATAATCGAATGTGTAGAGCTATTGTTGAAAAATTTCGTAATGATTTGATAAGGGCAAAAGAGGTCTTAAGGGGGTGCTAATATTATTGAAAATTTATTATTGAAGAGGGGGTTTAAACACTGGTGTCGCGGGTGTCCATGGGCGGTGGCAATCGCTTACCATCTGTTGATCCGTCTGCTTGTCTGCCACCTATCACAAAAAAAAGATTGGGAAAACCTTAAGCAGAAATTACATTGATAAAATTAGATCCACAAAACGATGTAGTTAAATGCTATCCTACATTACTTTTAGAATTTTTAACATAAACTCTAATTAAACTATGTTTTGTTACTTAATGAAGTTTCAGTAAAGTATCAGCCTATAAACTGTCCCACTGCAGGACAAAGGCCTCCATCATAGAAATCAAGTTATCGCTACTATGATGGGATTAGGCATAATCACCACGCTTGCCAAATGCGGATTAGTGATCACAAGCCCGAGCTATGTTCGAAAAATTCGAAACATACTTTTCGCTGAATCTAGGACCCCGAGATTATATTACTCTATGCTCGAGATCACGGCACTTAACCCACTAGACCATCAGGGCGAAGTTTCAGTAAAATTTAATAATCAATAGTCATATTGTAAGCCACGGATAAAATATCAATATCATAGAAACCTTTAATATCAAGTGCCAAAAACATTATCATCACATCCCTAGTGAAAAGATACGGTTAATGTATTGAAGGTCGAAATCCACTTTATTAACTGCCTCTGTTTCTAGGCAGAACGCTGAACGGATTAGTTTATTTTGTTTGGGACTGTGTCTGGCCTGGTGACCCATATGAAACGTGCTTTCAGACTAGCGTATTTTTGTGTCCGTATTTAAAACCCACTACCTACTCCGTGTGATGTAAGATTTAGTATTGCTCATATAAATTTCGGATACAGACATGCGTTTAGGTGCGCCCGAGCGACTTTTCGTGAGTACATTTAATCGCTTTTCAAATCTTACTAAACAACTTTGATTGAAAAGCTGATGATTATTTCGACAATTTATGAACTTACTAAAAATCGCGTTTGATTCATTTTGTATGGGAAACCCAATATTTTGTCAATAAAAACAGTAATTAAAAGGATGTACCGTTAGTATGGTAGTAAAAAGAATATATAAATAATATCACTTTTTCTACAGGCATCCGTTGACCTATAACGACTTACTTTCGGTGCCAAAACAATGCGTGGAACCATTTTCTGTACGAGCGCAGCGGACACAATGGATAAAATTTGATTTTGAAGGTGGGCGAGCCACGCTTACGGCAAGAATAGTCCCCCCTCGACCGGAGTGATACTACAGCCTCACAGAAAACCGACTTGAAGCAGCACTGTGCTGTGTTTCGCTGCGTGAGTGAGGGTACCGAGCGCCAATCCGGGGAAGGGTGGTTTAAAAGGTTAACAGCGAACTTTCGACTCCACTGGTGTCGCGGGTGTCCATAGGCGGCAGCAATTGCTTATCATTAGGTGATCCGTCTACTCGCCTGGCAACTATCACATATAAAAAAAAAAAAAAAAAAAAAAATCCTCATACGGTCATACATTAAAAACTATAACTATCTATTTGGTAACTATTATATATATTAATATAATATTTCACAATATCCATGATTGTATACATTATATAATCGAATGTGTAGAGCTATTGTTGAAAAATTTCGTAATGATTTGATAAGGGCAAAAGAGGTCTTAAGGGGGTGCTAATATTATTGAAAATTTATTATTGAAGAGGGGGGTTTAAACACTGGTGTCGCGGGTGTCCATGGGCGGTGGCAATCGCTTACCATCAGTTGATCCGTCTGCTCGTCTGCCACCTATCACAAAAAAAGATTGGGAAAACCTTAAGCAGAAATTTTATTGATAAAATTAGATCCACAAAACGATGTAGTTAAATGCTATCCTACATTACTTTTAGAATTTTTAACATAAACTCTAATTAAACTATGTACCTGTGTATGTTTTGTTACTTAATGAAGTTTCAGTAAAGTATCAGCCTATAAACTGTCCCACTGCAGGACAAAGGCCTCCATCATAGAAATCAAGTTATCGCTACTATGATGGGATTAGGCTTAATCACCACGCTTGCCAAATGCGGATTAGTGATCACAAGCCCGAGCTATGTTCGAAAAATTCGAAACATACTTTTCGCTGAATCCAGGACCCCGAGATTATATTACTCTATGCCCGAGATCACGGCCCGGTACTTAACCCACTAGACCATCAGGGCGAAGTTTCAGTAAAATTTAATAATCAATAGTCATATTGTAAGCCACGGATAAAATATCAATATCATAGAAACCTTTAATATCAAGTGCCAAAAACATTATCATCACATCCCTAGTGAAAAGATACGGTTAATGTATTGAAGGTCGAAATCCACTTTATTAACTGCCTCTGTTTCTAGCAGAACGCTGAACGGATTAGTTTATTTTGTTTGGGACTGTGTCTGGCCTGGTGACCCATATGAAACGTGCTTTCAGACTAGCGTATTTTTGTGTCCGTATTTAAAACCCACTACCTACTTCGTGTGATGTAAGATTTAGTATTGCTCATATAAATTTCGGATACAGACATGCGTTTAGGTGCGCCCGAGCGACTTTTCGTGAGTACATTTAATCGCTTTTCAAATCTTACTAAACAACTTTGATTGAAAAGCTGATGATTATTTCGACAATTTATGAACTTACTAAAAATCGCGTTTGATTCATTTTGTATGGGAACCCAATATTTTGTCAATAAAAACAGTAATTAAAAGGATGTACCGTTAGTATGGTAGTAAAAAGAATATATAAATAATATCACTTTTCTACAGGCATCCGTTGACCTATAACGACTTACTTTTCGGTGCCAAAACAATGCGTGGAACCATTTTCTGTACGAGCACAGCGGACACTAATAGATAAAATTTTGATTTTGAAGGTGGGAGAGCCACGCTTCGGCTATGAATGGGCCCCCTCGACCGGAGTGATACTACAGCCTCACAGAAAACCGGCTTGAAGCAGCACTGTGCTGTGTTTCGCTGCGTGAGTGAGGGTACCGGAGGCCCAATCCAGGGGAAAGGGGGTTTAAAGGTTAGCAGCGAACTTTCGACTCCACTGGTGTCGCGGGTGTCCATAGGCGGCAGCAATTGCTTACCATTAGGTGATCCGTCTACTCGTCTGCCAACTATCACATATAAAAAAAACTTCCACGCTGCGACAGCCCTGTGAAGGTGAGCACAGTAAACGCACGTATTAAAAGCGTTGGTCTTCTCATCTCTAACAAGAGGACATAAACCCTATACCTCGCCCCTAAAGAGTACATATGTCGAAACACACAAGGACACTGTAGATGCATCTATGAT